>BLBF01000051.1:0-21115 GCA_015471245.1 Laticauda colubrina | reverse complement strand
AGCACTCCAAACTAGTGAAAATTTTATTTATAAATATTGCAGCTACTAAGATTTTCTCTTTTCTAAAAAAAATGCTAGGATTTGGGTTGGGTAGGAAATTTTAGGTGAGAAATGAGAAGACTAAAGCTAACTGACATTAAAAATTAATTTTTTTATTGCCATGATTTTTCATCCTAGACAACTTCAAAATTCCTTATGACTTCAGTTCAGCAATCCACTATCACAGGCGATTCTACGGTAACACCAGAAAATTAAAATTATTACCAAATGTGTATTACATAACTCTTATAGTTTGAGAATGTCATCAAGTTTTCTGTAGGTAGAATGTATTCTAGCAGACGAACCAATTAAATTTCCCATCATCCCTTAATCATCTCCTTCATTATAACTCCATGAGTTTGGAGGTGCTGTAAGTTAAAATCAACAATATTTAATAAATTTCAGGTTCTCAATTTCAGGTTTAAGATTTTCAAGACCAGTAAGTTGAACATTAATCAAAGATTCTAAAAATAGAAATGAATGAATTTCAAGGAATACTATTGTTGATTTCAGTAATCTGCATTGTTGACAACCTACAATATTTGAAACTTTATCAAAGATGCATCAATTCAGTCAAGATCAGTGTACTACTTTGTTTTACTAGGAAAGGCTAAGACAGCCTCCCAACTTAATTCATAGCTCCTCCCACTTAAGAAATTACTGAGGGATTACATGAGTCCACACAGGTAGATAGAAGGGAAACAAAGGGCGGCCCATGCATTGTAGTCTGCCTCTTACGTTCAATTGCATGCAATTTTGCAACTCAAGTGTAAGAGTAGAACTTTTCTTCTGATGTTACAATGCATGTTTAATTAATTTGATGTCATCTCTGTTACCTGTGCATGATTCTTTCTTACATAATTAGGAACTATGTTTTTCATTCAATCAACATAATTGTTTAGGTATTTAAAGTACTTTCATGAGGTCAATATTCCTCATCTCCCTTCTTGCTTTTTAAAGAGATGGTTTATCATTAACTATTTTTTTCTCTTCCTTAGATTAATAATATTTCACAGTGTGTTTGTCCAGTAATACCTGGTCCTCCTGGTCCAAAGGTATCTATGTTATATATTTATTTTTTCCTTAGTGGAAACAACAAATCTAGGTACATTTGCAATTTAGCTGGCATTAAGTCTATATTTTAAAGTTTCTTTCTGTCTCGAGAAAGCTGCCCAAGACAAAGAAAACACCTCTTATCTTTCCCCAAATGTAAATTAAATCACATCTAAGCTACCTGTGTTATTTACTGCTGTAAATTACACTGTCAAACCATTCAAAAAATCAATAGTATTGTACCTTAAAAGTTGCTTATTAGTCAAGAATTCAGCTATTATTTCTCCTTATGCTGAGATGAGTTGCAGTTATTAAGTTAGATTTACTGTCGTGGATTTGTTAATGGCATAAAATGTCTACCAAGGATGCAGTGGGAGTATGAGTTGCTAAAAAGCAAATAGAAGCTTTGAGGATCTGAACTGGTTTCCCCAACCTGACATCCTTCAGAAACAACTCCAAGCATCATCTGCCTTCCAAACACATCCAGGATACACCATGTTGAACAGGGATAGTTTTGATTATGCTTTAAGCTGCTGTTTCTCAATCTTCTAAGATGTCATTCCCCAGAATTCCCCTGCCATCATGTTGACAGAATGTGCACTGTTCTTCTTATCTGAAGTTCTTTTTTTTTTTTTACCACAGGGAGCAAAAGGTGACCAGGGTCCCCCAGGACAAAAAGGACTAACTGGAAAAATTGGACCAACTGGCAAACCTGGCAATCCTGGCCTTCCAGGACCTCAGGGACTACCAGGACCAGTAGGTCCCCCTGGTCCACCAGGTTCAACTCTTCCTAAAGTAATAGATTTCACTGATACCAAGGATGGAGAAGACAAGGTGAGATTTGTTGATAGACTTCAGCAATATCAATGTTTTTACAATAATATAAAAATACTATGTTCACCTAGCAAAGATACTATATCCACCTTTCCTTTTTATCCCAAATTCACATAATGCTTCAAGCTCATTCAAAAAGTGATCTGATTTATTTGCTTGCCTGCTTTCTTTTTGGCTTATCTTGTTTTAGTTAACTGGTAATGCTAAATCAGAGGTGGGATTCTACTGGATCGGACCGGTTCTGTAAGACTATAGAATTGTTATGATTCTGCACAGTTCAGAGAACCATCAAATCGTGGGCCAGCCCTCCTCCACCCACCCCTCCCTGACCAGTCAGTCCTTATCGTGCATGCACAACATTGTGCACATGCCCGACATTGCTGACTGCGTTCTTCCCTGCCCAGTCACTCCTTAAAGTATTTCCTTTTTTCCCCCTCCCAGCAATCAGCTGTTCCTAAAATCAACTATGCCAGGATTCCCCTTGGTGTCTTACTGTTTTGCCCAGGAGGCTTCCCTAAAGTCCAAGAAGGCAAAAAATGGAGGGGTGCACAGCCCCTGCACACTCCATTTTTTTTCCTTCCTAAGCCCCGGGGAAGCCTTCTGGGAGCAAAACCACCCGCAGGAGGCTTCCCTAAAGCCCAGAAGTCCCCCAAATAGACCGTGGGGATCCTGTGGGGCCCCCCAGCCTCTGTTTTTTTTCCTTCCTGGGCCCCATGGAAGCCTTCTGGGAGCAAAAATGTTCCCCCCAGGAGACTCCCTGGGGCCCAGAGGGCCCCAAAACAGAGTGTGGGAATGCTGCACATCCCTCCTGGATTTGTTTTGTTCCTTCCTGAGCCCTAGGGAAGCCTTCTGAGAGCAAAAACACCCACCAGGAGACTTCCCTGAGGCCCAGAAGGCTCCAAAATGGAGCATGGGGGTGCTGTGGGAGCTCCACCAAGCTCCGTTTTTTTTTGCCTTCCTGGATCCCAGCCTTTTGGGAGCAAAAACACCCACCAGGAGGCTTCCCTGAGACCCAGAAGTCCCCAAAAATGGGGGAGGGGGTGTTGCTGCTTCAAAAAAAGCCATGCCCACCCAATCACATGGCCATGCCCACCTAGCCACACCTACAGAAATGGTTGTTAAAAAAATATGAATCTCATCCCTGTGATGAATCCATTTGTTGCCTCCAAATTCACTGCAAAGTGGGAAGAGGCAAAGAGGTTAAGATTTTGTTTGTTGTGGACTAGAATGTAAAAAGAAAAATGACCAGTCTTAAACCACAATTCAGTGTTCCTTCAAAAAGCCTAAATTGAGGAAAGGAAGAATAGATTATTTCTCACCACTATGGTGAAATCAAAACTTCATTAAACCACAACAATATATATGGATGTTCAGGTAGAAAGAAGAGGCACAATTCTAAGCCAAAAAAAGTTCTGTGCTTCCTCTCCCTCCATATTAAGTAACCTATTTACTCTTTGACTTCCTTATCAGCCTATATACACTGCTCAAAAAAAATAAAGGGATCACAAAAATAAGACATCCTCGATCTGAATGAATGAAATATTCTTATTAAATACTTTGTTCATTACATAGTTGAATGTGCTGACAACAAAATCACACAAAAATTATCAATGGAAATCAAATGTAGCAATGTCTGGATTTGGAGTTACACTCAAAATTAAAGTGGAAAAAAACACTACAGGCTGATCCAACTGTGATGTAATGTCCTTAAAACAAGTCAAAATGAGGCTCAGTAGTGTGTGTGGCCCCCATGTGCCTATATGACCTCCCTACAACGCCTGGGCATGCTCCTGATGAAGTGGCAGATGGTCTCCTGAGGGATCTCCTCCCACACCTGGACTAAAGCATCCCCCAACTCCTGGACAGTCTGTGGTGCAATATGGCATTGGTGGATGGAGCGATGATGTCCCAGATGTGCTCAATTGGATTCAGGTCTGGGGAATGGGTGGGCCAGTCCATAGCATCAATGCCTTCGTCTTGCAGGAACTGCGACACACTCCAGCCACATGAGGTTTAGCATTGTTGTGCATTAGGAGGAACCCAGGACCAACCGCACCAGCATATGGTCTCACAAGGAGATCTCATCTCAGTACCTAATGAGGATCTCATTAGAAGATCCTCGGTACCTAATGGCAGTCAGGCTACCTCTGACAAGCACATGGAAGGCTGTGTGGCCCCCTAAAGAAATGCCACCCCATACCATTACTGACCCACTGCCAAACCGGTCATGCTGGAGGATGTTGCAGGCAGCAGAACGTTCTCCACGGCATCTCCAGACCCTGTCACATCTGTCACATGTGCTCAGTGTGAACCTGCTTTTGTTTGTGAAGAGCACAGGGTGCCAGTGGCGAATTTGCCAATCTTGGTGTTCTCTGGCAAATACCAAATGTCCTGCACGATGTTGGGCAGTAAGCACAACCCCCACCTGTGGACGTCAAGCCCTCATACCACCCTCATGGAGTCTGTTTCTGACCATTTGTGGCCCGCTGGAGGTCATTTTGCAGGGCAATACTCCTCCTGTCCCTCCTTGCACAAAGGTGGAGGTAGCAGTCCTAATGCTATGTTGTTGCCCTGCTAAGGTCTCCTCCACGTCTCCTGATGTACCTGGCCTGTCTCCTGGTAGTGCCTCCATGCTCTGGACACTACGCTGACACAGCAAACCATCTTGCCACAGCTTGCATTGATGTGCTATCCTGGATAAGCTACACTACCTGAGCCACTTGTGTGGGTTGGGGACTCCGTCTCATGCTACCACTAGAGTGAAAACACCACTAGCATTCAAAAGTGACCAAACCATCAGCCAGAAAGCATAGGAACTGAGAAGTGGTTTGTGGTCACTGCCTGCAGAACCACTCCTTTATTGGGGATGTCTTGCAAACTGCCTAGGCTTTCTACCTGTTGTCTATTCCATTTGTATAACAGCATGTGATATTGATTGTCAATCAGTATCTACCTAAGTGGACAGTTTGATTTCATAGAAGTGTGATTGACTTGGAGTTACAATGTGTTGTTTAAGTGTTCCCTTTATTTTTTTGAGCAGTGTATTATTGAACTGTACAACTTGTGAAAAGCACAATATTGTGACCCTGTATTATGGGCTCAGAATGAGACCCAGAGGGGAAAACATAGCCTGTTTTGTAATCCTAGGTGTAATCATACACCAACATTATGTCCTTTTCAATTTTATTGCTAAGATAATAGTATTAGTTCAAAAAAAATTTTTATAATAATTAAAAATAAAAAATAAAAACCAATATGAAATTTTTTTAAAAAGAATAAAAAATAGAAAATGCAGAAAGGAATAACAAATAGAAAGAAAAATAGGAAAAATAAAATAAAATAGATAGATTTCCCCATTGATCACAACAAGGATAAATAGTGATAGGAATTTGTCATCATTTTTAAAAAAAAATACACCAAATGAATTTATAAATGATAGACTGGAAAAAGATATATTGTATATATAAATGAAACTGGCTGATGTCTTAATAAGTTTGAAAGGCATCTACTTTAATGCTGTATGACTTGAGGTTCACATATGTACTTTATATGAGGACAGGTTTAACAGATAAGCAATATCCCTTGTGACTATTGTACCTCTTGAATCTATTAGCCTTTTCTGCTCTCCAACTGTTTCTCTGTCATCTTCATGTTTTTCTAGAGAGTCAGTTTTGTAGAAGGGCCTCCTGGTCCACCAGGTATATCTGGTCAACCAGGTCATCCAGGACCCCAAGGATACCCAGGTCCTGAAGGCCCTCAAGGTCCCGCTGGCCTCCCAGGATATGAAGGCCAGCAGGGGGCTCCAGGGCTTCCAGGGGCTCCAGGCCAACCTGGTCCTCCAGGAGCCACAGGAGCCGCAGGGATTCCAGGGCCAGTGGGGTCAGAGGGTCCTCCAGGAGTCACCGGCCCTGAAGGTCATGCAGGAATTCCAGGCCAGATTGGGTCACCAGGATTACCAGGCTTCCCTGGACCAGAAGGTCCTCCAGGAATAAATGGATCTCCCGGAAAGAATGGACCAAAGGTAACCGTTGCCTTTACTATGAGAATTTGGGGGATATGTGAGTGGAAAAATAAGATGATAAAAAAACAAAATAAAATTATTGATCATCAAGATATAATTATGAAAGAAGCAAATTGCTTAGAGCTGATTATTAATTCATGAGATTTGTTTGTTTGTTTTTTACTTGCTATGCTGATTTGTGGGTATTAAATCCTTTCAGGGGGAGAAAGGAGACCGTGGTGAGCCTGGGTTGCCAGGCAAAACAGGACAGACTGGAGAAAAGGGAGCTCAGGGTCCACCTGGGCCTGCAGGTCCTCCTGGCTTACCTGGTATTAATGAAGCAAATCAGGTGAGTAGAAGCAACTCGGCTTCCAGCTACCACACAACATCCCATTTGTCCCCCATGTAAAGTATTTCCATTGTCACAGGCGCTATGAGCTGGCATCTAGAAGCAAAAATGTATACCTTTATTCCATTTTTATAAGTTATAAACCTGAAAACATACAAACGGCTTATTTATTTTGGAGACAGAGTGGGGTGTAAGCCACTTGTGCCCCATCCCTAAAGCCTCACTCCCCAGAATAGAAAGGGCATAAATGGTCAAACTTTTTTGGGGGGGCGGGTTATATTGGCGAAGATTAAAGGGACAAACTAATCACCTGAAGTGTTGGTCTTTAAAAGACTGAAAATCCAAAGAATCAAGGTGATTTCCCGTTGGAGGGAAATTTAAGAAGCCAAATGGATTCTTTATCCTTTCCCAAAGAAATACAAACACAAAAAGTCCAACTTTCCAGCTGTAACTATTTTACTGATATCCCAGTGTCACTATGATATTCAGAAGGACAGAATATCATACAGTTAAAATAATTTTATAATTTTATTGTGAATTAAAGGAAAGATCCAAAAAGTCAAATGAATTTTTTAGGTTTTATTTTTTTTAATTTACACTAATTCACGATTCAAAATTATGTTTTGTTATTTGCCTCCCACTGTTCATTCCTTTAATGAATGCCAAAAAAACCCCATCTTATTTCTGGACAGGAGAGGGGGGGTGCATTTTATAAGCAAAGGCTTCTTTTGGAATACATGAATATAGTCAGGATAATTCTTCATTGTCTGACATGGTTTATTTGTTTTGTCTCCAGTCATAAGCACAGCATTCTGACAAGTATACACATAAAAAAGATCAAAAGTGTTGTTATCTACACATACTGATAATAGGTTGGAGTTATTCCTGTGGTGCTGCACTGATCCCTTCTCTTGTTCTTTCTAGTATAATTCTAAAGCCTGTGTTCAAGGCCCTCTTGGTCCTAAGGTAAGTCATAGTCTTAACCATATTCTATGGATGCTGCCTGTCCTTCTAGCTGGCCTGTAAGTCATAACGTGTGCATTTGATTCAAACTTCCTAGAGCAGGGTTGCCAACCTTTTGGACCTCAGGGATCACCAAATTCCTAATTTTAAATCCCAGGGACCACTAACCGGTTCTGTGGGCATAACCTAATTTGTGGGTGTGGTTTGGTGGTTATGTGACTGACTGGGCATGGTTCATATGTAAATATTATAAATATTTATATAAATATTGGGGGGGTTATAAAAAAGAGCAACTTTTACCCCAAATCAGGCAAAGCAGGCAGGCAGATTGAGTTGCTCACAGAATCACAGATTCATTCAGAAATCTATCTATCTGCCATTGGCAAGCTCAGTCTGTCAAATAAAATTTGCTTGCAAGCAAACTCACAAAATTAACTCACAACACACCATGTATGTAAATATTGAATTTTTTATTAAAAAAGAGCAACTTTTACCCAAAATCAGGCAAAGCAGGCAGGCAGATTGAGTTGCTCATAGATTCATTCAGTGATCTATCTCTCTGCCATTGGCTAGCTCAATCTCTCAAATTTGCTGTGAGTCTGCATTGAATAAGAGAACCTTCAGTCCTAAGGGAGGTTCAGCTGTGCTTAAAAGCAGAGCCGAAGATCTAAAGACTAGCTAAAAAGCAAGAAATCCAACCTAGGTAATCTAAATTTCCCGGCACATCAGAACACCTAATGGTCGGAAAAAGGAAAAATAGCAATTTAGTAGGCAAGTTTGAGAGGTAAGGATTGAGTGGGCAGGGAGGATTCCCACGGGTTATGTGGGCGGCACAACCTTGTGTTTCTGTACAGCATGGATTAATTACTTTGGGGGTGCTCTGGGGGTGAGATTTCTCTATGGCCCATCAAAATTTTCTCACAGCCCACTGGTTGGCGACCGCTGTTCTAGAATACAGGAATACAAGCTGCAATCCCAGCAGTGTATATACAATAACCAGAGTCCCTAGCTAAGATTCTGTGCAGTTCGTAGAACCACCAAATCCCACTTCTGGCTGGCCCCCCTCACCTTCCCTCCCACATTCCCACATGGCCCGTTTTGGCTCATTTAAGTGCAGGGCGGGCGTGAAAGCTCGGGAAAGGTGAAAAACAGGCCTCCTGGAAGTTCAGGAATGCTGGAAATGGACCCATTTCTGGCTTACAGAGAGCCTTCAGAGCCTGGGAAAGTCATTTTCACCCTCCTAGAGGCTTGAGGAAAGTCTCCAGAGCCCGGGGAAGGCAAAATGCTCCCCAACCATGATGCAGGAGGCCACGCCCACCATGGCACACACACCCAGCAACCGGGCAGAGAAGCTTTTGCTAACAATTTTGACACCCCTGACAATAACACTTTAAAGTTTCAGCATTTGTAGTTCTCAACTTACAACTGATCACTTTGCAACTGTTCAAAGTTACAACAGGCCTATCTACTTGGGGCTATCTATTACTCAGATTTGAAGTTCTGACAATCAGGACATACACACATACACAAAACCTCAGTTACATAATCAAACTTTAGTACTCAGCAACCAGACTGTATTTACAGCACTTTGCAGCATCCTTAAGTCATATGATTATGTTTTACAACAGATTTGTCATTTACTTGTCAGCAAAACCATTCCCATAACAAACTATTAGTTCACTTAATGATTGCTGTGTTCATTTAAAGACTGCAGCAGTCACTTTACAACTACCATGTTCTCTTAAGGACTGCCACAAAAAAAAAGAGGTAAAGTTGGAAGGTCACTTTGACGATCTTGATGGATAGATTTCATTATGGTTGTAAGTTGAAGATTACCTTGTAACTCTCTGAAGCCTTCCTTAAACTACTAGTTATAACGAATTATAGTTGTTATGTGATTGAACATATGAAGAGAAATCCTGTTAATTTTAATCAAATTCAGTTGTTTTTTCTTGTCCAGGACAAATTCAACAACCGTAGATAGATGGCATTGAAAAATAGACAATCCAAGGCAATTCAGATATTGCAATTCTCAGCATCCATCCTCACTGGTCTAGCTGGCTGGAGCTGCTGGGAACTTTCATTCCAGCACATCTAGAATGCCTCCCTTTGTCTATTCATACAGAAAGTCTATTTCAATGCTACTACCAAATTTACAGCAAAATAGAAATGATGGTATAACAAGCATTGTTTGAAACCCTCAGAGTTAAAATGAGCCTTTATCACGGAGAAATATTCATTGAACTAATAAGAATAATGATCATAACTTCTTAAAGGTAAGGATTCATAGGGAGACAACTACAATAGCAAAAATCTACATGCATTCCAGCTTTTAAAATGAAAAAGTCAAGAGTCTCTACTACCATAAATGACAACTGTAATGAAAAGATCAGTATTTCTACCTCCAAATACAGCTTTCCTATCTTGCTTATTTATAAGCTTGCTTTCAAGAAGGCAAAACCAAGAATTTGAAATCCTACTAGTACTACCTGATTTTTTTTTTTTGTTTACTTGATTTATTTGCAGGATGAAAAAGGAGAACCAGGAAAAATGGTGCGTAGTCCTAGAAAAAAATATCCCATCCTCCAAGGCTCATTGATGGAAAAGAAATTATTTTTATTTTACTTTTAAATTCTCTAGAAGGCTTAAAAAGGCTTATTTTCCCGCAGGAGTGTAGCAGATGTTGCAAGGATGCAAGAAATGACGTTGATTCTTGGGTAGCTTTTATCTACCAAAAGGTATGTTAAAGAGATGTGTAATCCTTGTTTGATTATTGGTCTGGAAGAATAGATCTAACTACTAACCAACATAATTTTTTCTCCCTTCCTCCCATTCTGAAATATCAGTCCAGGAAAGTCTGGAGAACTGCTGGGCAGAGGCTTCATTCCAAGATGGGCTTGGCAAATTATCCACTTTACCTCATGGAGAGAAGCCCAAAGCTATAATATAATTTGATTTTTCTTAAAGGAAAGAACTCTCTAGGATTTTGTGGGTCACTTCATTATTTGCTCCATTTATAAATACCAAAACTGGGATATAACGGAGACAAGCAGATATTGTTGCACAGATAAAAAAAACTCTGCAAACTGCATTAAATTCTCCAAGAGTTTTTTTAATGTAGACTTCTCACAGTTACACTGTCCTAACTAGAAACAGCATGTTTTCCCTTTTCCTGCTTTTCTCAATTCAAGTGACTCTCTTCTAATTATAAAGTGAACTTAAAGCTCTTTGGTTGCCCATAGACATCCATTTCAAGATTTTAAAAAAAAACCTCTATACAGGTAGTCCTTGACTTATGACCTCCAGTGACCTTTGCCCCATTTTATGACTTATCTTGCCACAGTTGTTAAGTGAATCACTGCCATTGGTAAGTTAGTATCACAATTGTTAAATAAACCTGGCTTCCACATTGATGTTGCTTGTCAGCTGTAAAAAGAGCTCACATGACCCCTCAGGACACTGCAACTATTATAAATACCAACCAGTTGCCAAGCATCCAAATTTTGATCATGTGACCATGAAGATGCCACATTGGTTGTAAGTGGGGATAAGTCGCTTTTTTCAGTGCTGGTATAACTTTAAATGGTCACTAAATGAAAGATTGTAAGTTGAGGACTACCTATATATTTGTAAATTAGAATTTTTTCCATCAATATTAAAATATTTTAATGAATAGTTTAAGTGAGTATAGTGTAGATGGATGCAATATTTCAGTATAGATGATTAGGCAGTTTGCTTCCTTTTCTCTCTCTCTTTCAGAAATTTAAAGGATATCTAGAGACATATGGTCCCAACCAAGTAAGTCACATCCAATTTATCATTATCTGCAAAATTCCTTGTTTTGTTTCAGTTTGATCCCGTAAAAAATATGTGTTGTTTTTTGGACTTTGGGATGTCTTAAATCCCATCCTAACTTTTTCCTCAAAGAAAATTCCATATTTGAATGAGCCATGCATATTCTCATATTGTATATGTAGAATGCTTCTATAATTTACATTATGGTAGAACATTAATATCTATGGTCTGACACATAAAATTCATTCACACATAGGAATGACTTGCAGGAAATTATCCACCTCTGCAAAACTTAATTTCAAAATAATACTTTTATCTCTTCTAGGGATGTCCAGGCCTCCCAGGAAAGCCTGGCCCTCCAGGCCCTCCAGGCCCTCCAGGCCCACCCGGTGTACTTTATATAAATGTAAGTTAATTCTCCTATTTAATTCTGCCAACACTCCATTATTTTATCTTTTCCTTTTTGATGGATTTTGCTCTGATATAGAATGATGGTATGTTGCAGGACTGGATTGCAAACATAGGATACCTGAAAGATTGTAAAGTTCTGTGAATAAAGCAGGATCCTTACTCCACCCCTACCCTTTGTGATTTATAATATCTTCTACTGTCATAGAATCTCAGCTACCAATGAGGCAATAAAAGCTTGTCCCATCGCTACTATTTTGTGCGACTACTCATAATAGTTAGATGACTATAGAATACCCTGTAATGTGGCAGTGTTCCTGAATTTTACAATGTGTGTACTTCAACTTCCTGAATTCCCCGGCTGGTATGCTGGAGAATAGAAGTCCACATATCTTAAAGTTCTGAGGTTGAGAAACACTCTACTATGGGGATCGTTTCTTAAGGCAGAACAATTACACACCAACATGAGCCCACTCATCATATGCCACAGTATTACAGGCAGAAGGGAAATCAAGCATTTTATGGAAAGGAATCAGTGGAATGATTTGCCTCCAGAAGTTGTGCAACGTTGGAGGTTTTAAAGAAGAGATTGAACAACTATTTGCCTGAAATGGTACAAAGGTTTCCTGCTTGAACAGAGGGTTGGGCTAGAAAACCTCCATGGTCCCTTCCAACTCTGTTATTTTAAAAACTAGAAATCCAGCTTTTTAGATATTTTGTGTAAATGTTGTGCATAATTACTGTTGGTTGCTATTAAGGAACACTGGACTTTTTTGAAACTGGAGACAATTATGGCACATAAGCAGTGAATAAGGAAGAAATACCCCTTCTTTGACTGCTCTTAGCTCTTTTATTTCTGTTTTCACTCGCTATAGAATCCATGTTTATTATCCAGTTTAGGGATCAAGTGGGACCATTAATAGGGGGAGACTAATCCCATGAAGGATAAATAATAGGATTAGCCAAAAGCTTTTTTGCCTTTGAGGATTTGAACCCCTATCTGATGGCATTGATCTTTATGAATAGAACAAAAAATAGATTATCATTTCCCTTAAGTGGTATTTAAAAAGCCAAAAAAAAAAAACTTTATTGCTCAGACCACCACATCAGAATGACTAAACTCATGCTAGTTCAAAACCAAAGTTGAAATGAAATAGGAAGTTAGTTAATACTTTAGGTAATGGGAATGTCTTTCTTGTTCAGAAAAGGAAATGGGGGAGGGAACAGAGTGGGGGGAGCAAAAACATCTTCCTCTTTATCTGTATGCTTTATAATATCCTTCCAGAGAGTATACCCAGTCCGACCCAGGCCACATTGCAAGCAGCCGGTGAGTTGACTAAGTCATAAGATTCCCTCTTTATAGTCACATCATGCAAAGTCAGGTAATCCGCAGTTCCCCATTATATAAAGAAGCCCTATGCTATTTGAGAGATAACCAATAAGAAGATGCTCTGCACAGAATTCTCAAGCAACAGCAGTTGATCCAGAGGTGACAGCTTTGACATGGCATCGAGATGCTTGTAGATGGAAAACTAATCCTACCTATCCAAAAGATAGTGAGCAATTCTTCCATGTAGCCTCTCCGTAAAGGGTTTTCTGTGACAAGACAAAGTAATATTGTCTGTACTCTCATTCCAATCCATGCACAATATAAATCTTACTTTGAAGTTATCCTAGTCATGTCAGCTGACGATTCTCTTCTGCCAAGTATCTTTCACCTATTTGAGCAAGGAGTTACTTGGGAGGACAGAGAAAAATTTAGCATAAAACAAGATATGGCAAAAGAAAAAGTATGCCTTCCTATTGCTGTGCCAAACTAGTTGGTTACCCAACAACCCTGCTGTCAGAAGTCTCATACCATTTCTCAGTTGACTTTTACAACACTTGCAGTACCTGGAATTATGATCAGCATGGGATGGCATGGGATCTTCCTTGCTGCCTCAGGATTCCTTGGAGGTAGAAGTGGCATTTACATAAAATATATCTTTAAACTCCATTTTGCAAGTGAAAAAAAGTTACAACAGCCAAAATAAATAAGAAGGCTGGTTCTTTGTAAAAATTAATTCTGCTGATTAAATTACAAGAAGTACCCGGATACAAGGGACAAAATCAGGTTAAATAACCTCTTGCTCAATGGGAAAAAGCAAACTAATCAATTTTTCCAACCCTGCACTGAAAACTGAAAAAGTATTGTTACAAACTTGTGTGTTTGTGTGTGTGTTTGTGTGTGTGTTTGTGTGTGTATGCATGTGTCTGTGTGTGTCTCTTGACTAATATGTTTAGTTGTTCATTACTGAAAGTATATCTCACCTTTCGGCTTATTATTAGTTTAGGCAATTTACAATAAAAATACAAACAAATTAATATATTAAAATAAATATATAAAATCAGTATAATAAACTATTAAAGTTTTGTGGAAAAAAAAGATGTGTTTTTAATCTTTCAAAATTAGGAGCATTTCCCTATGACATAGCATCTGACTCTATTCTTATTCCTTTCAGGTGAACCAGGATCCATGTTTTGATTCAGGTATTATTTATCCCTTTTTGTATTTGGAACAAAAATACATCATTTTTTTTAATTGTTCAAACGCCATGCATGAATTCCTTAGTTTTTTCTACCGTGTTTCTCACATAATAAGGCCGGGTCTTTTTTTTTTTTTTTTTGACCCCCGAAAAAATGGCTAGGCCGTCTTTTCAGGGGTGATTTAATTTCCCCCCCCCCCTTGCATCCTCGGGTGGGCGGGCAGCAACAGTTTGGATGTTCAGGAGACCTTCCACCACCATTGCTTTCCCTTCTCCCTTGCTGCCACGGCGTTAGAGCAACGCCGTGGTGTTTGGCGCAGCCATGTGTGGCCAGTCAGGACTCCTCCCTGCAACCGGAGACCTGAGGAGACACTTGGCTTCAGGCACTCCCGTCGCCGCCTTCCAAGGGAAGGCGCTCGCCCGAGAGGATCTCTCCCATTCTCTCTCTCTCTCTCCCCGCAAGGTTAACATCTGCGCTGTGGCTGAGGAGGCTGCAGCCGGTTCCTCCTGCTTGCTGAGAAGTGAGGAAGCCGCGGCTTTGCAGGGCAAGCGAAGCGCTGTTCGCCTGGGTGAGATTTGGGAACGAGGGGCAGGAGGAGGCATGCACGCACCCGCGGCTTCCTTTCCTGGCTCTGCCCAGCCCGCACAGCTCTGGTGGGTCGAGTGGGGAGGCACTCGCTGCCTTGGTGAGAGCTCTGCCGCCGGGAAGGAAGGCCCGCCTGTCAGCTTAGTCTGGGGCACCCAGCGTAGCCGACAGGCGGGCCCTCCTTCCCGGAGGCAGAGCTCTCACCAACGCAGCGAGCGCCTCCCCACCGGAACCTCCACTCATCCCGCCAGGGCCGCACCAGAGCCATGCAGGCTGGGCAGAGCCGGGAAAGTGAGCTGCGGATGCGTGCTTAACCTCCTGCCCCTTGTTCCCAAATCTCGCCCGGGTGAGCAGCGCTTCGCTTGCTCTGCAAAGCCGTAGCTTCCTCACCTCTCAGCAAGTAGGAGGAACCGGCTGCAGCCCCCTCCTCCTTAGCCACAGCGCAGACGTTGACCTTGCGGGGAGAGAGAGAGGGAGAGAGAGGGAGAGGGAGAGATCCTCTCGAGCGAGTGCCTTCCCTTGGAAGGCGGCGACGGGAGCGCCTGAAGCCAAGTGTCTCCTCAGGGCTCCGGTTGCAGGGAGGAGCCTTGACTGGCCGCACATGGCTGCGCCAAACGCCGAGGCGTTGCTCTAACGCCGCAGGGGCAAGGGAGAAGGGAAAGCAATGGTGGCATAAGGTCTCCTGATATGAAGTGCCTCACCAACGCAGGCAGCACCATATCCGGGCATGCAAGTATTTCCTAAATGCAAGTCCCCCCCGCCATTCCCTCCCCCTATTTCGCATGTTTAATATGGGCCTTAATTTGGGGGGAGGGGCTTAATTTGATTTTATGCCAATAAAACATGGTGGGGCTTCCTATTGGTGGAGGCCGTATTGTTGGAGAAACACAGTAATCTGTTGGAAATTTATCAATCCTGCAATCTTTAGGACTGATCGATTTGATATTTTCTCTGACTATCATAGCTATAGTTCCTAGGTGAATTGTCAAGTTTATAGGTAGTCCTTGACTTATTTAGTAACTGTTTAATTTATTATGATAGCATTGAAAAAAGTGACTTCCGAACAGTCCTCACATTTATTACCATCTCAGTATCCCCTCAGCCATGTGATTGTAATTCAGGTGCTTATCAATTATCACACACTTGCAATGGTTACAGTGCCCTACAGTCATATGACCAACATCTGCAACCTTCCCAATTGGCTTCTGACAAGCAAAGTCAATGGGAGAGCCAGAAGATTGAAAGTCACAGTCATCTGATGTCTCGTTTAATGATTATGGTAATTTGCTTAATTACAACAAATAGGCCATGATATCAGATGCAATCACTGCACTGCTTGGTGATGATTACTCCACTCCAAGTTGAGGCTGTAAGTTGAGGATTACCTGTACAACAGAAAAATAGAACGTAAGTGCAAAATAGGGTAACCTGATGTGGCTTTGGCACAACATTAAAAGGAAATGTTGTTATCCTTCATTTGTGGAGAAACCTGAAGTACTTTCTGCCCATGCATCACCATCTTCTGTTCTAGCTTGGCATGAATTTAGTGTTTAGGACATGTTTAGCATCTGCAGAGTAGGAAGGAAGCAAATTTGTAGTTCGTATAGAGGAAAATATTTATATTCTGGGAAAGGAGGGCATATTCATTCAAACTTGTTTTTCTTCCACAGATATAGAACCAGCTATGAGGGATTCTCCTGACAAAAGCCAGAATGGATATAAGGTGTGTTATTACTACAAGTTTCTCCATTTTGATTTCTCTTCCAAAGTAGGGGCAGAGATGGGCAAATATTTAAGGCTGCAGATATGTATCTATAGATATAGATATGAATAGTCTTTGTACTATGCATTTAAAACAAATAGATTCAGCAAGTTTTTGAACTAACATAGACCAATCATAGCTAACAGCTAATGCCATATACTTTTTTTAATCCATTCTTTTGGATTAAACTACACAGATATGTGGTGCTTATATTGTCTTTATTACAAAACAATGATTTTCTCTAAAAGAAATCTACAGCTGACCAAGGTGGTACTTTCAATAATGTTTGCAAATGGGACAGCTGTTGTAAATTTTAGGAACTACCAAACATCAATCCAAAATGCTTATCCAAAAATGTTTACAAATCTTTCCCATTACAGCTAGATATGCTTCAGTGACATTTTTTTATTAAAAGAGATGTGAGTATATATTTTTCTGCTTTCCTTTCAGCATCCCACCTGGACTTTCGGTTCAAAAGAACTCATGTTGCAATCTGCTTCCTCCATTCCCGAAGGCAGTTTGGTCTACATCACTGAAGAGGCCGAAGCTTTCTTCAAGACCCCTAAAGGATGGAAAAAAATTCTGGTAGGAGCCATTGTTAATGATCCCTTTAATTAGAGTAGAATTTGGTGCTGGTTTTAAAAGATTATGGAGTTACATTATTGATTTGCTTTCTTTCTTATTCAGGTATCTGGTTAGAATTGTGGATTACAGAAAACTGGACTAGACAGCTATTTAGGCGAATATAGCTGACTTCTAATGTTCTATAATATAAATTGGAAAGCACTGCTTCAATTTTTTCCCCAAGGCAGATTAACGACTGAATTTATAAGTTGTTGGATTTTCATGATGAATCTTGGTTTGCTTATTTGAACTTTGTGGCAAGGCTGCTAAATTTCACACTTCTTTTCCTGTATTGTATGTGTTTCCTTGACTAGATGGAGGATTCTGCACTTCTATTTGCAGCTGATGACCCTTTGGTGCCTATCGAAAATAATCAGGTGATAATTTTTTCCAGCATTTTATGCCATGTCAATGCTTGCACAATAGTATTGTTAAATTGGTACTGTATTTAAGGAGTTTGCTATGGTATAATGATGGTGAAAAATGTCTTGCAATCTTTGTACAAGGCCATTTAGATCAGGGGTCGCCAATCTCTTGGACCTCAGGGACCAAAATTTTAATTTAAAATCCTGCAGACCACTAATATGAATTTTGACAGACAGTGGCTTGCTGACGGTGAGAAAGTTGGTCCCATATTCCAGAACTGCAATAGTCACAGGACTGGCCCTTTGGTCATCCTGGAGCAGCTGCTCCTCCACCTGGATGCACCAGCCTGCCATGGACTGGAGGAGCTACTCCAGGATGACCAAAGGGCCAATCTTGTAACTACTGCAGCTCTGGAATATGAGACCAACTTTCTCACCATCAGCAAGCCACCCCGGGGCAGATTTTCCTCCTCCGTCATTGGTCTTACCTTCCAGTTCCAGCTCGCATGGCTCTACTCAAGGTAAGGTTTGTCCTCAGCCAACAGATTAGGGCCAGCGGGCAGGCAGGCCATGTGGGCGGCGCAGCCTTGTGTTCCCACGCAGCCTGGATTAATTGCTTTAGGGGGGACATTTCTCTATGGACCACCAACATTTTCTCACAGACCACCAGTGGTCCTCGGCCCACTGGTTGACGATCACTGATTTAGACGACATTTTTGAGAAGAAAATTTGATTATGGCATAATGTGTGATTTTTGTAGTTAGTTTATCTTAAAACATGACTTTGTAAATTGTTTTGAAGAAACTTTGCCTTGGGTTATATTATACAATATTTTCAGTAAAAATAATAATAAATAATGAGATTATGGGATACAACTCTATAAGTTAAGGCATGTGTTGATTTATTGAAGGATCACATACATTTAATGAAATCCTTCAAAATAGCTATTCAGTTTTCCTTAAGATCCAACAATGTCTGAGCTGCTGCCACTTACATATTATCCGCTAGATCTGTGATGGTGAACGTGCCAGAGGTGGCATGCAGAGCCCTCTCTCTGGACATGCAAGCCATCGTCCCATCTCAGCTCTGCCATGCATGCGCGCACACTCCTCCCGCTGGCCAGCTGGTCTTCGGGTCGCTGCCATGCATGGGGAGCTGCCATGCATGCGTGGGGAGCAGAGTCCATGTGGGGGGGGGTCTGCATGGGGATGTGTGCACATGCCTGAGGGATGCACTCTATTGCATTTTGGGGATGTGCACATGTGCACGTGCTTTGGGCAGTCAGTGCCGAAAAGATTAGCCATCATTGCTCTAGATATTCTTATTCTCAGAGCTAAGTACTGAGAAAACAATTGAATGGCAGGTAAGGAATTTTAGAGAAAGAGAGAGAGAGACAGAGAGGGAGGGAGACAGATACACACACACACACACACACACACACACACTTATTTATTTTTTAAACATATATACCCTAACCCTAACCATCCAACTCATACACAATGACTGCAGGCAACATACATCAAAAATTAAAAAAATTAAAATTCACAATTTTGAATTATGAATTTAAAAATTCAGACAACCCCAGCCCTCAGCCAGAATCAAATAAGTCACTTTATTGGCACTATATGATGCACTGACAAAACCAAAACCGAAGAAATTTGTTTTTGCAATATATTGTATGTGTCATATTTGTATATTTAATTTGTGATTGTAACATTTCATGAAGTGTTGAAAAAAATAACACTGAATTCCTTGGATTGAAAAACTTGAACAAAAAAAATCAGTGAACATCTTTTTGTTTCTTTACTAGATAGCTGCACATGTTGAAGGTATCTACAAACTGTATTTTATTTTCCTGGGATAATTTCATTTCCTATTTATAATACAATAAATATGACCAAAATGGTTAACATTTTGTAATACCAATTCCTGCAACAGCCTTTTTAATATAAAGGCTCAGAAAGGTTTCCCAGTACAATCTACAATTTGTTTTAATGTGTGGGATATTGAATGGCACGCCAAATAAATGCTGCAAATAATAGATGGCCATTAAAAACATGTGTGTTGTTAAAATTAGTGTGATTTTCTATTTAAAGTGAGCAGATATAAAATTAATGGAGATTGATCCAATGACAGAAGGACTTTTTACTATCAATCTCATTGGGTGCTGAATCATTATTCTTGCTGCCCCAGCATTTTCTTTCTCAAAAAGAAAATAAATCAATTATTTTGATTTATTTTATTGTCATCCAATGTGATAGTGAGCATCCATAGCAGTGATGCTAAAGTGAGATAGACTAAGCAAAGTGATATTTAGTTTCTGCCCCTTCTTGCTATTGCTTTTTCAGACAAACACAGTGAAAAGTGAAAAAAATTAAAGGCTGCTTGATTGGGTGGGTCTTGGGTTCACATCTTATTATGAAGAATTGATCAAAACGTTTATAAATCTTCCATAAACAGAATAATATAATAATCCTTTTCTCTGGTTTCAGCTTAATGAAAGAAACATAACAATTTCGACAATTGTACCAACAAGCATCCCCCAGAGGATTCCTTCAGTAAGTTCGACAAGACAAATCATTGGCACAATATTTTTTTAAAAACCCTCATATACCTTCTGAGACAAACAATCTTTAACTTATGACACAATTCAAATTGGTTTTTTGTTATAGGACAACAAGCAACTTCCAAAAACAAGCAGTCATAGTCCATTCACAAAAGCAGAAAAGCTTTAAAATCAGAGGTGGTATTCAGCAGGTTCTGACCAGTTCTAAAGAACCGGTAGCAGAAATTTTGAGTAGTTCGGAAAATCTGCAAATACTATCTCTGACTGGAGATGCTACAGTATCCTTCCCCTGCCATGCCCACCAAGCCACGCCCACACAACCTATTGTAAAAAAATTTGAATCCCACCATTGTTTAAAATGTTTTCAACTCAGTGCCCTTTAGAAGTATTAAGAATATACCTCACCCCACCCACATTTCTAGCTAGCAGGTTAACTACAAAATTTTAGAAATGTCAATATATATTTGGAGACTTTCATTTTGGATAAAGTTTATGTCGCCCAATTGCCTTTTTTGCTTTTCCTATGAGGCTCGGATCAATAAACTCCAAGGGAGTTAAATGTTTATTATAATATCTGATTGCAGCTCATGAAATTATCTAAATGGATAGTGGGTAAATGAATATATTTGTATACCCTTCATATTTATGTTTAGAGCTATAGTCTTGATTTTTTTAAAAAAATGAGTCATTGAATGTAGCAGCACAGAAAATATAAATCTACCATATATGGATTTCATTTAATTGTCATGATTTCCCATGAATACTTGGAATAATAA
The DNA here is from genome assembly GCA_015471245.1 of Laticauda colubrina. Taxonomy (NCBI): domain Eukaryota; kingdom Metazoa; phylum Chordata; class Lepidosauria; order Squamata; family Elapidae; genus Laticauda; species Laticauda colubrina. Next base: position 470 of record BLBF01000051.1, on the reverse strand, counting down.
CTTGGGAACACTAGATTTGTTGTGTGGGATAAGTTGTGAATGTTTAATTATCATCCCCTTGGGTTCTTGTTTGGTTGTATGATTGAACTTGGGTTCAGTGTTAAATGCAAACATGTCTTTTAACATAAGGAATAAAACTTGATGGGCATCAGCTAATCCATTCTGTTGAATTAGATTCTACTTCAATGCCATGTGTGATACTTATCTGGATTTCTTTCACTTTCCAGCTCCGCCTAGTAGCACTAAACTTCCCTTTGACTGGTAATATGAGAGGGATTAGTGGAGTAGACCTACAGTGCTATCAGCAGGCCCAAGAGGCAAATCTGCAAGGAACTTTCCGAGCCTTCCTATCCGGAAATACACAAAGCCTTATCTCAGTTGTGAAGAGAACAGACAGGAATTTGCCACTTGTTAACCTGAAGGTTAGTAAAAGATTCTTATTGGCTCTTGTGTCAGTACCTCCTTCTTGG
>BLBF01000050.1:14961041-14998295 GCA_015471245.1 Laticauda colubrina | reverse complement strand
ATGCCATGAACTTATAATGGAATAAACTATATTCTTGATAGCACAAGCGTATCTGTTATTTTTACTGTAAACATACAAGCTTAGCTCACTCATTTATCTGTGTGCCTATCTGACTAACGCTGCACATTCTGTTTAGCTTGTCTCCCTAACCCTGGTTGGGGAACCCAGGCTTAACACTTCTCATAGTTCCAAATCTCCATTTCTAAAAATTGAAACACGAAACCAAAATAACTTCTCCCTTCTTGTGCATCTTCTTTCCATTCTTTAAGTTCTGTTTTCAAAAGAGTGATACCATTTTAAAAAATTTTAAACAACCACCCAGTTAATTTTAGTCATCTAGTTGCAAAAACCATAAATCACCAAAATCCAATAGTCCAAGGCTGTTACTACTTGCTTCTTTTTTCCGCTTTTTCTTCCTGGGGTTCTATTATTTTGTTACCAAGTTTCCATTAAAATGTATCTTTGAAAAATCTTATCAAAATTTCACTTTTAATTACAGTTCCATTCCTTAATTCCAGGCAGTCTCTTCCATTTTTCCAGATCCTGCCCTTGTATTCTTTTTTTCTCCTTTCCAGCTTTTAAAAAAATGTAAATGTCCAGAAATCTTTATTATCCCTTTGACTTTTATTTCCAGCTTAGATGCCTATAAATGTCAAAGTGGATTTTTTTTTTCCAATTTCTTTCTTAAGTCTCTTAGCTGTTAATTTAACGAAGGGAAGAAAAAAAACTAATCCTTTCCCTTGTCTCCCTCCTTCGCAGCTTCAGGATCTTCTTTGGGAACAATGTTGTTAAGTTTCAATTCCAGGGTACCTTATTTGTTGCTTTTGCTGTTTGACCTGGTCAACCAAAATTTTCTCATCTTCCTCTGCACATTCTTTTCTGGTCGAGTTCTACTTTGTGGTGGCCATTTCTGACCACTGCTGCAACCGCCTTCGGGAAAAGGAGTAATGGCCAGCTGGGGAGGAGAGATGCGGCTCTCCTCAACCCTGCAGGCAGTCTCCCCCCTCTTCACCACCTCTACATGATGGCTTAGCCCCAAAACCAGCTGGCTCTGGGCACTTCAGCAGCAAGCACAGATCAAAGCCTCGGAGAAATGAGATATCGGTCTGTCACCAAAGAAGCTCAAAACCAGAAGCCTCTTTCACCTCTTTCTAATCAACATCCTGAAGATAAGAAATAGTACAGGAATTGACATTCAGACAGCTTTATTATTATTGTTGTTGTTGTTGTTGTTGTTGTTGTTGTACACAAAAATGACAGTATACACAGCAGACAAGATAACCATGCTGGATTTTGTATCATAAATCACTAATCAAACACTTCCCAAATGTTTAGGATTACGTGATGTATTGGCGGATTATGCAAACAGATTGCAGTAAGGTGGCCTTCTGCAGCTGACCAATGGTGATCTTGTCAGCGCCAATTGTTTTTAAGTGCTTGCCTAGGTCTTTAGGCACAGCATCCAGTGTGCTGAGTACCACTTGAACCACCTGCACTGGTTTATGCCAGAGTCTCTACAGTTCGATTCTCAAGTCCTGATATCTGGTGACTTTTTCAAGTTGTTTCTTGTCGATTCTGCTATCACCAGGTATGGCAATATCGATGATCCAAAACTTTTTTTCTTCTCCACAATCATGATATCCAGGGTATTGTGTTTCAGAACTGTCAGTCTGCATTCGGAAGTCCCACAGTAGTTTTGCATCATCATCATCGTCGTTGTTGTTGTTGTTGTTGTTGTTGTTTTATTATTATTATTTTTATTATGCAATTTTCTTTGTTATATATAAAATTTCCATATCTACCATGGCTGTGTACTGTCTGGGTACAATCTCTTTTAAATACAAATAATAAATCTGATACACACAATAACTATAATTATTATTCTCAAAGCCTGTTCACCATGATCTTCATTTATCCTTATTAAACATTTCCCACTATTTAATTAAAACTCTATTTAGCTTTATCCATAATTGGTTCATAATATCAAACATTATAAACATCATTTGAACATCACATTTATAAACATTATCCTCTAATTCTGTAAATCATCATGTTTACTTATCTTGATTATTCAATATTTCATTATTTAGTTGCACATTTATTTCATCTTTGTTTACATATCCTCCTCCATTATTTGCAACCATTGATAAAATAGTTCTCAAATTAAAAAGTATTCTGTTTCTTCTTTATCCTTAATTTTCACTTTTAATTTATCAATTTCAGCACATTCTAATATTTTCTTTGTTACATTTTCCTCTAAAGGTATATTTTCATTTTTCCAGTTTTGTGCACGTACAATTCTCACTGCTGTGACCACATGTAAGATCGTGTAAGATCAGACCATTCTTACGAGTATTCCTCGACTTAAAACAGTTCATTTAGTGACTGATCAGTTACAACAGCACTTTAAAAAAGTGACTCAGGATCATTTTTCATACTTACTACCATTGTATGATGGTCACCATCCTGATGGTCAATGATCAAAATTCAGAAGCTTGGCAATAGACTCATATTTCTTTTTTTTTTAATGGTTTTTTATTTTTAGACAAACATACACAAACAAAACATCTTCAAGTTACAAACATACAGTGTGTTGGTTGGTTACAAAACTTTTGTGCATTCTCTCTGTTGTCCTCACAATTTATATAAATTCTCATATTATTAATCTTTTATATATGTGTACATCATTATCAGTTATTAAACATTTATTTGACTAAACTATTGTTCATCATTTTATACTACATATTCTAAATTTTAGGTAAATTTATATTATAGGTTCATCCAATGGTAGCACATTTTTATATTATATATCATTATATTATTCTCATATTTAAAATTTTCTGACAATTTCATTTCTATATCTATTTGTCTAACCATTGGTAAAATAAATCCCATATCTTATAAAATTGTTTATCTTCTTGTTCTCTAATTTCAAATGTCAATTTACTCATTTCAGCACATTCCATTTTTTTCTTCATAACTTGCATTGGCATTTTCTCATTTTTCCAATTTTTAGCAAATATAATTCTGGCCGCTCTTAGTGCATTTACAATCAAATATTTCAGTTGCCTGTTGTATAATTCTGATAAGATCCCCAATAAAAATATGTCTGGCTTAAAGTCTATGTGTTGTTTTGTCATTTTTTCCAACCATGTGTGGGTTTTAGTCCAATATCTTTTTGCTTTTGCACACGTCCACCACATATGGTAATATGAACCCGGTATCTGATGACATTTCCAACATTTTTCAGATTTGTTCTTAAACATTCTTGCGATTCTCATTGGGGCTAGGTGCCATCTGTAAAACATCTTACACAAATTTTCTTTAGATGCTGTTGACATTGTCATTTTATAATTCTGAGACCACAATTTTTGCCATTTCTCAAATTTTCCACCCAAGCAATCATCATTTCTTTAACTTCCTCTTCTTCCAGCTTATACTCTAATAAATGTCCATAAAGTTTTTTAATTACCTTTTCATCAGTACCTGTCATTGATCCATACATGATGATCAATTATCAAAATTCAGAAGCTTGGCAACAGACTTGTATTTCTGACAGTTGCAGCAGTGATGGTATGCTACCGGTTTGGCCTAGTTTGGCCAAAAAATCCTATCAGTTTGGCTGAACTGACAGTTAAAAAAAAAAAAAAGCCTCCAATGATCAACTGAGAGGAGAAAGAAGAGAAAAGTTCAGGATTGGCCCTTCTACTCACCCCTGTACTTTTCTCTTCTTTCTCCTCTCAGCTGATTGGCGCTGCAGGCCTCAGCTAGTGTGTGGAAAGCTGCACGCACGCGGGCATGATCACCGGACCAGTAGTGGAACAGGTAGGATTCCACTGCTTGATTGCAGTGTCCCAGGGTCATATGATTCCCCTTTTGCAAATTTCTGGCAAGCAAAGTCAATGGGGAAGTGAGATTGACTTAACAGATAAGTTGCTAACCTAACAATTACAGTGATTCCCTTAACCACTATGGCAAGAAAGCTCTTAAAATGGAGCAAAATTCATTTAATTGTCTGACTGAGCAACAGAAATTTTGGTCTTCCTTGTGGCCAATAGTTAAGGACTACCTGTAGATATAAGCTACCTATGACTTAGAAATGAATAAGTGTTTGTGGGCTGTTCTTTATTCCAAAAGATCTTCAGCTGCGCTTATGATACATCAAGAATATACCTGTCCTTCCAAAAGCCTTTTTTTAAGAAAAGTACTTTTTTTCCTCAAATAAATTACAAGGACCATGTTATTCATTAAAATGAGATCCTGTTGTATAAGAAGTATATCTACAACAGCTTGTTTGAGTTCATTTGCTTGTTTTTCACTTTTCCAAACTACGCATTTCCCTCAAAGAAATACCTTTTTTTTCTTTTAATGACCCTGCAATTACTTGCATTTGGGTGCAGTCAAGGTGATTGAATAGAGCATAGCATTTATTGGCCAGATGTCCTTCCTGGTGCCTATGCAGAGTTCACAGCAGATATTTTGTTTTTGCATGCAGAGAATGAAATATCTCCTCTACCTAGGATCAAACTCACAGCCTGCTGATTGTGAGGCAAGAACTTCATCTCTAGGCCACAACCCTACTCTTCAAAGAAGGACCTGAATACTTTTTAGAAATATAAAAGAGTTTTATGTAGCTGGGAAGATACATTTGTATCTGCTGTTATGGAAGGCAGATAACAGATAACAAATAATCAGAGTTGGAAGGGACCTAATAGGTCATCTAGTCCAACCCCAAATCGAAGTGGGAGACTCCACACCATTTCTGACAAATGGCAGTCCAATCTCTTCTTGAAAGTTTCAAGTGATGGCACTCCCACAACTTCCAAGGGCAAGCTGTTCCATTAATTGATTGTTCTCACTTTCAGAAAGTTTCTCCTTATCTCCAGGTTAAATCTCTCCTTATTCAGTTTCCAACCATTATTCCTTGTCTGGCCTACAGGCACTTTAGAAAATAGCTTGACCCCTTCCTCCCTGTGGCAGCCTTTCAAATATTGGAAGACTGCTATTGTTCTGTATAAAAATAGTTTACTCCAAATCCTCTAATCTGATTGGCTAAAAAAGCCGGCATAGGGTTTGGTTCACTAGGAACCAATCCAAAGGAACTGCCAAAAGGCGGTTAAATCAAATTGATGTCATTGGCTACAAGCTGGCAGGCAAGCCGTATATAAAGGCTGCCGCGGCTAGAGCCAAACCATTGAAAATAAAGACTTTTGCTATTGGAACCCGGTCTACCTCGCATTTTTCCGGACGGAATAGTTATCATATCTCCCCTGGTCCTTCTCTTCACTAGACTAGCCATGCCCAGTTCCTGTAACCATCCTTCATATGTTTTAGTCTCCAATCCCCTAATCATCCTGGTTGCTCTTCTCTGTACTTTTTTTAGAGTCTCAACATCTTTTTTATAATATGGTGACCAAAACTTGATGCAGTACTCTAGATGTGGTCTTACTAAGGCTTTATAGAGTGGTATTAGTACCTCACTTGATCTTTATTGTATCCCTCTGTTAATGCAACTCAGGATTGCATTAGCTTTTTTGGCTGCTTCTCTACACTGATGGCTCATATTTACCTGGTTGTCCACTAAGACTCCAAGATCTCTCACACAGTTACTGCTACTGAGCCTGGTTTCACCCAGTCTATACATGTACTTTTGGTTTTTCTTGCCTAAGTGTAGGACTTTACTTTTCTGTACATTAAATTTCATTTTACTATATATGGCGCACTGTTCTAGTCTGTCAAAATCTGTCTAGATCTTGAGCCTATCTTCTTAGATGTTAGCTATTTCTACCTATCTGCAAATTTGGTAAGTTCCCCTTCTATTCCCTCATCTAAATCATAAATGAAGATATTGAAGAGTACTGGGCCTAAGACAGAACCTTGTGGCACCCCACTGCTTACTTCCTCCATGTAGACTTAGACCCATTAAAGACTACTCATTGAGTACGGTTTGTCAGCCAGTTGTGAGTTCATCTAGTGGTGGTGCTATCTAATCCACTTTTTTCTAGCTTACCAAAAAATAGGCTGTGGTCTCCTTTGTCAAATGCCTTGCTGAAACTAAATATATTAAGTCCACAGTATTTTGCTGGTCTAATAATTTAGTCACTATGATTATTTAGGAGATCTATTTAGGGGATAGGGCAGTATTGTTATTATTATTTATTAAATTTATCCACTGCTCATTTTACCACTGGGCAGCTTACAATGTTAAAAGAATGTCTTGTGTGGTCTTGTGCATAGGATGAAAGAGATACAAAACCACAGGTTTTCCGTTTTGTGAGCCTTAGAAGAATATAAAGTGTGAATGCTTCTATTATTACTGAAGCATCCTGGCGTTGGTTTAAATTTCTATGAAAAATTCTAATGAAGAGATTCAATTTTAGAGGTTCTCCCTCTTTCTCAGCCACCTGGTGTTCTCGCTGGAAGTCAGATGTTGTAACTATGTATCATTTATGTGTTTGCAACTGTGTATCATTACAACTATGTATCATTCAGGCATTTGCAACATTGTATCATTCACGTGTAATCATTGAGCTTCTGTCTCCTCAGTGACCTTTTACAGGGCACGTACAGAGACAAGGAGTCAAGCATTCACTTTGCGATTACATCGTCTGGCATGCAGCTTTGTAAAGAAGGAATGTCTTGATCAAATTGTAAATCGTGCCATCCTGTCTGACTTGGTATTTTGCCTTATCTAAGTCCTGCATATCCTGTCTGACCTGGGCTTGACCTAGACTCTGAATAAACAATGATAGTGACCCCCCCCCTTTGAAGGAGCATAATAAAAGAGCGTGTACCCAGACATTCTGGGTGCACTCATCCTGAGGAACTTCGTCTCCTGTCGTTTCTTTCTCCTTCACTCCCTATCATGAGACGCCCATCTAATGCGGGATAGCAGATACCGCATTTTGGTGACCCCGACGTGATTCCCTAAGGGGGATACGCAGCGACACGCTCATATCTTACTCGCTCGATGGGAGCTGTGCTTCGCCAGGCCTGAAGAGAATTGCACATCATCGGATCTGAAACACGGTCTCGACTTTCGTAAGTATGGGAGGAAACTTTTCTCAACAACAGACAGAGCATCTGAAGGAATTGAGGGAGTTAGTCGCTTCTTCTTCTAAATATTCTGCTAATTTAAAGGGCTCGCCTGTAAAAATTAAACCTATTGCTACATTATTGACTTATGTGTGGCAACATTGTCCCACTTATCCAGAGAAAGGGTCCTTAAAAATCTCCATTTGGCAGAAAATTGGTGACTATCTCCATAATCCTCCTTGTGCACCTATTGGCATTTTGGTCACTTGGAGGAAAATTATGGAGGCTTTAAAAGTCCATTATAAAATAGAAGCAGAGAATGTATTAGAATCTCCTCCACCAAGTTATGATAACTTTCCTGTCCTTCAACCCTCCGCTCCCAATGATCAAAAATCCTTACGAGAGCCTCCCTCCATCCAATCCACTTCTTTAAATGTAGAGCTCTCGTGTCCTCCACCACCCTCCCGAAGGGGGGGGGGTGTTGTAAAAGCCATTCAACAAGCCTTTTCTGAAGGAGAAATGGATGAGGACACCCTTGCAGCTGCCTCCCTTTATCCTATCATACAAATTGGCAATCCTCCAGCTCCTCTGTATACCCCAATGTCGTACAAAATAATTAAGGATTTAAAAGCAGCTTGCAAGGAAAATGGTATTCAATCTCGCTATGTACAGGGTCTTTTAGGATCTATAGCCCAACCAGGAGCTGACTTGATAAATGCTGATTGGCATACATTATTTACCATGATCCTCACGCCTTCACAATTTTTGGTCTGGGAGTCAGAATTTCATAAGCGTACTGCAGCCGCAGCCACTAGAGGCTTACCGGCAAATGTCACTCTAGATATGCTTAATGGTACTGGCACTATGCTTACTGTTGCCCAGCAGACTGCCACTGACGCAGCTGCTTTCCCTATATTACAGGATTGTGCTTTGGCCACTGCTCGAAAAGTTGACAATGCGGGATGCGTGCCCAAATCTTTCTCTAAAGTTATTCAAGGACCTTCTGAGCCTTTTTCCTCCTTTATAAACCATCTCACAGAAGCCTTAGAGAGACAAATTGATAATGAGGAGGCTTGTAATGAATTACAATTGAAACTTGCTTATGAAAACGCAAACGCTGATTGTCAGAAAGTTTTGCAACCAATAATTAATAAGAAAAATGTTACCTTGGCAGATTATCTTACAGCCTGCTGAATCATAGGAACCACATCCCATTCCATGTCTACTCTGGCTACAGCCATTACTGAAGGCATGCAGCAGAACATGAGCTCTCTTCTTCCCATTTCCCAACAAAACACTCGCAAAATGGGCAATTGTTTTAATTGTGGCAAGCCAGGTCACTTTAAGAGCCAATGCAGAGCCCCGGGCGGGAGAGCAAACATGTCAAGAAACCAGGTAGCTCGCCCAAAGACACCATGCCCTCAATGCCAAAAAGGCTATCATTGGGCTAATCAGTGCAGAGTCCAAAAGAATGAACAGCAGAAAAACCCTGCAATCATCCAAAAACCTTTTTTGAATCAGGGAAACTAGAAACGGGGCAGGCAGCCAGCCCCACAACAAAGGCTGCTGAAACTTGCAACTTTTCTTCTTTCGCTTACGATCTTGTTGCTAATGAAACTGTTACTTATCTTCCTGGTGTCGCTGACTTTCTCTTTGTACGTCTTATTCAGCCTTTTCATATGCCCCCCAATATTCCAGTGCTAGTCTTTCCTGTAAGGGATTTAGCTGAACAAGGTATTCTTGCCTCTCCTTTTCTGCATGATCCCACTGTATTGTCTGATGTCTGTCTGTCTGTACTAGCTAATACAGAAGTTACTATAAATGAGGGGGATGTTGTGGCAAAAATGATTGTGCTCTTAGACCAACAACAAGAGCAACTCTATGCAATTGAAAGACCAATTAGTCAACCAAAACCTACTGTAACATTCTTATTGAATGGTCGATCCTTTCTTGGTCTTTTAGATACTGGAGCGGATATTTCCATCATCCGAACCGCTGAGTGGCCAAACACCTGGCCTGCAGATGTGGCACCAGCGGTGAGAGGAGTGGGGGGACTCCAGGAGACTCGCATTAGCAGAAACTGGGTAAAAGCCCATTCCCCTGAGTCTCAATGTGTTGCTTATATTAAACCAGCTGTAATTCCTCTGTATACTAACTTGTGGGGAAGAGACCTTATGTCACAATTTAATGCACAACTTACCCTCTACTAACCATGCTTCGCTTGCATTTGACTCACAATAACCCTGTGAGGATTGATCAGTGGCCTCTCCCTTCTATAAAGCTTGAAGCCTTACATTCTCTTGTTCAAGAACAATTAGATAAAGGTCATCTAGAACCTTCATTGAGTCCATATAATACCCCAGTTTTTGTTATCAAAAAGAAAAATGGCGCTTGGCGCCTCCTTCAGGATTTAAGGGCTGTGAATTCGGTCCTCCTTCCAATGGGACCCCTGCAATGTGGTCTTCCAAATCCTAACATAATTCCTCAAGAGTATGACCTTATCATTATTGATTTAAAAGACTGTTTTTTCTCCATTCCATTACACCAGTTAGATAGAAAATTATTTGCTTTTACAGTACCTACCTTAAATAATCAGAGACCTACCAAACGATATCAATGGAAAGTCTTACTGCAAGGCATGTTAAACAGTCCAACTATGTGTCAATTTTTTGTGGATTTAGCCTTGCAACCATACAGGGACAAATATCCTCATTTTTTAATCTATCATTACATGGATGATATATTGGTATCTGCACCTGGCCCAAAGGGCACGGTATTAAAAACTCTGCCGTGCCTGACCTCCATTCTAGGTAAAGCAGGACTCACAATAGCCCCAGAAAAAGTACAATCCAAACCACCCTTTTCCTATTTAGGTCACAAGTTACTTGCTTCAGCTGCTGTTCCTTCCCTTCCCCTCCCAACACTTCCCCCAAAACCCACACTTGTGATCTTACAACAGTTCCTAGGAACCTTAAATTGGGCACATCCTTATTTGGGTTTGACCACAGCTACATTAGCTCCTCTCTTTAATGCTCTTACACAAGGTAAAGCCCCTTCTGATGTTATCATTCTAAATAAAGAGCAGTTGCAGGCATTAAAAGACGTTTCCCATTTACTGGCTACTCGATGGGTGGATCGAGCTATAGAGAATTGCCCTCTATCAATTGCTTTACTAAATACTGTTCAGAGACCAACAGCTGTTATAATGCAATCTCATCAGACACAGGTTCTGATTTTGGAATGGCTTCATTTGTCTCACACCCCACGGACCACAATCACTAGTAAAGCCTCTGCATATTCCCAGTTGATCTTTAAAGGTCGACAAAGATGTAAACAACTCATGGGATGTGAGCCTGTTTCAATATTCACTCCTTGCTCACTGACCACGTGGGAAATGCTATGGTGTAATTCAGAAGAACTACAATACGCTTTAGAAGAGTGGCCAGGGCAAACTTCTTGCCATTTACCAGCAGACCCACGTTTCACTTTTCTTAACACTCTCCCTTTTGAATGGCAATCCCCTCTCTCAATATCTCCATTAGTAGATGCACCTACGCTTTATGCAGATGGGGGGAAAGTGTATGGTGCTTGTGCATGGAACCAGGAGGGAGAGTGGAAAACTAAAATTACCCCTCCGCAATTTTCTGCTCAACAGGCAGAACTTGCTGCATCTCTTATTGCATTTCAACAGTTTCAAAAAGCTCCTTTTAATTTAATAGTTGATTCCTTGTACGTTTCTCAGATTTTGAAAAATATATATCAAGCCTATTTATCTCCTAGCATATCTGTTCCTTTGTTAAAATTGATGATTCCTATACAACAATGTATCAACAGTCGTAGGCATCCATTCTTTGTAGCACATATCAGGAGCCACCAACCTCTTCCTGGTATTTTACAGGAGGGAAATAAGGTGGCAGACGCTGCAGCAGCAGCTGCATCAGGTAAATCAATTTGTAATCTGACAGCAGCACAAAGCCATGACTATTTTCACCAAAATAAAAAAGCATTACAAAAACAATTTTCTCTAACTCAGGCAGAAGCTGCTGCCATTATTCAACAATGCCCCACATGTAGTAAGCAAGGACATTCCATTCCCATAGGAGTAAATCCTAGAGGATTAAAAGCTTGTGAAATTTGGCAAATGGATGTAACTCAGTATCCACCTTTTGCCCCTTGGAAATATTTGCACGTTTCCATCGATACATATTCAGGATTTATTCTGGCTACTCCTCAAAGGGGAGAAACTGTAAAACATGTCATCAATCATTCAATTCGTACCTTTGCCTCGCTGGGACGTCCAAAAGAAATCAAAACAGACAATGGACCTGCCTATACAAGTTCTGCTTTCCAGGACTTCTGTAATAGATGGGATGTAACTCACAAGTTTGGGATTCCCTACAACAGCCAGGGGCAGGCTATTGTGGAACGAGCTCACTTATCTCTGAAACGTGCTCTTGATCGCTATTCGTTGCGGGAAAAACCTCCCAACCTCCCAGCATTGCAAAATTCTCTTAACATTTGTCTTTACACTTTAAATTTTCTTAATCTGACTGGCATTCCTCCTACTTCTGCTGCCTCACGTCATTTTTCCTCCCCTTCACCCCCTCCTAACAGACCTCTGGTACATTATCGCAGATTGCCAGATCCCGCCTGGCAGGGTCCTGCTGAGCTTCTCACCTGGGGACGAGGCTACGCTGCGATTTTACTACCAGACAAAACCACTTGCTGGGTCCCTGGTCGGGCAGTAAGACCCTATCATAGGAATTCCTCTGCTACATCTGCATCTTAAACTCTTCCTGATATTCTTGCCTATATCCTCTTTGCAATTTCTACCTTATTCATATCCTACTTATACCTTTGTTCAACATGGTCATTGGACCACATTAGAATTTCGCTTTATTAATTATGATAGTGACTGTCCTATTGTCTGTTGGCATAATAATCTTCCCATAAATCTATCTCCTTATATTCACACATACTTCAACAAAACCTATGCTTCCTGCCAAAAGATTATTCGTGTTAAAGCCACTTCATTAACAGAAGGCTATTATACTTGTTCCATGTGGGTACGTCATGAAAATGCTACCCATAGCTTTCACTCTGTCACATCTGTTTTGTTTACAGAACACTCTATCACTCGCTCTTTTGTTCCTTCCTTACTCTTCCTATGGAAAAGAACCTTAAAACCTTTTCCTCTATTCAAGCTAGATATAGGGGGACCTAAATGTCCTTCTCTTATATTACGGGTTCCTCCAACCCAACTAACATCCTTGATGAATGACCAAATTAATCTTCATTGTCATTATTGTAATTATTATCCTTTTTCTACTAATTGCATTCCCTTCTCATCTCGTAAATGTTCTACAACTAACTTGTCCATAGTCCTCTCTCCTACTTGTAATGCCTTTATATACCCAAACTCTGATCCTGTCAACAAACAACGCTTCAAAAGAACTGTCCATGACGATCCGCAGAAGCCTCACAGAAAATATAATATTACTTGGACTATAAAAGACTTTCAAGGCATTCGTTTAAGCTCTACAACCAATTCTTCTCGCATAGAAGACTTCTACCCACCACTTCAATTCGATTTGGCAGAAATGCTTGTAGGCTCCACTGCCTACAACTCACCTTCTCATCCAACGGAGCCTAGTCATAGAGTGGTAAATAAATATAGGTTTTATGTATGCCTCGGACAGCCCGTTTCCAACACTCAGACCCCTGCCCAACGACTTCTTGACTGCGGGGGGTCATCGGATTACTTTTGCAAAGCCTGGTCATGTGTTTCAACTGGACATATTTATTGGGATCCGGGCACTAAGGGTGATCTCATTACTGTCACTCGCACCACATGGGACATTCCATGCAGTGATAAAAAATTGCCCAAATGCAACCCGGTAACCATAAGGTTCACGGACCAAGGCAAGAAAAGTACTCTATGGGACACTGGCTTGAAATGGGGTGCCCGCCTAAAAGGAGTCTGGCCAGAAAAGCATTATGGAAATATTTTTTACATTCAACGTCACATTGAACTCCCTCGCTCTAACCCGGTGGGACCACATGAAAAGGTTATTAAATCCCCATTCTTGCAACCCATAACACAGGGAGTTAACTCATTGATTCCAATGATAAAAGCTTCCTACGCCTTGCTGAACTCTTCAAAATCATCAATTGCCTCCACATGTTGGCTTTGTATTTCTGCCTCTCCACCTTTTTACGAAGCCATCGCTTCCCAAGAATCCATTGCTAATTCCACATCAGACGAACGTTGCCGTTGGAGGAACTCTACTGTTACTGTTTCTTCCATCACTGGGGTTGGTTGTTGCTTGGGAAATATTCCATCCAATTACTCACAATATTGTCATAATGTTTCTAATGGCTATCATTGTAATGTATATCTTCCTAAGAACCACCTTGGCCGCTTCCACACCATCGGAGGATACTCTGCAGTCTACACCACTTCAGGAGGAAATTTAACATCACGTCTGAAAGGAATGTATTTTATCCCTGGCAATAACTCTGTCTGGGCTTGTTCCACCGGTCTCACAGCATGTGTCTATGGGGATGAACTTATTAAATCCAAATCATTTTGCATTCAAGTATGGCTTGTACCAAAAATTAACGTGTATAACTCTGATGATTTTATATCCCTACAGGCACCCATGGAATACCCCCTCAGAGCAAAGCGAGAAATTATTAGTACTCTCACTCTAGGTTTACTGCTTGCTCTGGGCACCACGGGCGCAGCCACGGGCATTGCAGGACTAGCTGTCTCTGAACAAAAAATTACAGCTCTAGGTTCAGTCATTGATGATGATTTATTACGAATTGAGAAGTCAATTACAGCTTTGCAAAACTCCTTGATGTCCCTCTCAGAAGTGGTCTTGCAGAATCGTAGAGGTTTAGATCTGTTATTTTTAAAACAAGGGGGATTGTGTGCTGCGCTAAAAGAAGAATGTTGTTTTTATGCTGATAACAGAGGGATTGTGTTGGATTCTATGAAAGAATTAGAAAAACACTTAAAAGATAGAGAAAACGAAAGGTTAAACATGTATAATTGGTATCAAGGCTTGTTTTCTATTTCACCATGGCTTACAACCCTTATAACTGCATTGACAGGACCATTAATAATCATTATATTGATATGTATTATAGGACCTTGTTGTTTTAACAGAATATTGCAATTTTTGAAAAATCAATTATCCTCCATAACTGCTAATGTTAATGTGTTATTGCAAGCTCATGTTAAGTCCTTAACACCGGATGAAAAAATGTCATTGCTGAGTTACCGCTCCTTGGACAACCCTGACGCTGACGGATCGCACTCCTGCCTAGATGACTGGGACGGTGAACATTTTAGAAAAAGGTTCCTTTTTTCTTCTTGGACAAGGAAGAAGATTCGTCATAAAAAATAAAAACAGAGGAGATGTTGTAACTATGTATCATTTATGTGTTTGCAACTGTGTATCATTACAACTATGTATCATTCAGGCATTTGCAACATTGTATCATTCACGTGTAATCATTGAGCTTCTGTCTCCTCAGTGACCTTTTACAGGGCACGTACAGAGAGAAGGAGTCAAGCATTCACTTTGTGATTACATCGTCTGGCATGCAGCTTTGTAAAGAAGGAATGTCTTGATCAAATTGTAAATCGTGCCATCCTGTCTGACTTGGTATTTTGCCTTATCTAAGTCCTGCATATCCTGTCTGACCTGGGCTTGACCTAGGCTCTGAATAAACAATGATAGTGACCCCCCCCTTTGAAGGAGCATAATAAAAGAGCGTGTACCCAGACATTCTGGGCGCACTCATCCCGAGGAACTTCGTCTCCTGTCGTTTCTTTCTCCTTCGCTTCCTATCATGAGACGCCCATCTAATGCGGGATAGCAGATACCGCAGTCAGAGACTTTATTTGAGTAATTAAGATACTTTATTGGAGAGATGGATTATGAAGCTGCAACGAAGTACCACTTGTATGAAAACCTAATTCTATATGTATATGTGTGTCCCAAACAATAAGATTCATTCACACATTCTCTTGTGATAATGGACTCCTTACAGTCTGTTCCCATTCTGCTAGGTGGTTATACCTGGCTTATATTTCCCAAACAGTGATGTATAGTTCCAAGCTCCTTGTTAACTATCTTCCTGTCTCTTCTCTGGAGTTTTGTTTCCCCTCCTTTGCTGGTACCTTGCTTGTGTGGACTGACAATTCAAAGTTACAATGGTACTGAAAAAAATGTCTGATGATCATTTTTCACACTTACGACTGTTGCAGCATCCCCACAGTCATGAGAGGCCAGGTGAGGAGATGCATGCCTCGATGTGAGTGATATTGAGTTGGCCACACCCATCCAGTAACATGACCACCAGGCCATATCCACCCAGTCACATGACCACCAAGCCATGCCCACCAACTAAGCCATGCCCACAGAACCGGTTGTTAAAATATTTGAATCCCATCCCTCACTTAGGAGAACAGTGTGTGGCCCTCCCAAGCTCTGTTATCATTGGCAGAGGCATTGTGAGCTGGTCCTTTGCTGTTTTCAAAGTGGCCCCACAGGCCAGATCTAGCTCACGAGCCCTGAATTTGACACCCTTGCTGTAGAATATTTCATTGTACAGAGAGTTTGTAAACATCTACAAAACATAGTTGGGGGTGTGGAGGCAATAAAGGAAGATGAATAAATTATATCGGCCTAGTTCCTTTTTTTAATACCAATCATAATCTGATACTCTGGTAATGCTATGGGTAGAATGTATCTTGATCTCAAAGAAAAAAACATTTCTCATGTTCTTTTATAAACAAGATGATAAAATACCAGCTGGATCTGGCAAATACTTAAATTCATTTGTCTTATTCAAATATTCTGTTAACAAATAAAGGCTTCGGCAATTTCAGAAAAATGATACCGGTTAATAACATATGATGAAAATGAAAGACCATGGCAAGATTAATAGCGATAGGGTGGGAAGAAAAGAAAACATAGAGTAAGTTAGGAAATAAAAACTCTTATATTTACTTATCTCCCACACATACACACACACATATTCACACAAAAGTAAACTTGGCTTCATAGCAAGGTTCTGTACATTTTAAGAAAGTAATTAAATTTGGTGGTCATGCTCAAAATGGCAAATTGGAAAGGTGGATTAGTTAAGCCCATGTCACACAGGCCAACGGATGCAAAAAGGACACAGCGGATGAGCAAAATGTTCCATCCGTTGTTATCCGCTCTCAAAAGGGGCAAAAATTTACATAACTGGAGTGGATAACATGGACACGGGGAGGACTCAGGGTGGATGCAAAGCGGATGCGGAACGGAAGCCCAGCAGATGGAAGTGGATGGGAGCGGATGGCACATCCGCTGGGCTTCCGGGGGGCCTCAGCGAAGCGGACGTGGAATGGATACAGTGGATGCAGAATGGATGCCAAGCGGATGAAGCGGATGCACAGTGGATGCACAGCGGAAGACTAGCGGATGCCTGGCGTTAATTGCACATGCGGGGAGGATGCATTGTGTCAGCCCCGCGGATATAATGGAAGCATCTCGGAAGCAGGTCGCCATTCAGAGGAAAGACCTGCTGCCGGAAGGATTGGCTGCCTTGCCTGCCCTGCCTGCATGTCTGCCTGCAAGCCTTGCTGCCAGCCTTACTGCCACCCTCCCTGCCAGCCTCCCTGCCAGCCATCAACCCCACAACCATGCTGAAGCACAGCAAGCCTCAGCCATCTGCTGCCACCCCTTGCAAGAGGGACAGGGCTACCATCCCGCCCCCTGGCCCTCACTCTGGTTCTGCTGGGGCTTCTGCAGCATGGGCTTGCTCTTCTGGGGCTGGGGCTTCTGCTGGTTCTGCTTCTGGAGGAGCTGATGACAAGCACTCCAGCACCAGCCACCTCCACAGCACCTGCACCCTTCACCCCTGAGACTGAGCGACCAAGAGGAGTGCCAGAGACTCATTTTTGTCTTATAGCTTGTTGTTAATAAAGTCTATTTTTGATTCACACACTTGCTTCATCTCTTTTTTTTAATAAAGTCTTGCTGGAAACTTTTAGAAATGGTTTAAGCCTTTGCATGCTTGTGGGATGGGTTAAGATAGCTGTGGGATGGGCAGGGATACCTTTGGGATGGGTAATAGCTGTGGGATAGATAAACCTCCAGTGCAAGCATAGTGGGACTGTATGGTCCACCCTCCCAGGTTCCACACCTATGGCCCTTTATTATCAATAACGATATAATCAATCATCCACACATGTCAACATAAACACAACTCTTTATTAAATGCCTTGTTCATTGTAGCCCAACCAAACATACATGGCCCAATCTCATCCGTGTGATGAGACAGGCTGAAGGAAGCATCCATTAAGCATTTACCATCCTGTCTTGCCACTCCACTGTTCCAGCTGGGGAGTTGCACCAGTGTTTCAGGAGGTTGCGCTGCTTCTTCGCCTCACGTGAGGCTCTGTTGGGGCCTTGCACATCCTCAGTGTCGATCAGGTTTTGCCCTTGCCTCCATTCCCCAGGCTCCATGTCCCCATTGCCTTGTTGACGGTCCACAAGCCTGTTCTGAAAGACTGGGTAGCGGGTGCGCATGAGATTGTGCAGGATGCAGCAAGCTTCCACGATCCTCCTCACGGTCTCTGGGCAATGCTGCATGGTGGTGAGAAGTACCTGGAACCTGTTGGCCAGGATGCCAAAGGCATTCTCCACCACCCGCCTTGCCCTGGCCAGCCTGTAGTTCAAGATCCTCTCTTCACGTGTGAGGTATTTGGAGGTTTAGGGCTTCATTAGGTAGGTTGTGAGGGAGAAGGTGTCATCCCCCACGATGAAGTAGGGCACATCTTGCGTATTGTTGGGCAGTGGGTCTGGATCTGGGAAGCCCACCATGAGATTGCCTTCCAGTCCTTCCTTGAGGTGACTGGTATTGTATACCTGGACATCTGAAGATGAGCCATTGCCTGAAGCATCGATGTACATGAACTTGTAGTCAGCATCGACCATGGCGAAGAGGATGATGCTGAAGAAGCCCTTGTAGTTGTGCTAAGTGGACCCCGACTTGGCTGGTGCTTTGCAGGCCACGTGCTTGCCATCTATGGCTCCAACGGTGTGGGGGAAGTTCCACTTCTGATACCACTGCTCTGCAACTTTCTTCCATCCTTCTTCAGTGGAGGGGCACTGGAGGAGCTCCTCCTTGTATTCTTCGATGATGGCCTGCACCACTTCTCTGACAACAAAGCTGATGGTGCTGGGTGGCACCCTCCAGCTGTACTGCATGCTCCTGTAGGTGGTCCCTGAGGCCTGGTGGCACAGAGTGAGTGCCACCTTAAGCCCAGGTTCCAGGCTGAGCAGGAAGTTGGTGTTTGTCTTGGTCAACCTGGGTGTCAGCCACTGCACAACTTCTTCAAACATGGCAGGAGGCATCCTCATGAAGTTCTGGAACGCCCGAGTGTCTTCGCTCCTGATCTCCACCATCAGCTTGTTGTACAGTCCGTCCTCTGCTCTTCTGGCAAACCATCTTTGGACCCAGACTTTTTTGGGGTGGCTCCTTTTCTTCCCATAATAGAGTTCACAGAGCCTTTAGATGGTTTCGCACTGTTGCAGAAGGATGGTGGCTGCCGAAAGGACTTTGTCACAATCCACAGTGGACATGACTGGATGCTGTTGAAGAGGAAGAGTCAGATGAAGGCTGTAGAGGTCTGCACAGCTAGGCTGCTGGTCTGATAGTGAGTTGCAAATGAGTTGCTCCCCCTTTTTATGGACAGTATAGGTGTCCCTTTGCATCCTCTAGGCATCCTCTAGGCATCCTCTAGACATCCTTAATATCTGAGATAGGTCCCCTCTGCGAACGTTTTTTCCATTTTAAACGCTTTGTTTCTGTTCTGCATCTGCTAGGCATCCATTCTGCATCCGTTCTGCATCCGTTCCGCTTCCTCCCTGCGTCCGGGCGGATGCGAGTTGCACGGATGCATAGCGGATGCCTAGCGGATATAGCGGATATAGCGGATGCATAACGGATGTGTAACGGATGTGTAGCGGATGCGTAGCGGATGAAGAATGGATGAACTGGATACATTTTCCACGCAAAAGTTTTAGGCAGCCCAAAACTTTTGGAGCGGATGAAACATCAATAAACGGATGCTGGACGCATAGAGAGGAAGCCAAACAGAGGCAGTGAGTACATCGCGTTTTCGAACGGATGGCAAGGTTTTTTGTCCGTTTTACATCCTCTTTGCATCCGTTGGTTCAGTGTGACATGGGCTTTAGAATAGTGTCACAATGAGAGGTTTGGCTTGTAGAAGAAAAAGCAATGCTCTCATGAAGAGTGTAAAGATTTTTTTAACAGCAGGACTATAAATATAAAAGGTAGAATGATTGCTTACTTATATTCTACAATTTATGATGCCATTTTCATAATTTATAGATCTGCTTTCCTTTTCTTTGACATGTGAAGTGGTTAAAAATGTCATCACAAAAATTCTGCACAACTGAATTCTGTGCAACTGAAGATGAAAAGATATTCTATCTTTTGAGAGTGGAGATCTAGGTAAATATAGCAATCAAGGGAGTAGTAGAATTGGAAGTTGCTTTCTTTATTAAAAAAAAAGTTATCAAAAGTAATTTGAACCATATTTGTGGCCTATGTTGTTCCTGTTCTTTTTGTGTTAGATATATTAATGTGTTTTTTTTCTCCTGCCCTACTATAATAATTACAGCATAAATCATGGTTGATATTTTTATTCTCCTGTGGGCTTTCAATTTTTATCTAGTTGCTTAATATTGACAACCATAATAAATATGTAATGCTTGTTGAATCAACATTTTCATTCTGACAGTACTTTAACATAATGAAAGAAAACAAGGACTGGAGTCAATATCTTGACTACTCTTGAATAATTCAACAATAGAGATAAATTTTGGGGGAGGGAAGAATGGCAGATATCACAGTTTACCAAGTATGTTTTTCCCTATAGTGTGGACAGATATCTTTGGAGTTTTATGAGACTTCCATCTGAAGAAGACAGAGGAATAAACCTACCCTAGATATAGGGACATTTGCATTCACTCTGATACAAAATATAGGGTACATGACAGTTGCAAGATATTCCCTGTTTGAAAAACATCAGGTGAGAAATTTTAATTTTCTTATAAGAAGTTTCTCTCAGCATTTTCCAACCTTCCATCAAACTTCAATATCCACTTCTTAAGTTAAAAACATTTAATTCCGCAAATGTAGAATATTCTTCAGTCTTTTCAACATTTTGAGTGCTGCCAAATGGATGTCTTTGTTCCTTAGAGTGTAAATAATTGGGTTAAGAAGGGGAATGATTATAAGATAAAAGATGGCAATTTTCTTGTCACGATCAGGGATGGAGTCTGACTGGGGGACAATGTACATAGAGATAATAGTGCCATAGAACAAGATTACCACAGCAAGGTGGGAACCACAGGTAGAGAATGCTTTTTGCCATCCTCCTGTTGACCGCATGTGCAATACAGAATTCAGAATGTACCCATAGGAAGTCAGGATAACAAAAAGGGGAACAAGAACGATGAAAGTTGAAAGACCAAAACCAATTACTTTGGTGATTCTTGTGTTACCACATGCAAGTTTTAGCACAACAGGTGGTTCACAGATGAAGTGGTTGATGACAATCCCACAAAAGGGATGGCGAAAGGTGCAGAGGACATAAATTGCAGAGAACACAAAACCAACGGTCCAACAGAATGTGGCAAGCAAGAGTTGGTGCAACCTGTCCATGGCTAATGCATATACTAATGGATGGCAAATGGCCAAGTAGCGATCGTAAGCCATGGCTCCTAATAGCAAACACTCAGTACTACCCATAGCCAGAGTCATGTAAGCCTGCAGAATGCAACGCGCTAAGGAGATGACCCCATTTCCATTCAAAAGGTGGCTCAACATCTGTGGCAATGTGCTAGTAACATATCCAATTTCCATGCCAGCAAGATGGCTGAGAAAGAAGTACATGGGGATATGCAGTTGAGAATCAACCCATACCAGTATGATGATCAGAGTGTTTCCAAAGATAGTGAACAGGTAGATAAGGAGAACAGTCACAAAAAGTAGCAGCCAGGTTTTGGGATGGCTAGTGAGCCCAAGCAGGATGAATTCTCTGGTGATGGTGTAATTCTCAGCTCCCATCTTTCCTTCTGTTTGAGAAGAGAGGTGAGGTTGGGACAAAATGAATGTCCCTAAAAATAGGGTGATCTTTAACAAGAGGATTGCTCCAGCCACAATATTGAATCAGCAAACTCATCTTCTTTCAAAGAATTCAGATTTCCAGTAATGATTTTCTGTAAGTATCATTCATATGTTTATATAGAAAAGTTGTTTTTTGTGGCAGCAACTTCATTTTTAGTGAACTTTGTACTGAGTATGACATTGAATATAAATAGCAAATAATGCATTATTTACAATGTTAGAATGAATGAACATCATGAACATTAAGCAAAGAAATAGGAAAGAAGGAGTTTATCTTTGCACTACCTACCTTTTCATAAGAAAAAGGTGCAAAGGATTGAAATTTAAAGTAGTAGACAAATTTCACAAACATCTATATTCTCCAAAGCTTATGGATTTAATATTTCATGGCCATTGATTCCTGTTGTGTCTTCATGGGCTTGTTGGAAGGAAAATCCATCTGGTTCAGTTCCAAGCTGAGAGAAAGATGCTGGAAATAACATGGACCCTGATCGGAAAGAAAGGTTTATTAATGAAGCAGAACCACCAGGGTTTATGATTTTGGTGCAGCTGACAAGATAGAGTTGAAAGTAGGTGGGTTTTTATACCCTCTTTGGGCTTTGTATTTGAGCTTTCTGTTCCTGTGCAAGAACATGGCCTTAATATTCTATTGGCTGTTGTCTGATTCCTATGGGGTCATGGCTGGCTTTACAGGCAAAATGGGAAATGCAAATCCTAGGTGCTTTTCTGAGCTATTCCTCTCAATCCTTTTGGCTTTCTAATTGCTTATTTAGAGTTTCCTGACTGACCCAGTCTTTCTGAATGGATTACCGAATCTGCATTTGCAAAAGCTGGCCTCCTCAGTTTCTGCTTGGATGCAGGGAGACTGGTGCTGGTTTCTGCCTCCCTTGAGATTTTTTCCCATTTCTCCTTTAGGGGAAATATTCTAGCCTGCCTTTTTTAATATTTCCCAAAATATTTCATTCTTCTTGGGGGTTGTTTCTTACAGGTTTACCCAAGAAAGGAACTTGAGCTTGAAAATATGCATAAAGGTATCTGATTATCTGCTGAAATAATTGCCTATAAATACCACAAATGAGACCATATCAGAGGTGGTATTCAGCAGGTTCTGACCAGTTCTGGAGAACCAGTAGTGGAAATTTTGAATAGTTCA
Organism: Laticauda colubrina; assembly: GCA_015471245.1. NCBI lineage: Eukaryota > Metazoa > Chordata > Lepidosauria > Squamata > Elapidae > Laticauda > Laticauda colubrina. Next base: position 14,975,881 of record BLBF01000050.1, on the reverse strand, counting down.
GAGAACTGGCAAATACCATGTCTGACTGGAAATTTTATAGTATCCTTTCCCTGCCACGCCCACCAAGCCATGCCCACAGAACTGGTAGTAAAAAAATTTGAATCCCATCACTGGATCATATACATATGGGGTAGAGCATCATTTCTGAGATATGAAGAGGTGTGGATTTGTATCAAAATTAACAACTACCAGATAAATGTCAACAAATGATCATCACTTGGGATCATTAAATGAAGATACTAAGGAATTTCTAAATGAAGTTGCATACCATATGATGGAGATATGCATACTGAAGATCTCACCAGGGACCAAACCCAAAACTCAGAAATTTGTTGCGGAACTAATTTTAAAAGATTATCAAAGCAGCAACACAACAGAAATATGAATGGGACATTGGGACATGCTCTACACATGCATGGCAATATATGGGGCTGAAAAATGGTACATTATAACTTCATATACCACATGGTATGTGAATAACAACATTGAATTGTTAACTAGGGCATACAAAAATTTTGCCAGGCTAATTCTCGAATACAGCTCACCCAATTCTCAAATACAGCTCACTGGAACCTGTACTGTATATTAGACATTAACAAAATTGAGCTGATTCAGAGGTATTTCTAGAGAAAAGTACTCCACTCCTCCACTCACAATTGAATTCCCTCTGCCTCCAGGCTTGAAATTTTGGACTTGGACAATCTGGAACTGTGCCTCCTGAGATCTGATCTATGCATACTACACAAAATTGTCTGCAACGTCTTGCCTGTCAATGACTTCTTCAGCTTCAACCACAATAATACATGGGCAAGCAACCGATACAAACTCAAGGTAAACCATTCCAAACTCAATTGCAGAAAATGTGACTTTCAACAACAGAGTGATCAATACCTGGAATATTCTACCCAACTCCATTGTTACAACCTCAACCCCTCACAGCTTCAACCTCAAACTGTCTACCATGGAGCTTACTCCATTCTTAAGAGGTCCTTAAAGGGGGTGTACATAAGCAAACCAGCGTGCCTATGGTCCTGACTACTGTCCCCATTTATCTGTACTTACTTGCTTTGTTCTTGTTCATGTTCATACTTATACTTGTTATTTTGTACATGCTTGACAAACAAATAAAATAAAAAATAAAAATAAAATGGTCAACCACCTATGAAACGGAAAGGTGAAATATGGAAAAATTTGGTCCCAGATGGAACACTAGAACATTGGACCAAAAACAATTCCATATCTGTAAATAATGTTGCTGTAAGTGGTGGAACTATACAGTGAATATAATAATTGAAGTGTCAGAGTAAGCATTTGCACTATGTTCTAATTACTCAACCACTCTAACAACTGCTCCACCATCAAAATTTTAAAACTTCCTAGAGCATCTATCTAAGTCACTTGGTAACTTCAGCTAGCACTCCACTCACGCAACACCCTATCTTGTGTATCATGATATGTAGAAGATTTGACAGTTTCCTTAGGAAATAAAAAGATATAAACCTACTCCCTTGAGAATGCTACATTCCCTGTCACACTTTTCTGTAGATTATTAAAATGTGCAACTCCTTACCTCTCAGGGTTATCTGATATACTAGCTCTAGTAAATATAAATACCTAGCTACCACAGTATTCCTTTTCAGGTTAAGCACTATTATGTTATGCAAAAATTAGCAAAGGAATAATAAGTCAAAGGAAAGAAAATCATGAGATAAGAAAAAATGAGAAAAAACTAACAAATTAATTTACACCAAACTTTCATTCACTGAAAGTTTTCTATCCTTTCTTGAAATTGTTGTTGTAGGAGATGTTCAGGCTAAACCTGAGGAAGGCATTAAGCAGGTCATGAGTCTCGAGTCCTTTTTCATCCACAAGAGATCTAAATCCATATTACCTTGAATTCCTTCAATTCTTTTCTACCACCAATTTGCTTTGACCTTTAGCAGTTTACATTCTTGCAGAGAATGTCAGCATGCAATAAACCTGTAGCCATTTGATCCACCTTGCTTCCTGATTTATCATGACTGACAGTTGTTTCCACCACATCCATATGTTCACACATCACCTTTTATTCTTTCAGCTTTTCCTTTTTTTAGGACCGTATCAATTCAGAACAATGACTCTTGGTCTTCTTCCTACTGACCCTTCAATTTTGTCCTCAGTCATTCCTTCTATATGGCCAAATAGTTACAATATGCTTTCTTAACAATGGGTATACACTTCTACTCAGTGAAGATTCATTCAGCAACTACTCATTCCTGGTGGTGATGCAGTGGTTGGAATGCAGTACTGCAGGCTAATTCTGCTCACTGCCAGGAATTGTACCCTGACCAGCTCAAGATTGACTCAGCCTTCCATTCATCCTAGGTTGATAAAATGAGGATCCAGATTGTTGGGGCAGCATGCTGACTCCATAAACTACTTAGAGAGGACTGTAAATCACTATGAAATGGTATATAAGTTTGAGTGCTACTGCTATTACTATTGGATATTTTCATCCTCCCTGGCAGAAAGTTATATTGCCATTTACAAATGTTCCCATTATTATCATTTGCACCCTTCCAATCAGAATTTGCTAGCACTTACCCAGATACACTGAATAAACTGATCCCCTTGAAATGAAAGTTTGGTCCAAAAGATACTAAAATAATTAGCTATCAAGACCTCTTGTTATTAAGAAAGATTTTTTCTACCATTTTAGAACCGAACAGAATAACAGAAAGGACCTTGGAGGTCTTCTAGCCCAATCCCCTGTTTAAACGGGAGACCGTATATCAGTGATAGCTAATCTTTCTGGGCTCACGTGCCAAAAATTGTGTGCATGCTTGTATGCTCATACTTGCATGCCAACACCCAGAAGCAATGTGCATGCCCCCTGTGCATGTGCATGAGACCCCCCCCACATGCACACCACATCTCTGTGCATGCACGTGAGACCCCCATGTGCTATATGTCTCTGCGTATGCTCATGCATCTCCCATGCACCCCCACGCCCCCACGCATCTGTGCCAGATACTCAACAATCAGCTGTCAGGAGGTGGAGCTCTTCTGGGCAACCTCTTGCATGCAGGCAGAAATGGCTCTGCATGCTACTTGTAGGTTCACCATCATGGCCCTATATAATTTCAGACAAATGTATCTTCTTAAAGCCTCCAGTAATGGAGCACCCACAATTTCTGGAGGCAAGCATTCCACTGATCAATTGTTCTCACTTTTAGGAATTTTTTAAGTTCTAGGTTGATCTCTCTTTGTTTAGTTTCCATCCATTGTTTCATTTATGTCCTAGCTTCAGGTGCTTTGGGAAATAGATTGACCCCCTCTTCTTTGTAGCAGCCTCTAAAATATTAAAACACTGCTTTCGTGCAGTTTTTTTCATGGAAACATTTGTATGGAGAGCAGCTTGGACCTCTCTTCAGCTTCACATCCTCTTTTCAATCAGAGAGAACCAATCTTCACTGCAAAAGTTGGCTCTGCTTTTCATGAAGCTGTATTCAATATGTCTTTCTTCCCCAGAAGCTCGAGAGAAATTTCCAAAAAATCATTATGCTATAAAAATACATTCAGTCCAAATAATTCCTATTATATCACATCACTATTTAGGCAGCCATTTTGTTCTGATGTAGAATAAGATAGTGTTTCTCATATGTGAGGCCAAAAAGGTTTTTTTTTTTTTTTAATTGCTTTGCTACTGCGATCAAATATACAGGTGAAACTCGAAAAATTAGAATATCATGCAAAAGTTCATTTATTTCAATAATGTAAGTTAAAAAGTGAAACTAATATATGAGATAGATTCATCATATGCAAAGCAAAATAGTTCAAGCCATGATTTGTCATAATTGTGATGATTCTGTCTTACAGCTCATGAAAACCCCAAATCCACAATCTCTAGAAAATTAGAATATTACATGCAATCAATAAAACAAGGATTGTACATAGAACAATATTGGACCTCTAAAAAGTATAAGCATTCATATGTACTCAGTACTTGGTTTGGGCCCCTTTTGCATGGAAGCTATCAGCCTGAGGCACTGCTATGCTGTTATGGAAGACCAGGATACTTCAATAGCAGCCTTCAGCTCTTCTGAATTGTTCAGTCTCATGTCTCTCATCTTTCTCTTGGCAATGCCTAATAGATTCTCTATGGGGTTCAGGTCAGGAGAGTTTGCTGACCAATCAAGCACAGTAATCCCACGGCCATTGAACCAGATTTTGGTGCTTTTGGCAGTGTGGGTAGGTGCCAAGTCCTGCTGGAAAATGAAGTCAGCAACCTCATAAAGCTCGTCTGCGGAAGGAAACATGAAGTGCTCCAAAATCTCCTAGTAGATGGCCACGTTGACCCTGGACTTAATGAAGCACAGTGGACCAACACCAGCAGATGACATGGCTCCCAAAATCATCACAGACTGTGGAAATTTCACACTGGACTTCAAGCATCTTGCAGTGTGTGCCTCTCCATTCGTCCTCCAGACTCTGGGTCCTTGGTTTCCAAGTGAGATGCAAAAGTTGCTCTCACCAGAAAAGAGGAATTTGGACCACTGACCAACAGATTAGTTCTGTTTTTCTTTAGCCCAGGTAAGACGCTTCTGATGTTATTTGTTGTTCAAGAGCAGCTTGACAAGAGGAATACGACATTTGACACCCATGTCCAGGATCTGCCTGTGTTTGGTAGCTCTTGATGCACTGATTCCAGCCTCAGTCCACTCCTTGTGAAAGTCCCCAACACTTTTGAATGGCCTTTTTCTGACAATCCTCTCCAGGCTGCGGTCATCCCTGCTGCTTGTGAAACTTTTCTTCCAGACTATTCCCTTCCACATAACTTTCTATTAATGTGCTTTGATACAGCACTTTGGAAACATCTGACTTCGTTTGCAATTACCCTTTGAGGCTTTCCCTCCTTATGGAGGGTGTCAGTGGTGGTTTTCTGCACAACTGTCAGGTCAGCAGTCTTTCCCATGATTGTGATTCCTACTGAACCCGACTGAGAGACCATTTAAAGGCACAGGAACCCTTTGCAGGTGTTATGGCTTAATTAGCTGATTAGAGTGGGACACTTTGAGCCTAGAATATTGACCCTTTTCACAATATTCTAATTTTCTGAGATTGTGGATTTGGGGTTTTCATGAGCTGTAAGCCATAATCATCACAATTATGACACATCACGGCTTAAACTATCTTGCTTTGCATGTAATGAGTCTATCTCAAATATTAGGTTTACCTTTTAAGTTGCATTACTGAAATAAATGAACTTTTGCATGATATTCTAATTTTTCAAGTTTCACCTGTATTTAAAGGCCCGGTCCCACTGCACTTACGGATGCAAAGAGGATGTAAAACATGAAAAAAAGCTTGCCATCTGTTGTGTACTCACTGCATACGTGTTTCATATGCTCTATCCGTTGAGCATCCGTCTATTGCGATTTCATCCATGCAAGAAGTTTTGAGCTGCACAAAACTTTGTGAATGGATGAACTTTCTCCGGCGTACGATGTACATCCGTGACATATACGGGCAACAAACGTTCTACGTCTGTTATCATCCATTAAACATCCGCTGTATCCTCTTGGCATCCTCTGGCCATCCCCTCAACTCACATCTGCTGCAGCTGAAGATGGAAAGAGGGAGGAAACAAAAGGTACACGGAACATCCACACATTGTTAGTAGCATGGAAGTAGAAAGGATGTAAGCGTATGCATCTCGTATATAAAGTATTAAAAACGGACAAAACGTTTGTATCTGGGATGTATTTCATATAGTTAGGATGTCTGCAGTATGTCTAGAGTATGTAGAAGGACACCTAGTGGACAACCGATATTTTCTATAAAAAGGGGGAGAAAATCATCTGGATCACTGGGATGGTGGACCACTATGATTGCACTGGAGATTTATCTATCCCACAACTATCCTTCTCTATCCCACAAGCATGCAAAGGCTTAACCATTTTTTCAAAGTTTTCACCAACATTTTATTAAGTCAACAAAATGAACCAAGTAAACTGTGTTAAGCAAAGCTAACCTTTATTAACTTTCTTAGGTAAACTTTATGACTTTGTTAAATAAGCAAAATGAACCAAGCAAACTGTATTAAGTGTCTTAAGCAAAGATAAACTTTATTAAACAAGTAAACAACTCAGTCTCTGAGACTATTCTGAGTCTATTCTGCATGCGTGCGGCATCCTTTTATATCCGTGGAGTGGACGCAATTCATACCCCCCGCATGCGCAGTGAACACTTTGCATCTGATATACATCTGCGTGGCATCCCCTTTGTTTCCTATCGGCGTACATGATGCATCTGCTTCATCCGCTATCCATCCGCCCCTTCTACTATGCGTCTGCTTCAAAATTCTTCCTGGAACCCCCTCGGAGGTGCCATCCGCTTCCATCCGCTTTCATCCACTAGGCTTCCGATGAACATCTGTTTAACATCCCCGCTACATACTAGCCACGTCCATTCTATTCCATTCTTTTTATGCAAATTTTCACCACTTTTTGGAACATATGAAAACATATGGAGCCACCCCTGAAATTTTGCTCGTCCGCTGTGTCCTTTCTGCATAGGTTTTGCATCCATCGGCCAGTGGGACCTAGCCTTAAGGATTCGATTGCTAGAACTATATTTTTTTTTGCTTTTGAGAATAGACAAATTAAAATCTATCAGCTCCCCAAAATGATAATTGTAAAGGTACAGGATTAAAATTATACCTATTGTTGCGTTCATTGTCTTGGAAATATGATATTTTATTTACTCGGTGTAAATGTTGGCTGACAAAAGTTCAAATTTTATACAACAATATTGAATGAACAATTGTTAAATATTAACTGGTTCTATACTTTGCAAAACTTCAGCTTATTTTAACAAGGATCATATTTCTTTATTTTCATTTGGTTTAATGTGTATTATTTCTCTTTCTTTTTCTTAATTTCTGCAACCATCAAGTTGTTTTTTAGCCAAAAAATTCAGAAATTCTTTTCCATACTTATAGCATAACCATAACCATCTTTTCGTGTTTATCCAAATTCAAGGAACTCAGATCTATTAAGTTCTTTACCTGTTTTCTTTATGAAAAAGTGTCCAAATGACCCTTTATTTTAATTTTACTAATGGAAAATTTAACATTTCATCAATAACCAGTTAAGTGTATTAGTAAGACATCAGGCTAGAAACTGGGAGTCTGTGAGTTCCAATTCAACCCCCTCCAAGCTGGATGACTTGGAGCAGTTACTCTCTCTCAGTCCAAGGCAAAAGGCAATGACAACTCTTGATGAAAAATATTGTTAGGAAAACTCTATGGACTTGTTCATGGAATCACCAGGAAGCAAGACTTAGTCAAAAGTACAAAACTCAATTCATCACATCTATTTGTCTGTCCTCTGATGAGGGCCAAGTGAAGGAATGGAATTTACAATAAATATTAGAACTCTATTTTATTGATTCAGGGTGTCTATATGGTAAAACCTGACAGCATTTTCCCTTTCTTTCTCTTATATCAAAAAGTATCACAACATGGCAATCTTGAATTCCTTTCTTACATGTTCCTGTTTTCCTGGGATATGTTCATGTTTTGTCAATAAGTGCCCCATATACCACTTTATTAAAACCCTAATAAGACCACACACCTAGAATACTGCAAACAATCTTGGTCACCATATTACAAAAAAGATAGTGAGACTTTTGAAAAACAGCTTTAGCAACTAAGATGAGGCCTGGAGACTAAAACATATGAAAAATGGCTGCAGGACCTGTGTTTGTCTAGTGTAAAGAAAAGAAGAATTGGGGATGACATAATAGCAGTATTCCAGTACTTGAGGGGATGCCATAAAGAAGGGGGTTATTCTCTAAAGCACATGAGAGCAGGACAAGAAACAATGGTTGCAAACAAATCAGAGAGAGAAGCAACCTGGAATAAGGAGAAACTTCATAACAGTGAGGACAATTAACTAGTGGAACAACTTGCCTTCAGTAGTTGTGCGAGTCTCATCACTGGAGGTTTTTAAGAAGAGACTAGACAGTCACTTATCTGACATGGTTAGGTTCTCTTGCTTAAGCAGAGGGCTGGATTAGAAGATTTCCAATGTCCTTCCAGCTCTATATTCTATTCTGTTCTATTCTAGTCCTGCCTGTTTTTCTACCTCATCATCCCTACAAAAGAGCAGGAACAGTTAAAATGGCATTATTTTTATAATCAGCCTCCCTCAGTTTAAAGAAAACAGTTTAAAATAAGCCCAGAAAGATGTCAATAGTCATATTCATTGTTCTAAGCCCCATCTTCTCGCTACCTTGATCACTGCTGAATGAATCTCCTTGTTCCGTAAAGTATATATGACTGGGTTAAGCAGGGGAGTAACTACTAGGTAACAAACAGTCATTTCCTTATTGTGAGCAGGACCTGAGTCTGGTTGGGGGATAATGTACATAGAAATAATGGTGCCATAGAACAAGATGACTACAGTAAGGTGGGACCCACAAGTGGAGAAGGCCTTACTCCTTCCTGCAGTTGACCGCACGTGCAGTATAGAATGCAGAATGAATCCATAGGAAGACAAGATAATTGAAAGGGGAATGAAAACCATGAATGCTGATAGACCAGAGACAATGGCTTTAGTCATTTTTATGTCACCACATGCAAGTTTCAGCACAATAGGCAGCTCACACATGAAGTGGTTAATGAGGTTAGGACCACAGAAAGATTGACGAAAAGTACTGATGACATAAACTATGGAAAATGCAAAGCCAATGATCCAGCATGTGCTGACAAGCAGGATCTGGTGGAACTTGCTCATGGCTGTAGCATATAATAATGGGGAACAAATGGCCAAGTAACGGTCATAAGCCATGATGCCTAACAGCAAACTTTCAGCACTGCCTATATTCAATGCAATATAACCTTGCAACATGCAACGTGTAAAGGAGAGAACTCCATTCCTGGTGACCAAATGAGCTAACATCTGAGGCAGCGTGCTGGTAGCCAACCCAATCTCCATTGCAGCAAGATTGCTGAGAAAATAGTACATGGGTATATGTAGCTGGGAATCAGCCCACACCAAAGTGATGATCAGCAGGTTGCCAAAAAGGATAAGCAAGTAGATGATGAGGAGCATTCCAAAGAGCAGAAGCTGGGTCCCTCGATCATTTGTGAGTCCTACCAACATGAATTCTTTAACAGAGGTGAAATTCTCATCTCCCATCTGGCTTTTTTATCTGTAAAATAAAAGAAGTTGTTGAAAAATAGTGAAAATCTCTTAAAATAGGATATCCATAGAAGACTATTGTAGGCAGTAATCAAGGCTAAATACTCATGTCAGTCTGCCTAAAACTTTTAGGAGTTCTTTTAATCAGGAATCTTTCTGGGGGCAAGTTCTTTCACTAAATTATATGTAGAGAACATTTGGAAATAATACATCAGCTACTATGAAGTGGCATGGATATTTTTATCTCCATGTAAAATTACCAAACCAGTGGAATTTCTCAAGCATTTTAATGAGATATTTATTTGTATTTCAACTTTATTTTTTTTACAAATAATTCAATTCAGCAATCTTATCTAATACTTTTTCCTTCTCTTATTTTCCCCATGAGATGATTTTGGAGGAGAGTGAGTGACTGGTCCAGTCATCCAGCTGGCTTTCATGTCTAAAGCAGGACTAAGACTTGAAGAAACTAGAAATTTCAAGGGAAATTCAAGAAAGGTAACTAAATCTAGCTGACTGAGAATTGAGAAAGATTGCATACTATTTCTTGCCACATGTAGCTTTTCTTGCATTCTACTCACATGTCTGTTGTCCTTTACTTAAATAATTGTAATAGAAACTTTATCAAAAGTTGCATCATTTGATTTGATCAGTGATAACAATTAATCAGTGCAACTACCTGTCTTGATTGTGGGTCCTCCATCACTATAAGTTTTTAAGAAAAGATTGGACAGCCATTTGTCTGGAATGGTGTAGAGTTTCCTGCTTGAGCAGGAGGTTGGATGAAAAGACCTCTAATATTCCTTCAAACTCTACTATTATATATTTTATAAAAGCATCACCTTCAGTCAACCTATCCTGTTACATTGGTAAGTTTAAAGCTGCTTAACCTTTACAGATCACTTCAAACACTGCAGAATGACAGGGAATCCTGGGCTTCTCTTTCTTCAACTATAGAAGCCAGAAGCTTGAATTTCTGGAGATCCATTGCAGAGATATCAGTAATCATGCAAAAATGGAATCATTATAGCTGGATTATACAATAGTCTTGTACTTTGCTGAAGATGCAAACATAATAAAACTTAAACCACAAATTTGGTAGACCACAAATCTTATGCCACTTACCTTAGTGGAATGGCATCTTACCAATTTTGCCATACAATGCCAGGATTGCACCCTCTAACCACCACTGTGAACACATAGCACATGGCTGACTACAACGTCAGATCTTCTATAATATGCTCTTCTGATACTTGAAAAGGATTATCTGTGCATGGAGCCTGTTAGTATAATGGCTAGCAACTTATGGAAACAGAGACTTAGCTGAATTAATCATAGTTGAATGAAGTTTCTGTCAGCTGTAACAGCAGTCATTCAGAGATACCAATGAATTTCCATCTAATTGAAAAATAACATCTTCCCTCATGTTCCCCTTTCTAACAAAATTAGATTATATCCTTTATCAACAGACCTCCAAATGGCAAAATGTGTTATCTTTCTGTATCTTGAAAAGGTCCTTCAACCATCAAATTAGATCATCTCACAATACCAGCTTCTGTTGAGGCAAAAGTGAGAAGCAATTTGAAAATTCAATGGTTTGTCAAGGGAAGATTCTTAGATCTTCTATAATATGCTCTTCTGATACTTGAAAAGGCTTATCTGTGCATGGAGTCTGTTGGTATAATGGCTAGCAACTTATAGAAATAGAGACTTAGCTGAATTAATCATAGTTGAATGAAGTTTCTGTTTAACACATTACACATAGAGATATATACATACTTAAAGAATTAGAAACACTGTATTGCTGTTATACTATTCTTTTCTTTCTTGTGCCAATTACTTCAAACTCTTTAATTTCAGAGTTAGTAGGCTGAAGAATGAGAACACATGATTTTATGAGTAAGTGTTTGAAACTGAAAGAGGAATTACCTTAGATTAAATCATGCAAGGAGCCATCCAGGCTAAACAAACTATCTTAATGACCTCTTCAAGTCCTCAGGTGGTGGTGTTCATGGAATTTATTGAAGACGTTTTAATTGATGATATCAACTGTTCTTTTTGGTGCAAAGTATATTTTCAATTAATCTAAGTTATTGTTTCTTGATCTTGTAGCAGCTAACTGTGGTTAGATTTAAACCCACTTATCCTTGCTGATTTTCTTCTCCCAGATATTGAAACTTGCTGCTTTGCTGTGTGTGTGGAAGCACTAAAGATTGCAAAAGATAATAAAAATAACACGTGTATACTCCATGGAGATTATTCCAGTTCCACTGGAACTTTGATGTTCTTCATCATAATTCATTTTTTATCTCAGTCTCTTGAGAACTGAAATAGTTGATTAACAAAGTCAAATAAAGTGGGTTCTTTGAATAAGATAATTAAATTCTTTCACTTTTGACAGTTACTTAGCAACCTTTCAAATTTATAACTGATCTCCCCAGAGCTACTTATTATCTGTATACAAAGTTCTAATGGTTGCTCCCATACCATAGCCATGTGGTCTCATTTTGGGTGCTCAGCAACCAGCCCACATTTACAACTATTTGCAGCATCCCATAATCACATAACTACAATTTATGGGGGGGGAGGGTTTTGCTGGTGTTTACTTCCAGTTTATGGCAAAAAAACCCCAACCCTTGAGGATGATGGATTCACCAAAGAACATCAGTGTTGACTTTATGACAATGGCAAATGGCTAATAGTGTATCATTGGTTGAATCATAAAGGCCCGGTCCCACTGCACTTACAGATGCAAAAAGGATGTAAAACGTTAAAAAAAGCTTGCCATCCTTTGGAAAATGCTATGCATCCATTGTGTACTCATTGCATACGTGTTTCATACGCTCTATTTGTCGAGCATTCGTCCACTGTGATTTTATCCGCGCAAGAAGTTTTGAGCTGCACAAAACTTTGTGAACGGATGAGCTATGTACGATGTAAATCCGCAACATATGAGCAACAAATGTTCTATGTCCATTATCATCCATTAAACATCCGCTGTATCCTCTCTGCATCCTCTGGGCATCCTTGCAACTCACTTCCGCTGCAGCTGAAAACAGAAAGAGGGGGGAAACGTCTATACATCGTTAGTATCATGAAAATAGAAAGGATGCGCAGTGAACGGTTTGCATCTGATATACATCCGCGCAGCATCCCCTTTCTTTTCTTTAGGCGTACGTGATTCATCTGCTTCATCCACTATGCATCTGCTTTGCAATTATCCCCCATAACCCCTTCAGAAGTGTCATCCCCTTCCATATGCTTACACCTGCTAGGCTTCCGATGAACATCCATTTAACATCCCCGCTACATACTACCCATGTCCGTTCTTTTCCGTTCTTTTCCATTCTGTTTATGCAAATTTTCACCACTTTTTGGAGCAGATGACAATGGATGGAGCCACCCCCAAAATTTTGCTCGTCTGCTGTGTCCTTTATGCATACATTTTGCATCCATCGGCCAGTGGGACCTAGCCTTTAATGACCATGTTTTTTAACACCTGTAAAAAAATGGCAAAAAAATATATGTTAAATTATATGGTTACTTAATGACCACAATAGTTTATAGACTATCTGTAAAGATTATCCCATAGTGTATTCTGTGCACAATTAATAAGTGGACTGAATATATTTTAGTACAAATAGCAATGACAGTTAGACTTAGATACTGCTTCATCATGCTTTACAGCTCCCTCTAAGCAGTTTACAGAGTCAGCATATTGCCCCCAACAATCTGGGTCTCATTTTACCAACTTCAGAAGGATGGAAGTCTGAGTCAACCTTGAGCTGGTTAGAATTTCTCTTTCCGTAATGAAGGCACATTCTGTTACAAGTGGAATCAACCAATGGAACAGCTTGCCCTCGGAAGTTGTGGGAGCACCATCACTTGAGACCTTCAATAAGAGATTGGACTGCTATTTGTCAGAAATGGTATAGGGTCTCCCACTTGGGCGGGGGGTTGGACTAGATGACCTATAAGATCTCTTCCAAATCTGATTATCTGTTATTATCTGTTATACAAGTGGGATCATGGGAGAAATGTACTGGAATTTTCTTCTAAGACTAAATGTATTGAATAATTTTTGGTTTGTGTTTTCTGCATTGTATATACAGTATGTGATGAATAAGGAAAACTGCCTTATCTGCAAAAGAAGTCCAACCCATTTATAGGCCAGAGTTTCTTTTTGTGGAGTTTCATGATTGAACTTCCTTATTTTATCTGGATATCAAAAAGAAAAAAAAAGGGGAGGGGGGTTGGTTTTCCTTAGAAATAAGATTCGTAGAATAGGGCATTTTCTTCCATTATATTTTTTCCTCAATATTCCCAATATTTTCCAGCATTTTTAAAATCACTGATAATCCATTTTGTTATAATATTCATAGTCTGCTATTCAACACTCTCTCTCTTTCTCTCTCTCTCTGTTTCTCTAGTCTCTGCCTTTCTCTCTCTCTCTCTCTCACACACACACACGTAGAAATGCACACATAGAGAGAGTTAAATAAACAAGCCTACCCCATCCTAAAAATCTGTTTAGCAAGATGCAAATGCTCAGGCTAAAAAGCCAAAATCCTTCAGCATTTTGAGTGCTGCTTTATGCACTTCCTTGTTTCTCAGAGTATAAATAATGGGGTTCAGAAGAGGTGTCACAACAACATAAAAGATTGCAATCTGCTTATTGCGATCTTGACCTGTATCTGAATGGGGGATGATGTACATAGAGATAACAGTACCATAGAACAAGATGACCACCATAAGGTGGGAGCCACATGTGAAGAAAGTTTTATGCCCTCCAGTCATTGACTTCGTGTCCAGTACCAAATATAGAATTAAACTATAGGAAGAGAGGATGACTAAAAGGGGAACCAGGACAATAAATGCTGATAAACAGTTTTAGTTATAGTGGTGTCATCACATGCAAGTTTTTGCACAACAGGCAGTTCACAAATGAAGTGGTTAATGTGATTGGGGCCACAGAATGGATGATGAAATATGAAAGCAACCTATACAACAGAGAAGAGACAGCCTATGGTCCAACAGGATGTAGCAAGTAGTTGCTAGTGCATCCTATTCATGGAAGAGGCATATATGAGTGGACAGCAGATAGCAAAGTACCTGTCATAAGCCATGACACCCAGCAACAAGCATTCTGTAGTACCCATGGTCAGAGCAATATAACTCTGTGTCACACATCGTGCTAAGGAAATGACTCCATTTCCAGTCAAAAGTTGACCTAACGTTTCGGGCAAAGTGTTAGTAACATAGCCAATTTCCATGCCTGCAAGTTGCTGAGAAAAAAGTACATGGGAGTGTGGAGCTGAAAATCAACCTGCACCAGGATGATGATTAGCAGGTTCCCCAAAATTGTAAGCAAGTAGATGATGAGGATGATCCCAAAGAGAAAAAGCTGTGTTCTTCGGTGGCTTGTGAGTCCCAATAAGTTGAACTCCTTAATGGAGGTGAAGTTCTCATTCAGTATCTTGGTATCATCTTGCCTGAAATGAAAGGAAATTAGTGAAAAAATAATGAAATTTCCTGGAAATGAAGCAGAAAGAAAGGAAGAAAGGAAGGAAAGAAAGAAAGAAAGAAAGAAAGAAAGAAAGAAAGAAAGAAAGAAAGAAAGAAAGAAAGAAAGAAAGAAAGAAAGAAAGAAAG
>BLBF01000050.1:14935655-14961031 GCA_015471245.1 Laticauda colubrina | reverse complement strand
AAGAAAGAAAGAAAGAAAGAAAGAAAGAAAGAAAGAAAGAAAGAAAGTTTCAGAGTATAGTTTCAAGAAAGTTATATTCATTACAAGCTAATCCCTAGAAACTGAAACATTTCAGATGTCATCTGAGGCTCTTATTTTTCAATATGTTGTTATCTGCAAGTATTAAAAAGAGCACGTTGAATATTTCCTATTTTTTTAGTTTTTACAATTTTCTAGAAGACCATGAACACTAGGCTTACAATTCAAAAATTTTGAACCACATTTTTACATATTTATAGCTTTCTGGAAAAGTTGCATTTTTTAATCTGGGGGTTGTTCCAATGATTGGAACAAATAATAATATTCTTCAGTGATCTGATAATTCAGTGAATGTTGAATTAAATACCCACATCTTAGAGTTATAGATGTAATTCAAAATACTCCAGTTCGTCCTTTTGCTATGGTTTGGGGTGAAATTATATAATTGTTAAATTCACTTTAGACTGATGATTGTATATTAAAGGCATTTGAGTTTCTTTTTTCCCAAGTTCTAAAATCTGATTTTTATATAAATATCAGGAACTTTTTGGCATGGACAATGGCCCAAAGAATTAGCCATGTTGAATGAGGGATCTCTACTAGTGGATTATTGAATTGAGGTTTTCTTTTAAAACCTTTGAGCTTTTTTTCCAGATATGGCAAGATTTTTAAGCAACATGATCAAATTTTGGGAAGTTGATCTATGTATAGTCAAAAAGGCATTAAGAGTTGTTAACCAAATCTTATGTAGCTTTTTCTCTGGTAATATTACACTAATAACTAGAGCATACAAAACATTTGCCAGACCAATATTCGAATACAGCTCATCAGTCTGGAACTCACATTACGTATTTGATATTAACACAGTTGAGAAAGTCCAGAAATATTTCACAAAAAGAGTTCTCCACTCCTCTACTTGTTGCAGAATACCTTATGCCACCAGACTTGAAATTCTAGACCTAGAAAATCTAGAGCTATGCCGCCTCCAGTCCAATCTAAGTATAGTCTAAAATCATACATTGCAATGTCCTACCTGTCAATGAATATTTCAGCTTCAATCATAACAATACAACAGCAAACAATAGATAGGTTAACCGCACTAAACTTGACTGCAGGAAATACAACTTCAGCAACAGAGTGGTCAATTTCTGAAATACTATACCTGACTCTGTGGTTTCTTTCCCAAACCCCCAAAATTTTAACTTTAGACTGTCTACTATTGACTTCACCCCTTTCCTAAGAGGTTTGTAGGGGGTGTGCATAAGCGCACCAATGTGCCTACCGTCCCTGTCCTATTGTTTCTTTTATTTTTATTTTATATATCCATGTATTCATAACTGTGTTTTTACTTATACCTATTATCTTGTAAGCAATTGACAAACCAAATAAAATAAATAAAATGTACTGTTCATTTGTCTTCTTTCTGATATGAATATTGATACTATATTATGTGATTAAAATTGTTTCATAAAAGTGTTTTTGCTGCTAATTTGTTGAATTAAAATATTCTAAGAAGCCAACTGACCAATGCACGGAATGGTACTTTGATATGGTACTTTTTAAGAAGAGATTAGACAGCTGTTTGTCTGAAATGGTATAGGATTTCCTGCTTGAGCAGGAAAGAAGGCCTCTAAGGTCCCTTCCATTATTCTGTTTATTCTGATAGGATTCCATAAGGGGACTTAGATTCTTCTTCACCTGTGGTGATGATACTGATCCCCTCAGTTAAACCAAACAACTGGCATATTTCTGAAAGGACTCACTCTTAGGTTACTTGCTATCATTTGCAAAGACCCTAAGCAGGAGAAATGATGGGAAAGTGAAGGATAAAGCTTTGATTGTTTATCTCAGAAGAGATATCTCAATCCAGCTGTTGAAAGATGTGGAGAATCATGCTTCAAAGAGAGCATTCCCTTCCCAAATGCTCACTATACTCACTATATCTGAATCTGAGAAATTGTTCTTAACCATAGTCAAGAGTCTGTATCTATGACTTTAAGAAATATAATCTTTAAAATGTATATTCTGGGGGATGGAAGGAAGTGGCTTGTGGGTCTACAGTAAGCATATGGTAGGACCTACCCAGTGGTGGTTTTCATTGTTTTTCTTGTTTTTTTGATAATTCAGTTGTGGATTATGTTATATTTTATATGTTTTTATTTTGTATGTTGTTCTTGTATTATTTTGTATTGCTGTAAACACTCCAGAGTTATGTATTTAAATAAACAAACAAATGAACAGACAAGTAAGTGGGCAAGCAAGCAACTAAGTAGGTCTCTTTGGGTTTTTGAAAGGATACATAGGAGAAGGTTGAGTAGCCTTCACAAATACTATTGAAGAGGATAAAAAGGTGAGCATTAATTTGTAACTCTTCTCAACCTTCTCCATAGCACTCATTCAAGACAGATGATGTTCCAAATCGATGCTGCACTAAGAACAGTAAAGCAGAGGCAAAAAAAAACATGATTGCTTCCCCTCACTCTATGAAGTGCCATACTTTTTTGTAGATTAGCTTCTGGAAGTTGCTTCAATCCAATCTTCTTCAAGGAATCATTAGATGATTGGCATGGTCTCATTGGGAGACTTTATTTATTTGTTTATCTTTATTCTCCTTAACTAATGACATGAAGTTATAAATATCCACAGTACAACCATTTTTGTGACATAATGGGACTTAAAAATTAATCAGCACAAAAAATCAATTTTTTAAAATGGAAAAGGCAGGAGGAAAGGGGAGCCTGGAAAATTATTCTGAAAATAGATCTCCAAAAAATATTGACCAGAGTGCTTCATATCTTCCCTGATCCTCTGTAAAAAAAATAAGCAAACAGAAACAATAAGTTTGAACTCTGAGAAGTAATGCTTGTTAACAACTCATAGCTGCAAATTGGGTTTAGATTTTATTTGCAGGATTGTATGAACTCAGTGCCTGAAAAATCCAAAACTCTTGATATTTTTAAATACCTATCCAACCATATTTGTACAGGAGCTGAAGGTGTCACATGCATATTTTTAGTTAAGTTTAACCAAAAGGAATGCCTGAAGTTCTATCCAAATGATAAAATATTCACAAAATTCTTTCAAATTATTACAGTCAAGAAAGACAGACAGATAAATAAAATAATTTTTGAATTAATTATAACATTTCACCATAGTTCTTATCTACCTTTAACTAAATTTCTGCAATTTCCGAAGAACTAAATAGCTATTGACTGGAGAAAAATTAGCACTGATTCAGTATTTTATGATTTATAACAACTTTAAAAATAACCTTAGAATAATTCCATAGAGAGTTAAGCCCATTTCACACTGCACCAACAGATGGAAAGAGGATGTAAAATGGAGAGAAACACTTGCCATCCGTTGGTTAACGCGATGCATCTGTTCTGTACTCACTGCGTCCGTTTTTCTTCCTCTCTATCCGTCCAGCATCAGTTGACTGAGGTTCCATCTGCTCAAAAAGTTTTGAGCTGTTCAAAACAATTTGAGCGGAAAATTTATCCAACGTATCCATTCTGCATCTGCTACGCATACGGGGAACATCCGTTCTGCATCCGAACTCATCCGTTACGCATCCACTACATCCGGTAGACATCCGCTGCGTATCCGCACAACTCAAATCCACTCCAGCAGAAAGCGGACACAGGGAGGAAGCGGAACGGACGCGGAATGGAGGCGCAGTGTTAGTAGCACGGATGGAGAAAGGATGAAAGTGAATGCAGCTTGCATAGAAAGTATTTAAAACGGAAAAACGTTTGCAGAGGAGACCTATCTCAAATATTAAGGATGTCTAAACGATGTCTAGAGGATGCAAAAGGACACATAGTGGAAAACCTATATTGCCTATAAAAAGGGGGAGCAACTCACCTGGATCTCACTTTCAGTCCAGCAGCCCTGCTGTGCAGACCTCTGCAGCCTTCATCTGGATCTTGCTCTTCCACAGCATCCATTGATGTCCACCATGGATCATAACAAAGTCCTTTTAGTAGCCACCATCATTCTGCAACAGTGCGAAGCCATCTACAGACTCTTTCAACTGTTCTACGGGAAGAAAAGGAGGCAGCCAAGAAGTGTCTGGGTCTGAAGATGGATCAGGAGAAGAGCAGAGTATGGACTGTACAACAAGCTGATGGTGGAGCTGAGGAACAAAGACCCTCGTGCATTCCAGAACTTCATGAGGATGCCTCCAGCCATGTTTGATGAAGTTGTGCAGTGGCTGACACCCAGGTTGACCAAGCAGAGCACCAACTTCCGGTCCAGCCTGGACTCTGGGCTCAAGATGGCACTGACTCTGCGCCACCTGGCCTCAGGGACCACCTACAGGAGCATGCAGTATGGCTAGAGGGTGCCTGAAGGGTACCACACAACACCATCAGCACTGTGGTCAGAGAATTGGTGCAGGCAATCATCGAAGAATACCTGGAGGAGCTGCTCCAGTGCCCCTCCACTGAAGAAGGATGGAAGAAAGTTGCAGAGCAGTGGTATCAGAAGAGGAACTTCCCACACACCATTGGAGCCATAGATGGAAAGCACGTGGCCTACAAAGCTCCAGCCAAGTCGGGGTCCACTTATTTCAACTACAAGGGCTTATTCAGCATCATCCTCTTCACCATGGTCGATGCTGACGACAAGTTCATGTACATCGATGCTTCAGGCAATGGGTCAGCTTCAGATACCCAGGTATACAATGCCAGTGACCTCAAGGAGGGGCTGGAACACAATCTCATCATGGGCTTCCCAGATCCAGACCCCCTGCCCAACGACACGCAAGATGTGCCCTACTTCATTGTGGAGAATGACGCCTTCTCCCTCAGAACCTACCTCATGAAGCCCTACACTTCCAGATGCCTCACCCATGAAGAGAGGATCTTCAACTACAGGCTGTCCAGGGCAAGGCGGGTGGTGGAGAATGCCTTTGGCATCCTGGCAAACAGGTTCCAGGTACTTCTCACCACCATGCAGCATCGCCCAGAGACCGTGAGGAACATTGTGGAAGCTTGCTGCATCCTGCACAATCTCATGCGCACCCGCTACCCAGTGTTTCAGAACAGGCTCGTGGACCTCCAACAAGGCAATGGGGACATGGAGCCTGGGGAATGGAGGCAAGGCCGAAACCTGATAGACACTGAGGATGTGCAAGGCCCCAAGAGAGCCTCACGTGAAGGGAAGAAGCAGCGCAACCTCCTGAAACACTGGTGCAACTCCCCAGCTGGAGCAGTGGAGTGGCAAGACAGGATGATAGATGATTAATGGATGCTTCCTTCAGCCTGTCTCATCACACGGATGAGATTGTGACATGTATGTTGAGTTGCCCTACAATGAACAAGGCATTTAATAAAGAGTTGTGTTTATGTTGAAATGTGTGGATCAATGATTACATTGTTATTGATAATAAAGGGCCATAAGTGTGGCACCTGGGAGGGTGGACAATACAGTCCCACTATGCTTGCACTGGAGGTTTATCAATCCCACAGCTATCTTAACCCATCCCAAAGGTATCCCTGCCCATCCCACAGCTATCTTAACCCATCCCAAAGGTATCCCTTCCCATCCCACTGCTATCTTAACCCATCCCACAGCTATTACCCATCCCAAAAGTATCCCTGCCCCCCCCCACTGCTATCCTTACCCATCCCACAAGCATGCAAAGGCTTAAACCATTTCTAAAAGTTTCCACCAAGACTTGATTGACAAAAATAAATGAAGCAAGTGTGTGAAGCAAAGATAATATTTCTTAATAACAAGCTGTAAAAGAAAAATGACCCAAGTCAAGTGTCCAAATAAAGTCTACAGGTAGCCACCCAGTCTCTGGCACTCTTTTCTGTCACTCAGAGGTGTGCCCAGTCTCAGGGGTGAAGGGTCCAGGTGCTGTGGAGGTGGCTGCTGCTGGTGTGCTGGTCTGAAGCGCCACTGGGATGCCTGGCCCCGAGAGGACAACAGGGGACAGTGTGTGGAGGAAGCTCTCAGACAGCTGGCTCAATCCCGTGATGTTGAGAGCCCCTTCCTCCATGACATGGGGGACTCACGTAGTGGTGTGAGTGGCATCAGTGGCATCAGTGGAACCGGTGGCAACGGTGTCATTCGATGAACCTGTGCCTGGACTGGGAAGGGCTGATGCTTGTGCTGCTGGACCTCCTGGTAGCCGTAGCCCTGATAGGTGAGGGCCTGTGAAAAGCCTTGGAATGGGAGGGACATCACCTGGGGTGGAGGAGCAGACCTGGACTGGGTGGGAGCAGGTTCATCTGGGATCTGGAGGGTTGTGAAGCAGATCGGTGATCCTGTCCTTCACCACCTGGTACTGGGGTTCTGCCATGTCCATGAGGGTCTGGTTCACATAGGTGAGGAAGGGCTTGCAGTTGGAGGATGAGGAGTCGGTGTGTATCAGCTGGGAGAGGATATCTATGCTGCTCCTGATGGTGTCTCTTATCTCCAGCAGGACAGTGTAGCTCTGCCCCTCCTGTCTGGCTCTCTGCCTTTCTTTGGAGGTGGAGCTGGGGGTGGATGTGGGTTGGACTGTGGTGGAAGTGCCGTCTCCTTTCTCCCACTGCATCAGGGAGTCCTCCATGTGCTCTGCCACGGTTAGAACAGCTGTCCGCGGGTTCTCCATCGTGGCACGCTCTACAGACACCTGCCTGGAGACTGGAGCTGACTCTCGGCCAGAAGAGGACTGGCTCTCAGCAGGCTGCCTGAGAGAGAAGGTTGTGAGAGGGGCTGCTCCTCAGTGATGGATCTCACCCTCCAGGAAGCTGCACTTGGCCATGACGTAGGTTTCTCTGTCCGTCAGCTTGACCATGGCCTGGCAGCTTCCTGTACCAGGTGTGCATGTGCTTCCACCAGCCGAGGAGCACCTCCGAAGTGTAGCCCAGGCTCTCTGCCCTCTCTCTCCAAGCAGCCTGCTTCCTTTTGGTGTCCTGAAAGAGCCTGTGTCCCTTCCACCAGAGATACTCATTCTCTCTCAGCCACTCCAGCACCTCATCCTCATGTTCCTCCTCAATGTTGTATTGCCTCCTCTCCCGTTCTCGTGTCTGCCTCTTCCTCCCTTTGGCAGGACCACATGGACCCTCATCAGAGGAGCTTCCAGGTTGTAGGGGCTGCTCCTCCACATCACCACCAGCAGCAGCACCAGCAGGACCAGCAGTAGCAGCAGCAGCACCAACAGGACCAGGATCAGCAGCAGCAGAGTAAGCACCAGCAGCGCCAGCAGCACCAGTAGCACCAGCAGGACCAGGATCAGCAGCAGCAGAGTAAGCACCAGCAGCGCCAGCAGGACCAGGAGCACCAGCAGGACCAGGAGGACGAGGAGCAGCTTCAGCAGAGTAAGCACCAGAAGAAGCACCACCATCAGAAGCATTATCAGCAGAGTAAGCACCAGCAGAAGCACCACCGCCAGAAGCAGCATCAGCAGAATAAGCACCAGCAGAAGCACCACCGCCATAAGCATCATCATCAGCTCCTCCAGAAGCAGAAGCAGCAGAAGTCCCAGCCCCAGAAGAGCGAGCCCATGCTGCAGAAGCCCCAGCAGAAGCAGAGTGAGGGCCAGGGGGTGGGAGGGTAGCCCTGTCCCTCTTACCAGGGCTGGCAGCAGATGGCTGAGGCTTTCTCTTCTTCCCCATGGTTGTGGGGTTGCTGGTTGGCAGGCAGGCTTGCAGGCAGGCAGGCAGCAAGGCTGGCAGGCAGGCTGGCAGGCAGGCTGGCAGGCAGGCAGGCAGGCAGGCTGGCAGGCTGGCAGGCTGGCAGGCAGTCGAAGTGTCTGGAAGCAGGTCTTTCCTCTGAATGTTGATCTGCTTGGGAGCTGCTTCCCTTTATATCCGCGGGGCTGACGCAATTCAACCTCCCCGCATGCGCAGTAAACGCTAAGCAATCGCTAGGCATCTGCTAGGCATCTGCTAGTCTTCTGCTGTGCATCCGCTTCATCCACTCAGCATCCACTCTGCATCCGCTTTATCCGTTCCACGTCCGCTTTGCTGCGGTCCCCCGGAAGCCTTGCGGATGTGCCATCCGCTCCCATCTGCTTCCATCTGCTAGGCTTCCATGGAGCATCCGCTTTCCATCCGCGCTGCGTCCTCCCCCCATCCATTCCTTTCCATGTTGTCTGCTCTGGTTATGCAAATTTTTGCCCCTTTTGAGAGCGGACAACAATGGATGGAACATTTTTTCGTCTGCTGTGTCCTTTTTACAAACGTTTTGCATCCGTTGGCCAATATGATGGGGCCTTTATGTTGGACCCCAAAATGAAAGAAACTAGAAGATAAATACCCAAATATTATATTCAAAATATAACCTAAATATTGCTTGAATGTGAATCCCAGACAAATTATCAATGCCGAGAAAAGCTAAGAAAGTAACAATCATTCTAGACACGTGTATAGATAAAAAAGGAAAAATCAATTTGCATAGTTTGCCTTAGCAAATGTCTCTGCATTTATTTTCACCAAGAAATATTTAAGATAAGAGTATGTCAGTGTTAAAGTTCTATTCTAAGACAACTCTCCCAAGTCAAAATATTTCATCCTTTAGAACCTCCAGGTAGGTCAGTCATTGGAATCTTAGATTTGAGAATTGCCAAGATCTTTCTCACTTAAGGCTAGGTCACACTGGCCAATGGATGCAAAACGTATGTAAAAAGGACACAGCGGACGAGCAAATTTTCCATCCATTGTTATCCGCTCTCAAAAGTGCCCCAAATTTGCATCAACAGAGCAGACAACAACGGAAAGGAATGGACGTGAGGAGGATGTAACGGGGATGTAAAGCGGATGTTCGTAGAAAGCCTAGCGGATGGAAGCAGATGGAAGTGGATGACACATCCGCAGGGCTTCCGGGGGAGAACAGCGAAGCGGACACGGAGCAGAAGGAGCGGATGCGTAGCAGATGTGTAGCAGATGACATGGATGCATCACGGATGCCTATAGGATGCAAAGCGGATGCGTAGCAGATTCATAGCAGATGCGTAGCAGATGCAAAGCGTTCACTGCGCATGTGGGGAGGATGAATTGCGTAAGCTCCATGGATATAAAAGGATGCAGCTCGCAAGCAGTCAGCATTCAGAGGAAAGATATGCTGCCAGAGGCATCTTGAGAGAACACCATGGGGAGGAAGAGGAAGCCTGTGCCTAATTCTGCCAGCCCTGGCAAGAAGGACAGAACCACCATCCCACCCCTGGTGCTGACTCTGAAGCTGCTGGTGCTTCTGCTGCTGCAGCAGCTGGTGCTCCTGGTGTTGCTGCTGCTGGTGCTCCTCCTGCTGGTGCTGCTGCTGGTGGTGATGCTTCTCCTGCTGCTGCTGCTTCTCCTGCTGCTACTGCTGTGATGGACCAGCCCCAAGGCCCTCAAAGCCCTGCTGCTGAAGGCCCTGAAGCCCTGCCAGAGGGAGGAAGAGGCAAGGCAAGGAGAAAGGGGAGAGGAAACAGTACTCCATTTCCGAGGACCATGAGGAGGAGGTGCTGGAATGGCTGAGGGAGAACGAGTACCTGTGGAGGAAGGGCCACAGGCTCTATCGCGACACTAAGAGGAAGCAGGCAGTGTGGAGAGAGAAGGTGGAGAGCCTGGGCTACACTTCAGATGTAATCCTTGGGTGGTGGAAGCACATGCACACCTGGTATGGCAAGCTGCACCTGAAGAAATCCAGGCAGGCTGCTGTCAAGCTCACTGACCGGGAGACCTATGTCATGGCCAGGTGCAGCTTCCTAGAGGGTGAGATCCACCACTGAGGAGCAGCCCTTCTGTCAACCCTCTCCCTCAGAAAGCCCACAGATAGCCACTCCTTTTCCAGCCAGGAGACAGCTACCATGTCCAGGCAGGTGTCTTTGGAGGTCCTCATGACAGAGACCTCCCTGACAGCTGCACTCACCATGTCAGAGGACATGGAGGATCCCCTGTCTCAGATGGAGCAAGAAGAAGCAGCCACCAGAGACCAAGCCACCCCCACCCCCAGCTCCCCCTCCACAGAAAGCAGGCAGAGAGGCCGACCAAGGGACAGAGCCACTTTGTCCTCTTGGAGATCAGGGACACAATCAAAGCCAGGACAGATCTCCTCTCCCAGCTGGTCCACTTCAACATACCATCCTCTAACCACAATCCCTTCATCACCTACGTGAGCCAGACCCTCATGGACATGCCCGAGGCCCAGTACCAGGTGATGAAGGAGAGGATCACAGCTCTTCTGCACCACCCTCCAGGCCCAGCTGAAACTGCTCCTACCCACTCCAGGTCTGCTCCTCCACCCCAGGTGATGTCACAGCCCTTCCACGGATTTCAGCAGCCCCTCGCCTACCAAGCCTACCACTACCAGGACTTCCCATAGTAGAGGCAGCCCTTTCCAGTCCACACCCAGGTTCCTCAGATGCCAGAGATGCCACAGACACCTCACCTGACCCAGCTGCAGACCAGACAGCCCCACTACATCCCTCTTTCCTCCACCCCACAGCCAAGCCCTTCCTCAGAACATCTGTCATCAGTGTTGGGCCTCACATCCCAGGTCCTTGAGGAAGTGCCTCTCAACCTCATGGGACTGAGTCAGCTCTCTGAGAGCTTCCTGCACACACCATCTCCTGTTGTACTCTCGGGGCCAGGCACCCCAATGGCACCTCAGATCAGCACTCCAGCAACAGCCACTTCCACAGTCCCTGGCTCCTTTACATCTGAGACCATGGGCACGCCTCAGAGTGACTGAAAAGAGTGCCAGAGACTGAGTTGTTACCTGCTCACCTTACCTTTGCTTAAAGACACTTTACTTGGGGCATTTTGCTTTTTAATAAAGTCATACAGTTTGTTATTAATAAAGTTTATCTTTGCTTCACACACTTGGTTCCTTTTTTTTACTTAATAAAGTGTTGGGGAAAACTTTGAAAAAAGGGTTAAGCCTTTGCATGCTTGTGGGATGGGCAGAGATACCTGTGGGATGGGTAGTAGCTGTGGGATGGGTAATGATAGCTGTGGGATTGGTAAGATAGCTGTGGGATTGGTAAGGATAGCTGTGGGATGGATAGCTGTGGGATGGGTAAGGATAGCTGTGGGATAAGGATAGTTGTGGGATGGGTAAGAATAGTTGTGGGATAGATAAACCTCCAGTGCAAGCATAGTGGGACTGTATGGTCCACCCTCCCAGCTGCCACACATATGGCCCTTTTTATCAATAACAATTTAATCATTGATCAACACATTTCAACATAAACAAAACTCTTTATTAATTAACTCTTTATTATTTATTAATGTTCATTGTAGGGCCACTCAACATACATGGCACAATCTCATCAGTGTGATGAGACAGGCCCAAGGAAGTATCCATTAAGCATCTACCATCCAGTCTTGCCACTCCACTGCTCCAGCTGGGGAGTTGCACCAGTATTTCAGGAGGTTGCGCTGCTTCTTCCCTCCATGTGAAGCTCTGTTGGGGCCTTGCACATCCACAGTGTCTATCAGGTTTTGCCCTTGCCTCCATTCACCAGGCTCCATGTCCCCATTGCCTTGTTGGAGGTCCACAAGCCTGTTCTGAAACACTGGGTAGCGAGTGTGCATGAGATTGTGCAGGATGCAGCAAGCTTCCACGATGCTCCTCACAGTCTCTGGGCGATGCTGCATGGTGGTGAGAAGTACCTGGAACCTGTTGGCCAGGATGCCAAAGGCGTTCTCCACCACCCGTCTTGCCCTGGACAGCCTGTAGTTGAAGATCCTCTCTTCACAGGTGAGGTATCTGGAAGTGTATGGCTTCATGAGGTATGTACTGAGGGAGAAGTCGTCATCACCCACGATGAAGTAGGGCACATCTTGTGTGTCGTTGGGTAGGGGGTCTGGATCTGGGAAACCCATGATGAGGTTGCATTCCAGCCCCTCCTTGAAGTCACTGGTGTTGCATATCTGGGCATCTGAAGCTGACCCGTTGCCTGAAGCATCGATGTACATGAACTTGTAGTCAGCATCAACCATGGCAATGAGGATGATGCTGAAGAAGCCCTTCTAGTTGAAATAATTGGACCCTCAGTTGGCTGGAGCTTTGCAGGCCACGTGCTTCCCATCTATGGCTCCAATGGTGTGGGGAAAGTTCCACCTCTGATACCTCTGCTCTGCCACTTTCCTCCAGCCTTCTTCAGTGGTGGGACACTGGAGGAGCTCCTCCACGTATTCTTCGATGATGGCCTGCACCACTTCTCTGACTACAATGCTGATTCCTTCAGCATACTGCATGTTTCTGTATATGGTCCCTGAGGTCAGGTGGCGCAGAGTCAGTGCCACCTTCAGTCCAGGGTTCAGGCTGGGATGGAAGTTGGTGTTTGCCTTGGTCAACCTGGGTCTCAGACGCTCCACAATTTCATCAAATATGGCTGGTGGCATCCTCATGAAGTGCTGGAATGCACAAGGGTCTTCATTCCTCAGCTCCACCATCAGCTTGTCATAAACCGATCCATCTTCGGATCCACACAGCTCTTGGACGTCTCCTTCTCCTTGCGTAGAAAAGGTGAAACAGTCTGAAGAGGACTTGGTTCTGGTGTTGAATGATGGCAGCTACCAAAAGGAGTTTGCGATGATCCATGGTGGAGATCATTGGATGATGTGGAAGAGCAAGAGCAAGGCTGAAGTGGTCTGCACACCAGGGCTGCTGAACTGATAGTGAGATCCAGATGATTTCCTTCCTCTTTTTATAAAAAATGTCGGTTTTCCGCTAGGTGTCCTTCCACATACTCTAGACATCCTCCCAACATCCGAAATATCTGAGATACATCCCATATATGAACGTTTTGTCCATTTTAATGCTTTATATCTGAGCTGCATCCGCTTTCATCCTTTCTATGTCCATGCTACTAACACTGTGTGGACGTTCCACGTACTTTTTGCTTCCTCCCCTTTTCCACTTTCAGCTGCAGCGGATGTGAGTTGCGCGGATATCCAGAGGATGCCAAGAGGATACAGCGGACATGTAATGGATGACAACGGACGTAGAACGTTTGTTGTCTGTATGTGTCACGGATGTAGATCGTACGCGGCAGAAAATTCATCCGCTCAAAAAGTTTTGTGCAGCTCAAAACTTTTTGAGCGGATGAAATAGCAGTAGATGGATGCTCAACATATAGAGCGTATGAAAGACGTACGCAGTGAGTACACAATGGATGCATCGTGTTTTCCAATGGATGGCAAGCTTTTTTGTCCATTTTACATCCTCTTTGCATCCGTTGGTGCAGTGTGATATGGGCTTTAACAAGAATGATCCCATCATGATTCCTATTATAACAATCAACAACTTAGCACATAATGTTGAGAAATAATTTGAAACATTTGTCAAATTTATGAAAGGACTATTACAGTGAAATATACTTGAAGAATTTAGATAAGAAGACCAGGAACCCTACCATGCCATGTCTTGTAACTATTTGCAGGAAGATGTTTGTGACTGAAGCTTTTTGGATTGATGGATATGATGAAATTTGAAGAGATTTCAGATTAAATTCTTCTTGGTGTTGATTCCACTGGATGTGACAGCTCTTTTTTGAGATCTTTTAAATGATTCTTTAAAACCTTTTTCTACCAGTACTAAGCTCCATCTTTTCCATCAACCTGACTCCTGCTCAACCAACCATGTTTTTCAGATTCCTAAAGTTAGTTCATCTTTGAAAGTATTCCAGGACTTAAGATATCACTCTAGCCTCTTCTCTCACTGTCTATGGGAGATGTCAATATTTCATGATATTATTTCCAATGAGATTATTCTAATCTCTTGTGGTTATTTCTAATAAATTAACAAAGATGTCTACCTCTTTGTTTTTATTTCGTGGGCACTTTTAAATATTCTCTAAAAGAAAATAACTTTATGTCAATGTATTCACAAAGATTAAACGAAAGAAGAGGCAATCTTTTGTGTTTATTATTAGTTTTTTCAAATATATATATGGAAAATTAATTGAAACGCACACAAAAATTTGAACATTGAATGAGAAAATGACATTAGTCAAATAAAATCCAAGAACAGAAGTTGCCTTTCATACCAATTCTCCATAGAATGTTTTTTTTTTTTTAAGGTAACACCATGTTCTTTTTTTTTTTATAGAATGAACCACCACTGAGCAAAAGATTGGGCATCCATGTAGTTTTTTAATGTTGAACAATTTTTATTATTAATTATTTAATAAATAATTTAATAATTTATTATTATTAACCATGGTCTAAATGTATATAAAATGTGACTGATACTAAACTGGGATGGATTGGAAACAATGAGGTTCAGCCAAGCAAGGTTTTCTGTAGGAAGAATTCTGGGAGTTGAAGTCCGTTCATCTTAAGAGTTGATAAGGATGGGAAACATTGGGTTTAACCAGGGGTGTCAAACTCGTGTCATCACATCTTCATGTGATCTACCATGACCTTTTATCCCTTTGCTAAACGGAGTGAGTGTGGTCAGCGTGTGATGCATCCAGCCCATGGGCCACGAGTTTGACACCCTTGGATCAGTGGCGGGTTTCAAAGTCGGTTACCACCAGTTCAGTGGGCATGGCTTAGTGGGCGCACTTTGCATGTTTGCCCACACACTTTGTGCACACATGCCAAATGTACACTTTGCACAGGCACAGAGGCTTTCCTATTCCCCTCCTGCAATCCTGCATTCTCCCTGTAACTGCAGCAGCTGACATACAGCAATCTGCTATGCCATGCAAAGCAACTGTGCTTCAAAAGCAGGGAATAACAGTCAGTGTGGGAACCCAGGTGGGCAAGTAGGTCCAATATCAGCTCTTCAGAGAGAACCAGTTCAATTTTCACTGATCTTCGGTGCTACTGGTATACCAGAACCAGGCTGAACCAGTAGAATATCACCACTATCCTGGATTAAACTAAGCTTTTGGAGATAGTAATATGAAGAGCTATCCCATCCTTTCAACCCTCAAGTTTAATTTTAAAAGTTTCAATATTACAAAGTTCTTGAGTGTTTATAGTTTCAGCTATCAACAATCAGAAATGTGGACCATTATTTTTCAAATTCCATCCCAAAACAGTGTTTTCATTTTAAAGTTTAGTTTAGTTTATTGCTTCTGTAGCATATGAAGACATCTGGAATGCTATTGGAAACTGGTAAAATCTTATAATTGAAATATGTTTCTGTTGCACATAGATTGTCCACAGTTAAAATACACTTACCACAAACAAACAAAATTGTGTCTTCTCCAACACCAGAGTTCAAAAGCAGTGATACCATTAGTTAGAGTATTAAGCTATTGAGTAATAAAGCATGGTAGGAACCCTATTTTAGGTGTGTGGGTGTAAAGCAACTCTTCATAACATTTTGGATGCTGCTCTATGTATGCTCTTATTTCTCAAGGTATAAATGATGGGGTTGAGCAGAGGGGTGACCACAACATAGAAGACTGCAATTTGTTTATCATGATCAGGAGATGAAGCTGACTTTGGAATCATATACATACAGATAATCGTTCCATAAAACAAAATGACCACAATCAAATGGGATGCGCAGGTAGAGAAAGCTTTGTGCAGTCCAACATTTGACTTCATATGTGAGACAGAATAAATTACACACCCATAGGTGGTCAGAATAACCGATAGAGGAACCAGAATGCCTAATGCTCCTATAGCTAAAATCACAAGCTTGCTTATTCGTGTATCACTACATGCAAGTTTCAGCACCACTGGCAACTCACATATGAAGTGGTTGATCCAGTTAGGACCACAATAAATTTGGCAAACAAGACAGATAACACAGATGGCAGAGAGCACAGGAGCAATAACCCAGCAGGCTAAAGCAAACTGCAATTGTTTTTGCTTGCTCATGGCAGTAGCATAAATTAGAGGACAGCAGATGGCCAGGTAGCGGTCATAAGCCATGACACTCAAGAGAAAGGACTCCATACTCCCCATGGTCAATGTGATGTACATCTGAACGGTGCAGAGTGCAAAAGAAATGACTCCATTTCCAGTCAAGAGATGGGTTAACATGAGAGGCATGGTGCTGGTAACATAACATATTTCTATCCCTGCAAAATGTGAGAGAAAATAGTACATGGGAATGTGGAGTTGAACTTCAATCTGCACTAGGATGATGATCAGGAGATTCCCTAAAACAGTAAGCAAGTAGACAAGAAGAATGACCCCAAAAAGGGAAAGCTGACTTTTTCTTTGGCTGGCCAGTCCCAGTAAGATGAACTCCTTAACAGAGGTGATATTCTCAGCTTCCATCCTGGCCTCCTGTCTGAAACGAAGGGGAAATTAAGCAAAACAAGAACTTAGATACCTTGGAAAAGAGGCTAATTATCATTTTTAACAAAAGACCAAATTACTCTCAAAACAAACCAATTGTAACCCATTCTATCTCTACCTTGAGTTATGAGATGGACTCCAGAAATTTTATATCAGGGAGAGCCATTTCCAGTTCAACCCCTGGATATTCTTGTTTTAACTCAAAAGCTAAGGCAACTTAAATTTGGTTACAACTTGGATGGATATGGGAAGGTGGTAGGGAAGGTGGTTGGCACACAGGTACAAAGGGATGAAGTGGATTATCTTGAACCTTTTCAGTCTGAATTTAGGCCAGTGTATAGCATTGAAATGACATTGGTTACACTTGTCTTTGGAGGGTACAGGATGGAGTTGGGTGCAACCATTCTGTCTCTCCTGACCTTCTAAGCAGCTTTTGATATTCTCAATTATGGTATCCTTCAGAACTAGCTTCTGAGTTTTGGGAATGGGAAACACTGTATTATGTTGATTCTCCTTCTTTGTTTGCAAACAGATTCAGTCCATGTTAATAGGAGAGGAGGGTTCAAATCCTAAAATCCAGCAATGCCTCAGAACTTAAGTCTTTCACCTCTCCATTTCAATGTTTACCTCAAACTACTGGGGAGGATCACCTGTTGGCATGGGGTCTGGTATGTTAACCATACTTAATTATATATCTTCCACCCCAGCCAGACAAGTGATACTATGATAGTGCAGGCTGAATGCCTGGAGGCTGTGAGGGTGTGGATTGGGGGGGGACCGGCTTTGACTCATCTTTGATTCTGGCATCCCCCAGGCAGAATTGGTATATCATTTGTGGATTCTTCGAGACCAGAGTTGTAAATCTCATGGCCCATGGCCAGATGCATCAAGTGCTGGCTGTGCCTGGTTTAATGAAGGGGGAAAAAGTTGTGATACGTCACATGACGATGTGTCGTGAGTTTGACACCCCTGTTCTAGAATCACAATCCTGCTCAAGGCTATGGGGTGGGGGAGAACTTTGCACATTTCATCTGGTGCACTAATT
This sequence comes from Laticauda colubrina, assembly GCA_015471245.1. Classification (NCBI taxonomy): domain Eukaryota; kingdom Metazoa; phylum Chordata; class Lepidosauria; order Squamata; family Elapidae; genus Laticauda; species Laticauda colubrina. Next base: position 14,943,775 of record BLBF01000050.1, on the reverse strand, counting down.
GCACCCTCTCCTGAACTAGGAAGTCCTATTCATAGTCACTTGTACCATAGTTACCTCCTGTTTGGATTACTATAATGTGCTGTATGTGGGGCTATCCTTGGAGAGTATCCAGAAGCTTCAGTTGGTTCAAAATGCAGTATCCCACATAATTCTGCATGAGTCAAGATTTACATATATGTGTCATCTCCTTTGCAAAAGCTGCATTGGCTATTGATTTCCTTCTAGTTGCAATTCATTTTACAGAACAATAGAGTTGGAAGGGACCTTGTAGATCATCTAGTCCAACCCCCTGCTCAAGCAAGACACCCTTTACTACTTCTGACAAGTCTCTCAAGTTGCCAGTAATTACCATTAAAGCCCTACATGGCTTGGGGCCAAGTTATTTGAAATACTGCCTTTCCCCAGATACATTTATCCAACCCATCAGAGTGGAGTCCCAAATTTTTGGTGGATAAATTTATAAAGACATTACCCTTGGATTATGTAAAGAAGTAGATTGATTAACTTTGGGACAATGATTTCTGGACACTGACTTATAGCAGAGGTTTGGATTATAGTTGGACAATTGGATAATTGGACATAAGATAAAGAATAAACAAGAATAAAGATGAGTGGAATATGTAGAGAATTGGCATTGGAATTACAGGCTATGAAGGATATTGTGAACAGAGGATTTGAGGATATTTTGAATAAAATAGAAAAGCTGGAAGTGGAGACACAATCAGCAGAGACAGCACAACCAATTCAAGCAGCAGATGGAAAAGGAGAAATTCTGGAAGAGGAAGAGTTAACCAGAAGCACAATCAGAGAAAGGGAACAGATGAAGTAACAAATAAAAAGAAAAAAAAAGAAAAAAGAAATAAAAATTAATATGATATTGATAGATGAGATAAACCAAGGGGAGAATATGTTGAAGAAAAGACAACAGGAAATGGAATTTTAGAGAAAATATTTTGAGAGGGCAGAGATAAAATTAAATAACTGGAAAGAGAAACAATGCACTATAATAGAGAAAGAAGGAATAAGTAAGAGGAAAGATCAAAGAATGAAAGAAAATTGAGACAAACTAGGAAGCGATTAATTAAGGCTTTACTGAGGGCAAGAGACAATGGCTGACATAGAAAGGATAAAGGTTCCACGTGAATAGATGGATTATTTAAGATGGAAATTGTTAATTGTTAAATATGAAATTAATATTTTACAAGAGAATTGGCATTAAATATATACAACTCTGAACTGTAATAAGCATGAAAACTAATATGGTAAATTGTTATAAACATGAAATTAATGCTTGAAAATAAGATTATTATCAAAGATATATAATTGTCAACTGTAAATAATGTAAAAAATAATATTGTAAAGTAGTAAAAGAAATGATATGTGGAACCCGATAGATTAGAAAAAAAAATAAGACAATGAAATATAGTAAGAGATAAAAGTAATTATAGCATTACTAGAATTGAACAATAGGTTAAATGTTTGAATATGGTTTCCTTTAGTATAAATGGGACTGGGAAGGGATTTTGATTAAAGTGCAATGGTGGGAAAATTAAGAGTTATAAGGGAATAAATAATTGAAAATATAAATTAAACATGGACTAATGAATGACTGAATTATACAAATTGTTAAATATTGCAGATATGATGAGTAATACAAAATTTATCATAAAAGAAGGGATGTTAAGAATGTACACTGACACAAAATAATACATGGGAATATTGAAGAATTAAAATTAAGATTGATAAAACATATTAATGCAAAATTATACAAGAAAGTCAACAATATTAATGTAAAATTATTGTCATATTTGTTTTTCAAACTATTCAAAATAATAATAATGTATTAAAAATAGTGGAGAAGCAAGGTAAGTTGTGGACCAAAAAAAGAGTCTTCTTTGTGGTGGCTCCTTCCTTTTTGGAATATCATTCCTTCAGAGATAAAATTGGTGACCACCTTGATATTTTCCCAAAAGATCCTGAAGTTGTGGTTCTGCCAGCAGGCCTGGGGAGCCCAGGTTGCTATGTAGCTAATCAAATGATTTGTATGATTGGGTAGTTGCTGCTTCTGGGATGGAGTGGGGATCTCTAGGTTCTTACATTGTAAAATATTCATGTTGTAAAGAACCTGGACTTGAACTTTGATGCTAAAGCATTATGAGAATACCATGGACAACTAAGAAAACAAGCCAATGGATCATCAAGCAAATCAAATGAGAGACTTCCAGTTTGAGCTTCTTCGGCGACAAATCGAAACCCGCGATCATGCATGGTTTCGATCCATGCTCACCGCCAGAGTGCCCAAAGCCAGTTGGATTTGGGGCTAAGCCATCCCGTACAAGTGGTGAACAGGGGGGAGACTGCCAGCAGGATTAAGGAGAGCTGTATCTCTCCTCCTCAGCTGGCCATTACTCCCTTTCCCGAAGGCAGTTGCAGCAGTGGTCAGAAATGGCCACATCAAAGAACTTGAATGGAAAAGAATGTGCAGGAGGAAGATAAGAAGAGAAAATTTTGTTTGACTGGGATAAATTGAAAAAGTAACAATGTAAGGTACCCTAGAATTTGAATAACACTGTTCCCAAAGAAGACTTTGAAGCAGTGAAGAAATCAGGGAAGCGAAAGGATTTGGCTTTTTTTTTTCTTCCCTTTCTTATACTGACAGCTAAGAAATTTAAGAAAGAAACTGAAAATAAAATGTCAAAGGGATAATAAAGACTTTTGGACACTCAAAAACCTTTAAAAGCAGGAAAGGAGAGAAAAGGAAAGAATAAAAGGGTGGGATCTGAAAAAATAAAGGAGACTGCCTCAAACTAAAAGGAACTTATAGTGAAACCTTAAGGCTAGGTCACATCGGCCGAACATCAGGGTCTCACAGCCATAGGTTTTAAATTTGAGGCTAGCCTATTGTTGTGCCAGGATGTTTTTTTTCTACATCCTGATTGGTTGGGAGTCTTGGTCTGTGTTTATTGGACTTGGAGTTTGTTTGATTGGTGTTTCTGGTTTCTTCTGTCTGTTTTGTGGCTTTGATTGGCTGGCAACACTCTGTTCCCGAGACCCTGACCCACATACAAACTCAATACAGAAGCCTGATGATGGCAGATGACATTCTGCTGAAACGTTGCTACAACTTTAAAAGCATTACAATGACATGGGATAATATCCCAAGGAAGCTGAACTGCATTCATGTAAGTACCCGCGAAAACTTAAAAAAACAAATATCTGACCTCTACGGGAAGGAAATAAATAGCCAAATCAAAAGCTATGAGAAGCTGGAAGTTTAAAGAGCAGGAATATTATGTGACCTGAAATTCCTATGTAGCTGCAGAGACAACAATGCAACACCAACCTGCTTCAAATTAACATTTCATCACAGCACAGCAGCTACTAAACCTATCCTGAAAAGAACAGAAATGGCTTTAGTCAGGAACGAGGTTCACAATAAGAGATTCCAATTGGATCAGTTAAACAAAGATTTGCTAGCACTACACCTAGAATTGAGCAGCAAAATCCACCCTCTACTTTGGGATAAGATAAAACAACTTACAACTTGGAGAGCTGAAAATGAAACCACTTACAAAAATGAAAAACTCTTAAAGAAACAAAAGAAATTAGAACATGACGAGAAAACCCCCAACAACTCACAACACCTGAAACAATTAGTATATAACGTTTCCAACAGAGAACTCACCAAAACAGAAACAGATGTCCTAAAGGCCATGTCACACTGCCCAACGGATGCAAAAAGGACACAACGGACGAGCAAAATGTTCCATCCGTTGTTATCCGCTCTCAAAAGGGGCAAAAATTTGCATAAGCAGAGCAGATAACACGGAAAGGAACGGACGTGGGGAGGATGCAGAGCGGATGTATAGAGGATGCAGAGTGGATGTACAGAGGATGCGTAGAGGATGCATAGAGGATGCAGAGCGGAAGTGTGGAGGATGCATAGAGGATGCAGAGTGGATGCGTAGAGGATGCAGAGCGGATGCAGAGCGGATGCAGAGCGGATGCAGAGCCGATACAGAGCGGATGCAGAGCGGATGCAGAGTGGATGAGCTGCATACACTTTCATCCTTTCTCCATCCATGCTACTAACGCTGCGCATCCGTTCTGCTTCCTCCCTGCATCCGTTTACCGCTGGAATGGATTTTAGTTGTGCGGATGCAGAGCGGATGCCTAGCAGATATAGCAGATGCGTAATGGATGCAGAACGGATGTCCCCCGTATGCCTAGAGGATGCAGAACGGATGCATTGGATACATTTTCCGCTCAAAAGTTTTGGGCAGCTCAAAACTTTCTGAGCGGATGAAATGTCAATAAACGGATGCTGGACAGATAGAGAGGAAGCAAAACGGAGGCAGTGAGTACATCGCGTTAACCAACGGATGGCAAGCTTTTTTCTCCATTTTACATCCTCTTTGCATCTGTTGGTGCAGTGTGACAGGGACTTAACCAAAGGATTCAATTATGCCATAGCACCCAAAAATATCCCCACAGAATCCATCATATGTGCAGTAGAATAAAGCCTAACCAAATTAAATACAGATGAAGCTGACAGAATAAGACACCAGGTTACAAACATCATATGCACAAGCAAACCACCGAAAAACAGCTTGCAAAAAGATGAATTCAGATCGCTACAAACCCTGAAAAATGATAACAGCATAATAATACTCCCAGCAGACAAAGGGAATGCCACAGTAGTAATGGACAGAAAAGACTACAAAACAAAATTGACAGACCTACTCCAAGACTCCACATACAAACCTATAAACACAGACCCAACCACATATCTAGAAAAATTAACCAAGAAGAAAATTATAACCAGCCACATAAGCAAAGAAATCCAACAGACGATCATCCCAAGAGAAAAATCTTCTAGGTGCCCCAAATTATACGGCCTCAAAAATACACAAAGAAGGCATACCTCTCAGACCCATAGTCAGCTCCAAAGGAGCACCATTACAAAGCCTAGCTAAACACTTAGCAAAACAACTACAGCCCCATGCTGAAACCGCAGCTTCATATGTACAAAACGCATACCACTTCTTAGAAATGATCAAAGATCTACACGTAGAACAAGAAGATCTGCTTGTAAGTTTCGACGTGGTTTCACTATTCACTCAAGTCCCGATAAAAGAAACTCTTGAAATCATCAAAAATAAATACCAACCAGCTAAACACCTCATGGAACTAACAGAACACTGCTTAACCAACACATATTTCCTATACAAAGGACAAAGATACAAGCAAATTGAAGGAGCCCCTATGGGATCACCACTGTCACCCGTCATTGCAAACCTGTTCATGGAAGAATTCGAATCCAGAGCCCTGGCTAATGCCACCCACAAACCCAAACTGTGGCTAAAATAGATTGATGACACATTTGTGATTTGGGCCCATGGAAAAGAAAACCGAAACAATTTCCAAACACACCTAAACCCCAAAATCAAGTTCACCATGGAAACGGAAATAAACAAACAACTACCATTCCTAGATGTACTAATCTACAAAAGAACAGATGGCACACTAGGACACACCGTATACCAGAGGAAAACAAACACCAACCACTACCTCAACGCCCAATCCCACCACCACCCAGCACAGATAAATTCCATGGCCAAAACACTAATCTCCACATCCAAATGCCTGGCAGACAAGACACATATAAAGACTGAACTATGCACCCTGACTAAAGTATTGACAGCCAATGGCTTCTACAAAAACAAAATCACCAGCTTGATCCAAAAAAACATACCAAGACATAACAGAGACCTAGAAGATCAACAGACCTATGGAACAGCTGTCCTGCCTTACATAAGAGGTACTACAGACAAAATCAGTAAGATACTGCACAGGCATCACATCAAGACTGCCTTCAAAACAGACAAAAAAATAGCAGCCATCCTTAAAAACCCCAAAGACAAAATTCACCTGGAAAACCAAGGCATATACGAAGTTCCCTGTGCATCATGCCCGGCCACATACATTGGACAGACCAATAGAAGAATAAGTACCCACCTGGATGAACACAAAAATGCAGTAAAAAAGCTGGAACACACCTCCTCACTAGTCCAACACATTAAAACCACAGGTCACAACATCAACTTCAGTGGCACTAAAACCCTAGCCACCATAGAAAACCCCAGCCACAGAATCATCAGAGAAGCCATGGAGATTGAAAAAAGACTTGAAAGCATGAACAGAAGAGATGATTCCAGCAGACTGTCAATCATTTGGAAGCCTGCACTCTCAAATAGAAAGATCTCCACACCACAAGCCAGGCAAACACCTGGGCACAAACAGACTCCCTCTGATACCTCCAGCTCAAACACACACACCCCACCAGGCACCCAGATGAAACCTAGCTTCCTAATAGATAATAGTCATCCTTTCACACAAAGCCAAGCTGCACTGAAAGCCTCCAACACAGGATAAGAATGTTGCCAGCCAATCAAAGCCACAAAACAGACAGAAGAAACCAGAAACACCAATCAAACAAACTCCAAGTCCAATAAACACAGACCAAGACTCCCAACCAATCAGGATGAAGAAAAAAACCATCCTGGCACAACATAGGCTAGCCTCAAATTTAAAACCAAAGACTGTGAGTCTCTGACCCACATGCAAACTCAATACCGAAGCCTGATGATGGCAGATGAGATTCTGCTGAAACGTTGCTACAACTTTAAAAGCACTACAATGATGTGGGATAATACCCGAAGGAAGCTGAACAGCACACACACACACACACACACACACATACTTATTCTTCTATTGGTTTGTCCAATGTATGTAGCCGGGCATGATGCACAGAGAACTTCGTATATGCCTTGGTTTTCTAGGTCAATTTTGTCTTTGGGGTTTCTAAGGATGGCTGCTATTTTTTTGTCTGTTTTGAAGGCAGTCTTGATGTGATGCCTGTGTAGTATCTTCCTGATTTTATCTGTAGTACCTCTTATGTAGGGCAGGACAGCTGTTCCATGGATCTGTTAATCTTCTAGGTCTCTGTTATGTCTTGGTGTGTTTTTGTGGATCAAGCTGGTTATTTTGTTTTTGTGGAAGCCATTGGCTGTCAATACTTCAGTCAGGGTGCATAGTTCAGTCTTTATATGTGTCTTGTCTGCCAGGCGTTTGGTTCTGGTAATTAGTATTGACAGCCAATGGCTTCCACAAAAACAAAATCACCAGCTTGATCCACAAAAACATACCAAGACATAACAGAGACCTAGAAGATCAACAGACCAATGGAACAGCTGTCCTGCCCTACATAAGAGGTACTACAGAAAAAATCAGTAAGATACTACACAGGCATCACATCAAGACTGCCTTCAAAACAGACAAAAAATAGCAGCCATCCTTAGAAACCCCAAAGACAAAATTGACCTAGAAAACCAAGGCATAAATGAAGTTCCCTGTGCATCATGCCCAGCCACATACATTGGACAGACCAATAGAAGAATAAGTACCCGCCTAGATGAACACAAAAAATGCAGTAAAAAAGCTGGAACACACCTCCTCTCTAGTCCAACACATGAAAGCCACAGGTCACAACATCAACTTCAATGGCACTAAAACCCTAGCCACTATAAAAAACCCCAGCCACAGAATCATCAGAGAAGCCATAGAGATTGAAAAAAGACCTGAAAGCATGAATAGAAGAGATGATTCCAGCAGACTGTCAATCATTTGGAAGCCTGCACTCTCAAATAGAAAGATCTCCACACCACAAGCCAGGCAAACACCTGAGCACAAACAGACTCCCTCTGATGCCTCCAGCTCAAACACCCCCCCACCAAGCACCCAGGTGAAACCTAGCTTCCTAATAGATAACAGCCATCCTTTCACACAAAGCCAAGCTGCACTGAAAGCCTCCAACACAGGAACAGAGTGTTGCCAGCCAATCAAAGCCACAAACAGACAGAAGAAACCAGAAACATCAATCAATCAAACTCCAAGTCCAATAAACACAGACCAAGACTCCCAACCAATTAGGATAGGCCAGCCTCAAATTTAAAACCAAAGGCTGTGAGACCCACATCCATACAGAAGCCTGATGATGGCAGATGAGATTCTGCTGAAACGTTGCTACAACTTTAAAAGCACTACAATGACGTGGGATA
>BLBF01000050.1:14896986-14930655 GCA_015471245.1 Laticauda colubrina | reverse complement strand
TTTCAGCAGAATCTCATCTGCCATCATCAGGCTTCTGTATTGAGTTTGTATGTGGGTCAGGCTATCACAGCCATTTGTTTTAAATTTGAGGCTAGCCTATACATATATAAGTATATATATATATAAATAAACATATATATATATAAACATATATATAAACATATATATATATAAACATAGTGTGTATTTTAAGAATGTACCAAGCAGAATTCAACTGGAAGTTATGTACTACATTGAATGTTATAATTTTAAAGGCATAAATTGAAGTTTAAATAAGAATTGAATGGATAAAATTAAAAGATATAAAGGTGTCATACTACAATTAGTAACCACAGGGGAAAATTTGTTTAATGAGAAAAGATAATATGAAATTGAAATAGGACAGATAAAAGTATAAATATAATGTTTGGAAAGACATCAAAACTTAGAAAGAGATGTATAATTGAATTTAGATATGAGATAATTAAAAATAAACTTGAGAAAACCAAGGGAGGGGAAAAATTTTGGAGAAAATGTTAAAATAGTAATAAGATATGGAATAGAACACAAAGATGAATATGAAATTGAGCTTGTGTCTGTGATGGAGAAGTGATAACCCGGGATCATGCTATCCTCAAAAAAAGATGTTTTATTCGTACTATGTTTTTATGAAAACCCAAATAAAATTTATATTAAAAAAAATCAAGCAAATCAAACCGGAGTTCTCACTTGAGACACAACTGATCAGGCTCAAAATATCCTATTGCAGACATATTATGCAAAGACCTAGTTTTCTTGAGAAGGTTCTAACTGAGAAAGATGGAAAGAAAAAAAAAGAATAAAGTGCAAGGTTGATTGACTCAGTTATACCTGAGTCAAGAGTACACTATTAGAAAAACCTGAAGATTCAAGTTTGGAGCAGATTGTCATGAAGAAAATTATGTATGAGGTTGCTCGGATGCAACAGCAATTTCATAGAACATCAATAGATCAATTCTTTATCCCCTACTCACAAAGATAGTCAAGACACTAGAGTATAAACTGACAGCAAACAGCACTTCTTAGAAGCACCTTACTATGATGTTACCTAGTTAGGGTAATGAAACATTTTCAAGAAAACAAACAAGCTCAGACAGCACCAAGGACCCCTCATTTTAACCCCGAGCCAGAAATATTTTCCTTCACTGACTCTTTCATCCAGCAGCAAAATATCAGCTTACTTTAGCCCTTTACCAAGGAACTACAGAAGAATCATTCATTGCTCTTTGCTTCTGTCCATCAGATATATCATATATGTAATTGGAGAGGGTTTGGTCCATTGTACAACTCTAGAGAAGATGCATTTTTTTGAACAATTTTTTAAAAAATCTTGGCAGGACTGAGCGACTTATCATCTCATAATTCTTAAAAACAGCTAAACTCTTATGGATGAACAATACCTGGCAATACCCTGGGATTAATTAATGAGCATAACTATTTCCACAAGGAATCTATGAAGTGTACATGAAATCAGTATGGGAATATGGAGCTTTCTTTGCATTTTTTATTCTCAGAGACTAAAGGAAAGAAATTGGTAGCAGTTAGCAGTTAGGGAAATTGCTCCAACTATTTCCTTCCTGGATGGTTATTCAGCATTCAATAATTTTTATCTTTAATAAAGGAAAAGAAAGTTATTTGGATAGATAAATCAAAGTTTTTTTAAAAAAGATCAATACCCGGTGATCTCTGTTCATGTCTTTTAACTATCAATCAATATTAAACCAGAAATCCTAAAGGTGTTTTTTCAAAAGGCAACTGGACTGTCTTTGTTTATGTTTGAAAACATTTTGCTTCACACCCAAGAAGCCTTCAGTTCTGAACTGAAGAAGTTTTTTTCAATAGGAAATGAAACGTCTTCAAGCAAAAACAAAAAAAGTCCATTTGCCTTTTCAAAAAGCACCTTTGGGACAACCATGACCGGAATGACTAAGAATCTCCACAGACATTAAACCAGAAATCAGACATTTCTAGCACACTTCAACTGAAAAACTTAATACTGATCTAGTTAACACTGGTCTAGGAGGCAGGAGGGTAAATTCCTCCTTCCCTGGTCCTTCCTTTGTGGAGAGCTACTGAATGCAACCCTCACCCTTGTCCAGGGGTGGGCTTCAAAAATTTTAGCAATGGGGTCTCTTCCCAGTGCCTGTTTGTTGGGTGGGAGTGGCCATGGTGGGCATTTAACAGATAATCAGAGTTGGAAGGGACCTTGCAGGTCATCTAGTCCAACCCCCCACCCAAGCAGGAGACCCTACACCATTTCTGACAAATGGCAGTCCAATCTCTTCTTGAAAGTCTCCAGTGATGATGCTCCCACAACTTCCGAGGGCAAGCTGTTCCATTGGTTGATTGTTCTCACTGTCAGAAAGTTTCTCCTTATTTCCAGGTTAAATCTCTCCTTATTCAATTTCCATCCATTATTCCTTGTCTGGCCTACAGGAGCTTTAGAAAACAGCTTGACCCCTTCCTCCCTGTGACAGCCCTGAAATATTGGAAGACCGCTATTATGTTTTCCCTGGTCCAGGGAGTGGCATGGGCCAGTTGGCCTCCTGCACCATGGCAGGGGGACATTGTTGCCCTCCTTGGGCCCCGGAGGCTTTCCTTGAGCCTCCAGGAGGGGAAAAATACCTCCCCAGGCTCTGGAGACTCTGTGGAAGTTAGGAATGGGGCCATTTCCAGCCTTCACAAATTTCCAGGAGGTCTCCCCGAGCCTCTATGTGCACCCTGCATTTACCTGCATCCAAAATGGACTGCATGGGGACTCCTGGAAGGGATGGGGCAGGTGGTGGGTATGGCCAGCCAGGAGTGGGATTTGGGGGTCCTTCAAGCTTCACAGAATCTTAGCCAAGGACCCTCCCAAACCCCTATGTACCCCCCACAGCCTACCATTGCCCTTGTCCAATTTAACATCTACTATTAGAAAGCATTGCAGAAGTGTTGAAACTATTGGATAAGGTCATCCATAGGTTTGGTATTCAGGTATCATCATAATTATATTTTTTTGACTCCAGGCCAATCAAGTGAAGCTTTCAAGGCTCTGTCCCTGAAGGTTGTATGCATGTGGATGAGGAGGAATACATGTATATGTGAAATCATACACTTTGCTCTTCTCCTATTCACAACATGTGATTGATCTTAGATTTACTAGCTGTGGGGAACAATCTCTAAAATTGATACCTCAGGTAAATTATTTTGCACTTAGCTCAGTCAGACAAAGGGGATTTAATGATAAAATGATGGCCAGGATTAGAAAGACAAGGGAGTCTTGAAAAACAAAGAGCCAATATTTCATGAATATTGTTTCTTTAAGGTCCTGTCCCACTGCACTTACAGATGCAAAGAGGATGTAAAACGTTAAAAAAAGCTTGCCATCCATTGGAAAATGCAATGCATCCGTTGTGTACTCACTGCATACGTGTTTCATACACTCTATCTGTCGAGCATCCGTCCACTGCGATTTCATCTGCGCAAGAAGTTTTGAGCTGCACAAAAGTTTGTGAGCGGCTGAACTTTCCACCGCGTACGATGTACATCTGTGACATATATGGGCAACAAACGTTCTATGTCCGTTATCATCTGTTAAATGTCCGCTGTATCCTCCATCCTGGGGTGGAGCAGCAGACCTGGACTGGGTAGGAGCAGCTTCAGCTGGGCCTTGAGGGTTGTGCAGAAGTGCTGTGATCTTCTGCTTCATCACCTGGTACTGGGCCTCGGGCAGGTCCCTCAGGGTCTGGCTCACGTAGGTGATGAAGGTGTTCCAGCCCGAGGGTTCTCTGTCCAAGTGGACCAGCTGGGAGAGAGGTTCTGTGCTGGTCTTCATTGTGTCCCTGATCTCCAACAGCACACTGTGGTCCTGGACCCCAGTCTGCCTCTCTGCCTGCATCCTCTGGAGCTGGGGGTGGGGGTGAGGGTGGGTTGGCCTCTGGTGGCTTCTGCTTCTTCCTCCATTTGTGACAGCAGAGCGTCATCCTCCATGGGATTCTCCAAGTCCGCTGGCATGGGGAGTTCAGCTGTCAGGGGGGTCTCTGCTGTGGGGCCCTCAAGACACCTGCCTGGACAGGGTAGCTGGCTCCTGGCTGGAAGAGGACTGGCTGTCTGTGGGCTGTCTGAGGGAGAGGGGTCTCAGAGGGGCTGCTCCTCAGTGGCGGATCTCACCCTCCAGGAAACTGCACTTGGCCATGACGTACATCTCCCGGTCAGTGAGCTTGACAGTGGCCTGCCCAGATTTCTTGAGGTGTAGCTTGCCATACCAGGTGTGCATGTGCTTCCACTATCCAAGGAGTACTTCTTCAGTGTAGCCCAGGCTCTCTGCCTTGTCTCTCCAAGCTTCCTGCTTCTTCTTGGTGTCTCGATACAGTCTGTGGACCTTTCTCCAGAGGTGCTCGTTCTCCCTCAGCCATTCCAGCACCTCATCCTCATGCTCCTCGGAAATGCTGTTCTGTTTCCTCTCTTCCTTCTCCTTCCCTTGCCTCTTCCTCCCTCTGGCAGGGGCTTCAGCAGGGCCTTCAGGGGCTTGAGCAGCAGTGCCTTCAGGGGCTTGAGCAGCAGTGCCTTCAGGGGCTTGAGCAGCAGGGCCTTCAGGGGCTTGAGCAGCAGGGCCTTCAGGGGCTTGAGCAGCAGGGCCTTCAGAGGCTTGAGCAGCAGGGCCTTCAGGGGCTTGAGCAGCCGGGCCTTCAGCAGCAGGGCTTTGAGGGGCTTGAGGGCCTTGGGGCTGGTCCACCACAGCAGCAGCAGCAGCAGCAGCAGCAGCTTCAGAGTCAGTGCCAGGGCTTGAACGAGTCGGCATGGGTTTCCTCTTCTTCCCTGACTGATGAACCATGGTGTTCCTGCAAGACGTATGTGGCAGCACGTCTTTCCCCTGTATGTTGACTGCGTGCATGCTGCATCCTTTTATATCCACGGAGCTGATGCAATTCATACTCCCCGCATGTACAGTGAATGCTTTGCATCTGATATACATCCGCGCGGCATCCCCTTTGTTTCCTATAGGCGTCCATGATGCATCCACTTCACTCACTATGCATCCACCCCTTCCGCTATGCGTCCACTTCAAAATTCTCCCCCGGAACCCCTTCGGAGGTGTCATCCGCTTCCATCCGCTTTCATCCACTAGGCTTCCTATGAACATCCATTTAACATCCCTGCTACATACTACCCACGTCCGTTCTTTTCCGTTCTCTTCCGTTCTTCTGTTCTGTTTATGCAAATTTTCAACACTTTTTGGAGTGGATGACAATGGATGGAGCCACCCCCGAAATTTTGCTCATCCGCTGTGTCCTTTATGCATACGTTTTGCGTCCGTCAGTCAGTGGGACCTAGCCTTAAAGCTCTTTTTATCTTATGCTGCCCTTTCCCTGAATTCTGTTTGCTTCTAATATTTTTGACATCCTATCAGCATCCTTTGGTTTGTCTCTGAGACATGCATTTGGGGAGAGAGTAATTATTTTTTTAAATTTTATACCACATATCCAGTGGTGGGATTAAAAAAAAATTACTCTCGGTTGTGTGGGCATGGCTTGGTGGGCATGGCTTGGTGGGCATGGCTTGGTTGGCATGGCAAGGGAAGGATACTGTAAAATTTCCATTCCCTCTCCACTCCTGGAGGAAGGTTACTGCAAAATTACATTCCCTCCCCACCCCACTAACCTGCTTTCCAACTCCATTCTCCTGTGCAGGGCAAGAAAAGAAGACTGAGCCAATCACCTGGAACTCGGGAGGCAAAGGATTAAATGGGGACGGGGCCAGTCAGTTCTCCAGACTACTCAAAATTTCCGCTACCAGTTCTCCAGAACTGGTCAGAATCTGCTGAATACCATCTCTGCAGATATCGCAACTCTTGCATAGTTTTCCTTAGATGTCTTAAATAAGAGACTTTCCCCTTAACTGTGAAATTAAATGCCTCTCCATGTTTAAATACATGGCTAAGGTAAATCAAGTATAATTTGTTTCTTGGCCAAGCTTTCTTGGATGAGTCTCAAAGATACTAGATAGACCATCTCCTGAATGTGTCAATTTGTAAAACATTCTTATGTCTGTTTTCAAGTTGCCATAAACAGGGGGAGGGATCTGAAAAAGCAGTATTTCAGTAAAAGAAGAAGTATATTCCACCATTATCTTATAAAGATTGTAGCTAGGTGACCGGACCTTCTGGCCATGAAAATCCTTCAACGGAGAACATGATTGATGACACCCAGCTCGAGGCTCATGATTTAATGAGGGCTATCGCCAGAATCCTGGCAGAATGGTTGTAAGAAGAAAATGGAGAACAAGTTGGTGTTTTCTCTTGCTCCCATTAAATCTTGAAGATTTTAATATTTGGTTCAATATTCCATCACTATTGTTGTAAATACACATTTTTCAATATCCGGGATCCCTAGAAAATTGCACTAGAAAATTCAAACGTATTTTCTTCCTTTTTTTCCATTACCACGCATAGAATGCTGCAAATCAATGGAGAAAACCTAAAGAACATGGACATTTTTTGGTACCTGGGATCCCGTCTCCAAGAAAATGGCAAAATCAATGGGGAGATGAGAGCAAGAGTGAATGAAGCCTGGATGCATTGGCAAGAACTCACTGGTGTGTCATGTGTCAGACAAATATCAACCCATCTTAAATCTTAAGATTTACAAGACAACCATCCATCCTGTTGCATTTTATGGCACTGAATGCTGGGCAATAACAACAGGGACCAAAAACTATCTCCATGCCATAGAAATGTGAATGCTACATTGGATATCAAGCATCTCTTTTCTTTACCACATCACAAATGACACCATTCAACTGCATTTTGCTGTAGCACCCATTACAGAGAAGATGAGAGAAGGCTGGCTCTGCTGGTATGGACATGCCCACAGAGCAGCACCTTCCACCAAAACAGCCTACCAACTAAAAGTCAGTGGCTGGTGACCTCATAGGTGTCCAAAACAGAGATGGCAAGACACCATCAACAAAGATATTCAAGCTGCGCTCTGGAGACACAGCTGACCATGCAAAATGGCATTCAATGATCAAAAAGGTGGACTCAGCATTTGCAGGAATACGAGAAGAAGAAGGAGGAGGGGGAGGGGGAGGGGGAGGAAGAAGAGGAAGCAGAATGTACACTGAGAGTTTATGCACTGGAAACAATTTCTTGTGTGTCTAATCACACTTTGCCAATAAAGAATTCTAATTCCAATGGAGATTAGGCATTCAAACAAACCTGTACAATATTAGTGGAATAAATTATTTCATAGACTTTACAATACAATCTTTTATATGTTTACTCAGGGAAAAATGTCACTGATATAATTAGATACACGTTCCTTAGTAGAATATTTCTCAACATTACCAATTTTAAGAAGTATGGACTTCAACTCCCAGAATTCCTCAGCCAGCCTGTTTTGTCTGTTTACAAAAAGTACCTGGGAGAAAGAAGAGTCTATCACTGATCAACTAACAAAGATACTGGGCAAAAGTTTAGTACATATTACAATATGGTCAACCTGTGATAAATATCCAAAATGAATAATGGATTTAAAAACAATATTCCAGACTAATAGAATTTTATGAAATGTAGGCAGTAGACTATCCCACTCATGCAAATAATTTATCCTCATTTCACACACTTTTTTAAGAACTTTATTTTATATCAATTGTTTTCCAGCTTTAACTATGCTGTTAAAGGGACTTTTGAAAAGAACCCAGGAAGCAAATATAACTGTAAGCATATATACCTTATTTTCCCTAAAAGCTGTATTTACATTACACCCAAATACCATGATAGTAATAGCCTGACAGGTCATTCACAGATTGGATTAAGTTTATGGCTACACAAACCAATATTGAAGGCATTCTGAATTAATACTCATGATCAGTCAATCTGACATGACCAACAAAGTAAGACACAAAGATTTATGTTTTCTGCCCATTTGCAATATCTTTCTTACAGATCTATGGATTCCTTGTTCCTTAGAGTATAAATGATAGGGTAAAGCAGAGGGATGACTAGAACATAGAAAATTGCACTGTGTTTATTATGATCAGGAGCTGAGACTGATTTTGGAATTATATACATAAAAATGATAGGGCCTAAAACAAGATGACTTCAAGCAGATGAGAGTCACAGGTACAGAACACTTTATGTTATCCAACTGTAGATTTTATATGTGATACAGAATAATGTATAAACATGTAGGAGGTCAGGATCACACAAAGGGGAAGCAGGAGAGGGACTCCTGCACCAGATACAATTTTCTCAATGACTTGTGTATCACGACGTGAAAGTTTTAACACCACAAGAAATTCACATGTTAATATGATTGGGACCACAGAAAGTGGAAGACATCAGAAAACAGGAAGACATCACAAATGCCACAGAACAGTGGAGCAATTATCCAGCAAGCTACAGCAAACTGCAATTGGCAGAGTCTGTTCATGACAACAGCACATATTAGGAGAGAACAGATGGCCAGATAATGGTCATAAGCCATAACACCCAGTAGCAAAGACTCAATACAATCTATAGACCCTGCAACAAATATCTGGGCAAAGCAGAGTGGGAAGGAGATGACTCTGTTCCCAGCCATAAGGTGAGATAACATTATGGGCATGGTGGTGGTGATGCTGGTGACGTAATATATTTCTATCACCACAAGATGAGAAAGAAAATAGTACATAGGAGGGTTGAGTTGTACATCAGCCTGTACCAATATGATTATCATCAGGTTCCCCAAAACTGTAAGAAAGTAAATGATGAGAATGACCCCAAAGAGGAGAAGCTGGACTTTTCTGTCACTGGTGAATTCCAGCAAGATGAATTCTTTGATTTAATGTTTGTTTAAAACATATAATATTGTCTTTGTCATGCCCCTGTTGGAGTGTGACTCCAGGAGAGGGATGGAATAGCTGACAGGGAGTAGAGTTTGGCTCCGGTGGTTGTGGAGGAAACTGGGGAAGGGCACAGGCTGAATGGCATTCAGAGTGTTGTGTTCGCAAAGAATGAGACTAGAGACCAGCGTAACTTCAGCTCTTTTATTAGTTGCTGGATTCCGTCTGAGCCAGGAGCCACGGCAGCCCTCTTTTATATAGAAGCTGCTCACGGCTTGCAGCCAATAACGACTCCTTGATTCTCCCACTGCCGAGGCAGCCAATCATAAACTAGTTATTTTTGACCAATCACCGATGAGTAGAACACCAATCAGATTTGAGTATTTGTGGACCAATGGGAACAGAGTATTTGGAGTATGCTAATATGTAACACCCCTCCCCTTTTGGTTTGATCCTACGTTACATAGTCACGTAAGTAGGTGGGGTTTTTATGTTGTCTACTTGACCTGCGCAGTTTAGTTGTGCTGTTGTCTTCAGTGGGTTCGGATGGAATCGCTGTTTCTCCTGTCCTTCTCTGTGGAACCTCCTGGAAGGTGGAATCAGCCATGCCGCTCCCACCTGGCCTACCCAGGCTGGTAGAGTCGGCTCGGCTGCTCCCTTCCGAAGTGGCTTCTTGGTATTCTTGTGCCTCCTGTTCCTCTTCACCGAAGTCTTCTTCAGGTAAGTAGTTGTTTCTTTCTGGGTTTATTTGAGAATTTGGTTGGTGGTTTGTTTTTTGATTTTGTGGTGTTTCTTGTTCTAATGGAGGGTCTCCCCCTCCCCTCTTATTTGTGTTTGAGGAGTCTCCCCCTCTCTTGTTTGATTATTGTTTTTGTTTAATGGTTGTTGTGGTACTGGTGTGTGTTGTTGTTTTTCGTGCCTGGGTATGTCAGTGGTTCATTCCAATGTTCTTGATCTTAATTGATCTATGTGTCTCCTCCAGCTTCTTCCATCGTCCATTTCTAATCTGTACGACCGGGGTCTTATTATTTGTGTTATTTTTGCCCATACCCACAGTGGGTGCCCTGTGAGATTTTTTGCATAGACTAGGTCCCCTGTTTTGAATGTGTGGTGTCTGCTGGAGGAGTCTGTTGGTTTTTCAGGGCTGTATGTGGGGTGTAATCTATCCAGATATGATCTTAATTTTCTGCCTATTAATAATTCTGCTGGGCTTTTATTTGTAGTAGAGTTAGGTGTGATGTGTTGTATGGTGAGCATTTTGTAAATTTTCTCTTGTATGTCTCCCGTGTCTAATTTTTCTATGGTTTCTTTGGTATACCAGACCATGTGTTCTGCCCGCCCTTTTGTAGCCATCCGGCCCAGCGCTGTCAAGGCGTGCCTTATGCCGTGTTTGGCGAGGAACTTTTCAAATGTCAATGCTGTGAACTGTGGCCCATTATCTGAAACTAATACATCCAGTAACCCATGTGTGGTGAAAAGTTTCCTCAGTTGTCTGATAACTGTTTCTGTAATTGTTGAGTTCATGACGCTTACTTCCAGCCAATTTAAGTAAGCGTCTACTATAATTAAAAATGTGTGTCCTTCTGTAGGCCTTGAGAAATCTATGTGTATTCTTGACCAGGGTCCCCTCGGTGTTTCCCAGTCGAGTATAGGTGCCGTAATGGGTGCAGGTCGGGAACTTTGGCATTTAGTGCAGGTTTCTACCCATCTCCCAATATCCTTATCCATCCCTGGCCACCATACATAACTTCTGGCCAGGGATTTCATTCGTACGATACCAAGTTGTCCTTCATGTAAAATATTCAGTACTTGCTCTTGTAATAACTCCAGTATGACCACCCGATCCCTCCATAGAATACAACCTTTTAACATAGAAAGTTCAGTCTGTCTGTTCGTGAACAGTTTAAAGGTCTCATTTTCCGGCCACCCTTTTCCTGCCCAGTTTAAAACCTGTGACAATTTTTTGTCTCTTGTGGTTTCTTTCACAATATCCGCTGCGGTTATGGGTAGGTTTGGTAGTGTCTCAATTTGCAGGGTGGATGTGGTTGGTGCTGGGTCACTTCTCAGTTCAGGTAGGGGAGTACAGCTCAGCGCGTCAGCATGTGAAATGTCCTTACCCGATCGGTGAATTAATTTGTAATTGTAGGCGGCAAGGAACTCAGACCATCTTGTCATTCATGGGGAGAATATGTTTGGGGTGGCCCTGTTCCCTGCTAGTATTCCCAATAGGGACTTGTGGTCTGTAATGAGTGTAAAGGTCCTACCATAGAGGTATTCATGGAACAGTTTGACCCCAGATATTGCTGCTAACGGCTCTCTGTCCAACTGGCTGTAGTTCCTTTCAGCTTTGGACAGTGTTTTGGAGTAGAATGCAATTGGCGCTTCTCTCCCATCTAGTAGCATGTGGCTAAGTATGGCTCCAACGCCGAACGGTGATGCGTCGCAGGTGACTGTCAATGGCAGTGTCTTGCTGTATTGTATTAATACAGATTTGGATGTTATTAAATCTTTTATTTTCTGGAAAGCGGTCTCTTCTCATCATCCCCAGGTCCAGGTGGATGTCTTGTCCAGTAATCTATGTAGTGGTTCTGCCATCTTGCCTTCTGTGGCAGAAAAACATTATAAAAATTGATAAGTCCCTAAAATGCTTGTAAATCTGCTTTGTTTTTTGGTCTGGGTGCTTCTTTGATCGCTTTGATTTTTTTATCTGTGGGGTGGATGCCATCTTTATCGATTAGATACCCCAAGAATTCAACTTTCGAGGTGGCTAGCTGACTTTTTTTTTTTTTGACCTTGAGTCCCACCTTTTGGAATCTTTGCAATACTATTCTGAGACGGGCTTCTAGTTGTTTCTTGTCGCTGGCTGACACTAGCACATCATCAAAGTATGGGACTTCCCCTTTTATGTCTTGTAACAACCCCTCCATCAGGCTTTGGAACACCCCTGGGACCACACTGACTCCAAATTGCAGTCTTTTGCATTTGAATGCTCCCCTATGAGTCACGATCATTTGTGCCTCTGCTGTTTCAGAGTCAACTGGCAATTGTTGGTATGCTTCTTGGTATGAGTGTTACAGATGTTGCACTACCGGAACAGGATATACGCTTTGCTATCGTGCATGGTTTAGGGTGGCCTTGTAGCCATCACAGATTCTCACGGACCCATCTGGCTTCATTGGGGTTACGATTGTGGTTTCCCATTTAGCGTGGTCTATTGGTTCCAATATCCTTGTTCTATGAGTTTATTTAATTCCTCATCGATCTTCGGTTTTAATGCAAAGGGAACTCGCCTCGCTTTTAACCTAATTGGAGCTATTGTCAGATTTAAATTAAATGATATGGGGGACCCTCGGTACTTGCCTAGTTTCCCATCGAAGACATCCTGGAACTCCCTCATTAGGTTCTCCTACCAGTCTGTCTCGGTGACGCTGTTGATTCTGGTCACTCTGATTCCCAGGGGTTTGAACCATTTGAGTCCCAGTAGGCTTGGGGGGTTCTGGTCTATGATGGTTAAAGGCAGATTTTTTGTGTGTTTTTGAATGTGACTTGGAAGTGCCCTAGTCCGACTATGGGGATCCTGTTCCTTTGGTAGTCTTTCAGTATCAGTGTTTGGTTTTCTAATTCCATTCTGCATATATGCAGTATCAGTCTTTTAATGGTATTCCATGATACTATTGATAGGTATGAGCTGGAGTCCACCTCCATCTCGCATTTTTGGCCTTCGATGCTAACTGCCACATGCACCTTCTGGCATTGGTTGCGTTTGAATGGCCGATGGTTATAGTTTGGTGTGTTTCTTCTTTTCTGTAGCTTTTGTTTAGCCATTTGCCTCTGCTTTCTCGACTCTCATGGCTCAATGACTGTCTTTCTTTTATTATTGGTGGGGTATTGTCTCTATGTCGGGGGCTGTAGCTTTTCTGGTTTCAGCAGACCTTTGCTATGTGTTCCCGTCTCTTAAAGCACCTGCAAATGGCATCTAGGAAACGGCACTCAGAACGGGGGTGGTCTCCTCCGCACCTGGCACATTGGAACCCCGACTTACGTCCTTTCCTCTCCCGTCTATTTCGTTCCGACTGGAGTCTGTGGATTTCTTCCTCTCCGTCATCAGTCTCGGACAACGATTCACTATCCTCGTGGTGTGTGATGGTCTTGTGTGTGTTCTCTGACATCTTCTCTGGAACTTGGCTTGTTTCTGCCGGTGTTTTTTGTGTTGTCACGTTCATTTGTTGAATTTTGGCTGCTGATTTTTTAGTGGCTTCAGCTGCCGTGCCCTCAGCGATAGCCACAGTGACTAATTTTTGCTCGGGTTAGCAGTCAGCTCTGCAAAGTGAGATCTCTTAGACCAAGGACCATGCGATCCCTCATGGATTCATCCATGTTGAGGAACTCGCATCCCCCTCCAATGTCCCTGAGATCCGCTATGAAGTCTGTGATACATTCACCTTCTCTCTGGTCCCATTTGTAGAACTCATGTCTCTGAATAAGGCTGGAGACGGTCGGTGCATAATGAGCCTTCAGCAATTTTTCCAAATCTGACCAGGCCATCTGTTTTACATCCTCCGGTTTGGCCAGTGCCTTGGCCATCTTGAACACTGTGGGCCCACAGTGCATCAGGAACATGGCTCTCTTTCTGTTGTCGGAGATTCCTTGAAAGTTTTTGCTCTCAAGGAACATGAAGAATCTGTCAATGTAAGATTCCCAGTTCTCCATCGCTGGATTGAATGGTGTGGGTGGTGAGTTGGTTTCAGCCATTTCGTCTGCTCGGTTCTTGTTGCCATGTGCTCAACTGGTCTCCTTGTCTCAGTATCCCAACTTCATCGCCAATGTTGTGTTCACAAAGAATGAGACTCGAGAACAGCGAAATTTCAGCTCTTTTATTAGTTGCTGGATTCCATCTGAGCCAAGAACCACGGCAGCCGTCTTTTATATAGAGGCACTCGCTCATGGCCAATGATGGCTCCTTGATTCTCCTGCCGCTGAGGCAGCCAATCATAAACTAGTTATTTTCAACCAATCACCGTCGAGTAGAACACCAATCAGATTTGAATATTTGTGGACCAATGGGAACAGAGTATTTGGAGTATGCTAATATGTAACACAGTGGAAGACCCAGGCCCATCCCCTCTTCATCCTAGGGCATGCAGGGAGGACCAGATAAGGGAGAAATGTGAGTGGCATGATCTATGGGGGAGGAAGGGACCGTGATCCCCTTCATGGGCTGCATTTGGGAGGACTGTTTAAAAAGACAAACTGCAAATGGCAAAGTTGCTGGAAGTAAAGTGTGAATTGTTCTTGTCAAAGCTTATCTGTGTTTTGGCTTCCTCCCAACTGTGGTTGCTGTAATAGTAGAAGCCTGCAATTTATCATCCTTGCCTGCCATATTAATTACTTAGTGTGGTTTGTGCTGGGTTTTTTTTAATTTCTAATTAACTTTACTTTGGATGTGGACTGCATTTACTCCCTCCGTAAACTGTTTTCTTTAAGAGTTTGATATCCAGCTGAGGATAATTGGATATTGGACCAAGTTAAAGGGAATTTATTCTATTTTTGTGACTTGGTTATTTTTGTGACACATCCCAGGTCATAACAGTCTTGGAATAAAACTTTATTCAGCAAAAAATGTTTTAAAAAAGAAAAGCATGTAACACTGCAAGTAGAATATAGAGGACAATTAGACAAAGCAGTTGGAAAGAACTGGTTAAATAATAAACAAATTCTATTTATCCTGTGTCAGGATTCCAGCAGTTGTCCGAATTAAATCATGATCCTTGAGCCAAACTTCATGCACAAGTAACATAGAGCTAAACTAAGGTCTCATTTTTTGTTTCATAGAATGATTTCCTGAGAAACTTAAACAAGAACAATTATAGTGTCATAGATGTTGCAAGACATTTCTTAGCATCTCTGTCAATGACTCTTCAATGCTTGAAGCAAAAATGATCAGCCTACATATGACACATGCAAAAACATAGCTCTCTGGAGAAGACTCTAATTCTGAGAAAAGAAGAGGAAAGGGAAAAGGATAGCCAGCAGGATGATGGATGCAGTTTTATAGCAATCAGAAGGACCCAAGGATGGGATTCTACCAGTTTGGACCAGTTCTATAGAACCGGTTGTGAGGATTCTGCGCAGTTCAGAGAAACAGCAAATCACACCACTGGCTGGCCCCTCCACTCCCCATCCACCCCACCCATGAGGCTCCCCTGAGGTCCCAGTCAGGGGTGGTATTCAGGGGGTTGTGGGAGGGAGAAGTGGCCTGAGAGCAGAGATGAACCTTCCTCAGGATTGAAGCTTCTATTTTTCAGTGCAGACTCAGGCAGCAGATTGCAGAAAGGTGGATCTGTGATTCTGTAAAGGCTAGGTCACACTAGCCGACGGATGCAAAACGTATGCAAAAAGGACACAACAGATGAGCAAAATTTTGGGGGTGGCTCCATCCATTGTAATCCGCTCTCAAAAGTGCCCCAAATTTGCATAAACAGAATGGAAAACAACAGAAAGGAACGGATGTGGGGAGGATGTAGAGGGGATGTAAAGCAGATGTTCGTAGGAAGCCTAGCGGATGAAAGCGGATGGAAGAGGATGACACATTCGCAGGGGTTCCGGGGGAGAATAGCGAAGTGGATGCATAGCGGAAGGAGCGGATGCATAGCGGATGACGCGGATGATGCGGATGACGCGGATGCATCACGGAAGCCTATAGGATACCTAGCAGATGCATAGCAGATGCATAGCGGATGCATGGCGGATGCATGGCGGATGCAAAACATTCAATGCGCATGCGGGGAGGATGAATTGCGTCAGCTCTGCAGATATAAAAGGATGCAGCTCGCAAGCAGTCAGCATTCAGAGGAAAGACCTGCTTCCATAGACATCTTGAGAGAACATCATGGGGAAGAAGAGAAAGCCTGTGCTTACTCCTGCCAGCCCTGGCAAGAAGGACAGAACCACCATCCCATTCCCTGGCGCTGACTCTGAAGCTGCTGGTGCTTCTGCTGCTGCTGGTGGTGCTCCTGGTGTTGCTGCTGCTGGTGCTTCTCCTGCTGGTGCTGCTGCTGGTGTTGCTGGTGTTTCTTCTGCTGATGCTGGTGCTTCTCCTTCTGCTGCTGCTGTGGTGGACCAGCCCCAAGGCCTTCAAAGCCCTGCTGCTGAAGGCCCTGAAGGCCCTGCCAGAGGGAGGAAGAGGCAAGGGAAGGAGAAGGGAGAGATGAAACAGTACTCCATTTCCAAGGACCATGAGGAAGAGGTGCTGGAATGGCTGGTGGAGAACAAGTACCTCTGGAGTAAGGGCCACAGGCTCTATCATGACACCAAGAGAAAGTAGGCAGCTTGGAGAGAGAAGGCAGAGAGCCTGGGCTACACTTCAGATGTCCTCCTGGGGTGGTGGAAACACATGCACACCTGGTATGGCGAGCTGCACCTGAAGAAATCCGGGCAGGCCGCTGTCAAGCTCACTGACCGGGAGACGTATGTCATGGCCAAGTGCAGCTTCCAGGAGAGTGAGGTCCACCACCGAGGAGCAGCCCTCTGTCAAACCTCTCCCTCAGACAGCCTACAGAGAGCCACTCTTCTTCCAGCCAGGAGACAGCTACCATGTCCAGGCAGGTGTTTTTGGAGGGCCCCATGACAGAAACCCCCCCCAACAGCTGCACTTCCCATGCTGGAGGACGTGGAGGATCCCCTGTCTCAGATGGAGCAAGAAGCAACCACCAGAGACCAACCCACCCCCACCCCCAGCTCCACCTCCACAGAAAGCAGACAGAGAGGCAGACCGGAGGAACAGAACCACACTGTCCTCTTGGAGATCAGGGACACAATCAAAGCCAGCACAGATCTTCTCTCCCAGCTAGTCCACTTCGACATACCATCCTTGAACCGCAAGCCCTTCATCACCTACGTGAGCCAGACCCTCATGGACATGCCCGAGGCACAGTACCAGGTGATGAAGGAGAGGATCACAGCTCTTCTGCACCACCGTCCAGGCCCAGCTGAACCTGCTCCTACCCACTCCAGGTCTGCTCCTCCACCCCAGGCAATGTCACAGCCCTTCCACAGATTTCAACTGCCCCTCACCTACCAAGCCTACCACTACCAGGACTTCCCACAGCAGAGGCAGCCCTTCCCAGTCCAGGCCCTGGTTCATTGGACACTACACACACCACAGATGCCTCACCTCGCCCAGCTGCAGACCAGACAGCCCCACTACACTCCTCTCCTTCCTCCACCCCACAGCCAAGCCCGTCACCAGAACATCTGTCATCAGTCTTGGGCCTCACATCCCAGGTACTTGATGAAGGGCCTATCAACCTCACAGGACTGAGTCAGCTCTCTGAGAACTTCCTGCACACACCATCTCCTGTTGTACTCTCGGGGCCAGGCACCCCAATGATGCCTCAGACCAGCACTCCAAACACAGCCACCTCCACAGTCCCTGTCCCCTTTACATCTGAGAACATGGGCACGCGTCAGAGTGACTGAGAAGAGTGCCAGAGACTGAGTTGTTACCTGTTCACTTTATCTTTACTTAAGACACTTTACTTGGGTCATTTTGCTTTTTAACAAAGTCATACAGTTTGTTATTAATAAAGGTTATCATTGCTTCACACACTTGGTTCATTATTTTTACTTCATAAAGTGTTGGTGAAAACTTTGAAAAAAGAGTTAAGCCTTTGCATGTTTGTGGGATGGGTAAGGATAGTTGTGGGATGGGTAAGGATAGTTGTGGGATGGGTAAGGATAGTTGTGGGATAGCTGAGGATAGTTGTGGGATAGATAAAACTCCAGTGCAAGCATAGTGGGACTGTATGGTCCATCCTCCCAGCTGCCACACCTATGGCCCTTTATTATCAATAACAATTTAATCATTCATCCACACATTTCAACATAAACACAACTCTTTATTAAATGCTCTGTTCATTGTAGGGCCACTCAACATACATGGCACAATCTCATCAGTTTGATGAGACAGGCTGAAGGAAGCATCCATTAAGCATCTACCATCCTGTCTTGCCACTCCACTGCTCCAGCTGCGGAGTTGCACCAGTGTTTCAGGAGGTTGCGTTGCTTCTTCCCTTCATGTGAAGCTCTGTTGTGGCCTTGCACACCCACAGTGTCCATCAGGTTTTGTCCTTGCCTCCATTCACCAGGTTCCATGTCCCCATTGCCTTGTTGTTGGTCCACAAGCCTGTTCTGCAATACTGGGTAGCGGGTGCACATCAGCAAGCTTCCACTATGCTCCTCACAGTCTGTGGGCGATATTGCATGGTGGTGAGAAATACTTGGAACCTGTTGGCCAGGATGCCAAAGGCATTCTCCACCACCTGTCTTGCCCTGGACAGCCTGTAGTTGAAGATCCTCTCTTCATGGGTGAGGTATCTTGAAGTGTAGGGTTTCATGAGGTAGAGTCTAAGGGAGAAGGCGTCATCACCCATGATGAAGTAGGGCACATCTTGTGTGTCGTTGGGTAGGGGGTCTGGATCCAGAAAACCCATGATAAGGTTGCGTTCCAGCCCATCCTTGAGGTCACTTGCGTTGTATACCTGGGCATCTGAAGCTGACCCATTGCCTGAAGCATCGATGTACATGAACTTGTAGTCAGCATCAACCATGGCAAAGAGGATGATGCTGAAGAAGCCTTTGTAGTTGAAATAATTGGACCCTGAGTTGGCTGGAGCTTTGCAGGCCACGTGCTTCCCATCTATGGCTCCAACAGTGTGGGGAAAGTTTCACCTCTGATACCACTGCTCTGAACTTTCCTCCAGCCTTCTTCAGTGGTGGGACACTGGAGGAGCTCCTCCACGTATTCTTCGGTGATGGTCTGCACCACTTCTCTGACCACAATGCTGATGGTGTTGTGTGGCACCCTCCAGGCATACTGCATGTTTCTGTATGTGGTCCCAGAGGCCAGGTGGCGCAGAGTCAGTGCCACCTTCAGTCCAGGGTCCAGGCTGGGACGGAAGTTGGTGTTTGCCTTGGTCAACCTGGGTCTCAGATGCTCCACAACTTCGTCAAACATGGCTGGTGGCATCCTCATGAAGTGCTGGAATGCACGAGTGTCTTCATTCCTCAGCTCCACCATCAGCTTGTCATAGAGTCCAAACTCCACTCTTCTCCTGATCCATCGTCGGACCCACACAGCTCTTGGACATCTCCTTCTTCTCCATTTGTAGACAAGGTGAAACAATCTGAAGAGGGGCTTGGTTCTGGTGTTGAATGATGGCGGCAACCAAAAGGAGTGTGCTATGATCCATGGTGGATATCAATGGATGATGTGGAAGAGCAAGAGCAAGGCTGAAAAGGTCTGCACACCAGGGCTGCTGGACTGATAGTGAGATCCAGGTGATTTCCTCCCCCTTTTTATAGGAAATGTCGGTTTTCCACTAGGTGTCCTTCCACATACTCTAGACATTCTCCAGACATCCTAAATATCTGAGATACGTCCCATATACAAATGTTTTATCAATTTTAATGCTTTATATCCAAGCTGCATCCGCTTTCATCGTTTCGATGTCCGTGCTACTAACGCTATGTGGATGTTCTGCGTACCTTTCACTTCCTCCCTCTTTCTGCTTTCTGCTGGAGTGGCTGTGAATTGTGCGGATGCCCAGAGGATGCCGAGAGGATACAGTGGACGTGTAACAGATGACAACAGACGTAGAACATTTGTTGCCTGTATGTGTCGCGTATGTAGATCGTAAACGGCGGAAAGTTCATCTGCTCAAAAAGTTTTGTGCAGCTCAAAACTTTTTGAGCGGATGAAATAGCAGTAGATGGATGTTTGATGGATAGAGCATATGAAAGATGTATGCAGTGAGTACACAACGGATGCATCACGTTTTCCAATGGATGGCAAGCGTTTTTCTCCATTTTACATCCTCTTTGCATCCATTGGTGCAGTGTGACATGGGCTTAAGCAGCTCAAACTGCCTGCCTTTTTTGCCTGATTTTGGCCAGTCACATGACCACCAAGCCACACCGACAAATTAGGCCATGCCCACAGAACCAGTTTTTAAGAAATTTGAATCCCACCCCTGGAAGGACACCA
Organism: Laticauda colubrina; assembly: GCA_015471245.1. Taxonomy (NCBI): domain Eukaryota; kingdom Metazoa; phylum Chordata; class Lepidosauria; order Squamata; family Elapidae; genus Laticauda; species Laticauda colubrina. Next base: position 14,910,788 of record BLBF01000050.1, on the reverse strand, counting down.
TTGGTAGACTTGAAAATCCAGGTTGGCAGCAGAATGTCATGAAGCAAAGCTATCTATGTGCTCTCTAAGATTCAACAACTTGACGGAGCATCCATCAAGCAATCCAGTTGCTTTACTTTATCCAGCAGCTAACCTTGATTTTTTAGCAAAAACCTTTCAGGAACCACAAAGAGCCATTCATGCTTTCAGCTTCTGTCCAACTAAGTAGACTATCTGATATTTATTTGGAGGGGGGTTCATCTCACGGAAGATGTTTTTGTGCAAAAAAAATCAAAATTTTTCTCAGTAATTTATCTGTTCATACTCTTTAAAAGCTTCTAAACTCTTACGGATGAATCACAATATAAACACACAATATTGGAGATACCCTTGGGATTAATTACAATTTACAGGCATATCCATATCCACAAGGAATCCACAACATGTGCATTATTTCAATGGATTATGGAACTTCCTTTGTTTAAACTTTCTTTATTTCAGATAAATAAACTTTCTCTGTTTATTCTCAGAGGCTTTACTGAAAGAAAATTGATAGCAGTTAATAACCATAGGGATATTGTTCCAATTATTTTCTTCTTGATAGGTTTATTCAGAGCTTGATATTTCTTACCTTTAATAATGGAAAACATTTTAACAGATATCTTTAATCAAAATTTTAAAAAAATCAATAACCAATGACCTTGCTCAATAGTATCAACTATGTGAAGGATCTTGGAATCCTAGTGGACAATCACTTAAATATGAGCAAGAAGTGTGTTTTAACTCCCCCAAAAATCCAGCTGTTGGCTGCATTAACAGAGAGACAGAATCAAGATCACCTGAAGTATTACTATCACTACCTATTTGAAGGTGGGAAAAACTTTGAAAGTACCAGATTCTCTAACGTGGATTGCCCTGCAATTATGTGGGATTGACAGGGAGGAAGCTAGCCACCAGATTGCAAGAATATGAGTGAGTGGCTATACAAAGAAACTCAAATTCATTGGTAGCTGTTGCATCCAGCAAGAGTCTTCACTCCAGGTCACTCTTTGAGTGGGAGCCAGAGCCATCCCTGATTGGCTGAGTCTGTTTGACAGCTCCATATAAAAAGAGCTGTCAAACTGAATCAGCTGTTCTCTGTCAGCCAGCTAACTAGTCAGCTTGTGGCAAGCCATGTCTGGGTTATTTTGTTAGCAATAAAGCCTGTTAGCCTTAATCTAACCTCTGCCTCTTTACTCCCATGTACCAAACTAAAAAGTAGCCTCACATTGTAATGAACAAGGACATGCATTCAATCAGTGGTGGGATTCAAATACTTTAACAACCGTTTCTGTGCCCTAAAGATTTCTTCCAACAACCAGTTCATCAAACTGCTCAGAAAGTTAACAACCAGTTCTCCCAAACTGGTGCGAACTGGCTGAATCCCACCACTGCATTCGATTTTGCAACTACTACTATTGTGTTGCCTGAGCAGGGACAAAAATAGCCAGAGAAATGACTGGTGCCTGGGAAACGAGTGAAGAGTGCAATCACCGAACCAGTTATTATACTGGAGGAATCTCACCTTGGACCAGTCATATATCAAGGATTATCTCTAAGAGCATCTTGAAAGGCATCCCCTGCAGCACTTCCTTCTCTTTTCTGGAGTTCAATGAAATAGGGAGGAGTCTTTCTGGGCAGCTTCCAAATGTTACCTACACATTCTGGCCTTAAAAATGTTTCAGCCCCCTTTTTGACGAAGACTGCTCCACCAAAATCTTAAGCCCCTGTCACACTGCACCAACGGATGCAAAGAGGATGTAAAATGGACAAAAAAGCTTGCCATCCGTTGGTTAATGCGATGTACTCACTGCCTCCCTTTTGCTTCCTCTCTATCCATCCAGCATCCGTTTATTGACATTTCATCCGCTCAGAAAGTTTTGAGCTGCTCAAAACTTTTGAGCGGAAAATGTATCCAATTCATCCATTCTGCATCCACTACGCATCCGCTACGCATCCGCTACGCATCCGTTCTGCATCCGTTACACATCCGTTATATCCGCTAGGCATCCGTTCCGCATCTGCGCAACACACATCTGCTCGGATGCAGGGAGGAAGCAAAACAGACGTGGAACGGATGCAGAACGGATGCCTAGCAGAAGCAGCACGGAAACAAAGCATTTAAAATGGAAAAAACCTTCACAGAGGGGACCTATCTCGAATATTAAGGATGTCTAGAGGATGCCTAGAGGATGCCTAGAAGATGCAAAGGGACACCTATACTGCCTATAAAAAGGGGGAGCAACTCACCTGCATTTCACTTTCATACCAGCAGCCCAGCTGTGCAGACCTCTGCAGCCTTCATCTGACTCTTGCTCTTCCACAGCATCCAGTCATGTCCACCGTGGATCGTAACACAGTCCTTTTGGCAGCCACCATCCTTCTGCAATAGTGCGAAGCCATCTACAGGCTCTGTGAACTCTACTACAGGAAGAAAAAGGGGAGGCCAAGAAGCATCTGGGTACGAAGATGGTTCACCAGAAGAGCAGAGGACGGACTGTACAACTAGCTGATGGTGGAGCTCAGGAACGAAGACACTCGTGCATTCCAAAACTTCATGAGGATGCCTCCAGCCATGTTTAACGAAGTTGTGCAGCACCTGACACCCAGGTTGACCAAGGCAAACACCAACCTCCGGCCCAGCCTGGAACCTGGGATCAAGGTGGCACTCACTCTGCGGCACCTGGCCTCAGGGACCACCTACAGCAGCATGCAGTACGGCTGGAGGGTGCCACACAACACCATCAGCATTGTGGTCAGAGAAGTGGTGCAGGCCATCATCGAAGAATACAAGGAGGAGCTCCTTCAGTGCCCCTCCACTGAAGAAGGATGGAAGAAAGTTGCAGAACAGTGGTATCAGAAGTGGAACTTCCCCCACACCGTTGGAGCCATAGATGGCAAGCACGTGGCCTGCAAAGCTCCAGCCAAATCGGGGTCCACTTATTTCAATTACAAGGGCTTCTTCAGCATCGTCCTCTTTGCCATGGTCGATGCTGACTACAAGTTCATGTACATCGATGCTTCAGACAACGGGTCAGCTTCAGATGCCCAGGTATACAACGCAAGTGACCTCAAGGGTAGGCTGGAACGCAACCTCATCGTGGGCTTCCCAGATCCAGAACTCCTGCCCAACGACACACAAGATGTGCCCTACTTCATCATGGGGGATGACGCCTTCTCCCTCACAACCTACCTCATGAAGCCCTACACCTCCAGACTCCTCACCCGTGAAGAGAGGATCTTCAACTTCAGGCTGTCCAGGGCAAGGCGGGTGGTGGAGAATGCCTTTGGCATCCTGGCAAACAGGTTCCAGGTACTTCTCACCACCATTCAGCATTGCCCAGAGACCGTGAGGAGGATCGTGGAAGCTTGCTGCATCCTGCACAATCTCATGTGCACCCGCTACCCGGTCTTGCAGAACAGGCTCGTGGACCTCCAACAAGGCAATGGGGACATGGAGCCTGGGGAATGGAGGCAAGGGCAAAACCTGATAGACACTCAGGATGTGCAAGGTCCCAACAGAGCCTCACATGAAGGGAAGAAGCAGCGCAATCTCCTGAAACACTGGTGCAACTCCCCAGCTGGAGCAGTGGAGTGGCAAGACAGGATGATAGATGATTAATGGATGCTTCCTTGAGCCTGTCTCATCACACTGATGAGATTGTGCCATGTATGTTGAGTGGCCTGACAATGAACAGGGCATTTAATAAAGAGTTGTGTTTTTGTTGAAATGTGTGGATCAATGATTACATTGTTGTTGATAATAAAGGGCCATAGGTGTGGCACCTGGGAGGGAGGACCATACAGTCCCACTATGCTTGCACTGGAGGTTTATCTATCCCACAGCTATTACCCATCCCAAAGGTATCCCTGCCCATTCCACAGCTATCTCAACCCATCCCACAAGCATGCAAAGGCTTAAACCATTTCTAAAAGTTTCCAGCAAGACTTTATTAAAAAAAAGAAATGAAGCAAGTGTGTGAATCAAAAATAGACTTTGTTAACAACAAACTATAAGACAAAAATGAGTCTCTGGCACTCCTCTTGGTCGCTCAGTCTCAGGGGTGAAGGGTGCAGGTGCTGTGGAGGTGGCTGGTGCTGGAGTGCTTGTCATCAGCTCCTCCAGAAGCAGAACCAGCAGAAGCCCCAGCCCCAGAAGAGCGAGCCCATGCTGCAGAAGCCCCAGCAGAACCAGAGTGAGGGCCAGGGGCTGGGATGGTAGCCCTGTCCCTCTTGCAAGGGCTGGCAGCAGTTGGCTGAGGCTTGCTGTGCTTCAACATGGTTGTGGGGTTGCTGGCTGGCAGGGAGGCTGGCAGGAACCAAGGCTGGCAGGAAGGCTGGCAGGGAGGCAGGCACCAAGGCTGGCAGGAAGGCTGGCAGGCAGGCAGGCACCAAGGCTGGCAGGCAGACTGGCTGGCAGCAAGGCTTGCAGGTAGGCAGACAGCAAGGCTGGCAGGGAGGCTGGCAGCAAGGCTGGCAGGCAGGCAGACAGCAAGGCTGGCAGCAAGGCTGGCAGCAAGGCTTGCAGGCAGACATGCAGGCAGGACAGGCAAGGCAGTCGATTTGTCTGGAAGCCGATCTTTCCTCTGAATGGTGACCTGCTTCCGAGCTGCTTCCATTATATCCGCGGGGCTGACGCAATGCATCCTCCCCGCATGCACAATTAACGCTTGGCATCCACTAGGCTTCCGCTGTGCATCCGCTGTGCATCCGCTTCATCTGCTGTGCATCCGCTCTGCATCCGCTGTATCCATTCCACATCTGCTTTGCTGAGGTCCCCCGGAAGCCTTGCGGATGTGCCATCCACTCCCATCCGTTTTCCATCCGCTCTGCATCCTCCCTGCGTCTGTTCCTTTCCGTGTTATCCGCTCCGGTTATGCAAATATTTGCCCCTTCTGAGAGCGGATAACAATGGATGGAACATTTTTCTCGTCCGTTGTGTCCGTTTTGCATCCGTTGGGCAGTGTGACAGGGCCTTTAGTCCTTATTCTATCTAATATACTCAGGGCAAGGGGGAGCAGACAAAACATTCCTTGCCAGATCACTCATACAGAACAAAGAGATTCTGTTTGGAAAGCACAATGATTCACTGCTTATAATAGATCCAAGCTGACACTGAAGTGGACAACCATTGTATAAATGTAACTTCTTATTATGAATATTTTTATGGCATGGCATGACATGGCATGGCATGACATGGCATGGCATGGCATGACATGACATGACATAACAAAACATAACATTACAAAACATAATATAACATTAGTAGTATAATACAATAATACAGCACATTATATTACAGCCTCTCTGAAGTACATGAGTGGCTTACAAATAGGAAAAATAAATGAAATAAATAAATATTGGAGAAGTTTGCCTGAATGCCTAGTATCTGATAGTAGTATATGCTCTTTTGTAGCTTTTACAATACAATCTTGTTTTTGTGTATTCAGAGTCAAATATCTTTGATAATGTAGAAGCACATTTCCTGGTAGATTGTTTCTCAACCTCAGCAACTTTAAGAACTATAGACTTCAATTCCCAACTTTCCTCAGACAGCATTGTTATTTTCAACAACAATACCTGGAAGAAAGATCAATCTAGTCAACCATCATTCATACTGGACAAAACTTTAGAACAAATTATGGTATGGTGAACCAGTGATAATAAATATTCATTGTTCATTTGGGATCAACAGGGATTTATAAACAATATTCCCAACTAATAGGACTGTGAAATATAGGCAGTGGACTCTGTCCTTCTCAGTCAATTCATTTCATTTCACACAGAAATTATGTCAATTCTTCTCCAGCTTTCATGAGGCTATTAAAAGGACTTTGTAAGGATCCCAGGAAGCAGATATAATTGCACCATACATATCACATCTGTCCTTTAAAAAAGTGCTTACAATGCACTCAAATATCATGATAATAATAGTCTGAGAGGTCATTCACATACAGAAATACAAACCAACATTGAAGGCATTCTGAATTAATACTCATGATCAGCCAATCTGACATGACATGAGAAAGAGAGTGAGAAAGCAAAATACAAACACTCATGTTTTTTACTCAAAGTCTTTTCTTTGCAGTATCTTTCTTACTGACCTATGGATGTCCTTGTTCCTTAGGGTATAAATGATAGGGTTAAGCAGAGGGGTGACCAGAACATAAAAAATTGCACTGTGCTTATTACGATCAGGAACTGAGAATGATTTTGGAATGACATATATAAAAAAAGGAAAGGGCATAAAACAAGGTGACTACAAGCAGATGAGAGCCACAAGTGGAGAAAGTTTTACATTGTCCAGTTGTAGACTTAATGTGAGATACAGAATAAAGAATAAACACATAGGAAGTCAGTATGACACAAAGGGGAAGCAGAAGGAGTAAGGCTCCTGCATCAGATACAATATTCTCAACAAGTTGTGTATCACCACATGAAAGTTTTAATACTGCAGGAATTTCACACATAAAGTGGTTGATATGATTAGGACCACAGAAAGTTTGGGAAACCAGGAAGGCATCGCATATGGCACAGAGCAGAGGAGCAATTATCCAGCAAGCTAAAGCAAACTGCAACTGGCATCGCTGGTCCATGACAATAGTATATATTAGGGGAGAACAGATGGCCAGATAACGGTCATAAGCCATGACACCCAGTAGCAAAGATTCAGTAGTAGCCATGGACCCTGCAACAAATATCTGGGCAATGCAGAGTGGGAAGGAGATGGCTCCATTCCCAGCCACAAGGTGAGATAACATTATGGGCATGGTGCTGGTGACATAACATATTTCGATCACTGTAAGATGAAAAATAAAATAGTACATAGGAGGGTTGAGTTGTACATCAGACTCTACCAATATGATGATCAGAAGTTCCCCAAAATTGTAATCAAGTAAAATATAAGAATGACCCCAAAGAGGAGAAACTGGACTTTTCTGTCATTGGTGAATCCAAGCAAGATGAATTCCTTGACAGAGGTGAAGTTCCCAGCTTCTGTCATGGCCTCCTTCTGAAGAGAAGGAAAAAGAATGAGGGACCATTAGATCAAATACCACTTTTAAATATATAAATACACAAAAACAGGGTCATGACTACCCATAGACATTTCTGAAAAAAGGATCCTGAAATTTTTCCAGGAAATATTATGGTACTATCATCAGCCCAAGGACGAGCATGCATTGATGCAGAGAAGATCAAAAGTACTACAAGATGGAAAAATAATATTGTTTTTATTTTTTTCCTATGAGTTCTCCTTGAATTTGAGACAAGACAATTTGCTTTAGAGATCAAGTACAAAGAGGCAGAATCTAAATAACTTATTTTGTGTGAAGTTTATTTTATTGGCATCTGTAACTGTGGTGTGTGTATATGTGTGTGTGTGTTCCCTTTTCTGCTGATAGAAAGAATGTGCATTTATACCAATCACTATTGTTAATATATAATTTTATAGTAAGATTTTTTTGCTTTGTTTGCAGTCTGGGCAAAGTAGCTAAGGGAACAAATCAATAACAGTTGAAACAACTTCCATAATTGACTTCTTTTGGCAATTGATTTAAATTTCACTACATGCACTTTTAAGGTTAAGTCACATCGGCCAACGGATGCAAAACATATGTAAAAAGGACACAGCGGACGAGCAAATTTTCCATCCATTGTTATCCGCTCTCAAAAGTGCCCCAAATTTGCATAAACAGAGTGGACAACAATGGAAAGGAACAGACGTGGGGAGAATGTAGCGAGGATGTTAAGCGGAGGCTCAATGGAAGCCTGGCGGATGGAAGCAGATGGAAGCAGATGACACATCCGCAGGGCTTCTGGGGGAGAACAGCGAAGTGGACGTGTAGCGGAAGGAGCAGAGGCAGAGCGGATGCTGAGCGGATACAGCGGATGAATCACGGATGCCTAGCAGATGCCTAGCGGATGCCTAGCGGATGCCTAGCAGATGCTTAGCGGATGCAAAGCATTCACTGCGCATGCGGGGAGGATACATTGCATCAGCCCTGTGGATATAAAGGGAAGCAGCTCGCAAGCAGGTCACCATTCAGAGGAAAGACCTGCTGCCAGACACATCTTCAGCCAACAACCATGGGGAAGAAGAGGAAGCCTGTGCCTGGTCCTGCCAGCCCTGGCAATAAGTACAGGACCACCATCCCACCCCCCGGCGCTGACTCTGCTTCTGCTGGGGCTTCTGCTGCTGGGGCTGAATCTGTTGGTGCTGGGGCTTCTGCTGGTGCTGCTCCTGGTGCTGGTGCTTCTGATGGTGCTTACTCTGCTGGTGCTGCTGCTGCTGCTGCTGGTGCTGCTGCTGCTGGTGGTGGTGGTGTGGTGGACCAGCCTATAGAACCTCAAAGAACTGCTGATGAGGGCCCAGAAGGCCCTGCCAGAGGGAGGAAGAGGCATTTGCGAGAAAAGGGGGAGAGGAGACAGTACTCCATTGCAAAGGAACATGAGGAGGAGGTGCTCGAATGGCTGAGGGAGAACGAGTACCTCTGGAGGAAGGGACACAGGCTCTATCAAGACACCAAGCGCAAGCAGGCGGCTTGGAGAGAGAAGGCAGAGAGCCTAGGCTACACTTCGGAGGTCCTCCTCGGATGGTGGAAGCACATGTACACCTGGTACGGGAAGCTGCAACTCAAGAAGTCTGGTCAGGCCGCGGTCAAGCTCACCGACCAGGAGACCTACGTGATGACCAAGTGCAGCTTCTTGGAGGGTGAGATCTGCCACCAAGGAGCAGCCCTTAAGTCAACCCTCTCTCTCAGGCAGCCCACAGAGAGCCAGTCCTCTTCTGGCCAAGAGTCAGCTCCTGTGTCCAGGCAGGTATCTTTGGAGCACCCCATGACGGAGACCTCCCGACAGCTGCACTCCCCATGCCAGAGCACATGGAGGACCCCCTGACGCAGTTGGAACAAGAAGAGGCTGCTGCCACCACAGACCAACCCACACCCACACCCAGCTCCACCTCCACAGAAAGCAGGCAGAGAGGCAGACCGGAGGGACAGAGCCACACTGTCCTCTTGGAGATCAGGGACACCATCAAGAGAAGTGTAAATCTCCTCTCAAAGCTGGTACACTTCGACATACCATCCTCTAACAGAAAGCCGTTCCTCGCCTACGTGAACCAGACCCTCATGGAAATGCCCGAAGCCCAGTACCAGGTGATCAAGGAGAGGATCACAGGTCTTCTGCACCACCCTCCAGGCCCAGCTGAACCTGCTCTGACCCAGTCCAGGTCTGCTCCTCCACCCCAGGTAATGTCACAGCGCTTCCAAGGCTTTCCACAGGCCCTCACCTACCAAGGCTACGGCTAGCAGGAGTTCCAGAAGCACAGGCAGCCCTTCCCAGTCCAGGCACAGGTACAATGCACACCACATGTGCCACTGATGCCACTGATACCACCGATGCCACAGACGCCACAGATGCCACTGACACCACAGGTGCCACCGACGCCACAGATGCCACCGACGGCTCACCTAGCTCACCTGAAGACCAGACAGCCCCACTACACTTCTCCTTCCTCCACCCCACAGCCAAGCCTGGCCTCAGAACATCTGTCATTGGTCTTGGGACTGACATCCCATGTCATGGAGGAAGGGCCTATCAACATCACGGGATTGAACCAGATCTCTGAGACCTTCCTGCACACACCATCCCCTGTTGTCCTCTCGGGGCCAGGCACCCCAATGGCGCTTCAGACCAGCACTCCAGCAGCAGCCACCTCCACAGCAGCTGGACCCTTCACCCCTGAGGCAATGGGCACGCCTCAGAGTGACTGAGAAGAGTGCCAGAGACTGGGTTGCTACTTGTTGACTTTATCTTTGCTTGGGACACTTTACTTGGGTCATTTTGCTTTTACAGTTTGTTATTAATAAAGTTTATCTTTGCTTCACACACTTGCTTCAGTTCTTTTAGTAAATAAAGTCTTGGTGGAAACTTTTAGATATGGTTTAAGCCTTTGCATGCTTGCGGGATGGGTAAGAATAGCTGTGGGATGGACAGTGATACCTGAGGGATGGGTAATAGCTGTGGGATGGGTAATAGCTGTGGGATAGATAAGCCTGCAGTGCAAGCATAGTGGGACTGTATGGTCCACCCTCCCAGCTGCCACACCTATGGCCCTTTATTATCAATAACAATGTAATCATTCATCAACACATTTCAACATAAACATAACTCTTTATTAAATGCCCTGTTCATTGTAGGGCCACTCAACATACATGGCACAATCTCATCAGTGTGATGAGACAGGCTCAAGGAAGCATCCATTAAGTATCTACCATCCTGTCTTGCCACTCCACTGCTCCAGCTGGGGAGTTGCACCAGTGTTTCAGGAGGTTGCGCTGCTTCTCCCCTTCACATGAAGCTCTGTTGGGGCCTGGCACATCCACAGTGTCTATCAGGTTTAGTCCTTGCCTCCATTCCCCATTGCCTTGTTGGTGGTCCACAAGCCTGTTCTGCAACACTGGGTAGTGGGTGCGCATGAGATTGTGCAGGATGCAGCAAGCTTCCATGATCCTCCTCATGGTCTGTGGGTGATGCTGCATGGTAGTGAGAAGTACCTGGAACCTGTTGGCCAGGATGCCAAAGGCATTCTCCACTGCCCGCCTTGCCCTGGACAGCCTGTAGTTGAAGATCCTCTCTTCACGGGTGAGGCATCTGGAAGTGTAGGGCTTCATGAGGTAGGTTCTGAGGGAGAAGGCGTCATCCCCCACGATGAAGTAGGGTACATCTTGTGTGTTGTTGGCAGGGGGTCTGGATCTGGGAAGCCCATGATGAGGTTGCGTTCCAGTCCCTCCTTGAGGTCACTGGCATTGTATACCTGGGCATCTGAAGCTGACCCGTTGCCTGAAGCATCGATGTACATGAACTTGTAGTCAGCATCGACCATGACAAAGAGGATGATGCTGAAGAAGCCCTTGTAGTTGAAATAAGTGGACCCTGAGTTGGCTGGAGCTTTGCAGGCCACATGCTTCCCATCTATGGCTCCAACTGTGTGTGGGAAGTTCCACTTTTGATAACTTTCTCTGCAACTTTCTTCCATGCTTCTTCAGTGGAGGGGCACTGGAGGAGCTCCTCCAGGTATACTTTGATGATGGCCTGCACCACTTCTCTGACCACAATGCTGATGGTGTTGTGTGGCACCTTCCAGCCGTACTGCATGCTGCTGTAGGTGGTCCCTGAGGCCAGGTGGCGCAGAATCAGTGCTACCTTCAGCCCAAGGTCCAGGCTGGGATGGAAGTTGGTGTTTGCCTTGGTCAACCTGGGTCTCAGCTGCTCCACAACTTCATCAAACATGGCTGGTGGCATCCCCATGAAGTGCTGGAATGCATGAATGTCTTCATTCCTCAGCTCCACCATGAGCTTGTCATACAGTTCGTACTCGGCTCTTCTTGCAATCCATCTTCAGACCCACACACTTCTTGGACTCCTCCTTTTCCCTGCGTAGAACAGGTGAAAGAGCCTGAAGAGGGATTCGCACTGTTGTAGAATGAGGGCAGCTACCAAAAGGAGTATGTGACGATCCATGGTGGAGATGACTGGATGCTGTGGAAGAGCAAGAGCAAGGCTGAAGAGGTCTGAACATCAGGGCTGCTGGACTGAAGTGAGATCCAGGTGATTTCCTCCCCCTTTTTAAAGGAAATATCGGTTTTCCTCTAGGTGTCCTTCTGCATCCTCTAGACATCCTCCAGACATCCTAAATATCCGAGATATGTCCCCTATCCGAACGTTTTTTCTGTTTTAATGCTTTATATGCGAGCTGCATCCACTTACATCCTTTCTATGTCCGTGCTACTAAAGCTACGCGGACGTTCCGTGTCCATTTCACTTCCTCCCTCTTTCCGTTTTCCACTGGAGCAGATGCGAATTGCACGGATACACAGCGGATGCCGAGCGGATACAGCGGACGTGTAATGGATGTAGAACATTTGTTCCCTGTATATGTCACAGATGTAGAACGGACGCTGCGGAAAGTTCATCTGCTCAAAAAGTTTTGTGCAGCTGAAAACTTTTTGAGCGGATGAAATCTCAGTAGACGGATGCTGGACAGATAGAACGTATGAATCACACACGCAGTGAGTACAGAACGGATTCATCGCGTTAACCAACGGATGGCAAGCGTTTTTCTCCGTTTTACATCCTCTTTCCATCCGTTTGTGCAGTGTGACATGGGCTTTAGTAGGCTTCATGGTTAATAAAATTTTATTCTGTTTTTTATTCTTCACAGCAATGCAAACTAAAAAATATCAAAGGAATTTGTTACAACCAGATAATTGTGCAAACATCGTCTTAGCTTCGGAAACTACAAATATTTTTCTATGCGGTAAATAATACATAGGATAACTCTGTTGTTGGTTTCCTTCTCAAAATAAAGAAATATATCGTGGTGAGTGTCTTAAAGGATTTTACTTTGAGATTCCTAGAATAATAATTTATTAATAAAAAATACTTCCTGAATAGACATGTTATTCTATAGTCTTTTCAAAAGGAAATAAAGTAGAACTCCCTCTGTTACTTCAACAATATATTTTTGAGTTTATTCACATTAGGAAACAAGTTACTACATGCTCATATTAAACTTTCTTTCTGGTCTATTAACACATAGCATTTTATTAGAAAAACAAGGATGATATCATCTGATTCTGCAGCTAGATTCTTTGGACCTGAAAACTAAACAAAATTGGGTGTGGTTATACTTGGAATAGAGATGACTAGGGATTTCCAGATTATCTTTTCCAGCAATAGAACATAACATTACCTTTCTTCTTTTCCAGGATGTTCCCCAGCCTTCATGAAGGAGCTAATCATGTGATCAACTTCTACTAAGGTAACCAGCATGATGAAATATGATCCATTTGCTTTCTACTGAAGCCAGATATTGAACATCTATGTGGGACAAAAATTAGGTCTCTGTTATGAAAAAACATATGCAAGTTGTCAAAGAAGTTGTCTTAATAACAATAAAATAAAATATTCTTTACAGGAGCCTGACAACCACTCTGTTCACCTTAAAAATAACATCTAATGTTATGGATAGAAAAATAATATATCATCTAAGGATGTCTTGGGAATATTTATAATTTATGAGCACATAAACATCAGCAAGGGAATAGAAGGATTCTGCATATTATCATTGGGAATACAAAACTTTGCTTCACTTTCTCCTCAAAATCTCTGTTGAAGAGAAATTGGTAGGAAATTATGATCTGAATGAAACTGCTCAGATGCCTTTGGCCTTTCGCAATAAATTATAGTTTTTGTTTCTTGACTTCTTGTGGATATTTTTCACTTTTTTTTCTTTTTGCATATCACTTTCTTTTGATTAATTTTTTTTCAATGGATGTTGTTTTTATCTTGTAAATATTTTTTAATTAAAAAAATGGTTTTAAAAGGGGTAGCCTTGTTTTCTTAACTTGTTCATTCCTTTCCTGGAACTGAAGATGCCAGGTTCAGGTTCTGATGTATTAATCCGAGATGGCTACAGTTTCAGAGTCATAGTAATACACAAAGTCATTATGGAACTCAGGACCAGGCATTATGTTAAACGCACACATACACACAAAAAGACAGACAGACACACACAGAGATAGATATACATATAGATATATAGAAATATAGATAAATAGATAAGTTAGATAGACGATACATAGATAGATAGCTGATAGGAGATAGGCAGTTGATAGATTAGATAGATGATTGAGAGATAATTAGATCGATAGAAAGATAGGCAGATAGATAGATAGATAGATAGATAGATAGATAGATAGATAGATAGATAGATAGAT
>BLBF01000050.1:14845335-14884157 GCA_015471245.1 Laticauda colubrina | reverse complement strand
CTTGGCTGTGGGGTGGAGGAAGGAGCAGTGTAGTGGGGATGTCTGGTCTGCAGCTGAGCGAGGTGAGGCGTCGGTGGCATCTGTGCCATGGGTGGCATCTGTGGCATGGCTGGCATTGGTGGCATGGATGGCATCGGTGGCGTGGGTGGCATTGGTGGCATCAGTGGCATCGGGGGCACCGGTGGCGTACGATGTACCTGTGCCTGGACTGGGAAGGGCTGCCTGTGCTGCTGGAACTCCTAGTAGCCTAACCTTGGTAGGTGAGGGCCGGTGGAAAGCCTTGGAAGGGCAGTGACATCACCTGGAGTGGAGGAGCAGGCCTGGACTGGGTGGGAGCAGGTTCAGCTGGGTCTGGAGGATTGTGAAGAAGATCAGTGATCCTGTCCTTTACCACCTGGTACTGTGATTCCGACATGTTCATGAGGGTCTGGTTGACGTAGGTGAGGGAGGGCTTGCGGTTGGAGGATGGGATGTCAGTGTGTACCAGCTGAGAGAGGAGATCTACGCTGCTTCTGATGGTGTCCCTGATCTCCAGCAGGACAGTGTGGCTCTGTCCCTCTGGTCTGCCTCTCTGCCTTTCTGTGTAGGTGGAGCTGGAGGTGGATGTGGGTTGGCCTGTGGTGGAAGTGCCCTCTCCTTGCTCCCACTGCGTCAGGGGGTCCTCCATGCACTCCACCATGGGTAGTGGAGCTGTCAGGTCTTCTCCATCGTGGGACGCTCCACAGATACCTGCCAGGACACAGGAGCTGACTCTGCCAGAAGAGAACTGGCTCTCAGCAGGCTGCCTGAGAGAGAGGGTTGTGAGAGGGGCTGCTCCTCGGTGGCGGATCTCACCCTCCAAGAAGCTGCACTTGGCCATCAAGTAGGTGTCTCTGTCCGTCAGCTTGACCGTGGCCTGGCCAGATTTCTTGAGGTGCAGCTTCCTGTACCAGGTGTGCATGTGCTTCCAGCAGCCGAGGAGCACCTCCGAAGTGTAGCCCAGACTCTCCGCCTTCTCCCTCCAAGCAGCCTGCTTCCTTTCGGTGTCTTGATAGAGCCTGTGTCCCTTCCGCCATAGATACTCGTTCTTCCTTAGCTATTCCAGCACCTCATCCTCATATTCCTCTTCGATTGAGTCTTGCCTCCTCTCCCGTTCACGCGTCTGCCTCTTCCTCCCTCTGGCAGGGCCATATGGGCCCTCATCAGAGGGGCTTCGAGGTTGTAGGGGCTGCTCCTCCACACCACCAGCAGCAGCAGTAGCAACAACAGTAGCAGCAAACACAGGACCAGCAGCAGTAGCAGCACCAGCAGCACCAGCAGCACCAGTAGCACCAGCAGGACCAGGAGCAGCACCAGCAGAGTAAGCACCAGCAGTGCCACCAGGACCAGCAGGACCAGGATCAGCAGCAGCAGAGTAAGCACCAGCAGTGCCAGCAGCACCAGCAGGACCAGGAGCACCAGCAAGACCAGGAGCATCAGCAGGACCAGGAGTACCAGCAGCACTAGCAGGACCAGCATGACCAGGAGCAGTGGCAGCAGAGTAAGCACCAGCAGAAGCACCAGCACCAGGAGCAGTGGCAGCAGAGTAAGCACCAGCAGAAGCTCCAGCATCAGGAGCATTGCCAGCAGAGTAAGCACCAGCAGAAGCACCAGCACCAGGAGCAGTGCCAGCAGAGTAAGCACCAGCAGAAGCTCCAGCACCAGAAGAGTCAGCACCAGCAGCAGAAGCCCCAGCAGAAGCAGAGTCAGGGCCAGGGGGTGGGATGGTGGCCCTGTCCCTCTTGCCAGGGCTGGCAGCAGATGGCAGAGGCTTTATCTTCTTCCCCATGGTTGTTGGGTTGTTGGCTTGCTGGCTGGCTGGCTGGCTGGAGCTGTGTCTGGCAGCAGGTCTTTCCTCTGAATGGTGACCTGCTTGTGAGCTGCTTCCCTTTATATATGCGGGGCTGATGCAATGCATCCTCCCCGCATGCACAGTGAACGCTGTGCATCCGCTAGGCTTCCGCTAGGTTTCTGCTAGGCTTCCACTCTGCATCCACTTCATCCGCTCCACATCTGCTCCGCATCCACTCTTTCTGCTGCGCATCTGCTTCGCTGTGCTCCCCCGGAAGCCCTGCAGATGTGCCATCCGCTCCCATCTGCTTCCATCCACTAAGCTTCCCTGGAGCATCTGCTTTCCATCCCCTTTCCATCCTCCCCCCCGTCCTTTCCTTTCCATTGTTGTCCGCTCTGATTATGCAAATTTGGAGCACTTTTGAGAGCGGATAACAACGGATGGAACATTTTTTCGTCTGCTGTGTCCTTTTTACAAACATTTTGCATCCGTCGGCCAATGTGACAGGCCCTTTAGTAAAACAACCTCTAACAGTACCAGGATGGGATCTAAATATTTTGCATGAAAGATGAACTTGCAACTAAGAAGCAAGTTTTAAGAGATGGTTAGGACAAGCTACACTACTTAAATAATCTAAATCCTATCTCTTTAATTCGGGCATACAGTTCATGACACCACCATATTTTTGGCTATGATGCTTCTTTAGTAGAAACTCAAGGTCACATCTTGTTTCTAACTTTAGAGTACAAAGAAAAGCAACAAAGATGAGCAGGGGTCTGGAGACTAAAACATATGAAGAATGGTTACAGAAATAGGGTATGTCTAGTCTAATGAAAAGAAGGACTAGGAGGGACTTGATAGCAATGTTCCAATATCTCAAGGGTTGTCACAAAGAAGCGGTCAACCAGAGGTGGTGTTCAGCAAGTTCTGACCAGTTCTGGAGAACCAGTAGTGGAAATTTTGAGTTGTTCAGAGAACCAGCAAATACCACCTCTGACTGGCCCCACATCAACCTATTTTCTGCCTCCTGAATCCCAGCTGATCGGCTGGCTCTTCTTTTCTTGCCTAAGCAGAAAAACAGAGCTGGAAAGCAGGTTAGTGGAGTGGGGAGGGAATGGAGATTTTACAGTATCCTTCCCCTGCCACGCTCACAAAGCCATGCCCACAGAATCGGTAGTAAAAATTTTGAATCTCACCAGTGAGGTCAACCTAGTCTCCAAAACACTTGAAAGCAGGAAAAAAGCAATGGATGGAAATGAATCAAGGAGACAACCAACCTGATAGTTAGAACAATTAATCAGTGGAACAGCTTGCCTTGAGAAGTTGTGAAAGCTCCAACACTGGAATTTTCTAAGAAGAGAAACTGGATAACTATTTGTCTGAAATGGGATAGGGTTTCCTGCCCAAGCAGAGGGTTGGACTAGAAGGCCTCCAAGGTGCCTTCCAACTCTGCTATTTTATATTCTATACTAAAGAATAGGTTAAATCTTACCTGAATCCCATAATCCCTCATTTTTATATGAGGTTCACTTTGCTTCAGATTTGCTCCACTATAGTTTAAAGAGTGATACTTTCTAAAGATTTTCATACCACAACTAGGAAAGTAGATACAAGAGCAGCCCATTCTTCATTTCATGAGATATAGGCTTCGACAGTTTAACATCTCAACAAAATTACTCAATAAAGTATATGCTGAGAGATAGATCATCTACAGAACAGAGTTGATTTCAGGGTTGACAAACACAGACTTTCATATTATTGCAGTTAGATCATCATGGCTTTTTTTTCTTTTTAAGTTGATTAATCATGACACAAATCCTAAAAATTTTGTTCAAAGGTCCTTCTTCACAAGATCCTGGCTACTGCACTATGAATGTCCTTGTTTTGCAGGCTATAGATGACAGAGTTGAGCAGAGAAGTGATCACAATGTAGAAGTCTGCCATTTGTTTCTCACAATTAGGTGCTGAATCAATCTGTGTAAGCAGATACATGCAATTGGTAGAACCACAAAAAAAGAAGACCATAAGGAGATGGGAAGACAGGTAGAGAAAATTTTCTCTGATTTTTTTGAGAGGCAGTGAAGTAATGAGTGGATAGAATATTTACTTCCCTCTTTGACATATCCAAGCTTTTTTGTTAGTTGTGTAAGCAATGTTTAGGTCCTGGTCCCTGGTAATGATACAATAGGATCAAAATATATGTGAAGATTGTGTATGTTGTGATGTCCATAGAAGTGTGGGAAGATAGGTCCGCTGTTTTTCATCCACCAGTGTTTTTCTTTACTCTCTATAGCTTCCCAGTTGTCCACCAATATAGTAGTATCTAGTTGTGTTGTACTTCCATAATTATCATTCAATGTTAGCTAAATGTTGGTTCAAAATTCTAATACTTACACTTGCAATATTTCTAGATACCATTGTGCTACAGACAGATGTTCTAATGAAAATATTCAGTAATTATGGAAGATGGCAAATCTGTAGAAAGAACTGCACTGATCAATCAGACAAATACATTTTCCCAAATAAAAGTTAGATTGAGAATTGCAATACTCTTTTCTCTGTTCTCTGCATCTGTTCAGGGCATTTTGGGAGATATATGAAGAAAATTTCAATACTGTGGAGGTATTGTTTGGAGTTCAAAAGAACTAGGCCTTAATGTTTTAGTATCTCAACACAATTACTAGATGAAGACTAAAGATTAGAGAAACTTTAAAATATTTGCAGAGCAATGTTCTTAATCAGTCAATGTTTGACAATCAGTTTTTTTAAAAAGATAATTACCCATGACAGAATCCCTAATACTTTTCTTCAAGTGCCCTTCTTCACAAGATCTTGGCCACTGCCCTATAAAAGTCTTTGCTTCTCAAGGTGTAAACGACAGAGTTGAGTAGAGGGGTGATCAAAACATAGAAAATTGTTATTTGTTTATCACGATCAGCAGCTGAGTCAGTCTTTGGAATTATGTACACCCAAAGCAAAGGGCCATAGAACATGGATATCACAATAAGGTGGGAGCCACATGTAGAGAAAGCCTTGTGCCATCCTCCTGATTTCATTTGTAAGACAGAATGAAGAATAAATCCATAGGAGATCAATAAAATAGAAAGGGGAACCAAAAGGAAAAGTCCACCTATAACAAAAACAATGGCCTCAGCAATTCTGGTATCACTACATGCAAGTTTCAGCACCACTGGCACCTCACATATGAAGCTATTGATCTGATTGGGGCCACAATAGTTTTGGCAAAGAAGGCAGACAATGTAAATCAAACAGACCAGAGAAGGTGTTACCCAGCATGCTGAACTGCACTGCAACTGGCAACACTTGTCCATGAGAACAGGGTAAAGTAAGGGACAGCAGATGGCCAGGTAGCGATCATAGGCCATGACTCCCAATAGGAGAATCTCAGCACCACCTAAGGTCACTGCGATGTATATCTGGACCATGCAGAATGCGAAAGAAATGGCTCCATCTCCAGTCAGGAGATGAGTCAACATGAGAGGCATGGTGGTTGTTACGTAACACATATCTACCCATGCAAGATGTGAGAGAAAATAATACATAGGTGTGTGCAGGTTTGAATTAACCTTCACCAATATGATGATCAATATGTTCCCCAAAACTGTAAGCAAGTAGATGATGAGAATGATCCCAAAGAGAAGAAGTTGGGTTTTTCTGTTGCTGGTGAGTCCCAGCAAGATGAATTCCTTGACAGAGGTGGAGTTCTTAGCTTCTATCATGACTTCCTTTCTGAGGAGAAGGAAAAGGAATGAGATAACTTTAGATCGACTTCCATTGTTAAATATGTAAATATAGAAAAAAACCTGATGTTGACAACTAATCATTCCAGAAAAAGTTACTTCTCAACATTGGAAGATAAGTGGGCTTTGATGCAGGGAACATATAAAGTACTATCAGGCAGAAAAACATATCCCTGGTTTTCTATTTTCCTATGAAATTTCCTTTATTTGAGACAAGAGAATTTGCTTCAAATATCAGTTTAAAGAGGGAAAAATCTTTAAAAAAAAACCCTATGTAAATTGAAATCTGGATTTGTATTTTTTTCAATATGTACCGATTTTGAGGGTTTTTCAATTATCATTCTCAGTTGATAGAATGCACTTTTACATTAATTATCAAATAAATATTTAACTTATAGTAACATTTTTTTTCAGTTACTGAAGTCCTAGCAAAGAAATAAAGGGAATAAAGCAGCAACAATTGAAATAGCTTTGGTTAATTATCAATTTTTGACAATTGACTTACAGTAGACTATATGAACCTTTGCAACTTTCACTATTAATACTTTATTCACTGACTTCTTCTGCAGCAATGCAAAGTAAAAATATGGAATTGTTTGTTGGAACCAGGTAATTGTTCAAAAATTGTCCCGACTTCAGAAACTGCAAACATTTTTCCATGCTGGAAAATATACATAACACAATTCTATTATTGGTTTGCTATTCATAGGTGGAAATTAAAATTAAGAATTATAGTTTGGACTTTTCTAAAGGGTTCTAGTTCAAGATAGCTTCAATAGTAATCTCAAATATTTTCAATAACAGGTTAAGAAGAAGTATATCTCAAAAGAAATATTCCTTTGTAGTCTTTCCAAAAGTAATAAAATAAAATACATATATTGCATCACCAGTGCTTTTTTTAAAAAAATATTCACATTCGGAAATAATTTAAACATGCTCATGTTAAGCTTTATTTGGTCTAGTAGCTCAGATTATTTTTTCCTGGAAAAAAAGGTTTATCTCAAATGGCTTTGGTTGTGAGAATGTACAGAAATTTCCATTCAGTGAAAAAAACCTTCTAAAAATAAACATAGTAAAATTTTTATTTTATTTATTTATTTTGTCAAGTATGCATTTGATAATATATATAAGTAAAATCATGATTATTAATACATGAAATAGATACGAATAAAAGGGAACAGTAGGACAGGGACAGTAGGCAGTTGGTGCACTTATGCACGCCCCTTACAGACCTCTTAGGAATGGGGTGATGTCAACAACAGGCAGTCTAAGATTATAAGTGCTTGGTGTAAAAATTGTATAAAGTGTAAAAATTCTCAAATTGCTTTAACAATGTCTATTTTGAATTTGAATTTGAATAAAGAAGTTAGAACATACCCATATAAAACTTAATCTGGTGTACTAACACAGAATAGTTTCCAAGGGGAACAAAGATGATCTCAGCAGATTCAGGATCTGGATAATCTTCTTTGGACTAGGAAGCAAAGCAAAGTTGGGCATGGTTAGGACTTGGACTAGAGATGACCAGAGATTTCCAAAGATGCAAGTTAACTTTGTTTCTCCAAGGGCAAAAGAGATCTTTCCCTTTCTTCTTTTTGAAGATGTTGCTCATCTGTCAAGAGCCAAGCATATTACCAGCTTTTACTACATTAAGTATATAGCAAGGTGGGAGGTAATAAATTTGCTTTCTGTGAAAGCCAGATATTGTGCTGTATTCAAAAGGTTGTGGGTCTCTCGTGGAAACTGTCACAGAAGATATCCTAGTGAAGATATTAAAGAATCCTATTTATGGAAACTTAACTTATATACTCAGAAAAAGTATATACATTCACATGGAAAAGTTATATATTCCCTGAAGATGTCTTGTAATTATTTATAATTTAGGAGCATGTTCACATCACTAAGGGACTCTGAATATTATCATTGGGAATACAGAAGTTTCTTGGCTTTTCTTTCTCCTCAAAATTTCTGTTGAAAGAAATTCTGTTCATCGTGATTCTGATGAAATTGTTCTAGTCCCTTTTCTCATTTCTAATTGTTTGTGTTTGTTGCTCTTCACTTTGACCTCTTGGGTAATAGCTTCAATGAAGAGATACTGTTATTTGAATATATCAACAGAACTTATAATAATGAACACCTAACACTTTTTAAAAGACTTATTAAGTAATTTAATTAAAGATTAAAATAACTTCTTAAATTCAAAAGTGATTGTATAGAGAAAGTGATCATTAAAATAAATTCCCAGGAGAAAGCAATGGCAAAGTATTTCTGTATTTTTCCTAAGAAGTATGATTGTCAGCCCTGGAGCCATTTTCCTTGGCATCTTGAGGGCTGCCACAGCAGTGTCTGGGCGAACTGTGGGAACAAGAGTGGGGAGATAGAGATAGCGAGGGTTTTGTAAAATTATTTCCTCGGAGAATCAAGGATGTTTCCACCAGGTGTGAAGAGGCAGTATGTGAATCCAGATGAACTTGGGACTGTGACCTGATTGGGCCATGTGATGGTCTGAAGGGACAGGAGGAAGGGAGGAATGTAATTTTTACAAGAGGGAAAACTTAAGGGCCTTTTAGAGTCAGGTTTCCCTTGATGTGCCAATATGACATGCCAACTAAATATGTACTTTGAGGAATAGGCCTGCCTCAGAGTTTTAATTCTGTTGAAGGTGTTACTTGCAATCCTGACAATGATGTCTCCTGGTCCTAAATGCAGCTCATGAGATAGGCGTGTTCAAGTCTATATGTGCCCCTCACAAAATGAGATTAGGAAATTGTATGCTGTAGTACTAGTTTCAACAATGAACCAAATTATCATTTCTAAACTTCTATCATGTCTTTATTATTTTTACAAATAACTCAAGGCAGTGAACAAATCCAACATATCTTCCTCTCCTATTTTCCTCTTAACAACAACCCTATCAGGTGGATTGGGCTGAGAGAAAATGAGTGGCCCAAAGTCACCCAGCTGTTTTTTATAACTCAGGTGGGACTTGAACTCATGGTCTCATGCTCTCTAGTCAGGTGCTTAACCACTAACTGGCAAAGGGAGTGAGGTCCTACCTCATCTCTGGGGGAGGGGGGAAATGTTCCAAAGGGGAGAGAAATGGCACTATTAGAAGACTCTTCTTAGACTCCAAAAAACTTCTTTAACTGGCCAGCTCTACAATATCCCTTCCCTGCTTGACTAAGTGGGACAGGCCATTATGGAGAAGATGGCTCAACAGGTAATCTGCCCCCCCAGGTAAAAACCAACACCTTGTATTGGATGCAGAATGAAACCAGATCCAATGCAGTTCATCTAGCGTAGGTGTTTCACATCTAATCCTTGGAGTCCCCAAGTGTTATCTTTGGTATAATCTGAAGTTTGGAATACTTTTTGAGAGTAGGACCCGGTAGAGGGAATTACAATATTCTAAAAAGTAGATTAAGGGGACGCTAAGATGCTGAGGTTGTCAATCAGAAAGGTCAGCAGGTCAGCTGGTTTGAATCCCTAGTGCCACATAAGTGAGGGAGCTCCCGTTACTTGTCCCAGCTTCTGCCAACCTAGAAGTTCGAAAGCATGCAAAAATGCAAGTAAAAAAATGGGGAACACTTTGGTGGGAAGTAACAGCATTCCGTGTGCCTTTGGGATTTAGTGGTGCTGGCCAGATGACCATGGAGCCTGTGAATAATTAGAAGATGATATTGTTTCTTTGGGACCAGCATGGACTTATAAAAATATATCAAGAATAAAGAATATTTTATCCAATTCTTTAAAGAATTGGATAAAATTATTATGAAATTCATCTGGGCAGGGAAAAAAATGAGGATAAAAAAATCTATCTACAAGATAATACTGTAAAAGCAAGGATGGCTTTGGACTTCCCGCCTGGGAGGCCTATTTCAAATCAGCGGCACTAGTGTGGATAAAGGACTGGATTAAATTGGGAAATAAAAGAATCTTAACACTTGAAGGCCATGATTTACAAATAGGATGGCACACATTTTTGTGGAACCCAAACAATAAAAATCATTCATATTTTTCCAGACACACTTTACGTAAATCTCTGATTAAAATTTGGACAGATATCAGAAGGATATCTGATACCACTCCACTAAAATTCTGAGGTGGTTTTCAATGATGGAGGCGATGTTCCACCCTAACACGATGAATATTAGTAAAAAGCTCAAATACCACCCTCAAATTTTTGAGGGGAAATTTAAATTGGTTCAGGAATTGGAAACCCAATAGCTATTGACAATTGGTCCTATTCTCAAATAAGAATGAGATATAATAAGGAGGTAAAAGAATATGGATTTGAAATAAAAAAATACTTGATTAGATAAAATACTCTTGGGTCTGGAGAAAAATATGATATCTAAATTATACAATTACCTATTAGAATACGAATTGACTGACGAAATTGTGAAAGGACCAATGCTAGCCTGGGCAAAAAATTTCAGTTATAATATAGATTTGGATGATTGGGAGGAAATCTGGCAAAGGAATCTCACATTAACAAAATCAATATCATACAAGGAAAACTTATATAAATTGATATATAGAAGGCATCTGGCACCCTTTACATTAGCTAAAGCCCATGTCACACTGAACCAACGGATGCAAAGAGGATGTAAAACGGACAAAAAACCTTGCCATCCGTTCGAAAACGCGATGTACTCACTGCCTCCATTTGGCTTCCTCTCTATCCGTCCAGCATCCGTTTATTGACGTTTCATCCGCTCCTAAAGTTTTGGGCTGACTAAAACTTTTGCGCGGAAAATGTATCCAGTTCATCCATTCTGCATCCATTCTGCATCCGCTACGCATCCGCTATATCCGCTAGGTGTCCGCTGCGCATCCGCGCAACTCGCATCTGTCCAGATGCAGGGAGGAAGAGGAATGGACGCGGAACATATGCAGAACGGATGCAGAACGGATGCAGCACGGAAACAAAGCATTTAAAGCGGAAAAAACAATCACAGAGGGGACCTATCTCGGATATTAAGGATGTCGAGAGGATGCCTAGAGGATGCCTAGAGGATGCAAAGGGACACCTATACTGCCTATAAAAAGGGGGAGCAACTCACCTGCATCTCACTTTCAGACCAGCAGCCCACCTGTGCAGACCTCTGCAGCCTTCATCTGACACTTCCTCTTCCACAGCATCCAGTCATGTCCACCGTGGATCGTACCACAGTCCTTTTGGCAGCCACCATCCTTCTGCAACAGTATGAAGCCATCTACAGGCTCTGTGAACTCTACTACGGAAAGAAAAAGAGGCAGCCAAGAAGCGTCTGGGTCCGAAAATGGATTGGGAGAAGAGCAGAGTACGGACTGTACAACAAGCTGATGGTGGAGCTCAGGAACGAAGACACTCGAGCGTTCCAGAACTTCATGAGGATGCTCCAGCCATGTTTGACGAAGTTGTGCAGCGTCTGACACCCAGGTTGACCAAGGCAAACACCAACTTCCGGCCCAGCCTGGAACCTGGGCTCAAGGTGGCACTCACTCTGCGCCACCTGGCCTCAGGGACCACCTACAGGAGCATGCAGTACGGCTGGAGGGTGCCACACAACACCATCAGCATTGTGGTCAGAGAAGTGGTGCAGGCCATCATCGAAGAATACAAGGAGGAGCTCCTCCAGTGCCCCTCCACTGAAGAAGGATGGAAGAAAGTTGCAGAGCAGTGGTATCAGAGGTGGAACTTCCCACACACCGTTGGAGCCATTGATGGCAAGCACATGGCCTGCAAAGCTCCAGCCAAGTCGGGGTCCACTTATCTCAATTACAAGGGCTTCTTCAGCATCGTCCTCTTTGCCATGGTCGATGCTGACTACAAATTCATGTACATTGATGCTTCAGGATACGGCTCATCTTCAGATGCCCAGGTATACAACGCCAGTCACCTCAAGGAGGGGCTGGAAGGCAACCTCATCGTGGGCTTCCCAGATCCAGACCCCCTGCCCAACGACACACAAGATGTGCCCTACTTCATCGTGGGGGATGATGCCTTCTCCCTCACAACCTACCTCATGAAGCCCTACACCTCCAGACTCCTCACCCGTGAAGAGAGGATCTTCAACTACAGGCTGTCCAGGGCAACGCCTTTGGCATCCTGGCCAACAGGTTCCAGGTACTTCTCACCACCATGCAGCATCGCCCAGAGACCGTGAGGAGGATCGTGGAAGCTTGCTGCATCCTGCACAATCTCATGCGCACCCGCTACCCAGTGTTGCAGAACAGGCTTGTGGACCATCAGCAAGGCAATGGGGACATGGAGCCTGGGGAATGGAGCCAAGGGTGAAACCTGATCGACACTCAGGATGTGCAAGGCCACAACAGAGCCTCATGGGAAGGGAAGAAGCAGCGCAACCTCCTGAAACACTGGTGCAACTCCCCAGCTGGAGCAGTGGAGTGGCAAGACAGGATGATAGATGATTAATGGATGCTTCCTTCAGCCTGTCTCATCACACGGATGAGATTGGGCCATGTATGTTGGGTGGGCCTACAATGAACAGGGCATTTAATAAAGAGTTGTGTTTGTGTTCAAATGTGTGGATCAATGCTTATATTGTTATTGATAAAAAAAGGGCCATAGGTGTGGCACCTAGGAGGGTACATACAGTCCCATTACGCTTGCACTGGAGGTTTATCTATCCCATAGTTATTAGCCATCCCAAAGATATCCCTGCTCATTCCACAGGTATCCCTGCCAACCCCACTGCTATCTTAACCCATCCCACAAGCATGCAAAGGCTTAAGCCAATTCTAAAAGTTTCCACCAAGATTTTTTTTAAAAAAACAAATGAAGCAAGTGTGTGAATCAAAGATAAACTTTATTGAACAACAAGTTGTAAAAAAAAATTACCCAAGTCAAGTGTCCAAATAAAGTCCACAGGTAGCCAGCTACCCGGTTTCTGGCACTTTTCTTGGTCACTCTGAGGTGTGTCCAGTCTCAGGGGTGAAGGGTCCAGGTACTGTGGTGGTGAGTGGTGCTGGAGTGCCTGGCCTCGAGAGGACAACAGGGGACGGTGTGTTGAGAAAGCTCTCGGACAGCTGGCACAGCCCCGTGATGCTGAGAGGTCCTTCTTCCATGCCATGGGGTGTCAGCCCCAGTACTGATGACAGATGTACTGAGACTGGGCTTGGCTGTGGGGTGGAGGAAGGAGTAGTGTAGTGGGGCTGTCTGCTCTGCAGCTGGGTGAGGACTGGCATGGGTGGCATCATTGGCATGGATGGCATCGCTGTCATCAGTGGCATCATTGCCGTGGATGCCATCGCTGTCGTCGGTGGCATCATTGTCGTGGGTGGCATCAGTGGCATCAGTGAAACAGGTGGCAACGGTGTCCCCCAATGACTCTGTGCCTGGACTGGGAAGGGCTGCTGCCTGTGCTGCTGAACCTCCTGGTAGCCATAGCCCTTGTAGGTGAGGGCCTGTGAGAAGCCTTGGAATGGGAGGGACATCACCTGGGGTGGAGGAGCAGACCTGGACTGGGTGGGAGCAGGTTCCTCTGGGTCTGGAGGGTTGTGAAGCAGCTCGGTGATCCGGTCCTTCACCAGCTGGTACTGTGGATCCGCCATTTCCTTGAGGGTCTGGTTGATATAGGTGAGGAAGGGTTTGCGGTTGGAGGATGAGGAGTCAGTGTGGACCAGCTGAGAGAGGAGATCTATGCTGGTGCGGATGGTGTCCCTGATCTCCAGCAGGACAGTGTGGCTCTGCCCCTCCAGCTGTCCGGCTCTCTGCCTTTTTGCGGAGGCGGAGCTGGGTGGTGGTGGATGCAGCTAGGACTGTGATGGACTCGATGTCTCCTTTCTCCCACCGCACCAGGGAGTCCTCTAAGAACTCCACCATGCTTACCACACCTGTCCGTGGGTTTTCCGCCGTAGCACGCTCCACAGAAACCTGCCTGGAGATAGGGACTGACTCTCGGCCAGAAGAGGACTGGCTCTCAGCAGGCTGCTGGAGAGAGAGGGTCGTGAGAGGGGCTGCTGGTGCTCCTCGGTGGCGGACCTCACCCTCCAGGAAGCTGCACCTGGCCATGACGTAGGTCTCTCTGTCTGTCAGCTTCACAGTGGCCTGGCCAGATTTCTTCAGGTGCAGCTTCCCGTACCAGGTGTGCATGTGCTTCCACCAGCCGAGGAGCACCTCCAAAGTGTAACCCATACTCTCTGCCCTCTCTCTCCAAGCAGCCTGCTTCCGCTTGGTGTCCCTGTACAGCTGGTGTCCCTTCCGCCACAGATAGTCGTTCTCTCTCAGCCACTCCAGCACCTCATCCTTGTGCGCCTCCTCAATATAGTATTGCCTCCTCTCCCATCCCCGCATATGCCTCTTCCTCCCTTTGGCTGGACTAGATGGGCCCTCATCAGAGGGGCTCCCAGGTAGTAGGGGCTGCTCCTCCATACCACCAGCAGCAGCGGCAGCACCAGCAGAATCATCATCATCATCATCATCATCCTCACCAGCAGGATCATAATCATCATCAGCAGCAGCAGCAGCAGCAGCAGGATCATCATCATCAGCAGCAGCAGCAGCAGGATCAGCAGCACCAGCAGGACCAGCAGGACCAGGATCAGCAGCAGTAGAGTAAGCACCAGCAGGGCCAGCAAGTCCAGGAGCACGAGCAGGACCAGGAGCATGAGCAGGACGAGCAGGACTAGCAAGACCAGGAGCACGAGCAGGACGAGCAAGTCCAGGAGCATGAGCAGGTCGAGCAGGACCAGCAGGACCAGGAGCAGCTTCAACAGAGTAAGCACCAGCAGAAGCCACAGCACCAGCAGAAGCACCACCGCCAGGAGCAGCTTCAGCAGAAGCCCCAGCAGAAGCAGAGTCAGGGGCAGGGGGCGGGAGGTTGGCCCTGTCCCTCTTGCCAGGGATGGCGGCAGGTTGCTGAGGCTTTTGCTTCCTCCCCATGGTTGTGGGGTTGCTGGCTGGCAGGGAGGCTGGCAGGGAAGCTGGCAGGCACCAAGGCTGGCTGGAAGGCAGGCTGGCAGGGCAGGCAAGGAACTCGAAGTGTCCAGCAGCAGGTCTTTCCTCGGAATGCTGGCCACGTGCAAGCTGCTTCTCTTTATATCTGGGGGGCTTACGTAATACTTCCCTCCCACATGCACAATTAACGCTCGACATCCATTCCGCTTCTGCTGTGCATCTGCTAGGCTTCCGCTGTGCATCCGCTAGGCTTCCGCTGTGCATCCGCTTTATCCGCTGTGCATCCGCTGTGCATCCGCTTTATCCGTTTGGCGTCCGTTCTGCATCCGCTGTATCCGTTCCATGTCCGCTTCACTGAGGCCCCCTGGAAGCCCTGCGGTTGCACCATCCGTTCCCATCCACTTCCATCCGCTGGGCTTCCGTTCCGCATCCTCTTTGCATCTGCCCTGCATCTTCCCCATGTCCGTGTTATCCGCTCCGGTTATGCAAGTTTTTGCCCCTTTTAAGAGCGGATAACAACGGATGGAACATTTTGCTTGTCCGCTTTGTCCTTTTTGCATCCGTTGGCCAGTGTGTCATGGGCTTAAAATATATCCAACAGCAAATCCAAACTGTTGGAAATAGAAATTATTTTCATCTTTGGTGAACATGCCCTGAGATTAAGAAATATTGGACAAGGATAAAAATATGGATAGAAGAAATTATGGAATGCAGATTGGAGTGGAGTGGAAACCGAAACTGTTCCTCGTGGGAATGATTAAAGGGGAATATCCTCCCAAAGTGAGATATTTGATCATCCACTTATTAACAGCGGCGCAAATTTCTTTAGCACAATATTGGAAAAGGCCTGATGTACCACCGATACACATTATTATTCAATAAAGCTATGAATGTGCCAAAATGGACATGCTAATGCTCAAATTAAATGAGAAGTAAGAGTCAGAGTATTTTTTGGTTTGGGATAAATAGTACAGCTGGGTAGAGTGCAAGAAAAAAGTATACAGGATAAATGAACCCAGGACACATACTATAGTTGTATATATTGAATGTATAATAATAATGATTCCAAGCTTCTTTCTATTATATAAATATTATGAAGGCTCCATTCGATTAACCAGTACAGTTATAATCCAATAGCAATAGTAGAATAATATATTATTAATTAATTAATAGGTAATTGATAAGGGATAAGGAATATTTGCCAATGATTACTTACTACTGTTTACCATAAGCTATCAATCTTAACATCAAAGAGAAAGAAATATGTTTATTATTCTATTTATATTCTTTTTATTTTTACATATTTGTATGTTTGTGTTTTAATCTTTTGTAAATAAAGTCTTTAAAAAATTTAAAAAAAGAATAAAGAATAGGTTAAATGGGTTATCTACTGAATCCCATAATCCCCCATTTTTATATGAGGGTCACTTTGTATTGCATTTGTTTCTCTGCAGTTTAAAGCATGATACTTTCTAAAGGTTTTCACAGCACAACCAGGAAAATAGATACAAGAGCAACCTATTCTTCATTTCATCAGATCTAGGCTTTGACGTTTTAATATCTCAACACAATTACTGAATAAAGACTAGGCTGAGAGATAGGTCACCTACAGAACAGAGTTCATTTCAAGGTTGACAAACACAGATTTTCAAAATATTGCAGAGCAACACTCATAATCAGCCACAGTTAAATCATTAGGGCTTTTTTTTTTAAAGGTTGATCAATCATGACTCAAAACCTAAAAGTTTTGTTCAAATATCCTCCTTCACAAGATCTTGGCTACTACCCTAGGAGTGTCCTTGTTTCACAGAGTATAAATTTCACAGAGCAGAGGAGTGATCACAACATAGAAGACTGCCATTTGTTTCTCACAATCAGGAGCTGACTCAGTCTTTGGAAGCAGATACATGCGGATGGAAGGACCACCAAAAAAAAGGAGACCACAAGGAGATGAGAGATGCAGGTAGAGAAAGCCTTGTGCCTTCCCTTACATGATTTCATTTGTAAGACAGAATGACGAATAAATCCATAAGAGGTGAATATAATAGAAAGAGGAACCAGAATGACACATTATGAGCCTTAACCAAAAATAAGATCCTCAGCAATACCTGTATCGCCACATGCAAGTTTCCACATCACTGGCAACTCACATATGAAGTGATTGATCTGATTGGCACCACAATCTTACACAATCTCAACACAACCTTAGACTGTCTACTATTGATCTCACCCCTTTCCTAAGAGGTCTGTAAGGGGGCATGCATAAGCTCACTAATGTGCCTACTGTCCCTGTCCTATTGTTTCTTTTATATTTCTTATATGTACCCATTTCATGTATTCATAATTATGTATGTAGTTATACCTACTATCTCATAAGCAATTAACAAATCAAAATAAATAAAAAATAAAAATAAAATAAATAAAAACAAAAACAATAGCTTTGGGAAACAAGGCAGACAATACAAATCACACAGATCAGAAGATCTGTAATCCAGCATACTGAAGTGAATTGAAATTGGCACCGGTATTTTTCTTTTCTCTTTATAGCTTTCCAGTTGTCCACCATATAGTAATCTCTAGTTGTGATGTATTGCACTTCCATATTCAATTATAATTAATGTTGGCTGAAAATTCATATACTTAACACTTGCAATATTCCTGGATGCCATTATGCTATAAACAGCTTGTTATACTGCAAAAAAAAAATCATTTTTTATCAATAATTGGAATTCCTTTATTGATCTTTTGCTGTCAGTGGAAAAAAATGTGTTTTTTTTTTTAATGAATTTGATGATCACAAAGGAAGGTGCCATGGTGTAATGTTAGAAAGAGAGGATAAAGTATAACAACATTTTAGAATAGAATAGAATTCTTTATTGGCCAAATGTGATTGGACAAACAAGGAATTTCTCTTGGTACAAATGCTCTCAGTATACATAAAAGAAAAGATATACTTACCAAGAGTTAAGAAGCATAAAGTACAACACTTAATGATAGTCATAGGTTACAATAAGCAATCAAATCATGCTAGAAAACAATCAATGTAAATCATAAGGATACAAGCGACAAAGTTACAGTCATACAGTCAAAAGTGGGAGGGGATGGGTGATAAAGAGTGAGGAGAAAATTAATAGTGCAAATTTTGTAAATAGTTGAATAGTGTTGAGGGAATTATTTGTTTAGGGGAGTGATGGCTTTCAGGAAAAAACTGTTCTTGTGTCTAGTTGTTCTGGTGTGCAGTGCTCTATAGTGTCGTCTTGAGGAAAGGAGTTGAAACAGTTTATATCCGGGATGTGAGGGGTCTGTAAATATTTTCACAGCCCTCTTTTTGACTTGTGCAGTATACAGGTCCTCAACTGAAGGCAGGTTGGTCGTAATTGTTTTTTCATTTTTCATTTTTATATGGCAATAAAGAAGATTCTAAACCACTTCTTTATATTTCCCCCCATTTTTATTTATTTGTCTTTTTTCTTTCATTTCATTTCTATTTATCACTTTTCTTTTTTCCTCTTTATTTTTTCTTTCATTTGATGTTTACCTTCTAGAATAATCCTTAATAAAATTGATTTCTTTTTTTAGTACTCTTGTTTTCTTAAATTCTTCCTTCCTTCTCTGGAAATGAACTTGCTGCGCTAAAGACAATATTTGTAAAATTAATCCAGGATGGATTAATAATCTAGGATTAGGATCATAGTGACACATAGTTGTTGTGTTCATTGAAAACTATTCAGTTCTTAATTGTAGTCTATGTTGTATCACTATATTTCTAAATGTACAACAAACTTCTAAAACTTGATGATAGACTTTCACAACACAACCAGGGAAGCAGATAAAGATTACTCCACATTTCAAAAGTGCTAAATTCTGAGATTTTAACATCTCAACAAAATAAAAAAATAAAAAAGACTAGACTGAAAGATGGATTTTTCCACAAAATCCAGGAGTTGATTTCAGGATACATATATACAACTTCCATCTAAACCTGAGTTTTTCAACTCAGTCACCTTTACAATATGTGGACTTCAACTCCCAGAATTCCTTCAGTAATGTCTTTTAAAAGAAAATTAACATAGTATTGATTCTATGGAATTACCTTCATTTGGACTATTGTTGAGTGAACTCAACCAATGATTCTAGGTGTTTTTTTTAAATCAAAAAGCCACATGATCCAAAAATAGAATTCATGAATCTTAAATGCAAAGCAATATTTTTGTAATATTCCAACACTATTCTAATTCGCACTCTTTTACATGGTTTACAACACCACAGTTACAATTCCACTCTTTGAGTCAGCTTCACAGTTGACAGTCACTTAATTTATTGTGCCACAAATTTCAAAAGAGTTTTCGAGGATGGAGGATTCCTACTAACCAACTATTGTTAAACTTAACAAAATTATATAACCAATGTCAGTCTGTGAACATCTAGAAAACCACACATATTATCTATCTATTCTCAGCTTCAACTCTCTTTCCATCAATTTCTCATTTGCTATATTACAGCTTCTTTTTTTCTCCTCTTTATTTCAATGACTGATGATGGAATGCTTAGGTGTTCTCCTTGTTCTCTTGGTGATAAAAAAAAAAAAAGACTTGAACTCATACAGGCCCAATATCTAGCATCAGGATATTCATAAACATGATATATAGTCCATTATCCTGGTCTTTCAAGTATTCATAAGCCATTCCAGGATTTTCTTCCTGGGCTTCATCCTTGCCCCAGAATTGGAATCTCAAGTATTGCAGGATCCACTTTACTTCACTTTCACTTTCTCAGTTGAAGTCCTGTCCAACAGGATAACCTGAAGCATCTATTAGAACACCTCCCCTCTCTCTGTTTTTTCTGCCTCGTTATATTGTACAATCTAAACAACAGGTCATATTATACGAGTTCAGATACAGATAATCAGAGTTGGAAGGGATCTTGTAGGTAATCTAGTCCAACAACCCACTCAAGTGGGAGACCCTACACCATTTCTGACAAATGGCAGTCCAATCTCTTATTGAAAGTCTCAAGTGATGGCGCTCCCACAACTTCCAAGGGCAAGCTGTTCCATTGGTTGATTGTTCTCCCTGTCAGAAAGTTTCTCCTTATTTCCAGGTTAAATCTCTCCTTGTTCAGTTTCCGTCCATTATTCCTATCTGGCCTACAGGAGCTTTAGAAAATAGCTTGACCCCTTCCTCCCTGTGGCAGCCCCTTACATATTGGAAGACTGCTATCATGTCTCTCCTTGTCCTTCTCTTTACTAGACTAGCCAAGCCCAGTTCCTCCAACTGTTCGTTGTATGTTTTAGCCTCCAGTCCCCTAGTCATCCTGGCTGCTCTTCTCTGTACTTTTTCTAGAGTGTCAACTTCTTTTTTATAATGTGGTGACCCAAACTGGATGCAGTACTCTAGATATGGTCTTAGTAAGGCTTTATAGAGTGGTATTAGTACTTCCCTTGATCTTGACTGTATCACTCTGTTAATACAAGTTAGCATTGCATTGGCTTTTTTGGCAGCTGCTGCACACTGCTGACTCATATTTAGTTGGTTGTCCACTAAGACTCCAAGATCCCTCTCAGTTACTGCTATTGATCCTGGTTTCGCCCAGTCTATACGTGTACTTTTGGTTTTTCTTGCCTAAATGTAGGACTTTACTTTTCTTTGTATTGAATTTCATTTTATTAGATATGGCCCAGTGTTCTAGTCTGTCAAGATCCACCTGGATCCATCTTCTTAAGTGTTAGCTATTCCTTCCACCTTAGTATCATCTGCAAATTTGGTAAGTTTCCCTTCTATTCTCTCATCTAAGACATTAATAAAGATATTGAAGAGTACTGGGCTTAAGGCAGAACCTTGTGGAACCCCAATGCTTACTTCCCTCCATGTAGACTTAGACCCATTAAAGACTACTCGTTGAGTACAGTTTGCCAGCCAGTTAGGAATCCATCTAGTGGTGGTGCTATCTATTCCACATTTTTCTAGCTTACTAAGAAGTAGGTTGTGGTCTACTTTATCGAATGCCTTGCTGAAATCTGAATATACTATGTCCACAGTATTTTGCTGGTCTACTAATTTATTCAATGTGTTGAAGTATTGTGTTCCAGTATTGTCCCTTTTTCTCCCCTACATGCTGGAGATAATGGGGGAATCATTTCCCCCATAAACCTTTGATTTTGGCACTACTTTTACCCCACTGCTTAAGTCATGTATTTCAACATCATTTTGTTTCCTAAAATTTGGGGAATGTACTTGAATAACCACACTTGAATCCCTTAAGCCCATGTCACACTGCCCAACAGATGCAAAAAGGACACAACGGACGAGCAAAATGTTCCTTCCGTTGTTATCCGCTCTCAAAGGGGGCAAAAATTTGCATAACCGGAGCGGATAACACGGACGCGGGGAGGACGTAGGGCGGATGCAAAGCGGATGCGGAATGTAACCCCAGCGGATGGAAGCGGATGGGAGCGGATGGCTCATCCGCTGGGCTTCCGGGGGGGCTCAGCAAAGTGGACGCGGAATGGATACAACGGATGCACAGCGGACGCGGAACGGAAGAAGCGGATGCACAGCGGATGCACAGCGGATGCACAGCGGAAGCCTAATGGATGCCTGGCATTAATTGCGCATGCGGGGAGGATGCATTGCGTCAGCCCCACGGATATAACGGAAGCAGCTCGGAAGCAGGTCGCCATTCAGAGGAAAGACCTGCTGCCAGACGGATTGGCTGCCTTGCCTGCCCTGCCTGCATGTCTGCCTGCAAGCCTTGGTGCCAGGCTTGGTGCCAATCTTGGTGCCAGCCTTGGTGCCAGCCTTGGTGCCAGCCTGCCTGCAAGCCTTGCTGCCAGCCGGTCTGCTTGCCAGCCTTGGTGCCTGCCTCCCTGCCAACCTTCCTGCCAGCTTTCCTGCCAGCCTGCCTGCCAGCCTTGGTGCCTGCCTGCCTGCCAGCCTTCCTGCCAGCCTTGGTGCCTGCCTGCCTGCCAGCCTTCCTGCCAGCCTCCCTGCCAGCCTTCCTGCCAGCCTTGGTTCCTGCCAGACTCCCTGCCAGCCAGCAACCCCACAACCATGCGGAAGCACAGCAAGCCTCAGCCATCTGCTGCCAGCCCTTGCAAGAGGGATAGGGCTACCATCCTAGCCCCTGGCCCTCACTCTGGTTCTGCTGGGGCTTCTGCAGCATGGGCTCGCTCTTCTGGGGCTGGGGCTTCTGCTGCTTCTGCTTCTGGAGGAGCTGATGACAAGCACTCCAGCACCAGCCACCTCCACAGCACCTGGACCCTTCACCCCTGAGACTGAGCGACCAAGAGGAATGCCAGAGACTCATTTTTGTTTTATAGCTTGTTGTTAATAAAGTTTATTTTTGATTCACACACTTGCTTCATTTCTTTTTTTTAATAAAGTCTTGGTGGAAACTTTTAGAAATGGTTTAAGCCTTTGCATGCTTGTGGGATGGGTTGAGATAGCAGTGGAATGGGCAGGGATACCTTTGGAATGGGTAATAGCTGTGGGATAGATAAACCTCCAGTGCAAGCATAGTGGGACTGGATGGTCCACCCTCCCAGGTGCCACACCTATGGCCCTTTATTATCAATAACAATATAATCAATCATCCACACATGTCAACATAAACACAACTCTTTATTAAATGCCCTGTTCATTGTAGGCCCACACAACATACATGACCCAATCTCATCCGTGTGATGAGACAGGCTGAAGGAAGCATCCATTAATCATCTATCATCCTGTTTTGCCACTCCACTGCTCCAGCTGGAGAGTTGTACCAGTGTTTCAGGAGGTTGCGCTGCTTCTTCCCTTCACGTGAGGCTCTGTTGGGGCCTTGCACATCCTCAGTGTCTATCAGGTTTTGCCCTTGCCCCCATTCCCTAGGCTTTATGTCCCCATTGCCTTGTTGGAGGTCCACGAACCTGTTCTGCAAGACTGGGTAGCGGGTGCACATGAGATTGGGCAGGATGCAGCAAGCTTCCATGATCCTCCTCATGGTCTCTGGGCGATGCTGCATGGTGGTGAGAAGTACCTGGAACCTGTTGGCCAGGATGCCAAAGGCATTCTCCACCACCCGCCTTGCCCTGGACAGCCTGTAGTTCAAGATCCTCTCTTCACGGGTGAGGCATCTGGAGGTGTAGGGCTTCATGAGGTAGGTTGTGAGGGAGAAGTCGTCATCCCCCATGATGAAGTAGGGCACATCTTGCGTGTCGTTGGGGAGGGGATCTGGATCTGGGAAGCCCACAATGAGGTTGCGTTCCAGCCCCTCCTTGAGGTGACTGGCGTTGTATACCTGGGCATCTGAAGATGAGCCGTTTCCTGAAGCATCGATGTACATGAACTTGTAGTCAGCATTGACCATGGCGAAGAGGATGATGCTGAAGA
The DNA here is from genome assembly GCA_015471245.1 of Laticauda colubrina. Taxonomy (NCBI): domain Eukaryota; kingdom Metazoa; phylum Chordata; class Lepidosauria; order Squamata; family Elapidae; genus Laticauda; species Laticauda colubrina. Next base: position 14,861,312 of record BLBF01000050.1, on the reverse strand, counting down.
AGCCCTTGTAGTTGTGATAAGAGGACCCTGAGTTGGCTGGCGCTTTGCAGGCCATGTGCTTGCCATCAATGGCTCCAACAGTGTGGGGGAAGTTCCACCTATGATACCATTGCTCTGCAACTTTCTTCCATCCTTCTTCAGTGGAGGGGCACTGGAGGAGCTCCTCCTTGTATTCTTCGATGATGGCCTGCACCACTTCTCTGACCACAATGCTGATGGAGTTGTGTGGCACCCTCCAGCTGTACTGCATGCTCCTGTAGGTGGTCCCTGAGGCGAGGTGGCGCAGAGTGAGTGCCACCTTGATCCCAGGTTCCAGGCTGGGCCAGAAGTTGGTGTTTGCCTTGGTCAACCTGGGTGTCAGCCGCTGCACAACTTCGTCAAACATGGCTGGAGGCATCCTCATGAAGTTCTGGAATGCACGAGTGTCTTTGTTCCTGAGCTCCACCATCAGCTTGTTGTACAGTCCGTCCTCTGCTCTTCTGGTGAACCATCTTCGTACCCAGATGCTTCTTGGCTTCCTCTTTTTCTTCCCGTAGTAGAGTTCACAGAGCCTGTAGATGGCTTCGCACTGTTGCAGAAGGATGGTGGCTGCCAAAAGGACTTTGTTACAATCCACGGTGGACATGACTGGATGCTGTGGAAGAGGAAGAGTCAGATGAAGGCTGCAGAGGTCTGCACCGCAGGGCTGCTGTTCTGAAAGTGAGATCCAGATGAGTTGCTCCCCCTTTTTATAGGCAGTATAGGTGTCCCTTTGCATCCTCTAGGCATCCTCTCAGCATCCTCTCGACATCCTTAATATCCGAGATAGGTCCCCTCTGCGAAGGTTTTTTCCGTTTTAAATGTTTTGTTCCCATGCTGCATCCGCTAGGCATCCGTTCTGCATCCATTCCATGTCCGTTCTGCTTCCTCCCTGCATCTGAGCGGATGCGAGTTGCACGGATGCGGAACGGATGCCTAGCGGATATAGCGGATGCGTAACGGATGCAGAATGGATGCCTAGCGGATGTCTAGCGGATGCAGAATGGACAAATTGGATACATTTTCCACGCAAAAGTTTTGAGCAGCTCAATACTTTCTGAGCAGATGAAACGTCCATAAACAGATGCTGGATGGATAGAGAGGAAGCAAAACGGAGGCAGTGAGTACAGAACGGATACATCGCATTAACCAACGGATGGCAAGCTTTTTTGTCCGTTTTACATCCTCTTTGCATCCGTTGGTGCAGTGTGACAGGGGCTTTACTCTTTTGTTCTCATGCATGGAGGAGGAACCATCTGTGAAAAGTTCAATGTCGGGGTTTTTTAGCGGGGTATCTGTTAAATCGGAACGGGGTAGTTCAGCATCCTGCACTAAATGGAGGCAGTCATGGAGATTACCCTCCTCCTGTTCTGTGGGGAGCAGGGTAGATGGGTTTAGAGTATTACATCTCTCAAATGTAACGTGATCAGAGGTAAAAAGTTCAGCTTAATATTGAGCCAGACGCTACTGAATAAAGGCTTGTGTCTGGCTCTTTACGAGAATTGCAAAAACGACATGGGGGACTTTTAGCAATAGTGGATGTCCTAGTACCAAATCCTTAGATCATTTCACCAGTTTGACTGTAGTTGCCATGGCTCTTAAGCAGGGGACAGCCTCTTGAGGTACTGAATCTAGGGTTACAGAATAGTTAGCGACTGGTGGATGTGTGTGTCCAAAAGGCTGTGTTAGAACGCCAGAGGCAATATCTAATTTTTCATGGATGAATAAGGTAAAAGGTTTCCTATAGTCAGGTAGCCCAAGTGCTGGGGCTGATGCCAGGGTTTTTTTCATGGTCTGAAGTGCTTTGTCCAAGATTCAATGGGGTCAGGCATGTCTTTACCTGTTAGTTGAATGAGTGGTTGGGCTAATTCTCCAAACGAGGGGATCCATGGGTGGCAGAAGCCCAGTACTCCCAGTAAGGCTCTCACTTGTCATTTTGTCTGGGGTGGTTTCATGGCTACAATGGTTTCTACCCAGTTAGGGGCCAATTTTCTAATTCCTGATGCAATAATGTAGCCCAGATATGTTATTTCTTGTTTTAAATACTGCAATTTGGAAGGGGAGGCTTTGTGCCCTCTTTCTGCCAGAGCTTCAAGTAAGTATAGGGTGTCTGTTTTTTCAAATAGTTTTAACAGTTCATCTTTCATTAGAAAGACTTGTAGCAGCTGGGTCATGTCACCCCAGGATGGATTATGGCTGTCTGTGATGGATTTCAGGGTTTGAATTACTGTCTGAGGATCAGCCATGAAAGCTGGAGTATCCTTTTTCCAGATGACCAAGTCAGAGGCAGAGAAGGGAGTGTGGGTAAAAATGTATTCTAATTGTCCCCTAGTTCTGCCTGGCACTGGTTTGCTTAAAAGGGGAGCTATAATCCGTGCCTCAGTCTTTCTTTCCAGGGAATGGGTTTCAGGTTTTTCCTGATCTTTTCCCTTGGTCAGGTCTTTGCTCCTAGCCATTTCAGCCCAGCAGTACAAATAGGGTATTAGGCTGGGTTTAATGTGTGTTCTAAGTGCTTTCAGGGTTTTATAATCTAAAGTACCGCTATCAGGCCAAATTTGTCTACCCGTGTTATCTCGCAAGAAAGCCCATTTTTTGCAAATTCTTTTCGCTTCTTTTTTATTCATTCTAGTTAGGACAGGCACTTGCCTTTTGTCCCAAGCTTCAAGTAATTTATCCAACTGGGTTTGTTCCATTGCCCTTGAGCTACAACTTCCCATATTCCCTACCTGATGTGGGGATTACTTTGGTTTAGCTGGGCTACAGCCCTCAGTTTTCAGATAAAAAAGGTCTGGAAAAGACTCCGGTTTCCCTACACACGGAGTACGGGCCCCTTTCTCTTAGGGAAACTCCGCTGTCAGTTTTAAGATCCCCCCTAAAAAACGGGGATCTCAGAGGACCGTCTGCCCCCTAGCAGCACCGGTACGGGCCCCTCCCTACACTCAGCTGTCAGTTTTCAGATCTCCCTTAAAGGCGGGGATCTGGAAGGACCTACTCTGCTTTTTAGACAAACTATTTCCAATTTAGTTTGTCAGCAGCCCGTATGGGCCCCTTCTAAATGCACAGGGCTTTGCTTGCAGGATGCACCGGGACTATTTTTCCTCTGCTTTTTATTTATTTCCTAACACCAGTTCCTTTTGCAGCCTGTTTGGTTTTTCTTATGTCCTTCAGAAGGACTCACACTCTGTGATCATCCCTTGCGTTCCCAAATCCAGCCGGTCACAACTCGTGTTTGAGCTAGCAGCTGGCTGGGGTACGGCTGGCAATCACGGAGGAGGTGAGGTCCCATTGTTTCCACAGAGAAAACCCACAATCACACACCTGGTCCACTCACACTTCCACTCCCCTCCCTAATAAGATTATAAATTTGAAGTGGTACTCACCTGCTTTCAAGCAGCTGTTGAGCGGAAAAGCCCAAGGACTCCCTTTACTACCCTTATGCCTTCCGGGCTGGGTCCGTGGATGTTGTCCCTGGACAAAGAAGGTCCATTCCGGCTGGGTTTAGATCCGCGGGCCCAGTCTAGTGGCAGGGTTGGCTGGAAAACCTCCGTAGTCACCAATTGTTGAAAGGTGCAAAACGCCTTTCCTCCGAGGATTCGAATTTTCCCGCTGGAAGAGGTCTGGCACAAGGATACGGACAACTGCTAGAAAGCTGGATCTTTTTATTTTTCAGGAAGGCGAGGGACAGCAAGAAGTCTGTGTTCCTGGGCTACCATCATATGGTAAGTCCCTGGTTTTTTATATCCTTTTCTCCTTTTGTGTGTGAATATTGGTATTTGTGTTTAATGTTTCAAATCCTGTCAGAGTTTGTCTTTATTCTCGCCAAAGGGCAAACTCCGCGGGATGTGGAAGGCAAACTTTGCGGGGTGGTTTGATTGTATTATCGGTTTCATCTTAATCTCTTTTAGCTTAATGGTTTCTCATATTTGTTTTGTGGCAATTTCCTGTCTGTCTCCTTTGTAATATATTTTGTGTCTTTTTGTCTGTTTGTTTTTGCTGATTTGGCATGTCTTGTGTTTGTAAGGGTTTTCTTTTCTTGTTTCCCAAGTTTTTTTTTATTATTTGGGCTTTTGTCTAAGGGGCTTCTTTAATACCTTTTATTTGATTCCTTTTCCTGTGCAAGTTTATTTTATGGCTGGTCTGATATTCCCTTTGGGCTTTTCCTACTTGGGTGACACTGTCTTCATGAAGTTCCCTTTCCACACCAGTAAAACCCCTTTTTTTACATGAAGGTGAATTTCTTGCATTCACATTCAGCCAAAGGCCTGGCAAACAGTTCTTTCAGGGTCTAATTAGGAACACAGACCTTATCTAGCTTGCAGAGCTGCCAAGTAAATATTTTCAAATGCAGTGCTGACAAGGAAAGGCTTGGCACAAAGTCTCTGTAATGCACAGACAGATCTTCACACTGCTAAAATGAGTGAATATATTGTTTCCTGAAAAAGGCCCCTCCCTTTTTGCTCCTCTTTAATTCCTCTGAGAGGGGCCATTCACCATTCACTTGTGACCTTACTCCCATGTCAACACTTAGTTTGTAATTGTTCTTTTCTTTTGGAAGCTCTGTGCATGCATAGGCTGGGAACCAACTCCAGCTGTTCCACTGCCTCACCACTGTCCGACTGAAGGCAGTTGATGAGTGCCAGCTTGCCTGGCCCCATCTCTGCCTCTGATGTAGAGCCCTCATCTGAGCCTTCCTCAGCCTTCAGGACTGGCCCATGTTCCTCCCCAACCTCCTCACTGTCCAACTCCACTGCCAGCTTTGGTAGCCGCCGGTGGGCCACAACAATATCTCACATTCCATGTCCATGTCCATTATCACAATCACAAAAAGATTAATATTCCCAGAACTTCTAACATTCAAAAATGATTTTAAAGATGGTGAGATTATTAAAAAAAGTTCCAAGAAAAGGCGGTTGCAAACCATTTTGATGTTTTTCCTAAGAAATATGTCACAGAGCTGTCTCCAAGTCTTGAATTCAACTTATGAGATATGTTTTTTCAAGTCTGTGTGTGCCCCCATGTTTATTATAAAAAATATAGAGGCTCACAGCATTGGAAAATACCTCAAAGGTCATCTAGTTCAACCCCCTGCTTAAATGTGCAGCTTTACATCATCCTGTTCAAGTGGCTTGCTTATTCCATGGCTCTCCACTGACAAAATAATTGTCCTTATTTAGAGGTTGGTTCTCTCTCTATTACTTCTTGTCTTTCTCTTTGATGCCCTAGAAAATATAAGTCAATCTCCTCTTCTTTGTGACAACTTCTCTATTACAGTTATCATGTCCTCACTAATTCTTCTCTTTGACAGGCTAGTCAAACCAAGCTCCTTCTATTGTTCATCATACAATTTAACTCCTGACCCTATATCATCTCTGCTGTTCTTCTCTATACACATCTGTTTTGTTCCATGGTAGAGTGTGATACTAGTTCTCTTCATCATGGTGCACCCTGGATAGCATGGTAGTGTGAACCAATTAGTAACAATTGGCAGCCAGACTACATTGAAGAATTGGCAGTTAATGACAGTTGGGAGGTAGACATCTCTGTGGAACTCCTGGCTGTCTAAATATATGGCAACAGATAAACAATGGATAAACAACAGGCTTTTTCAGGCACAAAAGACAAGACAGATTGGGGACATTGTCATGTGGTCTTGTCTCTACCCCTCAATGTGATTGTGGTACTCCTTGATAAAATTTCAATCACATTGTGTCCAAATGTCCATCAAGAGCTTACACTGGCCCAGTATCTTATTTTTCCAGTGTAGACCATCCTGCCCTTGGGAGGCTGGGTGGACTGGATGTTAACATTTAAACTACTGTTGGTCCATATATTTGCCATACACTAAATAATAATAATTTTGTTGTGTACTAAGGCTTCACACAAGTTGGCTGTTTAAGTGGAAAGAGACATTCACCCTGATTGGCTGCCCATCTGACAGCTGACTATAAAAGGAGCACTGTCAGATGGAGTCAGCTGGTTTTGTTAGCAAGCTATCACTGTTAGCTGAACTGTTTGAACTAATAAATGTTAGCTAAATGTTACTTTGCTTCATCTCCATTCTTCCACCCTTCAACTCAATGCTGGCAGTGAAGGTGGGATGTTAGAAAACTGGGGCAACAAAGAGTGGATCACTAATTCAGCATTGAAGTCACAAACAAAAAATGTCCTAGCCCCTCAGATTATCCAGTTGGTGTCACTACAACATACACTGAGGAATCACTGTGCAGCCAAGCTATTACGAATCGCCCGCTGATAAACATTTCATCACTGAATCAAGCAAAGGGTGAATCAATTGACCAGTAAACATTTACAGTATATTTTTACCACATAAAACATTCGTAGCTGAACCCCTTCATCGGCTACTAGATAAAAAGATGCTATGGTCTTGGGGACAAAAAGAAGCTGCTCTATTAACATTAGACAGCACCCTCATGCAGTACAATGAGAATTTCTTGCCTGCAATGCATCTCCATTAGGCATAGAAGCAGTCCTAAGTCATAAACTTCCAAGCAGAAAAGAAGTGCCAATCGCTTTCTTTTCAATAACTCTTTCACCGGCTGAAAGAAATTATAGTCAAATTGACAAAAGAAGTGTTGGCTGCAGTTGCCGGAGTTAAATGATTCCATGAGTATCTGTACAACTGCCATTTTGAATGTGATGAACCATAAGCCACTGCTAGGCCTGCTCGCCAAGAACCACCAAACACTGCAAGTATTGTCCCCTCGCATGACACGATAGAGTTTTCCTTGTAGCATACAACTATAATCTCACACATTGACGAGGAAAAAACCTGAGCCACACCAATGCCCTTAGCCAATGCCTGCTAACAATCACAGTAGAAGACCCAGCCCCAGCAACCTCAGTCCTCTTGATAGACGACCTCCTGCCCCCTGTAATAGCAGCAGAAATTGCCAAGCATGCCACCAAGGATAAGGTAATTGCCCAAGTGTTGTGACTGGGTATGGAGCGGTGGCCATATTCCAATTCCTGGAAGAGCCTACATAAACTATTACAAAAGGTATCTTAGTTTAAAAAAATTAAAGAGCCGTTGTGGCAAGAGCTCAGTAGCTAATTAACAATAAAAGTATCTAATATTCTCATGGAAGAATAATATACTCTCTGAAGATGAGTTGTAATTATTTATAATTATTTATAATTCATAAACAAATATACATCCCTAAGGAATTCTACAAAATTTTCTTGGATTTACTTTCTCCTCAAAATCTCTGTTCAAAGAAAATTGGTATGAGATCATTATTGTGATGCAATTGCTCTACAACCTTTGGTCATTTCTGATGAATTGTTCATGCTTTGTTCCTCCTTAGCTTGGCCTATTGGGTATCTCAAAAAGTCAACCAAGACCATTATTTGAACATATCATCAGAGGTTTCAATAATGAATAGCCAACACTCTCTGTCTCTGTCCCTTATCAAAAACAAGAAAAATTAATATCTCCAAGCCTTCTAGCATTCAAAAAGAGAGAGTGATTATTAAAAGACAACCCTAGTAGAAGGCAATCTCTCTCTCTCTCTCTCCATTCACCATCCATCATCTGTTAATACATGGGCAAACAATAGATACAAACTCAAAGTAAACTGCTCCAAATTCAATTGCAGAAAACATGACTTCAGCAGCAGGGTGGTCAATGCCTGGAACTCACTACCTGATTCTGTTGTTACATCCTCAAACCCCCAAAACTTTAACCTTAAACTGTCTGCGTGGACCTCACTCCATTCCTAAGAGGTCAGTAAGGGGGCATGCATAAGCACACCAGCTTGCCTACTGTCCCTGTCCTACTGTTCCCATTTTTTCATACTCATTTAATATGTATATACTTATACCCGTTTATATTTATATGTTTATATGTTATGTTCATACTTATACTTGTTTTCTCATACATGCTTGACAAACAAAATAAGTAAATAAAATCAATAAAATAAATATCTATCATCTATTTAATTTGTATTCTGCATTTATCATTTTTACAAATAACTCAAGGCAGTGAACATATCCAACACATTTTTCTCCTCCTATTTTCCTCACAACAATATCTTTATCTGGCTTGATAAAGTTTTAATAATCAATAAAATAATGAAATATACAGAGGTTTTCTGTGGAGTTTGTGTCAATCCCTTTGAGATCCAGATTATTATAGGATTCTTGGTTATTATTTCAGTAGCTTGGTTCCCAATGGATTAATTCAGCAAAACACAAACAAAAGGGATGTTTGATCTTTTTAAATATAATAATAATTTTTAAAACAAAGATGCTTTGACTATTTCCTAGAATAAATTTGAGACTGATAGAGGTTGAAATGTTGCAGAATGGGTCAGTTGTGATAGATTACAAACCAGAAATTGATACAATGTGTATTATTCTGCTATTAAGTATTTTTATCAGGGATGAACTGGCAACGTCTTGTAATCAGGTAGTCCTTAAATTTACAATTGTTCATTTAGTGACTATTCGAAGTTACATCATTGGAAAAAAGTGACCTAAGACCAATTTTCACACTTATGACCATCATGCTAGTGTCAAGAGCAAATAATCAAGAGCATTCTTTGAGTTTATTTTCATTGAGTTTATTTATGTACAGAGAAGAGCAACAAGATGATTAGGGGACTGGTGACTAAAACATACAAGGAATGGTTGCAGGAATTGGGTATGTCTAGTTTCATGAAAAGAAGGACTAAGGGGAGACATGATAGCAGTCTTCCATTATCTCAGGGGCTGCCACAAAGAAGAGAGTCAGGCTATTCCCCAACCCATCTGAAGACAGGACAAGAAGCAATGGGTTGAAATTAATCAAGGAGAGAAAAAACCTAGAACTAAGGAGAAATTTCCTGACAGTTAGAACATTTAATTAGTGGAACAACTTCCCTTCAGAAGGTGTGAATGCTCCAAACACTGAAAGTTTTTAAGAAGAGATTGGACAACCATTTGTCTGAAATGGTGTAGGGTTTCCTACTTGAGCAGGGGTTGGAATAGAAGACCTCCAAGGTCGCTTCCAAGTCTGCTGTTCTGTTCTGTTTAAGCACAGAAGAGCTTATTATTGCTACCTCTAGTCAGTCAATGGTCAAAGCTAAATTGGTGCAAGGAAAGGATCAGCAAAATGCTTTGTTATTGGAATGCCACTTTGTGATTATTTTGCAGTTATATATTTATATATATATACCTGGTTAAGCCCCTGTCACCCTGCACCAACGGATGCAAAGAGGATGCAAAACGGACAAAAAAGCTTGCCATCCGTTGGAAAACGCGATGTACTCACTGCCTCCGTTTGGCTTCCTCTCTATCCATCCAGCATCCGTTTATTGAGGTTTCATCCGCTCAGAAAGTTTTGAGCTGCTCAAAACTTTTGTGTGGAAAATGTATCCAATTTGTCTGTTCTGCATCCGCTACGCATCCGCCATATCCGCTAGGCATCCGCTGCGCATCCGTGCAACTCGCATCCGCTCGGACGCAGGGAGGAAGCGAAACGGACACAGAACAGATGCAGAACGGATGCCTAGCGGATGCAGCATGGAAACAAAGAGTTTAAAATGGAAAAAAACGTCCGCAGAGGGGACCTATCTCGGATATTAAGGATGTCTAGAGGATGCCTAGAGGATGCAAAGGGACACCTATACTGCCTATAAAAAGGGGGAGCAACACATCTGGATCTCACTTTCAGACCAGCAGCCCTGCTGTGCAGACCTCTGCAGCCTTCATCTGACTCTTCCTCTTCCACAGCATCCAGTCATGTCCACCATGGATCGTAACACAGTCCTTTTGGCAGCCACCATCCTTCTGCAACAGTGCGAAGCCGTCTACAGGCTCTGTGAACTCTACTACGGGAAGAAAAAGGGGCAGCCAAGAAGCATCTCGGTACGAAGATGGTTCACCAGAAGAGCAGAGGACGGAGTGTACAACAAGCTGATGGTGGAGCTCAGGACCGAAGACCCTCGTGCATTCCAGAACTTCATGAGGATGCCTCCAGCCATGTTTATCGAAGTTGTGCAGCGCCTGACACCCAGGTTGACCAAGGCAAACACCAACTTCCGGCCCAGCCTGGACCCTGGGCTCAAGGTGGCACTCACTCTGCGCCACCTGGCCTCAGGGACCACCTACAGCAGCATGCAGTACGGATGGAGGGTGCCACACAACACCATCAGCATTGTGGTCAGAGAAGTGGTGCAGGCCATCACCGAAGAATACAAGGAGGAGCTCCTCCAGTGCCCCTCCACTGAAGAAGGATGGAAGAAAGTTGCAGAGCAGTGGTATCAGAAGTGGAACTTCCCCCACACCATTGGAGCCATTGATGGCAAACACGTGGCCTGCAAAGCTCCAGCCAAGTCGGGGTCCACTTATTTCAATTACAAGGGCTTCTTCAGCATCATCCTCTTCACCATGGTCGATGCTGACTACAAGTTCATGTACATCGATGCTTCAGGCAGCGGCTCATGTTCACATGCCCAGGTATATAACGCCAGTCACCTCAAGGAGGGGCTGGAAGGCAACCTCATCATGGGCTTTCCAGATCCAGACCCCCTGCCCAACAACACGCAAGATGTGCCCTACTTCATCATGGGGGATGACGCCTTCTCCCTCACAACCTACCTCATGAAGCCCTACACCTCCAGACTCCTCACCCGTGAAGAGAGGATCTTCAACTACAGGCTGTCCAGGGCAAGGCAGGTGGTGGAGAACGCCTTTGGCATCCTGGCCAACAGGTTCCAGGTACTTCTCACCACCATGCAGCATCACCCAGAGACCGTGAGGAGTATCATGGAAGCTTGCTGCATCCTGCACAATCTCATGCACACCCGCTACCCAGTCTTGCAGAACAGGCTCGTGGACTTCCAACAAGGCAATGGGGACATGGAGCCTGGGGAATGGAGGCAAGGGCGAAACCTGATAGACACTCAGGATGTGCAAGGCCCCAACAGAGCCTCACATGAAGGGAAGAAGCAGCGCAACCTCCTGAAACACTGGTGCAACTCCCCAGCTGGAGCAGTGGAGTGGCAAGACAGGATGATAGATGCTTAATGGATGCTTCCTTCAGCCTGTCTCATCACATGGATGAGATTGGGCCATGTATGTTGGGTGGGCCTACAATGAACAGGGCATTTAATAAAGAGTTGTGTTTATGTTGACATGTGTGGATGATTGATTATATTGTTATTGATAATAAAGGGCCATAGGTGTGGCACCTGGGAGGGAGGACCATACAGTCCCACTATGCTTGCACTGGAGGTTTATCTACCTCACAGCTATTTCCCATCCCAAAGGTATCCCTGCCCATCCCACTGCTATCTTAACCCATCCCACAAGCATGCAAAGGCTTAAACCATTTCTAAAAGTTTCCACCAAGACTTTATTAAAAAAAAGAAATGAAGCAAGTATATGAATCAAAGATAGATTTTACTAAGAAGAAGCTATAAAACAAAAATGAGTCTCTGGCACTCCTCTTGGTCTCTCAGTCTCAGGGGTGAAGGGTCCAGGTGCTGTGGACGTGGCTGGTGCTGGAGTGCTTGTCATCAGCTCCTCCAAAGGCAGAAGCAGCAGAAGCCCCAGCCCCAGAAGAGCGAGCCCGTGCTGCAAAAGCCCCAGCAGAACCAGGGTGAGGGCCAGGGGGCGGGATGGTAGCCCTGTCCCTCTTGCAAGGGCTGGCAGCAGATGGCTGAGGCTTGCTGTGCTTCAGCATGGTTGTGGGGTTGCTGGCTGGCAGGGAGGCTGGCAGGAACCAAGGCTGGCAGGGAGGCTGGCAGGCAGGCAGGCACCAAGGCTGGCAGGCAGGTAGGCACCAAGGCTGGCAGGGAGGCAGGCATTAAGGCTGGCAGGAAGGCTGGCAGGGAGGTAGGCACCAAGGCTGGAAGGAAGGCTGGCAGGCATGCAGGCACCAAGGTTGGCAGGCAGGCATGAACCAAGGCTGGCAGGCAGGCAATCACCAAGGCTGGCAGGGAGGCTGGCAGCAAGTCTTGCAGGCAGACATGCAGGCAGGACAGGCAAGGCAGTCGATGTGTCTGGAAGCAGGTCTTTCCTCTGAATGGCGACCTGCTTCTGAGCTGCTTCCGTTCTGTCCGCGGGGCTGACGCAATGCATCCTCCCCACATGCGCAATTAATGCTCGGCATCCGCTGTGCATCCGCTGTGCATCTGTTCTGCATCCGCTATATCCGTTCCGCATCTGCTTTGCTGCGGCCCCCCGGAAGCCTAGTGGATGTGCCTTCCGCTCCCATCCGCTTCCATCCGCTGAGCTTCCGTTCCGCATCCACTTTCCATCTGCCCTGCGTCCTCCCCGCGTCCATGTTATCCGCTCCGGTTATGCAAATTTTTGCCCCTTCTGAGAGCGGATAACCACCGTTGGAAAAATTTTCTCATCCGTTGTGTCTGTTTTGAATCCGTTGGGCAGTGTGACAGGGCCTTAAATTTGCTTTTCTATTCAGCACACACTTACTGCGTGATATTTTGGCAAAAAAATTTTTTTTAATGAAATCAAGACATATTGTATGTAGAACATTTCCATATACTACAAAGAAAGTTCCTTGAATCAGGATGAGGTAAAAGTAATCTGCAAATTCTATCGTGATTGAATTACTGAAGGTTGAAGTAAATCCAGTAAAAGAAAGGATAAGATTAAGAGAGTTAGAAGGGACCTTGTAGGTCATCTAGTCCAACCCCCTGCCCAAGCAGGAGACCTTACACATTTCTGACAAATGGAAGTCCAATCTCTTCTTGAAAGCCTCCAGTGATGATGCTCTCCAACTTCCGAGTGCAACTTCTGTTCTATTGGTTGATTGTTCTCACTGTTAAAAACTTTCTTCTTATTTCCAAGTTAAATCTCTCTTTCTTCAGTTTCCATCCATTATTCTTTGTCTGGCCTACTGGCACTTTAAGAAATAGCTTGACCTCTTCTTTCCTGTGACAGTTCCTCAAATATTGGAAGACCGTTATCCTAGTCCTTCTCTTTACTAGATGAGTCATGTCCAGTTCCTGCAACCGTTCATTGTATGTTTTAGTCTCCAGTCCCCTAATCATCCTGGTTGCTCTTCTGCACACACTTTCTAGAATCTCAACATCATTTTTATAGTGTGTGACCAAACCTGGATGCAGTATTATAGGTGTGGCCTTACTAAGGCTGAGTGGTATTAGTATATGTGTGACACAGGGGAGAGTCTCAGATCACTATCCAAATAATTGAAGGCATCCATGCATACCGACACACAATCAAGCATTCTTACTGAGAATTAAAACAGCTCAGCTTAAATAGTTTAGAGTCCTCTATCATGACTCCATACCCAGCACAGATACTGTAATGGCACCAATCCATATGTTAAGCAAGATCAATTAAATCTCCTTCCCAAAATATATCTGCAAAGGAAACCTGAAAAGCAGAACTTTCCCTACAGAATATTGTATTCCCTGAGAAATTCAATGCCCTAAAGCGATCGGAGATGAAAAAGGGTTAATGTACATAAATTATAAAACGAAGCAAGTGGGAGGTTCTGCCTTTTTTCACTTCCTCTTTCGGTTCCCTGGCAGGAAAGAAGAGACTTGGGAATTAGAGTGTTTTGGAGTCTCAGCCGAGCTTCGAGCTTCATTATTGAAAGTGGTCAAAGGAGCAGAACAAGATCTTGGAAAGAGGAAAAGTGGGAATCTTGAAACACTTCCCCATTCACTTTTTCAAGATCTTCCATCCAGTTCTGAGATGGATGTTGGACGTTACCTCCAACGGATTGGATTCCAAGGTGCCTCTACCTGCCCTTCTTTGGAAACCCTCAAGTGCCTCCACCGTTCCCATCTCTTCTCCGTACCCTTTGAGAGCCTCAGCATCCATTGTAAAGAGCCCATCCGCCTGGAATTGCCTTGTTTGTATGAGAAGATTGTCCAAAACTACCGGGGTGGTTTTTGTTATGAACTGAATGGACTTTTCCAGTGCTTGTTGCAAGCTTTAGGGTTTCACACCAAAATCTTAGCGGCACGGGTTTGCAACCGCTTCACGCAGTGTTATGGTCCTCCGTTAGACCACTTGATAATTTTGGTAGTTTTGGACGGACGGCAGTTTCTGTGCGATGTTGGGTTTGGAGAAGGTTTCGTGGAACCATTAGAGCTAAAGCCAGAGGTGGAACAAGCTGAAGAAGGAGGCATATTTTGGTTGAGTCTGGAAGAAGCTACCTGGGTATTGGAATGTCGGAAAATAGCTGGAGAGAGGGGGAGATTCCTCTATAAATTCACCTTAGAGGAGAAACAACTGGAAGATTTTTCTGACATGTGTATTTACCACCAGACTTCACCCTGTTCTATCTTCGCCTGCAAATCATTTTGTTCCTTGCACAAAGCAGGTGGTAGACGTGTAACCTATATAGGTCAACGGCTCATTTTCACCACAGGAAAGGATCGTACGGAAACTGTCTTGCAGGACTCTGAGATTCCAACTGTTCTCTTTGATCAATTTGGGATCAAAATGAAGAGCTTCAAACCCAAGGATGAACAAATCCTTCCCCCTCCTCAACAAGATTAACCAGTGGGAGAAGCCAAACAGTGAGATTGTAATGAAATTGTAATGAAATATGGAATTTGAGATTGTAATGAAATATGGAATTGATCTATTAAGGATCTATGGCTACCTCTTTAACAAGATTAATTCCTGAGGAAAGCAAAGGGTGATCACTTTTAGATTGTAATGTAATATGGAATTGGGCAGACAGTTCAATGAAGGATCAATTGAAGATTGTGTCCAAGATCATGTTTGTGGTTCTGTAAGCGTTAAGAGACAGTTCAACTGATTAAGTTTGGATATCCTACTGATTAGCATTTTGGTGTTATAGCAATTACTTCATTGTCATTTAGATTTTTAAAGAACCCTGCACGTGATTTGGCTTGTATTTGTACACTTATCAATGACTGCTACATAAAAGATGGAACAAGATGCTTTAGTAGTCTGTCAATCTACTTTTGTTCTGCTTTAAAAGAACCTGGGTGAGTTGGACTACAAATCCCATCTTTCCCAAAAGTATGAGATATTATTTAGATTTTTTTAGGGTTACTCACAGTTGTGATCTTTCCTGGGAAATTCTTGTGGTCCTTATGTTGTCAAATGCAAGCTAACATACCACTTTGCATTGTGACTTTCTCAAAAGCCATTTACACAGTAAGAAACTGGATCCTAGCCTAGCCTAGCCTAGCCTAGCCTAGCCCAGCCCAGCCCAGCCTTCCTCTGCCAAATCTTCTGAACTCATTGCAGCTGACAACAAAACATACATTCCTTGCATCTCATTTCTTGCTTTTTTTCACTTTTGCTTTTACAGACACAAGTGAAACTTCTTTGGCAAGAGAGGTAGTCAAATTAAATTAAACCTCACCTAATACAATAAGAAAAAAAAAACCCACCCTTTCCTTCTCCTACATCTGAACAGGATGTTATTAATACAATGCAGCTACATTAATAGAAAAATATATATTGTATATTTCTTTCTTTCTTTTTGCTTTCTAGAATTGGAAGAGAGTCCTAAAAGTGCTTTTTTTCAAGAGGCAACTGGACTTTCTGTTTTTTTTTTTTCTTTGAAGACTTTTTGCTACTCATCCAAGAAGCTTCTTCAGCTCTGACTGGAGGGTGGGGAATGGAGGGATTTATAATCCTTGCAGACAGCTGGTCATTTGTATTATTTTTAGCTTGTCATTGAGGCCACCTGTAGGTTTATCTGTGTCATCAGGGTGACTTGAATTGTGCAAATAGATATGGGGCCTTCTTGGAACTGTTGAAAGGACTGTGTTGTGGACTGGAGATAGGTGATGTCATATCCTCCCACTCCTTCTGCTAAGAGCTGATTGGAAAAGAGAAAAAATACTTTTCTACCTATGCAGCAGAAGAGGTTCGTGTACATATATGAATTATACTTGAAAATGAGTCTATATGTCACCACTATAGACATGATCTGGGTTTTCCAGCCAAAACAATTTCAAAACTGAGTCGTTTCC
>BLBF01000050.1:14823695-14835335 GCA_015471245.1 Laticauda colubrina | reverse complement strand
CAGACTGTCAATCATTTGGAAGCCTGCACTCTCAAATAGAAAGATCTCCATGCCACAAGCCAGGCAAACACCTGGGCAAAAACAGACTCCCTCTGATAGCTCCAACCCAAACACCCCCCCACCAGGCACCCAGGTGAAACCCAGCTTGCTAATGAAGAGCAGCCGTCCCTTCACACGGAGCCAAGCTGCACTGAAAGCCTCCAACACAAGAACAGAGTGTTGCCAGCCAATCAAAGCCACAAAACAGACAGAAGAAACCAGGAACACCAATCAATCAAACTCCAAGTCCAATGAACACAGGTCCAGGCTCCCAACCAATCAAAATGGACCAGCCTCAAATTTAAAACCAGGAGCTGTAAGACCCACATCCATACAGAAGCCTGATGATGGCAGATGAGATTCTGCTGAAACGTTGCTACAACTTTAACAGAACTACAATGACGTGGGATAATACCCGAAGGAAGCTAAACAGCACACATGTAAGTACCCGCGAAATATACACACACACACACATATATATACACACATATATATACACACATATATATACACACACACACACACACACATATACATACATATATGTACAGACAAGACACAAATACACATAAATGTGTGTATGTGTTGTATGTGAGTGTAATGTTCATACATCAACTAAAACACTCATAATTGAATATTTAGTTCATGGATTACTGATCAAATTGAGGACAAGGTCTACTAACTGTGTTTCCCAATCTTGGCAATTTTGAGACATGTCGTCTTCAACTCTCAGAATTCCTGTGTCCACCTTTCCAAATCAGGGTTTATGCTTTAGTGTATGCTAAAGTTGTGGCTTTGTCAACTAATAATGGTTGCTGTGCCTATCCATTAGGCTGCACTCCAATTGTACTCAGTCATGGCTCCTATGGGCCTCAATGAGCAGGGCCTGTTATAAGGGCTGCAATGAGAGTGTAAAAGTATTAGGAAGATTGTACAAATGTCTAAATTAAGGTTTTCATTAAACTACCATTGCTAATCCACAGTCTCTTCCATGGCTTCCATTGTTCCCCGGACGGCTTCCCCAGGCTCAGGGGTCTTCATCACTCGCCACGGTGCTTTTGTGGTCCGCTCAGATTTGGGTTACTTCCTTCAAACACTTGACTTCTGCTCAGGACAATATCTCAAAATACAGCCCCTCCATCCTGCTTGCTGCAGAAAGGACCACTATGTGGGAGACCCCAACAGTTCGGCCATCTATCTCCTGCACGGGGACTCCTTCTGCCAAGTGGCAGATCTGAACTCTGAGCCGCCCTCAGACGTCTTCCCGTTGCACCCCAGCTGCCGTGGAGCAGACCATTATGCATTCTGCAAGGGATGTTTTTTCATCTTCTTCCTGTCACGAGGGGTTGTCCTCTGTGTGGCTGATCTGGCCACTGGGGCCTTGATTAAAGAGATCCACTTGGAACCCACCCTTCTCAATGGGTTGTATTACTATGGTGCTGATTCTGCCCATCTCGCTTGCTTCAGGATGGATGAGGAACAACAGCTTTGCAGCACCCATTTTGCCCCCACTGCAGGACATAAGAAGGAGTCCTTTGTGATCAACCCAGATGTGGTTTCATTCCTCCCAGGTGGACTGTCCATCACCCATGGTGCTGCCTTCGGTCAGTGGCAGTGCCTCAAGCTCCTCTCTAACGCAACAGACATGCCCACGCCCAGCACTAATGAAATATCCCGCAAGGTTGGCTATTCCAAGTTGGAACTTGGGATAAAAGCTCAGGTTGAGAAATCGGTGAATCCAGAATCATTGGCAATGTCTCTTCTCCAGCACCAGTTTGCCCTCCCTAAGATCTACGGAGGGCTGGGACTTCAGACCGAGCAAGAAGAATGGGAAGAAGCAGCAGAGGAAGAAGAACCCCTCCGGGTGATCCTGCAGCCCAGGCAAAAGCTTTACTGGTGGCATTACTGCTTGGGTTTGGGCAAGACACCCATCTTGTATTGTCGGTCCCTGAAGATCACCCGCAACCCTTCAGCCCCTACAAACATACCTTTGCCACGGGCTGAAGTTTGAAGTCAGACTTCAAGATGGAAGTTTTTAACAAGGCTAGGAAGAAGTAAATAAATATATACATTTATGTACTTCCTCTTCTTGTGTCTTTCAGTTGCAAATTACAGGTACAACCAGTGGTGGGAATTCAATATTTTTTACTACTGGTTCTGTGGACGTGGCGTGGCTTTAACAGCTGCAGTGATTCACTGAACGACTGTGGTAAGAAAGGTCGTAAAAAGGGGCAAAACTCACTTAGCAATGGAAATTTGGAGCCCTCCTGAGCTCATTTTCACCAGTGGAAGCACTGCAGGCTGGTCCTTCACTGTTTCCAAAGCAGCCCCCGGGCCAGATCTGGTCCCCAGGCCTTGAGTTTGACACCCCTTTCCTTGTTCATAGAATCTAAAAAGCCCAGAATCCTGTTACCAGCATACGTATGACTTGTGGACATGAAAAATGTTTGGGTGGTCATGAAGGGTTTTGTTGATTTTTCTACAAATTTCCAATTTGACAAACACAAGAAGAACCTATTTGTGCATCCTTCACACAATATGACATTAAGAAGAAAGGGAAAAAAAGATAACTCAGTGTGCCGTGACTTTTTTCCCCCAAGGAGTTGTCATCAAAACACCAGAATTAGAAAACAGAAGAATATGGAAACTAATGCTAGTCAGCAAAATAACTCTCTTCCATATTTCTCTACTACAGGTAGTCCTCGACTTATAACTTTTCATTTAGTGACCATTTGAAGTTACAGTGGCCCTGAAAAATGTGACTTACCATTTTTCATAGTTACAACATTTGCAGCTCCTGTGATCAAAATTCAGATGCCTGGCAACTGGTTCATATTTATTATTTATTTATTGCCTTTTCAACTTCTTGACAAGCAACGTCAATGGGAAAGCCTGATTCACTTAACAACCATGTTACTAACTTAATTAACTACAGTGATCTCCTTAACAATTGTGGCAAGAAAGGTTGTAAAATGGGGCAAAAATTCACTCTTAACATATATGTGACTTAGCAACACAAATTTGGGGCTCCATTGTGGTCATAAGTCAAGGACTACCCGCATTACATAACTGGCTTTCCCCAGCTTGGCATCCACGAACAACAAAAGCTGTACCAATTTTAAGATACGTTGAGGGCTTTATAAGCACACAATACTGTTTTCAGAAAACAAGATTTATTTTTAGCTTTTTTTAAAAAAACAGCTGGGGGGAACAGTGCAATTTTTTTTCTCCGTCCCAACAAAAGTGTATGTATATACATAAAATAAAAATTACCTATTATTTATGTGAAACTATAGGAATTGAGTGCCCTAAACATACTTGAATTGCATAAGGGAAATTTTAAAATCTCTGCATAATAATCATTTTGGCACCATACTCCAAATTTATAAAATAGGATTTATACAATTGGTATCGGAGGCTTAGATTTTCTTCCAACCTGTTGACCTAGATGTTTGAAACAATTCCCATCATTTTTTGAATAGCATGATCAATAACTGTGTCTCAAGACACTGAATACATTTGGAGGTTGCCACCTTGAGGAAAACTATTGTAGAAGTATAAAGCAACTTTTTATCAAGCCAGACACCTAATCTGCAATGCGTCTTAATATTAAACTGGACTCCAATCAAACTGGAACACGCTGAGATTACACAATTGCTAAGCCTAAAAGGGAGGCTCTGTCTAAGCATCTCTATCAATAAAGGACAATAGTTGTAGCTTCGGGTTGAAATAAAGAGTTCTTAGTGCTCTCTGAGCTTGGTTGTTTTCTTGCAGATGTTTCACTACCCAACTAGGTCACATCATCAGTGCTAGCATCCAATGATACTGCTACCTAGTTTGGGTAGTGAAACATCTGCAGGAAAACAACCAAGCTCGGACAGTACTAAGGAACCCTCATCTCAACCCTTTTAAAGTGAAAGCCTACAAATGTCATGACTTTTACCTCAGAAATCTCTGATTGGTCAAAACAGAGCCAAGATGAATACTGGGAATTGAAGTTTTAAGAGAGAAATCCTGCAGGAATCTCTCTCATGGCAAAGAACCTATTTATTCAAAGTAATTCCATCTCAAAAGTCTTTGGCTCTCTCATAGCTTAGGTTAGCCATATTGCATGTAGGGAGTTGTCTTCCTGCAAGCAACTTCACATTTCTGGAATGGAGAGAGCTCTGATTATTAGAAGAGAAGACAATCTCATCCAAAGATGAGATTCATTTGATATTAAGGAAATGGGAAAAATACAAAAAGTGTGGGCTTCAGGACCAAAGCATTTTGCAAGGTCCAGTCTTCGCCTTCATTCCTGAAGCATTTTCCTCCATTGTCAATGGCCACAAATCACTTGAAGTTTAATATCTGAAGTCGACTGTTTAGATCACCTCGTTTGGAGGGATCCACTCGCTCAGAAAGTAAAACTGAGAATAATCTCTGAAAGCTTGTTCAGGTCTTGGCAGCACGGTTCCCGGATGAGCACGAAGTCCACTTTTCTGTTTTGTCCCTCAAAAATCTCCAGAAGCTTGCTCCTCAGCCACTCCGTCTCTTCTGTGGAGCGAAGCTTCTCCTTCTCCTCAGGGCTGCCCTGCTGACCTCTCCTGTTGTCCCCTCCTGCACCGGCAGGGGGCCTTCTGTCCCTAAGGTGAAGGACCTCCGTCTGTGAGGTGGGATGTGGTGGTGTGAAGAGAGTGGAAGGCTGGCCACTGAAAGAGTGACAATCAGGATACTTGGTTCTGCAGTGTGGGGAGGAAAAAGCAGAAAAATTCAAATCCCACCCTGGGTTTTGCAAGAAATGGAATGGGTGATTTTTCTTTGTTTTCATCAGAGTTTCTCCATATGAAGTATCAATCATCTTATTTTCAAACCAATTATTTTAATTGGTGGCTGTTAGATTGATGGCAGACTTCACCTCCCTTCCCCTACTCAGTTTCTGCCCTCCATCCATCCATCATTTTGGTTATCATATTGATGTATTTTATTCCCGTTGTGTTCCTTTGTCATTGTTTATTGTTTCTACTCTTTTACTTCTGTTTATCCGGCTTTTCATTTTTCTTCCTCTTTACTGACGTAAGCCGCCTCGAGGAGTCCCATAGCGAGATGGGTGGAAAATAAATTCAACAAAATATTTTTTTTTAAAAATTGCACAGAATAAGATAAAACAGTAGAGTTATGCACCACTGGGGAAATCTCGATAATCTAAGCAGAATTTAAGATTGCTTTCCAAATTAATAGATTAACAGAGTTGAAAGGGACCTTGTAGGTTATCTAGTCCAACCCTCCACCCAAGCAGCCTCTACACTATTTCTTACAAATGGCAGTTCAGCCTCTTCATGAAAGCTTCCAGTGATGAAGCCCCCAAAACTTCTAAAGGCAAGCTGTTACATTGATTGATTGTTCCCACTGTCAGAAAATTTCTCCTTATTTCTAGGTTGAATCTCTCCTCGATCAGTTTCCATCCACTATTCCTTGTCTGCCCTTCGGGTGTTTTGGAAAATGGCTTGACCCCCCCTCCTCTCCGTGGTAGCCCCTCAAATGTCTCCCCTGGTCCTTCTCTTCACTAGACTTGCCACTCCCAGTTTCTGCTACATTATATGTTTTAGCCTCCAAGTGCCCTCTTCATCCTGGTTGCTCTTCTCTGCACTTTTTCTGGAGTCTCAACATCTTTTTTTATAGTGTGGTGACCAAAACTGGATGTACTATTCGAGGTGTGGTCTTACCAGGGCTTTATAGATTGGTATTAGTGACTCGCTTATTCCTGATTCTATCGTTCTGTTAATGATTGTAAAATAAATCAGCAGAAGGAGTTTGAAATACTTCAAATAGCAAAGGGGAAAGAGATCTTGAAAGCACTGCTTATGAAGGACAAGTAAATGCACTGGTATTAGAAAGTTAACTGAGCAGTAACTGAATAAACTGGCCCACAGTCAGTCCTGGGTCCAGGACTTCTCCATAACTGAGAAGTTGCTCACTAGTAGTTGAAAGTTGTAACTGTCCACATGGAAAACTTGATAAGATAATTGGAAGGGACATTGGAGGTCTTCTAGTCCAACCCCCTGCTCAAGCAAAAGACCCAAAATCATTTCAGGCAAAGGGATATCCAGTCTTTTTTTGGAAAGCCTTCAGTGATGAAGCGCCCATAAATTCTAATGGCAAGTTATTGCATTGGTTGATTTCTCTCATCATTAGGAAATTTCTCCCTCGTTCTAAGTTGCTTCTCTTCTTGGTTAGTTTCAAACCATTCTTACCTTGCCTACTGGTGCTTTGGAGGATAGTTTGACACTCTCATCTTAGCTGAGTGTGGATCTGGACTTGGCCATCTCTGATGCTCCCAATGAGACTACTGCTATTCTGACCACTGGCTCCATGCTTCTGCCCAGCTGTCAATGGCCAAAAGGTTGAAGGTTGAACTCAGCTGGGCCAAAAGCATGTGTTCCCTCCAGATGTGCTTCCTGTCCTGATCCTTCACTTCCCTGAGCCACAACTACCAGGAGAAGCAGCTTGTCCTTCAAGCTGCTGACTTTTCTGGAGCTGCTACTCTGTTTTCCTCAAAAATTTGACCTACCCTGAAAGTAAGTCCTAGCTTAATTTTTACATGTGTGCCCAATATAAGCCCTAACCCCAAAATAAGCCCTAATATCACTCCCACTCCAGAGTGCATGGGTAAAAATTAAGCAAGGGTAGGGATGAGGGAGTGGAGTCTTACTATCTCAAAGATAAGGATAGTTGTAGCCAGGCCTCACACCCCCCCAACACCTGCCTTGCCAGACCATTTCTTCTGCAGCCAGCAAGGCTGGCAAGGTTTTCCTGAAGGTCTCTGTAGCTGATAACAAAGCTCCAGATCGATCCAGAGCTCTGTTATTAGCTGCAGAGGCCTTCAGGAAAGCTTTGCCAGCTGCAGAAGAAGTTCTAGAAGGCCTCCAACAACGAAAAGGAGGCTGGGGGCGATGCGTGCAAGTGAGGTTAGTCAGTGGATGACATCCCCGAAAATAAGACTTGGTGCCTTTTTTTGTGGCAAAAAAAATATAAGACAGGGTCTTATTTTGGGGAAAACACGGTAGTTCTCAGCAAAGCAGTTCCCAGGACTGAGCCCAGCCTAGGTTTTCTGGCTCTCCTTTACAGCAACCAAGGAGAACGTTTTCATAAACCTTACCCTCAAATTAAACATTTTTTCAGATGTAATAAATAGAGCGATGGAATGCCAGAAGAGCAGATCTTTTCTCTCCTCTGTAATGGAACCTGGGGCTTTGGACTGAGCAATAATTGGAAAGTGAGATAGGAAAGATTGACAAGGGATTATTGGTTGTGGCAAGCTAAAAAGCCTGGCTCTTCCCACTTCTGGCCACAAGATGGAGCTGTGCCATCACAGCAGTGTCCAAAGCCACAAGCCCTTCAATTTGACAGCAACCAAGAATTCTAGGAACTGTAATTTTAGTAGAATTAGAAAAAGGGGAAAGGTGGCAATTGGGAAATGCCTGGCAGTCCTTCTCTCCCCTGCCATGTTTTGCCATCCTGCCATTACGGATCTATTTCTCACCATCAGGCCGTAGTCTTTAGAGTTAAGAAACACCCATCGTGGTAGCAACCAAGAGCAGCCTATGACTTTCAGCAGCTGTGCAGGACTCAGCCTGGTTAATGCTTAAATTATAAAGGGACGTCCTGTTTCAAAGGGATTGCTGAGTCATAGCTGACTGAAGGCCACTTCACCGGCCACCCCAAAGTTGCAAGCTAGATCAGGAAGTTGAAATTTATCATGAACAAACCACTTCCTTGTGGTTTTCAAAGAAACCATAACAACCTCACCACGAAGTTACCAGGAGTCAATCCCAAGGAAATTTTAGCTTTAGTCTCAGCAAATGGCAGACTTAACTCTTGTGTGGATGACCATCAAGAAGCTCAACTTGGACAAAACTATTTGTGCGTTGTGGTCAAGAAACATGATGAATTTTTGAAAGATGTAAAATTGATTTTAAAAAAATCAGGAGTTAAATCTGAATTCAATATCAATTTAGGTTCTGGAGGTGACTCCTTGATTGCTAGTATAATGATTGCTAAAGTATATAAAATATTACTCAAGATAAGCCTGGAAGATGAATATGTAAAAAAGACTGTATGGTAAAATGGGCAATTTTGGGGGGGTATAAGACAACGCTAGATAACTGGGAGAATGTATGGACTAATGGATTAAAATTTACTTTGAATTATAGTTTGAAAGAAACATGCACTCCCATAAAACCCGCAAGAGTTAATCTCGAGGAGCCGTGGTGGTGCAGTAGTTAAAACACAGTATTGCAGGCTAATTCTGCTGACTGCCAGAATTTTGATTGTGACCTGCTCAAGGTTGACTCAGCCTTCTATCCTCCCAAGGTGGATAAGATGAAGACCCAGATTGTTGGGGGCAACATGCTAACTCTGCTTGGAGAGGAACTGTAAAGCACTGTGAAGCAGTATATAAGTCTTATTGCTATATACAAGACGTTGATTTTCAAATCTAAATCTAACCTGGCCAGAGTAGCTCAAGGGATGTATTTGTTAGAACTGCATCAGAAATATTTACCTTGTTTTCTTCTTCAGAAAATCTGCTAAGGTAGGACCACTTCGTCCTAAGGGGTCATCCGGCACCATAAATATGTTCCCCACAAAGGTGTACTGCAACAAGCTGCACAATATAAAACCAGAGAAGGGGTTCATACATTCTGCAAAGCCACAGTCTGTTTGGCAAACTCAAATGGGTCAGATCCACTGATTGTGCCATGTCCCCAAATGATAGTTTACAAGCTAGTTGACACACTAAACCACAAATGAGTAAACTAGTTTGGACTTCTTGCAATTTGCAAATCCAACTAGAGAGTTAAGAATAGATGATGGACTTTCCACCACCCCGCATGCACCCTCCCCAAGGATTCAGCTGAGGTGTCAGTCTCGCACTGTTGAAAAACACTGCATTCTGGTCTCCTTATGATCTTGAACAGCCAAGGTTAAATGTATAGATATTGGTTCTCCTGCTTGAGCAGGGGGCTGGACTAGAAGACCACCAAAGTCCCTTCCAGCTTATTCTAAAAATGTTAGCTTTCAGTAACCTCTTGAAAGCAGCCATTTTAGGAGCAACAAGAACATTCAATACACATTTAGGGGTAAGCCAATTTTTGCAGACTCTTCAGCACCTCAAGATTAGGCCCTAAAATCCAGTCACTGAATTTTACAGCAATTTGTCTGCTTTACATTCCAAATTAAGAGGGGCCTTGAGAGTAGTTATGGGCCCTGAGAACAGTTATGGGGTTTTCTCATCCCCAAAAGTGCTGTGCAGGTAGTCCTCAACTTACAACAATGGAGTCCCAAATTTCCATTGCTAAGCAAGACAGTTTTTAATTTGGGATTCTGCCCCGTTTTTGGCCTTGCCACAATTTCTAAGTGAATCACTGAAGTTGTTAAGTTAGCAAGACAGTCAAGTGAATCTGGCTTCCCCCATTGACTTAGTTTGTCAGAAGGTCGCAAATGGGATCACATGACCCTGAGACACTGCAACTGTCATAAATATGAATTAGTTGCCAAGTGTCTGAATTTGGATCCCTTGACCAGGGAGAAGGTGCAATGGAAAATTTGAAAAATTGTCATGTCATTTTTTTTTCAGTGCCTTCGTAACTTTGATCAGTCACTAAGTGGACTGTTGTAAGTCGAGGACTAACTGTAACATTTGTAGTTGGTTTGGCTATTGTTTTTCTCCTTGAAATTGAGTAACTGCTCCCATTCACTATCCTTAGCACTGACAAACCACTGAAAAATCACTTCCCTCAGAGCTGGGAAGGAAATGGCGGCTGTTTCAGCAGAAACATAGAAGTTTGGCTGAGGTAAGAAGGAACTACTTAAGCGTGAGGAATGGAAACGAGAAAATCAAGAATGGCTGGCTGTTGAATGAAGATGGACTGAATACGGGTTAACCACAACTCATTCAGGGACCGTTTGAAGTTACGGCAGTGCTAAAGGTGAGGCACTCGCAACCTGTCCTGCGTGTTTTAGCCATCCCTGCACTGCTTGAGTCAGGCGATGGGGATTGTGGTGGTTCACTTAAGGACCACAGCAAAAAACAAAGGACCACAGCAAAAAACGGTCATAAAACAAAGGACCACAGCAAAAAACGGTCATAAAATTGGATGCAGCCTCACTTAAAAGCCACACCACTTAATGGCAAATTTTCCAGGCTAAAATGTGGCTGTCGGGGACATCCAATAATAATAATCATGTCTCCAAATAGCTTCCTGTAGCTCTTGAGAGCCCTCTGGGCGCTCAAGCAAAGCTGATATAAGGTGGAGCACATTTCCTATCTGTAGGCAAGATATACAGGCAAAGAAACCGAGATTAACAGAATAGCATAGTTGGAAAGGACCTTGGAGGTCTTCTAGCCCAACCTCCTGCTCAGGCAGGAGACCCTATGCCATTTCAGACAAATGGCTGTCCAATCTCTTCTTAAAAACTTCCAGTGTTGGAACATCCACAACTTCTGAAGGAAGGTTGTTCCACTGATTAATTGTTCTAATTGTCAGGAAATTTCTCCTTAGTTCTAGGTTGCTTCTCTCCTTGATTAGTTTCCATTGTTTCTTGTCCTGCCCTCAGGTACTTTGGAGAATAGCTTGACTCCTTCTTTGTGAAAGCCCCTGAGATATTGGAAGACTGCTATCATGTCACCCCAGTCCTTCTTTTCATTTATTTATTATTTGAAGAGGAAGGAGGGAAGAGAGAAACAGAGAGAAAAAGATAGACAGAGGAAGAGAGGGGGGAGGAAGGAAAGAAGGAAGGAAGGAATTATTTTTCACAATAATTGCTATGGAAAAATTATGGCAATATAAAGGCAAAGGTTCCCCTTGTACCTCTGTGCCAGTCGTTTCCAGCTCTACGGGGCGGTGCTCATCTCTGTTACAAAGCTGAAGAGCCAGAGCTGTCTGAAGATGGCTCTGTGGTCATGTGGCCAGCATGATTAAATGCCGAAGATGCATGGAACGCTGATACCTTCCCACCAAAGTGGTCCCTATTTTTCTATTTGCATTTTTAGATGCTTTCGAACTGCTAGGTTAACAGAAGCTGGGACAAGTAACGGAAGCTCACTCCATTACGTGGTGCTAGGGATTCAAACCGCAAACTGCCATGAACTGCCACTAAGCCATCACGTCCCTTATGGCAATATAGTTAATAATAAATAAACCAGCTCTTCTTCCATTGCATCATTTCAGAGGGGTCCTCAACAGCAGAAGCTCCATATTTGAATAACATCCTCTAGAAATAATTCTACTAAAACTGTGAGAAAGAAAAGCTTTCCAATGCTCATCTTGAGTTTTTTCCTTCCCTCTGTTTCAATCCTAGGACTTCAGGAATGCAGCCTGAAGAGCATCTTTCTCATACTTGTTTTCAAAGCCTAAGAGGAAAATGTTGAGAATTCCTGAGCATGGCTAAGTAGGTGTGTTTGGAGAAAATTCTGCATTAGGTGGGAAAGCGGAAAGGAGAAATGTACACGTAAGAGAGTGAAGCAGCAGTCAAGCTCAGCAGGAGAAAGAAGAGAAGAGAAGAGAAGAGAAGAGAAGGGAAGGGAAGGGAAGGGAAGGGAAGGGAAGGGAAGGGAAGGGA
>BLBF01000050.1:14701763-14785592 GCA_015471245.1 Laticauda colubrina | reverse complement strand
ATCTATCTATCTATCTATCTATCTATCTATCTATCTATCTATCTATCCATCATCTATTATCTATATCCTATCTATCCATCCATTCATATCTATTATCTACCCACTCACCAAATTCATCCATCCATCTATTATCCTATATCTATCTAATCTGTCCATCCATCATCTATCCCTATGTTCTTTTCTCTCCCCCCTCCATTCTCCCTCTCCCTTCCTCACCCCACGCCTTCTCCTCTCTTTGCAAAGGTGCATGATTATTCTCAGCGCCCATGCATCTAGTTGGGTTTATGCCATCACACAATGTCGTGACTGGGATTAGTTGGTGCAGTTGCCCAATGTGCAAATGTTGATTCTAAAGGTTTTTGGGAGGTGTCTGTGCCTGCATTGGGGTGTTTGCGTGAGTTATCACATTCGTCCGTATCAATCCTTTCAGATTGCTTGTGCTTCAAGGAATCTGCAACTCAAGGCAAAGGGTGAATCGAGTAACTAAAAATTGGGTAAACAAAGTCTGTAAGTAGAAGGAACGTTTTTGTGTGCATAGGATTAGGACACCTCAACTTGAATGTGTGATTATATAATTTTGTGAATGTGTAGGTAATTCTTGTTTTGTTGTTTCTCTGCAAATGAATAGCAATAGCACTTAAACCTATATACCACTTCACAGTGCTTTTACAGCCCTCTCTAAGCAGTTTACAGAGTCAGCATATTGTTCCCCAAAATTTGGGTCCTCATTTTACCAGAGGTTGAAGGATGGAAGGTTGAGTCAACATTGAGTCTGGTGAGATTAGAACTGTCAAACTGCTGCCAGCCAGTGATCAGTAAAAACCCCAAGCTTTATTTAGGACCTTGGGTCTCCCAAAGTATGCCCAATTGTGTGCAGAATGGCCTTGCTATGGCGCTCAGGATGCAGTCTTCATAACCTTTTGGCTGTTGCCAGTACCCCAAAACGAGAACTTGCTTAGTCTAGCCTCAGTTTCCTGTCTCTAAATGTTTTCTGCAAGGGGGTGAAACTAGTTCAGGATGAGAAGTTTCTTTTCCTGCAAACCGCTAAAGCCCCTGTCACACAGCACCAACGGATGGAAAGAGGATGTAAAACGGAGAGAAACACTTGCCATCCGTTGGTTAATGCGATGCTTCCGTTCTGTACTCACTGCGTCCGTTTTTCATACTCTCTATCCATCCAGCATCCATCTATTGACATTTCATCCGCTCAAAAAGTTTTGAGCTGCACAAAACTTTTTGAGCGGAAAATGTATCCAACGCATCCGTTCTGCATCCGCTACACATATGGGGAACATCCGTTCTAAATCTGTTGTCATCCATTATGCATCCGCTATATCCACTAGGCATCCGCTGCGCATCCACGCAACTCACATCCGCTCCAGCGGAAAATGGACACAGGGAGGAAGCGAAACGGACGCGGAACGGACATGCAGCATTAGTAGCACGGATGTAGAAAGGATGAAAGCGGATGCAGCTCGCATACAAAGCATTAAAACAGAAAAATCATTCGCAGAGGGGACCTATCTCGGATATTTAGGATGTCTGCAGGATGCCTAGAGGATGCAAAAGGCCACCGAGTGAAAAACCTATATTTCCTATAAAAAGGGGGAGGAACTCACCTGGATCTCACTTTCAGTCCAGCAGCCCTGCAGTGCGGACCTCTTCAGCCTTTATCTTGCTCTTGCTCTTCCACAGCATCCAGTCATCTCCACCATGGATCGTCACACACTCCTTTTGGTAGCCACCATCGTTCTACAACAGTGTGAAGCCATCTACAGGCTCTTTCACCTGTTCTATGCGAAGAAAAGGAGGCGTCCAAGAAGTGTCTGGGTCCGAAGATGGATCGCGAGAAGAGCCGAGTACGGACTGTATAACAAGCCGATGGTGGAGCTGAGGAACGAAGACCCTTGTGCATTCCAGAACTTCATGAGGATGCTGCCAGCCATATTTGACGAAGTTGTGGAGCGGCTGAGACCCAGGTTGACCAAACAGAGCACCAACTTCCGGCCTAGCCTGGACCCTGGGCTCAAGGTGGCACTCACTCTGTGCCACCTGGCCTCAGGGACCATGTACAGGAGCATGCAGTACACCTGGAGGGTGCCACACAACACCATCAGCATTGTGGTCAGAGAAGTGGTGCAGGCCATCATCGAAGAATACCTGGAGGAGCTCCTCCAGTGCCCCTCCACTGAAGAAGGCTGGAAGAAAGTTACAAAGAGCAGTGGTATCAGAAGTGGAACTTCCCACACACCGTTGGAGCCATAGATGGCAAGCACATGGCCTGCAAAGCTCCAGCCAAGTCAGGGTCCACTTATCACAACTACAAGGGCTTCTTCAGCATCATCCTCTTCGCCATGGTCAATGCTGACTACAAGTTCATGCACATTGATGCTTCAGGCAATGGCTCATCTTCAGATGCCCAGGTATACAACGCCAGTGACCTCAAGGAGGGGCTGGAAGGCAACCTCATCATGGGCTTTCCAGATCCAGACCCCTGCCCAACGACACACAAGATGTGCCCTACTTCATCGTGGGGGATGACGCCTTCTCCCTCACAACCTACCTCATGAAGCCCTACACCTCCAGACTCCTCACCCGTGAAGAGAGGATCTTCAACTACAGGCTGTCCAGGGCAAGACGGGTGGTGGAGAACGCCTTTGGCATCCTGGCCAGCAGGTTCCAGGTACTTCTCACCACCATGCAGCCTCGCCCAGAGACCGTGAGGATGATTGTGGAAGCTTGCTGCATCCTGCACAATCTCATGCGCACCCACTACCCAGTGTTGCAGAACAGGCTCGTGGACCTCCAACAAGACAATGAGGACATGGAGCCTGGTGAATGGAGGCAAGGGCGAAACCTGATAGACACTGTGGATGTGCAAGGCCCCAACAGAGCTTCACGTGAAGGGAAGAAGCAGCTCAACCTCCTGAGACACTGGTGCAACTCCCCAGCTGGAGCAGTGGAGTGGCAAGACAGGATGATAGATGCTTAATGGATGCTTCCTTGAGCCTGTCTCATCACACTGATGAGATTGGGCCATGTATGTTGAGTGGCCCTACAATGAACAAGGCATTTAATAAAGATTTGTGTTTATGTTGAAATGTGTGGATCAATGATTACATTGTTATTGATAATAAAGGGCCATAGGTGTGGCAGCTGGGAGGGTGGACCATACAGTCCCACTATGCTTGCACTGGAGGTTTATCTATCCCACAGCTATTACCCATCCCAAAGGTATCCCTGCCCCACTGCTATCCTTACCCATCCCACAGGTATCCCTGCCCATCCCACAGCTATTACCCATTCCAAAGGTATCCCTGCCCATCCCACTGCTATCTTAACCCATCCCACAGCTATTACCCATCCCACAGGTATCCCTGCCCATCCCACAGCTATTACCCATCCCAAAGGTATCCCTGCCCATCCCACTGCTATCTTAACCCATCCCACAAGCATGCAAAGGCTTAACCCATTTCTAAAAGTTTCCACCAAGACTTTATTGACTAAAAGAACTGAAGCAAGTGTGTGAAGCAAAGATAATCTTTGTTAATTACAAACTGTAAAAGCAAAATGACCCAAGTAAAGTGTCCAAGCAAAGATAAAGTCAACAGGTAGCAACCCAGTCTCTGGCACTCTTCTCAATCACTCTGAGGCGTGCCCATAGTCTCAGGGGTGAAGGGTCCAGGTGCTGTGGAGGTGGATGCTGCTGGAGTGCTGGTCTGAGGCATCATTGGGGTGCCTGGCCCTGAGAGTACAACAGGAGATGGTGTGTGCAGGATGCTCTCAGAGAGCTAGCTCAGTCCTGTGATGTTGAGAGCCCCTTCCTCCAGGACATGGGGTGTACCGATGGCTGTGGGATGGAGGAAGGAGGAGTGTAGTGGGGATGTCTGGTCTGCAGGTGAGCGAGGTGAGGCGTGGGTGGCATCTGTGGCATGGGTGGCATCTGTGGCATGGGTGGCATCTGTGGCATGGGTGGCATCTGTGGCGTGGGTGGCATCTGTGGCGTAGGTGGCATCAGTGGCATCGGTGGCGTATGATGTACCTGTGCCTGGACTGGGAAGGGCTGCCTGTGCTGCTGGAGCTCCTGGTAGCAGTAGCCTTGGTAGGTGAGGGCCTGTGGAAAGCCTTGGAAGGGCAGTGACATCACCTGGGGTGGATGAGCAGACCTGGACTGGGTGGGAGCAGGTTCAGCTGGGTCTGGAGGGTTGTGAAGAAGACCGGTGATCCTGTCCTTGATCCCCTGGTACTGTGATTCAGACATGTTCATGAGGGTCTGGTTGACGTTGGTGAGGAAGGGCTTGTGGTTGGAGGATCGGACGTCGGTGTGTGCCAGCTGAGAGGAGATCTACAGTGCTTCTGATGGTGCCCCTGATCTCCAGCAGGACAGTGTGGCTCTGCGCCTCCGGTCTGGCTCTCTGCCTGCTTTCTGTGGAGGTGGAGCAGGGGGTAGATGTGGGCTGGTCTCTGGTGGAAGTGCCCTCTCCTTGCTCCCACTGTGTCAGGGGGTCCTCCACGCGCTCCTCCATGGGAAGTGCAGCTGTCGGGGGGGTCTTCGTCGTGGCACGCTCCACAGATACCTGCCTGGACACAGAAGCTGACTCTTGGCCAGAAGAGGACTGGCTCTCTGCGGGCTGCCTGAGAGAGAGGGTTGTCAGAGGGGCTGCTCCTCGGTGGCAGATCTCACCCTCCAAGAAGCTGCACTTGGCCATCAAGTAGGTGTCTCTGTCCGTCAGCTTGACCGTGGCCTGGCCAGATTTCTTCAGGTGCAGCTTCCCGTACCAGGTGTGCATGTGCTTCCACCAGCCGAGGAGCACCTCCGAAGTGTATCCCAGGCTCTCCGCCTTCTCTTTCCAAGCAGCCTGCTTCCTTTTGGTGTCTTGATAGAGCCTGTGTCCCTTCCGCCAAAGATACTTGTTCTCCCTCAGCCATTCCAGCACCTCATCCTCATGTTCCTCTTCGATGGAGTATTGCCTCCTCTCCCGTTCACGCGTATGCCTCTTCCTCCCTCTGGCAGGGCCATCTGGGCCCTCATCAGAGGGGCTTCGAGGTTGTAGGGGTTGCTCCTCCACACCAGCAGCAGCAGCAGCAGCAGCAGCAACAACAACAGTAGCAGCAAAAGCAGGACCAGCAGCACCAGCAGCACCAGCAGTAGCAGCACCAGCAGCACCAGCAGTACCAACAGGACCAGGAGCACTAGCAGGACCAGGAGCACCAGGAGCACCAGCTGGACCAGGAGCAACAGCAGGACCAGGAGAAGCGCCAGCAGAGTAAGCCCCAGCAGAAGCCCCAGAACCAGGAGCAGCACCAGCAGAGTAAGCACCAGCAGAAGTACCAGCACCAGGAGCAGCACCAGCAGAGTAAGTACCAGCAGAAGCCCCAGCACCAGGAGCAGCGCCAGCAGAAGCTCCAGCACCAGAAGAGTCAGCCCGAGCAGCAGAAGCCCCAACAGAAGCAGAGTCAGCGCCAGGGGGTGGGATGGTGGCCCTGTCCCTCTTGCCAGGGCTGGCAGCAGATGCCACAGGTTCCTCTTCTTCCCCATGGTTGTTGGCTGGCTGGCTGGCTGGCTGGCTGGAGCTGTGTCTGGCAGCAGGTCTTTCCTCTGGTGACCTGCTTGCAAGCTACTTCCCTTTATATCTGTGGAGCTGATGCAATGCATCCTCCCCGCATGCACAGTGAACGCTCTGCATCCGCTATGCATCCGCTAGGCTTCCGCTAGGCATCTGCTCTGCATCCACTTCATCCGCTCAGAATCCGCTCTGCGTCCGCTCTTTCCATTGCGCGTCTGCTTCGCTGTGCTCCCCCGGAAGCCCTGCGGGTGTGCCATCCGCTCCCATCTGCTTCCATCCACTAGGCTTCCGTAGAGCATCCTTTTTACGTCCCCTCTACGTCCTCCCCCCGTCCGTTCCTTTCTGTTGTTGTCCGCTCTGCTTATGCAAATTTGGGGCACTTTTGAGAGCGGATAACAATGGATGGAACATTTTCTTGTCCGCTGTGTCCTTTTTACAATCGTTTTGCATCCGTCGGCCAATGTGACAGGCCCTTAAAATAATAATCCTCCTCAAGGCTAAACAGAAGCATGAAATGGTCCAACGCTTCACAGCCTGCCCCCCTGCCTTTTTGATGTCATTGAATTGCCATGACATCCTGAGAAACCCCCTTAAAAAAGCAAAAAACAAACAAACCCAAGAATCAGAAAGGATGTTGGCTCCCGCAGGAAAGTTAGGTGTAAAATGTCCCACTTTTGGTTTCAATCAGCCATGCCATAATCCAGATGTTTCATTTAATTTCTCTCCATTCTTTCCATTCTTTATTGCCCTTGGGTACCTTGAGTTTGCTCTGTGACATTTGTGGGGCTCCCCCATAGACTTCTGCTCCCCCTTCAAACCCTCTTGTACTTCTATAAACCTCCTCCGGCTTATGAAATCATCCCACCAGTTTTTTTTGTTGGCAATCATACTTATAATCCAATCAGAATAGAGGCAGAAGGGACCTTAGAGGTTCTAGTCCAACCCCATGCTCAAGCAGGAGACCCTATACCAGTGGTGGGATTCAAAAAATTTTATTATCAGTTCTGAGCATGCTATGGCTTAGTGGGCGTGACAGGGGAAGGATACTGCAAAATCCCCATTCCCCCCCATCCCACCCCACTAACCTGCTTTCCAGCTCCATTCTCCTGTGTAGGGCAACCAAAAAAGACCCAGCCAATCAGCTTGGACTTAGGAGGCAGAGAAGAGATGGGGGCGGGGCCAGTCAGAGGCGGCATTTTCCAGTTCTCCAAACTACTCAAAATTTCCGCTACCGGTTCTCCAGAACTGATCAGAACCTGCTGAATACCATCTCTGCCCTATACCATTTCAGACAGGTGACTGTCCAATCTTTTCTTAAAATCCTCCCTTGTTGAGAGAACCCACAACTACTGAAGGCAAACTGTTCCACTGGTCAATTGGTCAAATTCCTCCGTTAGGAAGTTTCTCCTTAATTCCAGGTTGCTTCTCTCCTTGATTAGTTTCCATCCTTGGTTTCCTGTCTTGACTTCTGGTGCTTTGGAAAATAGGTTGTCGCCCTCTTCTTTGTGACACCCTCTCAAATCCTGGAATGCTCAAACACTCCAACTGAAATACTCAAGTACTTGAAGATCAAAAGGAGGAATTTCATTCCAAAAATTAGCAACTGTGATTCCAAAAAAATATAAAAAATTAAAAATGCACAGGCATTTGAGAAGGCTGCAGAAACTGGACTGTTTTGACACATTTTATCTTTTTTTTCCCAAAATACGTGCTTTTACCCTACTGTCCATAAAATAACTTGGGGAGGTTTCAGTTTGCAAAATTGAGATGCTAGAAATCAGTAACCCTGCCCAGTCTCTGAACATTTTTCTGCTCAGGTAGACCTTGGTAGACCTTGACTTACAACTGTTCATTTAGTGACTGGTTTGAAGTCATGACGGCACTGAAAAAAAAATGACTGATTGTTTTTACGACCATTTTAATATCCCCATTTGGCAACTGGCATGCATTTATAATGGTTGCAGCGTCCCAGGAAGTTATCACCTTTTGTGATTCTGTTATTCTTTTGTATTTTTTTAAAGGAGACATCAGAATAGAATAACAGAATAGAATTAAGTTGGAAGGGACCTGGGAGATCATCTCCTTCAACCCCAGGCTCGAGCAGCATAGTGTATTCCAAATATCAGCCTCTACCAAGGATCGAACTCCCAGCCTCCTGATTGTGAGGTGAGAGCTCCACCTCTAGGTCATTAATTTCTGGTATTCCTTCTAACTACATATAGTCCTCAGCTTACAACAGTTCATTTAGTGACCACTTACAACGGCAATGAAAAAAGTGGCTTATGACCATTTTTTCACACTTAAAGACCGCTGCAGCTTCCTCACGGTAATGTGATCAAAATTCCGACACTTGGCAACTGACTCATATTTATGAAGGTAGCAGGGTCCCTGGGGTGTGTGTCATGCAATCCCCTTTTACGACCTTCTGACAAAGCCAAGTCAAGGGGGGGAAGTCAGATTCACTTAACAACCAGATTACTAACTTAACTATTGCAGTGTTTCACTTAACTGTGGTAAGAAAGGTCGCTTAACAAATGTCTCACTTACCAAAAGAAATTTTGTGCTCAATTATTATATTTTATCATATAAAGTAAGGAGTAGCCGTTCACCTTTTTTTGTAGATTGATTCTTCAAAGTTTAGTTTTTGTCTCCCATTAGGGGACAGAATTGTACAGAAAAATAAAAACTCAGTGCTTGGAATTTGAAAAATTCAAACATACGGTCTGTGCAGATTCTCAGCCATCCAGGTCATGGTTGTCCCAAAAGTACTTTTTTCAAGAGACAACTGGATTTTCAGGTTTTTCTTTGAAGACCTTTCGCTTCTCATCCAAGAAACTGAAGAAGCTGCTACTTGAAAAATTATCTTTGGGACAATTCAGGCATGCATGTGTTTGTTTAGGAATCTTCCTGTTTTCAGTGGCGATTCCTTCCATCTTACAATTGTATAAGGGTTTATTGAGGTAAATACTACCCATGTTCTCCACTGCCTGGCGGAATACTTCCCTTATTCTTTAAGAAAGGGAAGAGATGGAGATAAAAGTTAATGACTGTTAAGGAAAACACGTAGAACAAGATAGCCAACATACCTCTGAGTTCTTTCTTATTCCTTTACACAAAGGCTAAAGGACTGTAAGAGGACAAAAATGTTCTCCCCTGCTATACCAGTTTTAGGGGAGAACAGTGTTCTCCGAGCTCTGCGGAAGGATTTTGTTTCCATTTAGTGAATTAAACGTTACTCATAGGAGATTCTCCTATATTTCAGAACTTCTTCCTGCTGTGTTGGGAAGTATGAGGGAGCAATTGTCAGGAACTTTTCAGGGGTCACCCCGAAAGCTTTTGTAGCCTGGTCTCCTCGATTTAAAGTGCTCGGCTACCCTTTGCATACAAAATACAGATGGGTAGAAAGAAGGAAGGGAGGGAGGGGAGGAAGAATGGGGAGGGAAATAGGAGAGGAGGGGGCAGAAGTAGAGGGAAATGGGAGAGGGAGAGAGGAAGGAAGGAAGAGGGGGAGAGAAAGGAAGAGGGTGGAATGAAAGGGGGAGGGGAAGGAAGGAAAAAAGGAAGAGGGGGAGGGGAACGGAAGAGAGGGAGGGAGAGGAGGAAGTAAGTGAGGGAGAGGAAGAGGGGAATGGGATAGGGAGGGAAGGAAAGAAAGGGAGGGAGGGGAATGGAAGAAGGGGACAGAGGAAGGAAGGAAACAAGGAAGGAAATGCTTAGACCTCTTTCCTGCCAAACCATCCCAGTTTCCTACTGACCACACGGCTCTCTCCAATTGGTCTCTACAGCCTTTGGATTTCTTCCTTCTGCAACTCCACTTTTGCTCCTCCTTTTCCCTTGTATTGGCTATATCCCAGTTCTCTCTTCGTCCCTGTGCACCTGCAGCCATTTCTAAGCCTCCCTCCCACCCAGTGGAACTACTTAGCCAAGGAACACCTGGCTTGCAACTGCTGCCGCATCTACCTGTACTTGTTTTGGGTTCTCCCCAGCCCAAAGTGAAGGAGATTGGTTGATAGATCACATATCCAAAGCAATCAACACCCCACCCCTCAATAAGATTAAAGTGATTGCTAACACAGCTTATTTTTAGAGAGAACATTTATCTGGTTTCCGAATGCCTGGATACTGTTCCTCCAATAATTAGCCTACTTCAGACCCTTTAACTGAAGATGCTAATTAAGGCAGAAGGAAAAGAGAAGACAACAACCAGCAGCCAGGTGGATGGACTCAGTTACAAAGCCAATGGGTGGCAGCAATCCCCACAGCCTGAAACAGCTGATTGGTGGTATTCTGGGATGCCAATCCAATTGCCAATCAGCTGCTTGTGCTAAATCATGCTGTGCTAAGGCTGATCAGGCTGTTTTCTGCAAGGAGCAATTGCTGGGAAGTGGAGGCAGATTCCCCGCCCCCCACTTGTTTTCCTCCCCAAAAGCTAGGTGTGTCTTATAGTCCAGAGCATCTAGTAGTCCAAAAAATATGGTACATTTAAAAAAAAAACTAAAGGTGACAACAGTTGGATTACCTTGATCTGGATCTGGAAGCTCAAAAGCTTTTATTTTAGCTGCAGGCTGGGCCTCCAAAATCACCCCGGAAAGCATTTAAATAAATATATTCTTCCTTGTTAATCCTGCTAAGGAAAGAAAGTCCTAAGGAAAGGACTTGTCCAGAAGGTGACTAGAACATGATCCCAACTCAAAACAGACTTCACCAGTTAATAAAATATTTGGTGGGGGGGGGAGAGGGAACCCACTAACATAATAAGCCAGATAAATGCATTCAGGGCACCTTGAGTACACAAGGACATAACAAGAGACAAGACAGGATATTTACTTTGCTTAACCATGATTTAATTCCACAAAGCGAAAAGCAAGTAAACCGCACTATGGCATCACATGTTGGGCTAATACAAAGACTGGGGTGGAAAAGATCCTAAGTCAAGAGCAGACCTGTGGCCTTGGGGAAAGATCAGACTGAGACAAAATTGAGCCCAATGAAGTTCATGGGGCAGAGGATTTCCTGCCAGTTCCCCCTTTGGCAAACCCCTTCTACATCCTTGTCTATGGAGATCTCAGTCATCCAGGCCATGCTTGTCCCAAAGGTGTCTTTTTCAGACAGCAACTGGACTTTCCTTTTCCTTGAGGACATTTTGCAATCTCGTCCAAGAAGCTTCTTTGGTTCTGAATGAATGTTGTAGGATGCAAGGGTTTATATTCCTTGCAATCATCCAGTCGTTAGTGCTCTTTCTGAGTCTTGTTAAGGTTTTATCTGTGCTCTCTGAATCATGCAAATGGTTGTGGAACTTTCTCAGAATTCCTGAAAGGACTGTGTTGTAAAGAGGAGATAGGTGATGTTGTAACACAGTCCTTTCAGCAGTTCCAAGAAGGTTCTACACCAGGGGTGTCAAACTCACGACGTGGTATGACCTATCATTATTTTTTTCCTCTTTCGCTAAATCAGGCATGGCTATGGCCAGTGCATGATGCATCTGGTCCGTGTGCTGAGAGTTTGACAGCCCTTTTCTATACCCATTTGTATTATTTAGGTGATCTTTAGATCACCTAAATAATACAAACCTCCAAGCATAATAATAAACCTCCAAGCAGCCTCAACGAGTGTCAAAAAGACCACTAACGACCAGATGTTTGCAAGAAATATAAACCCTCCCCTCCTCAACCATTCCTTCAGAACCAACAAAGTTTCTTGCATGAGAAGCGAAATATCTTCAAAGAAAAACAATGTCTAATTGACTTTAGGAGGAAAAGAAGCACTTTTGGGACAACTGCATACTTGTTTTCTCTTTCCTTGTCTCCTTCTGGATGACAAGCCCAGCATCTTAACCTCCAAGCCGGGGTCCCCAAACTTGGCATCTCTAAGACTTGTGGACTTCAACTCCCAGAATACTCAAGGTAGCAAAGCTGGCTGAGGAATTCTGGGAGTTGAAGTCCACAAGTCTTAAAATTGCCAAGTTTGGAGATCTCTGCTCGAAGCCATCGCACCCCCCAAATAAATAAATACATTCAAAAGTTCACCCACATGGGAATCCAC
Organism: Laticauda colubrina; assembly: GCA_015471245.1. Classification (NCBI taxonomy): domain Eukaryota; kingdom Metazoa; phylum Chordata; class Lepidosauria; order Squamata; family Elapidae; genus Laticauda; species Laticauda colubrina. Next base: position 14,773,983 of record BLBF01000050.1, on the reverse strand, counting down.
CACTGGTATATTCTCCATTCAAAGATTGCTGCATTGTTTCACAGATACTATAACATTTTGCTGCCTGTCCCGATAATCATTTAGTTGCGGTAAGATAACTTCTAGAAGAAAAGATGACAAATCATCCACGGGAGGAACCATTGCAAACTACTCTTCTTCTCTTCACAGCACCGTTTCTCCCATGACATAGATTTCATTCTTCTGAAACAAGCCAAACCTTTTTGAACAGAGCAACTTCCTGGTTTGGAAACTCCAGTGCTCAAAAACAAGCTACAGCATTACAAACCAAGCTATCTATTTACAAGCTGAGCGTTGCGCCTACCGAGCAAGTATTAGACAAAACGGAAACACATTGACATGCAGCCTCATGTCTCTTCAGGTCAATCTAAAATATCCTGGAGAGCTGAGGAAAGATCAGGGAATGCAAACATGTAGCCGCTTTCCAGAGTCCTCTTGGGAAGCACCCGCTGCCCATCGAGCAGCATGGTGCTTCGCTCAGAGCCAAAAACAGCTTTCACTACAAAACCCGGCAGAGGCAAGAAGGCGGGACGTTTAAGCACCGACCCCATCGCCCGGGCAAAGTCCTCGCTAGTGGTGTCCACGGCAGTCGGCGCCACACCATTTAAAATACCCCTAAGGCCCTCTTTCTGCAGGGCGTGGGTCACAATTCCTGACAAGTCGACGACGTGGATCCACGGGAAATGCTGGTGCCCAGAAGCAATGGGGCCTCCCAGTCCAAGGCGGAAAGGCCATATCATCTGGCTAATGGCACCACCGTCTTTGCCTAGCACAGCACCTTAAAGCAAACAAAGGTATAATTACAGAGTTACAAAGTACATTTCGTATAGGCTTCCCTTAGGCACTGCACTGTTAGATGCATTATGCCCCCCTGTCTCCCCTGTCCCAGTCTGAGTCCGAATCCAAGAGGAAGACGAACAGCTGACAGGGAGCAGGAGAGTGGCTCCACTGGCTGTGAAGGAAACCGGGGCAAAGTCAGGCTGGGCAGAACAGGGAAGAGGCAGAACAAGGGAGAGGGCGTTCAGAGGAAAATCAAGGCCCAATCCCCTCTTCATCCTAGGGCATGCAGGGAAGAACTGAGAAGAGAGCAACATGGGTTGTGTGGCTTATGGGGGAGGAAAGGGCCCCGATTCCCTTCACAAGGCACACTTGGGGTGGAGTTTAAAGGAGAAGCAGATGGGAGAGATGGTTGTCGGGAACAATTGCTGAGTTAATCTAGTATTAGCTGCTGTTATCTGAGTTCCTGGCATCCTCCCAGCTGGTTTAATTTACTGCCATGTTACTTCACTTCTGGAACTCCTTATCTTGCCCTGCCGAATTTATTATTTTATTTTGCCTTGTTGGATAATTTAAAGTTTTCTGTTTACAACGTTTGGATTGGAATACCTGCAGCCAAAGGCTGTTGCAGGTTCGTGGGAGAGTTTTTCTCCAGACCGAAAGGTAACCAGGACATTGGGGGCAAAGTTGGAGCTAATAAAGGGATCCATACTTATCCTCTGGCTGAGTTGCCTTTGTGCCACACCCTAGGTCATCACAAGATGGTTCTCTGAAGATGCCCCCAATGGAACAGATCTGTACAGGTAGACCTCACCTTACAACATTCATTTAGTGACCAAAGTTACAATGGCATTGAAAAAAGGTGACTTATGACAATTTTTCACACGACTGTGGCAGCATCCCAGTGATAATGTGATCAAAATTTGGATGCTTGGCAACTGGCTCATATTGATGACAGTTGCAGTGTCCTGGGGGTCACGTGTTCCCCTTTTGCAACCTTCTGACAAGGAAAGTGAACTGGGGAAGCCAGATTCACTTAACACTGTTACTAATTTAACACTTGCAGTGATTCACTTAACAGGTTTTGCAAAAAAAAAAGGCCATAATATTGGGCAGAATTCACTTAATGAATGTCTCACTTAGCAGCAGAAACCTTGGACTCAATTGTGGTTGTAAAAACTACCTGTATAACATGCCAAGTTAGAAAATTGGAGTTCAGTGACACGGTACACACCAAGCAAGGTACATTCTGGCTTAACCTATATAGGTGGTTAATTGACCACCTATATAGGTGGTCAATTTTCAACCACAATTGGAGCCCAAAATTTCTATTGCTGAGACATTTGTTAAGTGAGTTTGGTCCCATTTAATGACCTTTCCTGCCACATTGGTTAAATGAACCGCAGTGGTTAAGTCAGTAACACAGGTTGTTAAGTAAATCTGATTTCTCCATTGTCAGAAGGTCGTAAAAGGGGAATCCCATGAGCCTGGGACATTGTAACCATCACAAATACAAGTCAGTTGCCAAACATCTGAATCTTGATTGTGTGATCCTGGGGATGCTGCCATGGTCGTAAGCCTAAAAAATGGTCATAAGTCACTATTTTTCAGTGCTGTTGTAAACTTTGGTTCCCTAAACAAACTTGTAAGTCCAGGGCTAACTCTATGTGACTCCATATTATTCCAGTTATGCTTGTAATAAGAGGAAAGAGATATGCCCGATTCATCAGGGTAAACAGAGTCAAGAACATCTGTGACCAAAAGCCACAATGAATGAGAACTGAATCAGAAGCTTCCTAGTTTCCATGTAGAATACAATAAATTCTCCCAACCTTTTGGGCACCAGGGACTGGTTCCATGGAGAAAGGTTTTTCCGGGGACAGGAGTGTGTGTGGTTTCTGCGTGCTGTCTGCATACCATGAATGGAGCTTCGCTTGTTTGTGTGGCCCAGTTTCTGTGGCATGCCACGGACCAGGGGTTGGAGACAAAAAGTATCTTTAAAGCAGAAGTTTGGAATTTGTATTCTACAAATAAATATTGTCTTGTCTTACCGGATCTCACTACCACTTGGCGAGTGGCTTCACTAGGAATTTTAGCTGCTTCCTCCCAAGAGGACACTAAGCGAGAAAAGAAATCGAAGTCTCCACCTGGACTTTCTTCAGTGTATTTGGTGGTGTGGCTGGGCCGGTAATATCCTGGAGATATTAGACAGTGATTTATTACAGAACGGTAGTCCATGCAAATAGATTAACAGCTCTTAGGACAAACACCCATCTTTTAGATCTGAACTTTGAATATATCTACCCAAAATGGTTGAGAAATACTTTTCCCAGGAAAACTGTAGAAATTATTATTCAGTTCAAGAAGACAGGCTCTTCTGGAGGTTTGCAAAATGTATCTTGGTTTAATCATTATTCAGTGAAATTTCATACCATTTTTTTTTTTTTAAATGCAGGATTGGAAACTTTTAACCCTCTAGGTGTTGTTGGTCTACAATCCATAACAGCTTCATATGGAGGGTCCTTAATGGAGTTCATGAATATCTGTAGGGCCATAAGAACCCCTAATTTAATTTTTCTTTTAACAACCCTACAATCCCTTACTTTGGGTTGAGGTCAGGGCGACTGATTTGGAGCTGAGCTTACTGGCTTGATGCCCTTCCTGACACCTACATGGAGTTCACAGCAGAGAAAGAAAGAAATGGCTGGAGAAAGAAATATCTGACACTACCTAGGATCAAACTCATAACCTCCTGATTATGAGGGAGATCCACCTCTAGACCACCATGCTGCTCCCAAGTACCCTATTCATTTGGTTTTTAATTCCTTTGATGCACTTTACATAATGAAAGCTTGCTTAATCACAAACCACTGTTGATTGGTTCTGAATACCCTACAGGACAAATCATGACTGTAATGGCTGAATTCACTTCGCCATCTAATTCAAGTCACTTTAGCAAAGTTTTGACTTTTTTCCCTCAATGGAAAAATGGAATCTTCACTCTCAGATGCCATTTTTTGCAAGCTACACCAATTAATCTTAAACCTCAAGGGGGAAAAATGCATTAATTTCAAGCAGACCTTAATGCAGTATTTTTTCAACCATGTCAATTTCAAGGTATAGACTTTTAACTTCCAGGATTCCCCAGCCAGCCATGCTGGCTGAGGAATTCTGGAAGTTGAAGTCCACACATCTTAAATGTTGAAAAACTTGACAAACACTGCCTTAATATACTTAATATACAGTCACATACACTGCTGCTTGTCAATATTCTTTCACAACAACCTTCATTCTGACTGGTCAGAATGTTGATGAATACGCGATAGAACCCAGCCATGAGAACAATGGTTTTAAGATTCTTAGTGTAGATACATAATTTTGTCGGTATAAGTGCTATATAAGTGAATCTGATGCTCAACAGTTGTCATTATGGGTAGTCCTCAACTTACAACAGTTCACTTAGTGGCCTGTTACAACAGCACCGAAAAAAGTGAGTTTCAACCATTTTCCACACGTATGACCGTCTCAGCATTCCCAGGGTTACGTGATTTGCATTCGTGTGCTTGACAAATGACTCATGTTTATGACGGTTGCAGTACCTCTGGGTCACATGATCCCCTTTTGCTACCTTTTTGACAAGCAAAGTCAATGGGAAAAGCCAGATCCACTTCACAACTAATTTAATTGCAATGATTTACTTAACAAATGTGGCAAGAAAGGTGGTAAAATGGAGCAAAACTTCAATTAACCGATTTTTCCCCTTAGCAACATATGCTTTGGACTCAACTGTGGTCTTAAGTTGAGGACCATCCATACTTCACATAAATTAATTTAAAAGTAGTTCCCGTCAAGGCTGAGGGATTAATTTGGTTCCCAAAACCCTTTTCCTATTACAAGTAATCCTCAACTTATAACAGTTAATTTCATGACCGTTTGAAGTTACAAATGCACTGGAAAAAAGTGACTTATGAATGTTTTTTAGCCTTTGCGGCAGCCCCATGGCCACAGGATCAAGATACAAGACGCTCGGCAACTGACTCATGTTTATGACGGTTGCAGAGTCCCTGGATTATGTATTCAACTTCTGCAACTTCTGACAAGCAAGGTCAAGCCAGATTCACTTAACAACCACAGCGATTCACTTAACGACTGTGATTAGAAAGATGGTAAAGTGAGGCAAAACTCTCTCACCAACTGTCCCCCTCAGCACTGGAATTTTTGGGCCTAATTGTGGTCGTAAGTTGAGGACTACCTGTGTTTACACTCACTACTTAAAAGTAAAGGTTCACCTTGCACATACGTGCCAGTCATTTTTGGCTCTAGGGGGCAGTGCTCATCGCAAAAATCCAGTGTTGTCCAAAGACGTCTCCGTGGTGATGTGGCCGACATGACTAAATGCCTTTGAAGGTTCACGGAACACTGTTACCTTCCCACCAAAGGGGTCCCTATTTTTATACTTGTATTTTTACATGCTTTCAAACTGCTAGGTTGTGGCAGAAGCTGGGACAAGTAATGAGAGCTCACTCCATTACGCGGCGCTAGGAATTTCGAGCCGGTCAACTGCCGACCATTCTGATAGACAAGCTCAGTGTCTTAGCTACTGAACCACTGCATCCCTTTATACACTCACTACTTACTTAGAATCAAAGAGATAGCAAAGTTACATCAGAGCTTTGTGGTTAATACCTATGCCGGTGACAAGGACCCAGGCCTGAGGCGGGTGTTCAGCATCTCTGATGGCTTTCGCCAAGGATTTTGTGGTCTCTACTCGACTGGAAATGACCTCCTGACGGAAGGCATCATTCCACCTGCAGAAGCCCCCACACACAAAAACATCAGTCCTTCAAAGATAAGTTTTGTCCTTTCACTAACATTTCCTATTTTTAAAGTCTGCCAATCATTTCACAGAGGAAAAAAAAAAAACATGCTTCTAGCAAAACCCATGTGAATGCCTTGCATGGCATCTAAAAACTTTCTTCTTCTTCTTAGAAATCAAGAGCTAGATCTCTCTGCATAGAATTTCAGGAAGAAAGAATTGTTCACTTTGTAGGTAAATAACAATCCATTAAGCTGGAGAGATACCTTGACTAATGACACAGAACTTTAATCCTATTATGAATCCTCTAACAAGTCATAAGGGTTAAGAAGGAGATGACATTCAGCTTGTGAGCCCAATCATCCTGGCAATATGCAGGATCTGTTTTTATTTTTTTTTCCTTTCAGCTACATTAAATATTGGAAAGAAATCATGAAAAGGGGACTTTGGGGCCTGGGTGTATTTCTGTAGGCAAGGAAGCGGAACAGATCAAGACCGAGTCTGGTAGTGTGGAAAAAGTTGACAATCGAAAAACAAATTTGAAAATGACTGTATTAGGTTAGGATCCGCAGATTAAAATAAAAATCTTCCCCCAAATGTGTCTAAGTGCAAGGGTCTCCAAACATGGCAACTTTAAGACCTGTGGACTTCAACTCCCAGAATTCCTCAGTCAGCATGGTTGATTGAGAAATGCTGGGAGTTGAAGCCCAGGAGTCTTAAAGTTTCCAAATTTGGAGAACCCTGTTCTAGTGCATCCCTAAGGGAGAAGTAGCTGGGCAACAGCTTAGAATATTGTTGACTGCTCCATTTTACCAACTTCCCTTTTCTCCTGGTCTTGAGGCCTGAACAGATGATAGGCAGTCCACCTAGTGCATCCAAATGCAAATACAAGAGAGGAAAGCAGAAACGAGCAGACACAATGCATGACAAAGAATATATAGATGTCCCATAAAACCACAACTGGTAATGGAATTGAAGGAGGAATTCTAGAAGCCAGGCTCCACATATTTTCCTGAGTATCTTTTTAAGTTCTTTTCCATGATCCAATCATCCATACCGAATCAGTATCTTCAAGAAATCTTCAATACACAAACCTGCCTGTGCCCTACCATGTGCATCCTGAAGTCTCAAGGCCCACACAGCACCTGAAACCTTGACTGTAGCTATGCAGTCTTTCCTCGTGTGGTCACTCAATTTTAACAATTAAGTTGAAAGAAGGGGACATTATTAAAAATATGAAAGGAAGTCAGGGTAAATGTTTTGAACTTTTTAATTGAATCAAATCAAATATAGTTCTTGTCTGAGCTCAGGAATTCCCAACTCCCGATGATCTCATTCGGAATGGAGAATTCTGGAAAACTGTGGCGGCTCTAGTTCTAGACAAACAGAATATTTATATTAATACATATAACAATATATAGGATAGGGAAATAGTGATAAGAAGGAATGGAACAGAACAGAATTATTCTGGAGGCAATACGTCTTGATGGAATGGAATGGAAAGAACAGACTAGAATGGAATAGATTAGAACAGAACAGAAAAGTACAGAACGTAAATATTCTGGAGGCAAGAGTTCTTCTGTTGGCACTTGTCAATTCTGCTTAACATCCCTACTTCTAAGAACAACTGAGGAAACAGTTGGTGAATTTGAGGAAACCATATTCATGTCCTACAACTGACCTTGTGCAAAATTATTAAGACTTACCTCTGAAGAGGATTGAGGACATTTACTCCAGCCAGGTTGACCACTCCTTCACAGGATGGGAGGCCTACACGGGAGAGTTCATCCTAGAAATCAAAACAGAAACTCAGGGTTTGTCATGTTTTTTTTCTCTTCAAACACATTGTACAATGTCACCATAATTAACAGAAGAAAAAGCTGCTGCAAATGCAGCAGTATTAGTAACGCAAGGAAACATCAAGCCAATTATTGTGTTGCTTTTAAGGGAATGAAGTAAAAAGAAAAAAACCTAGAAAAATATTATAAACAGAACAACTTTCCAAATATGACAAAAGTCTTCCATCTTTACTCCTTTGCAAATAAAACCCCAAACCTCTAACCTTACCATATTTTTTGCAGTATAAGACGCTCCAGAATTTAAGTTGCACCGAGCTTTTGGGAAGGAAAACAAGAAAAAAAATCTGCCTCTGCCTCCCAGCATCCATCAGTATTCATCTGGCTAGTATCCTTGCAGCAAACAGCCTGGTCAGCTTCAGCACATTATCACAACCTGATTGAGCACAAGCAGCTGATTGGCAGTTGAATCCACCTCCCGGAATATCGCTGACCAACTGTTTCAGGTGGTGGGGATCGCTGTGCCCATCACCACCTCTGTGTGCTCCGTTTTCAGCCTCCGGATGCCTGTTTTCAGCACCCACACATTCCATTTTTGGCCCATTTCAGGCAGCAGGGATCCGTGCCACCACCTATCACTGCTGCTGATTGCCATCAATCTTTGCCACTGCCTATCATGGTGATAGGCGACGGCAGTCCACGCTGCTTGGAATAGGCCAAAACGGGGCGTTTGGAGGCAAAAAATGGACTGCAGGGAGGCAAAAAATGGCGGAAGGATGGGGGCTGGTGGGTGGGCAGGGCTCCAGCAACATTCACTCTATAAGACGCACAGACATTTCCCCCTATTTTTTTTTTTTGGGGGGGGGGGGAGTGCGTCTTATAGTGAGAAAAATACAGTAATTTAAATCTGACAAATGCATTTTGAGATAAAACAGACAGAAAACAAAATTACATGAGCGAATTATACTTTATTGTCAGGCTACACTAATAGAATCTTGCAAATGAGTGGGGTGGTAGCCTAGTGATAAAGGTGTTTGCCTTCCAATCAGAAGGTTGAGAGTGCCTTCTGAGGCACTTTTTTCAATGCCCAGGCACTGAAAAAAATATCTGCTACGAACAAATGCTTAGCTCCATCCAGTCACCCGATTCTACCCCTGAATTAAGAGATTACAAAGTCATAAAAAGGGAGTTTATTAATAGAACCTTGCAAGTCTGAAAATACAAATCTTTAGCCGATACTTTTAACCATTTGATCCATTAAGATGGGTCCTTCCAAAGTACTGTAGCTTCTGCCTTTCTTATCCAATCCTTTCTTTTTTCTTTCTTTCTTTCCTTTCCAATCCCTCAATGTCCTCACATGTCAACAAACGTACACATGTCAACAAACGTTTGCAACCAATGGGACGTAATTTTTTTTTCTAGAGTTGTATATGTTAGCCAACTTTCCATGGTTGACAAGACTACAGTTTTTTAGCTTATCCCAATTACACAGAACAGATCCAGAAACTAGATAGAAAACGTTACCTGAGATGTACAAAACATACAATTTTTATTGTTATATTAAGTTGATTTTCAGGTGATAGTGATAATCTCATATTAATTTAAAAAACTCTCAACTGGTTGACAAATGTTAATTGATAAAGGCAATCAGTAATCTATTTTACATGTTATCTACATAACTATCTTGATTTCTGTCCTTCTTTACTTTTCCCCAGCACCTCAATTTAAATTCTACACCAATGTAGTCACTCCACTGCATTGAGTGAAGTGACCTGCACTATAAAAGCTTAAACCTTTAATAATCATTTCATTGAAAAGCTATTCTTAAGTGTCCTTCTGATTTCCATCTTCCATAGACTAAATCAATTCTCGTCCTACAATATTTTAGAGGTTATAACTATTAATTACAAGTAGTCCTCAACGTATGACCACAAATTGAGAGCAATATTTCTGTTTTAAAGTAAAAGAAGCTATTAAGTGACTTTGTTTGACCCCATTTTATGACCTTCCTTGCCACAGCTGTTAAGGGAACCACTGCAGCTGTTAAGATAGTAACACAGTTGCTCAGTAAATCTGGCTTTGCTTGTCAGAAGGTTGCAAAAGGGGATCACATATATCTGGGACCTAGCAACAGGTCATAAATATGAGTCAGTTGTCAGCATCTAATTTTGATTGCATGATCACACGATCCTAAGTGTGAAAAATGGTCATAAGTCACTTTTTATACAGTGCTGTTGTAACTTTAAACTATCATAAACAAACTGTTGTACGTCAAGGACTATCTGTATACATTTCAATTACAAATACCTCTTGTATTCCCTACCATTAACTTTGCTGTCCCCATTGACAGCAAATGAGCATTCAAACAAACCATTCTGCTTTGTCACTGAATTTTAGCGTTCAGTAGGAGAACCTTTTGTCAGCAAGCAAAGAAATGGCAGGTCTCTAGTTCTTCTGACAGACTACCCAAGAATATGCCTTGGTACATTTTTTTCATTTTGCCAATGGTCTGTTGATTCTATACACTTTGTCGATTTCTGCCTCCAAATCATCTTCATCCCATTCAAAAATTCATTAAAGCTTGAAGAATCTTTTATCTGGGGTCTTCTCGGGAATTGCTCTAAATGTCAAATGTATTTTGTTTCCATTCCAGTAATTCCAGATTGTCTAAGTCAGGGATGTAAAACTTACATTGTCACCACATGACGTATCATGTCGTAATGACTGCATCATGTGATGTGACTTTTCCCCCCTTCACTAAACTGGGCATGGATGTGCCCAGCGCATGACGTATCTGGCCTGCGGATCAGGAGTTTGACAGGCCTGGTTTAAGTCCTTCTCCATCTCTTTGTTCATTATTTCTGTTTTGCTTTCTAAAATTTTCACTTTGGATTTAATTCATCTATCTGCCCTATAGATTCTTCAGGTTTTTCTGTAACTTTGTCTCCCATCTTTTCATCTACATCAGTGCTAGCAAACCTTTTTAGCACCAAGTGTTGAGACAGGAGCATATGCATGCACGCCGGAAACCAGAATAGCAGCTCCCTGACACATGCGTGTGAAAGTGCTAGAAACCAGCTTAGCTTAGCTTCCTGGCGCATGTATGCGTGCCGGCCACCTGGTATTCCAATTTCTAATGAACATGTGTGCGTAAAGACCAACTGGCCACAACATGCATGCACACTGGGGAGATGCTTTTCCAGTTTCTGGTGCTCCCGCATACACAAAGATCAGCTAGCCAGCGCACATACGCACGCTGGAACCCAGAAGAGCAATGGGCAACAGCTAGCATGCCTGGAGAGATGGTTCTGCATGCTATTTCCGGCATGTGTGGCATAGGTTTGCCATCACAGATCTATGCAAACTTTTGTTTGATTGTCATTTAAGAAATTAACTGAGACTGTCTAATCTGGAATGGATTTAAACATATTCTTCTAAGTTTTAGCTTGTTTGAAGCCCCTGTTCCTTACCCAGGTTAACCGATTCTTTCCAGGCTGACGAGAAATAAGGGTGACTTCATGGCCTTGGCTTCTTAGCACTCGGCTTAAGTTTCGGCCAATAAATCCAGTCCCGCCACCTAAATTACATTCAGAAGGCGATGATGGAATAATGAGATAGTTAAAACAACCACAATCCTGTTGAGAAATTATTTGTTAAACTCATATCCTACTTTTTCTCGAGGAGCTAGTTTTTGGCTTACTTGGGAACTCTTTCAATTTATTTTCACAACTCCATCCTATAAGATAAGTTGTCTGGAAAAAGGTGCACCATTCAAGTTTCTTTGGCTAATATTGAAAATTTCAATCTAACCTTCCAAGCTCCCCTTCCTCAAATCAACGTGACCACAGTAAATTTATTTATTTAGTTTTTTTTTTTTAATAACTCATGTTCCTTCCTCCCCCAATTTTCTCCACAGTAACAACCCCTTTTGAAGTGGATTGGATTGAGAGTGAGGGACTGGCCCAAAGTCACTCAACTGGCTTCCACACTTAAAGTGGGACTGGAACTCACAATCTCCTGGTTTCTAGCCAGACGCCTTTCACCACTAAACCAAATAGGCTTAAGTTTAGTTTAACTTTAGTTCATTAAAGCTTCTGTGCTCATCTTTAGAGTTCTCAAAGAGATTGTCTCTTTCCTAAAATCTGAATGTTCCATTTAATAAACACAAATAGCTTCCTTTCCTCATGGCAAGTGACTCTTTTCCTTAAGAACCAATAAAAGCAAACAAAAAGCTGGGAGGATATTGTTTGGGTGATCCACAAGAAAAGGAAAAGAAATGTTCAATTGGGGGAAAAGGTTTATTATTGATTCAATTTCTACAGCCAACCATCTCAGTCAATGGCTCTGGGCAGCTTACAATTAAAAAAAATGTTACATTTTTTATTTATATTTTAATTAAAAAAAAAATAAAAATGATTTTAAAATAAAGCAATAAAAAAACAATAGAAACATCCAAATAAATATACATAACATCTGAGATATTTGGCCAACTAGAAATGCAGCCAGGAAAGGGGGCCCTTAATACATTCAATAGCTTAGGCTCAGGAACATAACCAGGATTTTAGGGACTTATGAAAAAACTCCCATTAGAATGGGACCATTCTAATCTCCATGGGGAATATTCCATAGAGCAAAGACCATTGCAACAAAAAAGGCCATATTTTAGTCCCCATCAACTCTGGTCGATATAAATCTACATAGGTTTTTTTTTTCCCCCTGAAAGAAACTTTTCCTAAGATTTTCCCAAAGGTGCTTTCAAAAAGAAAACTAGACTATGACTTTTCTTGAAGAAGTTTTATTTCTCATCCAGGAAGCTTCTTCAGATATAACTGGTGAGGAATGGAAAAGATTTATACAATTCCCTTCCACTGGCCAGAATTAGTTAGAACTGAAAAAGTGCCTCAGATAAGAAGTACAACATCTTGAAAAAAAAAATCAAATAAGTTCAGTTGCCTTTTGGAAAAAAAACCAAAACTCCTAAGATTAAAATGACTGTGTGATTGAGACCAACTATCAGTTACATCTGAAGTCACAGAGCTTGTCATGGGGTTCTTTATCACACCTGCACATGCCTCAGCCAGTATGATTCTGTTTAATGTTTAAAAAAAAGCCAGCTGGAGAGAGGTAGGGAGTTTCCTGCCTGAGAGACAAAAGCAGAAAATAAGAATTTTAACAGCTTTGAATTCTCAAAAGGAAGGAAGGGAAAAGCCAGGCAATGCATTACTGAGGAGCCAATTTGGCGTTGTTGGTTTTAAGGCATCAGGTTAAAAACCAGGACATCAGAAATCTGCTTTAGGCACAAAGCCAGCTGAGTGACCTTGGACTAGTCACTTTCTCACAGCTCTAGGAAGAAGCAAAAGGGGGGATTTGAGGTGACTACCCCCCCCCCCAAAAAAAACCCTGCCAAGAAAGCTGCAGAGATTCACCCAGGTGGTCGCCAGCAGTCAACACTGATTGGAAGGCACAAAATTAAAAGAAAAGAGCATTATTGATGGGAGTACTCCTGTCTTTCTTCTGTAAAATAAAAAAAAAATAAGGAAGAACCCTCTTTTCTCTTTCTTGAAGGCAGCATCCTTAGTAAGGTAACAGGTTGAGAAAAGGAGAGGGGGGAGAGCACCTATCCCAAACTGAACGAAGGTCGACCTGAACTTCCCCAAGACCTCACTGAGCACAGTGAAGGAGACACTAAATCCTTCAGTTCCTCGGATGGGATTCTTCCCCGGTTCCTCAAAGAGGAATCTCACGTTCACCCTTTGCACGCATCCCGCGTGTTGACCGCAGTTCAAGGTGGCGCTAATCCAGCCAAGAACTGCAAATTGCAATTGCCAAAAGGGGGGGGGGGGATAAGAAAAAAAATTACAGCAGTCCCGCAGCAAAGAAAACAGCCCTTCCTCCCATTGCATAGGGGCGATGTCGGCTCTGAAAGCGAAAGCGACCACCACTCACCAATTAAGACTCTCATGGTTTTACGCGAATCTGGGCGCATGCGCAGGAAGTCTCCGAATGAACCAGAGAGAAAGAGAGACAAGACGAAGGCATAGAGTGATCTTCCGGGAGAGCCCGCAGAACTCAGCCGGAAATGAAATGAGGGAAGGTAGTCGTTCTCTCTCTCTCTCTCTAAAAAAACCTGCAGAGCAGGTTTTAGCCCCGAAGAAGCGGCCGTCAGAATTCAGCAAAGGCCTGGACTATTCTTATCCGTAGGAGAAACGCAGCGTCTTTGTGACGTCATTAAAGGTGGACCGTGTGTTCCTGAGCCAAATAGGAAGTGACGAGTGACGGGACGACAGCTGCTGAACCGTTTCGAATCGTGAGTGTAGATCAGGGCTCTTTTTCGGGGGCTGGGAGGGGAAGGACAACAATTCTCAGGCTTCCCGGCCCTGCTTTAGGGTTGGGGTTTTGTTGTGACTTAGAAGCGAGGGGAGAAAATTTTCCCTCCTGACTTAATCACGCCTCCCAAAAAGGCTGAAGTTGCCTTCCTCCGCTTGGCACCTTTCAGGGACTACATCTCCCAGAATCTCAAAGGTGCTTTTTTTTTTTTTTCCTTCCAAGAGGCAACTTGACTTTCTGGATTTTCTTTGAAGACGTTTCGCTTCTCATCCAAAAGCTTCTTCAGCTCTGACTGGATGGTGACGAATAGAAGGATTTATACTCTTTTGCAGGCAGCTGTTCATTAAAAAAAAATCATTAAAAAAAGAGAATGCAAATTACCAGCTGTCTGCAAGGAGTATAAATCCCTCCATGCCCCACCATCCAGTCAGAGCTGAAGAAGCTTCTTGGATGAGAAGCAAAATGTCTTTAAAGAAAAAACAAGAAAGTCCAGTTGCCTCTTGAGAAAAAAAAAAAAGCATCTTTGAGACAACCATGATCTGGATGATTGAGAATCTCAAGAGACATCCAGCTCCCAGACTTCCCAGCCAGGACAAATAGTGATAATGGTTAGGGATCCAGTAGTCTGGAGACTTATATAGCTAGAGGTTGAGGGGAAAGGTTTTATGACTATGCAGGGTCATAAGTTACAGGGATAGTCTGTAATAAAGGAGTGCAATAAAGGGTTTTTAAAATTAGAGTTATAATAACCATAGAGGCAATAATCTCTCTTGTTTTTGGTGGGATGGGTGTAGAATGGCTTGCCTCCAGAAGTTATGGGCAGTGGTGGTATTCGACTGGTTCTGCCTGATTCTGGAGAGCCAATAGCGGCGATGAGCAACAGAGACCAAACTGGTTCTCTTGACTGCTCTGTGTTTGGCCCACCTGCCTGCCCGGGCTCCCATACTCACTTTTATGGCCAGAATTTGAAGCACAGCTGCTTTGTGCTGTGCAAAATAGCACCACACGGCGGTTGCTGCAGCAACCGGCATTGTGTAGGCCTGCAGGAGGTGAGTTACGCCTCTGCATCTGCACAAATGTCTCTGTGCCTGAGCAAAGTGTGCATTTGGCGTGTGTGTGCACGTAGTGTATGCATGCATGCAAAGCATGCTCACCAAGCCACACCCACCAAACCAGTGGCAACTTTATTTGAATACCACTACTGGTTATGGGTGCTCCAAAACTGGACATTTTAGGAGGACATTGGACAACCATTTGCCTGAACCAGTATAGGGTTTCCTGCCTGAGCAGGGGTTAGACTAGAAGATCTCCAGGGTCCAACTCTTCTTATTCTGGGGAGGGTGATTACTTGTGGGTTTAGAGAAAATATTGGTGGCACTGCTATGCACAAGAGTTTATTTGAATTGTCAGCTGCTTAGATGATCTGTGATGATCATGAAACCAAGAGCTTCCTAGGTTTGGTTCCCACGTTCCACTGCAATGTTAGCTTTCTGACTAGAGATGTTGAATGTATATGGGGGCAGTGATGCAAGAGGAAGCTTGCAATTTCTTCAGAATTGTGGGACATGTGGTCAAAAGGGTCTGGCTGCTCACTTCCTTAATATTTAATTGGATCTTATTTGGAGTGTGCCTTACCTCTTTTTACAGGCAACCATGAGCACTGGAGGAGGATTGGTGACCAATCGTGGAAGACGTTTCAAATGGGCCATTGAATTGAGCGGTCCAGGCAGTGGTGGTAGGTAAGTACCCAGGAAAAGATCACATAAGCAATCCACAAATGCTGGGGATGTGCATTTGGATAAGAAGTTTCTTTTCTTTGCCAGAGGCCGAAGTGACCGTGGCAGCAGCCAAGGAGACACTCTCTACCCCATAGGATATTCAGATAAGCAGGTGCCTGATACAAGTGTTCAGGAGACAGATCGCATTCTGGTTGAAAAGGTAATGTCCTGGATAGGAGGAACTGGGTATTAGAAATGCTATAGCTGTTTGAAATGTAGAACTAGACTTTATAGACTTATTGAATTGTATCTTATTTTTTTCCTCCTTAAATGTTTTAGCGCTGCTGGGATATTGCTCTCGGTCCCTTGAAGCAAATTCCTATGAACCTATTCATCATGTACATGGCAGGGAATACAATCTCTATCTTCCCTACCATGATGGTCTGTATGATGGCCTGGAGGCCCATCCAAGCACTGATGTCCATCTCTGCTAGTAAGTCTCTTTGTTTCACCACCCAAACCCTTCTTTTATCCCACTTTTCCTCCATTTTCTACTTTGTGGAGCTGTTATTCCGACTAGGGGAAAAAATAATAGTCTTGGTTGTATTCCAAAGTGCTGTTTGAACAATTTCAAAAATAGTACACACAAGTGCTTTCTTTTTTAAAAACTGGGAAGACAGGAACTCTGTTGAGTGGGCAGTTTATATATGATACAAATAAATGTGGTACACTATAAACCAAGGCAGTCCAGGAACAATGTGAAGGAGGAATATTTGCTAGCTGGTATGGGACATCTATTCTAGAGGCTTATAAGAAAAAGAGGATTGTTAAGTGTAGAGAGTTCCCTCTGATAAGAGCCATATCCAGATTTGTACTTGGCTTCAGGGTTGCTTTTAGGACAAAGTGTTTGCAAACAGCTTAATTCCCAATGGTAAAAACTCAGTAAGATTGACTTTGTATTTCCTACTCCTTGATAAATTATAGCTGACTTATATTAGTATTTTAATAAGACTCCCAAATCTCTTGCTTAACCTAGGTTATTCTAGGAAAGATTATTCAGTTGGCAGTCACTTCCCCAAACAGGCTCTTCTATTCAGCACTGTCAGTGTGTTGTGTAGTGTTTCATACTCCACAGGAGTACCTTACCTTTTTTTTTTAATTGTCCCCACAGCATTCAAGCTACTTGAAAGCTCAAGTCAAAAGTTTCTTCAGGGACTGGTATATTTAATTGGCAACCTGTTAGGATTGGCCTTGGCTGTTTATAAGTGTCAGTCAATGGGACTACTGCCAACTCATGCTTCTGACTGGCTGGCTTTTATTGAACCCCCCGAGGTAAGTGTGAAGAGAATGAATTCTTCCACTCCTCCTTTGGATCATTTTCTGTCTAGCCTGTATATACTGCTGAGGGGTGGGAAAGGTGGCCTCCAGGACAAATTTCTTGGATCAAAGCTGCCAAGATTCTTTTTGCACTCTTTAACTTCACAAAAGGTCAGTATTAGATGATTTACAAGAACACAGATCTAATCCAACAGTTTTTAACAATCTCTTGCTTCTGTTTATCCTGTTTAAATTTCAAAATGCTGACTTGTGGCTTATGACTCATATTTATTTTCTGTCTTCTACCTAGCGTATGGAATACACAGGTGGGGGTATAATCTTATGACCTGACCCATTTCCAGAAATCACCTGCTACTCTAGGTGTCTGCCTTGGTGTTGTGAATTATTCTTCCTTCTGTTGACTCCAAAACATGATGGATTTTAAGTGCATGTTACTACATTGTGGAACACTAGGAAGCATTTACAAAATGTTATTCAGAATAGGAAGGACCGATGTGCTTTGGAGGAGTTGAAGCAAAAGACTTGTGCTGGTATATTTTCCCTTGGTTAAAAGCAAAATAAAATTTTTAACTTTTAAAGGTGTATAGTGCTTCACTTAAGTTCTACCATCAGAGAATCCATTTTTCTATAATATGGACATAATGCTAGAAGTACATAGCATTGCAAGATGATGATCTGGGTTACATACTGAGCTCTTCAACTTCTCATTTAAAAAAATATGCAGAAAGAGGTGACTCAGGAAGGCATCTGTAGCATCTAATGTCAAAGCTAAGAGTTCTAGGGTAACTGCATATATACTCTGACTTGAAGGTTAATTCATAGGTAATTGTAATTCTTGATAAATTTGGATTTCATTATCCTAAAGCCAACTGAAAAGTATACAGGCATTGCTGGATGATCTCTTGTGGGAAAGATAAAGTTGGAACATTTTATAGGATTCTAATTGTTTATCAATTATGTATGAACATCAATGAAAAATGTTGAAAGCTTCATGGGGAACAATGGGGCAGCGCGGTGGCTCAACAATTAAGACATTGGGCTTGTCAGCTGGAAAACCAGCAGTCCAGTTCAAGACTCAAGTGACGGGGTGAGCTCCCATCCTCTCCCCAGCACCTGCCAACCTAGCAGCTTGAAAGCATGCATATGTGGTAAATAGGTACCACTTCTGTGGGAAGATAACAGCCATCTGTGATGCCATATGACTGAAAATGTCTTTGGACAGCACTGGCTCCATGATCTTGAAATGGAGATGAGCTCTGCCCACTAGAGCCAGCCAATGAAAATCCACAAGGATTCTTTTAACCTTTACAATGGAGAACAAAAAGCTACTCCAAAATTCGTGTGCATTACCCTAATTCTTAAGCCACTGATACAAATTTACCGGGGGTGGGTGGGATGATATACAATAGCCTGTTCACATTAGTCTCAGTCATGTTTGTCTGAACTAGAGCACTGGATGAAGATTTTCTTTTCAAAATGTGGAAAATCTAAGCGTATGCCATTATTTATTTATTGATTTTTATAAATGATACCAAGGCTGTAAAGTGGATGAATGTTACATAATGAATACATGAGCTTTGCAAGTGGAGCCACTTATGCACAACTAAAATAAAAAATTGTATATAAAATGTTTATTCTTTACATAATTCAAGAAGCAAAAAAAAAAAAAAAAACCACTCCCAAATTTGATGCGATGTAAACAAGGTTGCATCCTAAATAAATTAAAAAAAACCTCTCAGCTAAAATAAGAGATGCCGTGAAATTCTCCTTTAAAAATAAAACGACAGCCTTGAGATGTGTCTTTTAAGGCTAACCCGAGGGAGTGGTCCCTGTATTCTATTCTTGAGCAAGAGATACCAACAGAAGGAGAGATCCATCATTGAAATTAAATAGGACAAAATAGACACAGCACCTTTCTCTAAGTTTGCTTCTGTAGAGGTAAGGAAAAACTCCACCCCAACACTTATAAAAGTAAGCTGGATATCTTTATCACTAACATCAAAGAGAGCAATATTGCTTGGTACAGAAGATGTGGCATTAATTTTCTTCTTATCCAAGCTTGGAAGAAGAGATGGACTTCTTCAAAAGCAAAGGGCAATTTGGAAAATCAGAAAACCCTGTTCTTCACAATAGAAATCTTTACCCCATCGATAAGAACAGTATGACAGCCACCTGGCACGGTTTTGCAGAATATCTATAAAAAGAGAAGGCAGCTGCTAGTTTCCTTGACTCAGAAGTGCAAAGGCCAGATGGAAAAGAAGTTTCCCCATACTTCCACCCTAACTTGGGGATCAGCCATTCTCTCCCCTTGTCAGCAAACACTGTGTCTGATTCTCAGAATACCACATGGAATCGGGGATAAGCACGCTGAAAAGTGACTTCTAAATGCTTATTGTGGCTTTCATTTCAGTGGGAAGGAAAGCAAGGAGACTTTGGTGCTGACTAGGAGAAAACAGCACAACGAAGGATGGATTTCCCTCAGCAGTATCTACTTTCCTTTCTTGTTCCTCTTAACATGATAATGGCAAGTAACAGCTTCTCCAGCTGGGCCAAACCTGCTGTTCCAGCTGATGGATCCTGTCACTCTTTTCCTGATCTTTTGCTTCTCTTAATGCCCTGCACAGTTACTACTTGTGATACAGCTCCTACATTTCTTGAAAGGATGACAGAGCAATCTCCTACCTATCTAAATTTCCCTCTCACTGACAAGCTTTTTGAAGATTCTAGTGTGTAGCTTTAACTCTATGGAAGCTGAAGAAGCTGCCATCTTCCAAACATTGGGAGGGGGTGGGGAAAACACCCAATTTGAAGACCCTGAATTGCCATGAGAAATGAAAGCAAATAGGTATGGCGGTAATAGCTGGTCTCCTCGGGAGATCCAAATGGCACATGGGAACAGGTAGGAAGAGAGTATTAATTTGAACACAGTTCATCAGGAGGAAGATTCCCCAACCCCTTTATGAATAGATGGTGATGACCTCGCTGCCTCCACCCCGTACAAGCAGCACACGCTCCAGCCCCTCTGTGAGGACCTCCAGGAATTCCATATCTGCGGGTGGAAAAGAGTCAAAGGAACAACGCAACATGATTCTTCAGAGCCACCACCACCTGTACCCAGCAGAAAAGGATACAGTTTTCGTCGCCTTCAGGGTTTCGTGGTGGCCCAGGCATATTAAGCAGGACAAGCTTAGCCTCATGGGACTTGTTGACAATAACTTCATTCAGCTTGACAGCCGTGTGCATACGTCGCACATTAGACTGATCCCTATGTTGGAGGTCGGGGAAAAAAAGTATTAGCATTACCAGGACCCATACAAATATAACCTTACAGCAAGCTTTATCGATATATCTAATCCGTAGCCTAAGACTGGCTTGTGAGAAAATAAAGTATTTTTTATGGATCAGACACTGAAAAAAAACCCAGAGGCACAGATTCTTTCCCAAAAGAACAGGGAATAACACGGTAATTGTAATAAAGCTAATTAAAAGTAATTGCAACGTTTTCTAGTGGGCAACTTCTAACCCAGATCCATTTGGGTTTGATACTCCAAAGAAAAACTGGGCAACATTCAACCAAATGGCAGGTGCCAATATTGGAAATTCAAATGGGGATAGATTGATAATATTGCGACTCAAGGAATGTCCTGCAAACTTTACATCATCTTGCAACAGAATGCCCTCTCAAAAGGTGACCCAGATCCCTACAAGAACTACCTTCTCTGAAGGGCACTGCTGTCCAGTGGTTAAACTATCTAGATATCTGGTCATAGGCTTAGTCACTCTAGTAATTGCTCATAATTTTATTTTATTTATCATTCTTATTGTGGGTTTCTAAAACAATTCACTGTACTGGTATTTTATATTTTGATACACATTTTATATGCCAAATTTTATGCTGTTATGCACTAAACTCTACCAGGAGCATATGCTGGAGATAGAGAGCATTACATATTTGAAACAATGGGATATGTAGTGGAAAAAAACACATTTAGAATAAAACCCAGACAGGATAGTGGTAAGATTAAGTTAGGCTTTGTATCACTTTCCAAGAAGAATTTGGAAGCAGAATAGCAATAGCAATAGGACTTGGACTTATATACTGCTTCAAAGTGCTTTACAGCCCTCTCTAAACAGTTTTACAGAGTCAGCATATTGCCCCTAACAACAATTTGGGTCCCCATTTTGCTGACCCCAGAAGAATGGAAGACTGAGTCAACCTTGAGTTGTGAATTGAACTGCCGAAATGCTGGCATTTGTCACCAGAATTAGCCTGCAATACTGCATTCTAACTACTGCGCCACCACAAATAGTAGGC
Source organism: Laticauda colubrina (assembly GCA_015471245.1). Taxonomy (NCBI): domain Eukaryota; kingdom Metazoa; phylum Chordata; class Lepidosauria; order Squamata; family Elapidae; genus Laticauda; species Laticauda colubrina. The sequence goes on along the minus strand of BLBF01000050.1, from coordinate 14,752,878 downwards.
AAATGTGGTAAAGGTTCCCCTCGCACATATGTGCTCGTCGTTTCCAGCTGTAGGGGGCGGTGCTCATCTCTGCTACAAAGACAGTGCTGTCCAAAGATGTCTCCATGGTCATGTGGCCAGCATGACTAAACGCCGATGGTGTAGGGAACTCTGTTACCTTCCTACCAATGTGGCATCTATTTTTCTACTTGCATTTTTACATGCTTTTGAACTGCTAGATTGACAGAAGCTGGGACAAGTAATAGGAGCTCACTCCATTATGCGGCGCTAAGGATTTGAATAGCAAACTGCCAACCTTTCTGATCGACAAGCTCAGCATCTTAGGCAAAAAGGAAGAGTTTAATAATAGAAGTATATATCAGAAATAACTCAATTGATGTCTTACGGACGCATGTTGAGCAGGTCTTGGAAGCCCTCCAGGGTCCTGAGTTTGTGTCCATGAGAAGCCATGTATTTGTCCTTGGTCCAGGTCATGTGCACCTTCTCCTGGAAGGTCTCAGTCTCTTCATCATCATCTGAGCCAATGCTGGTCAGCCGCAACATTGAGTTCCTGTCTTTCACAAGCTGGGCCTATATACAAGGATGGCATCACTGAAGCTTTAGTGAAAAAGAAACCCAAATTGGTTGCTCTTTTTCAGCCTATTTTCTCCCACCTTTGTTTCAGCCCAGTTCACCTCACGTTCTCGTTCCGTTTTAGAGAGACGCATTTGGCGCAACATCTGGGAGCGCTGCTCCATCATCAAAGTACGCTCATACGTGTAGGCAGAGATGTCACTGTCGTGCTGCAAGGGAGAAAAGGTGACAACTGATATTGGATAACCCTCCCAAACCAACATTGTCAGAAGCCAGATGGAAAGGTTACAGAAGGTGATGCCAGGATGCTGCGACCATCATAAATACATGCCAGTTGCCAAGTGCCTGAATTTCGATCACATGACTGCTGATATTGGACAACCCACCCAACCCGACATAGGTCCAACATTCTTCCATTACTCGTAACGTTTGCCAGATTTCAACCAATGGCACATCTGCACAGAGGACTTCTCTAGGAATATGCATGTCTATAGGCATTCTGTGAAAAATAGGAGTAGCCAGCCTATAACTCTTTCCTTGAAAGGGAACATATTTTTTTTTAAATATGTGTTTTTGATCCTCGTCCCTGTAGTGAAAGAAGTTAATCTTTGACTTGGGAGCAGGTAGTGGGCAATGCTAAAGGGATAGGAATGAGTATGAGTGTGGCGTCCATCAGATATGTATCTAATCCCTTTTGCCCCATTAAATAGTCTCTATCCATTAGATATATTTCTAATCCCTTTTTCTTCATTGGATATGTTTCTCTCCATTAGATGTGTTTCTAACCCCCTTTTTCCAATTAAATACGTCTCTGTCCATTAGATATAGGTAGTCCTCGACTTACAACAATTCATTTAGTGACCATTCAAAATGATGACATTTGCAGTGTCCCGGGGTCACATGATCCCCTTTTGCAAGCTTCAGTGGGGAAGTGAGATTCATTTAACAACTGTTTTACTAACTTAACTGTAGTGATTCACTTAACAGTGGCAAGAAAGGTCGTAAAATGGAGCAAATGTCCCTTAAGCAATGTCTCATGTAACAACAGAAATTTGGGCTCAACTGGTTGTAAGTCAAGGACTAGCTCTATACTTCTAATCCCTTTTCCCTCATTGGATAGATTTCTATGCATTAGTGATGTCTCTAATATCTTCTTTCCCTATTAGATCTATCTCTGTCCATTAGACAGAGCCATGGTGGTGCAGAGGTTAGAATGTAGTACTGCAGGCTAATTCAGCTGATTATTGACTGTCAGTTTCGGCAGTTCGAGTCTCGCCAGCTCAAGGTTGACTCAGCCTTCCATCCTTCTGAGGTGGGTAAAATAAGAACCCCAATTGTTGGGGGCAATATGCTGACTTTAAACCACTTAGGGAGGGCTGTAAAGCAATATATATGTCCAAGGGCTATTGTTATATATGTTTCTAATCCCCACAGTATTGTGTCACTCACCATCTCAACCACTTCCACCTCTGCCTCGATACGAAGGTGATACAGGAAGGTGGCCAGATCCTTCTTCATTTGTATGCTGTTGTCCTCCAGTTGGGCTACTGTAAAGATGCGGATTTTGCACTTACGCCACACCTTTGAGGGAAGGAAAGAGGGAAATCAGTAAACTCCACTCAAGCCAATTAACACCTGCTCCTTAAGTCTCAGCAAGGCCCTCCAATCATTACCTTGTGCTGCTTGAGAAGGAAAGGGAGGAGCATCAACATCCCTCCATCGTGCACAATCCACCAGACATCAATGTTGCCTTCAGAAAAAGGCTCTGCGTTGCTAGGATAAAAAGCCACATTCTTTGCCACGAGCAAGGCCAGGCGGGCAGCTGTAGTCACCCGGACAGTGCCTGGAGAACAGGAAGAGGAACTCATGCCATATGGTTCAGTGGACTCTCTTGACCTCTCGCCTCTCCCTTCCCCCAAATGTCTTGTTGGGCAACCGTTACCAATGAAAGTTTTCCAAGCACGGGCATCCTCACTCTGACGCCAGGCATTCGGCCAGCCCATCACCACAGTGTTGTGCTTCATGCCACCAAGCCCGCAGGACTGAATGAGATGGGAGATGCCCTCTCGCACCTTGGCAGCCACCACAATCTGACAGAAGCCTTTCACGCGTTCTGCCTCCATCAGATGTTTGATGGTCTGAAATCACATAACATTGTTTAAAGGCGAAGCTGTAAAAAAGCTACTCAGCATTGCAAATGGAGGAATCTTTACAGGTAGTCCTCAACTTAAAACAGTTTGTTTGGTGACTGTTCAAAATTACAACAGCACTGAATAACATGACCTATGACCATTTTTCCAAACTTATGACCATTGCAGTACCCCCATGGCCATGTGATTTGCATTCAGATGCTTGACAACTTATCCACATTTATGATGGTTGCAGGGGCCATGTGATCCTCTTTTACGACCTTCTGACAAGCAAAATCAATAGGGGAAACCAGATTCAATGAACGACCGGTTTACTGATTTTACAACTGGAATGATTCACTTAACAAATGTGAAAAGAAAAGTCGTAAAATGGGGCATAACTCACATAATACATTTCTCACTTAGCAACATAAATTTTGGGCTCAACTCGTAAAGTCGAGGACTACCTATATTGCAATGTAGAGCTATGAGGATTTACATCTAAAGATAGTCCTTCAGACTTGAACATAATGCCTGGATTGGATCATTCCTCAGAAAGTTTTCAGAAGGACCTTAAAGTAAAAAGAAGCTCATTTCTGAAAATGGGAGTATGTGATGATTTCATTCTGAAGAACACAGCAAAAATCTGTAACATACATGTAGCCCTCAGTTTACAACAGTTTGTTTAGTGGTCATTCAGAATTACAGCAGCACTGTAAAAAAGTGACTTATGACTGTTTTTCACATTTATGACTGTCGCAGCATCCCCATGGTCAATGACATTTGCATTTATGATGGTTACAGTATCCCAGATTCATGTGATCCCCTTTGGCATCTTCTGAGAAGCAAAGTCAATGGGGTATCCACATTTATTTAACAACCTTAGCCATCTGCAGCGTTTCACTTAACCGCTGTGGCAGAAAATCTTGTAAAATGGGACAAAGGTCACTGAACAACTGTTTCGCTTAGCAGCAGAAATTTTGGGCTTCAACTGAGGTTGTAAGTCAAGGATTACCTGTAGACTATTAGATGCTCTCCATGGATGCTATTAATACTATAAACTGAATCAATATATCTCAGAGATTGACACAAGCAATCTTCCATTTTCATATTTGGGCTTGGGCCAGGCACTATCATAAGACAAAGCATCAGCTTCAAGGGGAAGCCAAGAAATGCATGTTGACCTTATGATGGCATCATCCAACACATAAAAATTAGCTTGACTAAACACAAAATACTACTTTACGTTTCATGATATATGCAAGCTTGGAAAACCCCTCTTAACAAAGGTACAGTTAAAATATTTTAGGTAACTTAATTTCTGAACTTTTGGAAAACACATGTTAGCTGAAGAAGACATATCACTGAGCCAACTGAAAGATGGTATCAGGTATTCTACTTTTCTTGTCTCCAATTATCTGAAAGTTTTGCTTTATACTGATATAGCTGCTCTTCTTGTAGCCTCCTATCTAAATCGGTGGCACCCATTCAGCTGAAATGCACTTCCATGAAATCTCACCTGCTCAGCAGCCAGTGCTTCACTATAACTCTCCAGGAAGTTGCCCACCATGACTGAACCTACAATAGTGAGTCCTTTGCCAGCTTTCAGCTGAGAAGCAAAGGTGAGCAGATGTGGATGCTTCACATGCAGATCCTCATCCAACTTTAGCAACACCAACAATTGTGGCCTACGGAGAAATGGAAGCCCAACACGTGCATGTTAAGAGTTGAAGGAGCAGATGAATTTAGACTTTTGCCCTAAAGCACAAAGACATAAGAATTTATACTGCAACAAATAATACAAGTAAATCCACATGTGTAAGTATTCAATTTTATAAAACTTTAGTAAGGCCACACTTGGAATGCTACATCCAGTTTTGGTCACTACATTTTTAAAAAGAAGTTGAAACTTTGGAAAAAATGCAGAGAAGAGGCAACTAAGATGATTAAAAGCCTCGAGGCTAGAAACATCAACAGTTGCAGGATATGAGTTTGTTTGATCTAGAGAAAAGAAGGACTGGGGTAACATGACAGCAGTTATTCCAGTATTTCAGGGGCTGCCACAAAGAAGAGGGAGTCAAGCTATTCTCCAAAGCACCTGAGGGCAGGACAAGAAGCAATCTGGATGGAAACTATCAAGGAGAGTAGCAACCTGGAATTAAGGAGAAACTTCCTAACAGTGAGGACAATAAACCAGCAAAATGGCTTGCCTTTAGAGGTTGTGGGTGCTTCATCACTGGAGGTTTTTAAGAAGAGACTGTGTATAGCCACTTGCCTGAAATGGTATAGGGCACAGATTCAAACTTGATTGAGTCACAAGTCGGATCATGACATACCACGATGTTTTTTGCCTTTGTGGAGCCAGGGTGGGCATAGCCTGCGTGTGATGTATCCGTCCCGCGGGCTGCCAGTTTGACATGCCTGGTATAGGTCTGTTCCTTGAGCAAGGGGGTTCCACTGGAAGACCTCCAAGGTCCCTTCCAGCTCTATTCTGAATTTGAGTTTGTGTTTTCTATGCAGCATTGCTTCATGTTGAGGCAATAAGAGTCTGAAAGCAATCTGTGGCTTTCCTACCTCCAATTTTTGGTGTGGGGTGGCCCCTCCTCAAGGCGCAGCAAAGCAAAACGGGCGGCACTCAGGGACAAGCCACGGATGCCATCTCCCCATTCCTTCTCAGCCCTGCAAGGGAAGCACAGTTCAACCAAATGAGCATGCCGCAATAAGTCTGTCCTTTCCAGAATCGTTGCAGACAGAGTAAAACATATATTCAGGCAATCCTGCAGAACCCAAGTGCTTATCATTAAGTTAGGGCAGGATCAGGGTTAGGAAGGGAGTAAAATCTAACTACAAGAAATCCTCACTGGGAAGAGGTCACACAGAACCAAATCCAAAACACACTCACCCATGATACTCAATATATTTGTAGATCATGCCAGCTATCACCATTGCAATAATTGCATAATACCAGGAGGAGATGAACATGAGCGCCACACAGATACTCATGCCCATGAAGGAGAGTATCCTATGAGGAGAGAAATTGGAAGGAGAAAGGTACACACATGGTTTCCTAAAGACTGTGGGAGCTAGAATTCAACCAAAAGGAATATGAACGACTTATTGGTCTTACTGGCCCCCCGTTGCCCTCTTAGGTATAGTCTGCAGACCAAATTTCTTTTTCACTACCAGCCTGTAGGAGTTCAGGAGTCTAAATCCCCCCACCCTCTTCGTCTTTTGCATCCATTTGCGGCCCCCTCCCTTCCTTTTCAACAGTTAGATAGCAGAGTGCTCTTACCAATGGTAGTACCGGAAGCGTGGTCTCCAATTGGGGGTGCGTAGTAAAGTTTGTAAGGCACAGGCTAGGTTGACAAAGAGGTAACACATCAGGAAGAACCTAGAGAAGCATCTGGTGGTGTCAGCAAGGTGCATTTCCTTGGGACCCCAACCCACGAGAAAGAGGAGACTTACATGGAGAGAATAGGAGCCACCATGTCCAAGGATGCAATCAGGATCCCAAGTTCTGCAATGCCGGCTGTCAGAAGCAAAGCCCAGGTGGGCTCCCCATTAGCTTTACCATGGCCAAAGACCTAAAATGAATGCATATGTGAGAGAAGTAGGAAGAGCATGGTTTAATCCTTACACATTCCCTATCTGAAAGCAAAATATGGCCACTCACCCTCAGGAAGGGTATGATGTTGTCCTTAGCTATGGCCTGCAATAGCCGGGGTGCACCTGTGAGACTCTGCAGCCCAGCTCCACACGTGGAGAAGAACGAGCCAATGACAATGACCCAAGGGGATGGCCAGGAGAGGGTGCCCACCACCAGGTTCCCCTTGACTGTGTCGCCAAATCTATCAGATGGATATAGGAATGAAATGTTAAATTGAATCTTTTAAAGCTTCAGATAGAGATGGATCTGAAGAAAACTAGAGAAAAAAATTATATGCTCTATAGGCAGTCTTCAACCTACGGTCACATTGGAGCCCAAAATTTATACTGCTAAATGAAAATTTTGTGAAGTGAGTTTGGCCCCATTTCACGACCTTTCTTGCCACAGCGGTTAAGTGAATCATCGATTGCAATTGTCAAGTTGGTACTTTGGTTGAATCTGGCTTCCTCATTGACTTTGCTTATCAGAAGTTAACAGAAGAGGATCACACTTGACCCCAGGACACTGCAACCATCATAAATATGAACCAGTTGCCAAGTGTCTGAATTTTGATCACGTGGATGCTGTAGCAGTTGTATCAAAAATGGTCATAAGTCACTTTTTTCAGTGCCATTGTAACTTTGAATGTCTATGGAGATCCTCAGCCATCCAGGTCATGGTTGCCCCAAAGGTGCTTTTTTTCAAGAGGCAACTAGACTTTCTGATTTTTCTTTGAAGATATGTCATTCCCCATCCAAAAGCTTCTTCAGTTCTTCAGAAAGAGAAGTTGCTTCAGAGAGCTGAAGAAGCTTCTCGGATGAGAAGCAAAACATGTTCAAAGAAAAACCATAAAGTGAGAACAATCAACCAATGAAACAGAAGTAGTGTGAGTGTCATCACTTGAGACTTTAAAGAAGAGTTTGGACTGTCATTTGTCAGAAATGGTGTAGGGTCTCCCGCTTGGGCGGTGAGTTGGACTAGATCAGGGGTCGCCAACCTTTTGGACCTCAGGGACCACCAAACTCATAATATTAAATCCCAGGGACCACTATCTGGCCTAATTTGTGGGTGTGGCTTGGTGGTCATGTAACTGGCTGGGCATGGCTTATATATATGTAAATACTATGAATATTTATATAAATATTGACTTTTTTATATAAAAAAAGCAATTTTTACCCAAAATCAGGCAAAGCAGGCAGGCAGATTGAGTTGCTCGCAAAATCATTCAGTGATCTATCTGCCATCGGCTAGCTCAATCTGTCACATAAAATTTGCTTGCCTTGAGTCTGCACTGAATAATAGAACCTTCAGTCCTAAGAGAGGTTCAGCTGTGCTTAAAGACAAAGACAAAGATCTAAAAACTAGCCAGAAAGCAAGAAATCCAACTATTTCCTGCTTCCTAGCTAATCTAAATCTCCTGGTACAGCAGAACAGATGATGGTCGGAAAAGGAAAAATAGTAACTTAGCAGGCAAGTTTGCCGGGTAAGCAGTGAGTGGGCAGGGAGAGTTCTCATGGGCGGTGCAGTTTTGTTGTTTCTGCACAGCCTGGATTAATTGCTGGGGGGGGGGGCTCTGGGGGTGAATTTCTATGCGCCCCACCAACATTTTCTCATGGCCCACCAGTGGGCCACGGCCCACTGGTTGGTGACCGCTGGACTGGATGACCTGCAAGGTCCCTTCCAACTCTGTTGATAAGTTACCTTTCCAGTTGCCTCTTGAAAAAAAAAAACAAACACCTTTGGGGTATAACTTTGAATGTTCACTAAATGAACTGTTGTAAGTTTTGGATTATCTGTATATTTATTATGAGATCCATACAATTTCATTGCAAAGGTCCTTCTGATTACCGTAGAAACAATACAACTCATAGTGTCCATTCCTATATGTGAGAATTTCCCTGGTTCAGGAAGAGCTCATCAAGTCTAGTAACTTCTGTCACCCAGAAATCATCCTAATGTATCTGAGACATATATAAGGTGGCCGGATGAGGATCCTTTTTCATTGTTGCTATTTAGAGCAACTTAAAAGGGACTGTATTCCTAATAAAATAGATGTATAATTGCATACTAACTAGACCCAAGCCATTGGAAAAGGAGCAAAAGAAAATGATAATGTGCTGCACACACACATGCCTTTGTGTACTGGTGACTCCCTGGACTAATCTTTGGAGTTTTCTTGGCAACATTTTCATAAGTGGTTTGACCTTCCCTGCTTCCTGGAGCAGATGACTAACCCAGGATCACCCAGCTCGTTTTGTGCCTAAGGCAGATCTAAAACTCCTGGTCTCCTAGTTTATAGCCTGATGCCTTAATCCAACAGTCTCCAACCTTTATGGCCTGGTGGGGAGGGAGAGGAGAATTGGCCCGCTGCTAGCGCAAGTTGAAGTGTGTGTGTGTGTGTTTGAGCGCACCTGCCCACCACTTGTGCAAGTCAAACTTCATGCGTGTACATGTATGTCAGCCAGCTGCCTGCACAGCCATTCTCGCACAGTTCATTCTTGCACAGGCTGGGGGTTGAGGACCACTGCCTAAACCAATACATCAAGCTACCACAAATATCCGGTTTAAAAAAGAAGCATGTATCAAGCATTCCCGATGTTGACCACAAAAGAGCTTTATAGCCAACACAATCTAAAATCTACACACACAAAAAATATACCAGCAGTTTCTAGTATTGGAAAATTATAAAATTAGAGAAAGCCAAGGAAGCATTACTTACTTGTCCCTGAGTACAATGCCTTCTACGCATGCCCCAAACAGCACTACATTGCTGAGATCTAAAGTGGCAGAGTCAAAGGTAATTTTTGTGCAAAGAACAAGGCAGTAAAAATGAACAATTGGTCTTCTCATAAGCTAACTCTATCAAATCATTTTCCCTTGCTTATTAATCCTAACATATTCTATCCAGGTATCTGCCAAAGGCACGGTCCTGGAATCAGATGAACTACAGGTCTGAAATTGTAAACAGCTTTGATGTGTTTCCTTGCCAGTAGCTTTGTATCTGTGGGTGAGGAAACATAATTTCAAGGCAACAAAGCAGTAATCCTCGGAGAGGATTCTGGGTTCAGTGTGCCCCAAAACATCTGGAATTTGTTAAAGCAACATACTGGCATTATTAAAGGAGTCCAAATTCCAGAATCCAAGCAAGGCATTTTCTTTGGTCAAGAGTGAGGAAGGTTGGCTAAGAGGAAAATGAAGTTCTGATAGCTCCCTCTACACCATTATTTCTCAACTTTAGCAATTTTAATATGTTTGAACATGCCGGCTCAGGGATTCTGTGAGTTGAAGTCCAGATATTTTAATGTTGCAAAGTTAAGAAACTCTGCTTTACCCAGATACTGGCCTGAAAGAGCAACTGAAATTGTTTGCTAGTTCTTTACAAGCTCCAGATTCACAAAGCGATAAATGTGCCTATGTTTGTGTCAAAATTATTATAAAACTATGCAAAGCAGTCCTTATCAATCTTGATTTCCTATTAAACTGATTTTAGAAGAAATGGAATGTAAGGAGGCTGGTACTCTGGAAGCACCTCCAGCTGTTGCAAAGGATACACACAAAAGAGGTGGTGAGAATAGCCAAGATGGTACCAATGGGAATAGATTTCTGGGCATCCTTTAGGTCCCCTGAACGATTTGATCCAGCCATGATTCCTATGAAAACAACACCATTTAAACAAGAGTCGATCCATTTCCGGAATGTACATTTAAGTGACTAAATGAAGTAATAACAAAAAACAGTGCTGACAGGTATTTTATATAAAAGCTTTTTGCAGAACAACCATTGCTTTGATCAAATTAAATGTTAACTAAGCAGAGTTGATTCAACTTGGGAAAAAGCAACAATAAATCTGAATCTTGCCTTTCTATTGGTCTTAATCTTGCCAGGATAAAGCTCCTTTTTGCTAAAGTTGAGAAACTACAGTTGAAATCTTCAGGAGTCCAAATACAGGTATTCCTCAACTTATGATCAACATTTATGTTGCTCAGTGAGACTTTCCTTACCACATTTTTTAAGTGAATCACTGCGGTTGTTAAATCAGTAAAATAATTGTTAAGCAAATCTAGTTTGCCCATTGACTTTGCTTTTCTGAAATTGCAAAAGGGGATCACATGACCCTCAGGACACTGCAACTGTCATAACTATAAGTCAGTTGTCACATATCTTAATGTAATCACGTGACCATGGGGATGCTGCAATGGTCTAAGTGTGAAAAATGGTCATGCCACTTTTTTCAGGCCATTGTAACTTCCCTAAGTGAACTGTTGTAAGTCAAGGATTACCTGTAAAAGGCCTCATAACTGACAAATCTACCCTTCTATTATGGTTTGATTTTGAAGCCCCTCTGAACAGAGAGTTCAACAAACACATAGGCACTTACCAGTGACAGAAGGGAAAAATATGCCCACAAGTAGAGTAAAAGAAGTGGTGATATCAGCCAAGACATACTGCTGATTCAGAGCTCCTCCCACATCAACTGCATGCAAATATGGCTTCTCAAGTATTTCACCTTTCGTCAGGTAGCTGCTCCAAAGGTTCTCTGCAATTATGGCACCATCATCATCACCATCACCATTATTATCACCCTATCATTTATTTGAAGTGCTCTGAACAGTATAATAGTGTTCCCCCCATCCCACAATTTCCTTAACGATTAGGCTGAGAAAAAAAAACTTCACAGACACTATTATAATCTTTCTCCTTCTATCCTGGCCACTTTTTACAAAGGCACAATTGCGAGTGTTTTAACAAACTGCATCACTGTTTCATTTAATGCTAGCAGTGCCTCGGATAGCACTCCCTACACAGAACAGTAAGGACAGCTGAGAAGATTATAGAAAGCTCGCTTCCCTTCATTCAGATACTGCTTATAAGCACTATATGCTGAGAGCTCAGTGCATTGTTAGAGACCCCCATACACCCATGTTATGGTCTACTTCTGTTACTTCCCTTTGGGAGGGAGGTTTCAAAGTATTTCTAGCAGAAGTATCTGATTCTATAATAGCTTTGTTCCCTATGCCATCCATCTGGTAAATTCGCAACATTTATTTTTCTTGCCATATAATGTATATATTCCAACCTGGCTGTGTTGTTTCTCTGTTTCATATTCCAAATGGTATATGCATTGTTTTGTACTTACTTATTTTGTCATGTTTATGTAGTGTATATTGGAGGTGGTGACCTTTGAGAGCTGTATGCAATGAAATTTCATTTTAATGTAGGCTGATTAGTGTACCTTCAAAGTGACAATAAAGTTATTCTAAGTCTAAGAAATCAAAGAGCAACACAGAAGAAAACAACAACACTTTGGTTAGACAAAGAACATAAGGAACCCTTTCTCACCAGTAAAAACACCACTGGCTAGTCCTGGAATTCCTTGGATAGCAGTGACATTGTTGTGTTGGAAGTACTCATCGCAAGAGGCATTGAGAAGCCTGCTATGGTTGCAAAAGCGTGTCCACAGGAATGTGGGTATGGTGAGGTTACCATACTCCTTGGTCTTGGCACATGTCTGAATATGGTGTTGGGAGAGGGAACGATTCCCCAGCATGCACACACTGAATGGAGAGAGAAATAAAGATAAGCAAATTGGTTGGACTTCAAAAGGGAACAAATGTGAAAGTTGGTACATGCTACTATCTGTGGGAATGGCGAGTTGTTGTTCTGTTTACACATACAAACTAGAAATTCTAGGGTTGGGAAGGAAATTCTCAATAAAGGAGAATATTTATAGCTCAGGGTTGAAATGAGGGGCCTTTGGTGCTCTCTGAGCTGGGCTGTTTTCTTGTGGACTAGACTAGATGTTAGCTAGTTCAGATAATGAAACATCTGCAAGAAAACAACCAAACTCAGAAAGCACTAAGGAGAACACAGCTCTTTTACCAGCCATTCTGTATTTCCCAACACCTTTAGGGACAGGATGGTGGGGAAGCTACCCTCTTGCCACAGATTTCAATGGGAGTTTGGTGAGCCGTCTTGGAGTATGCTAGTAACCTACAGAAAATCAGGAGGTGCAAAGGAAGACTTGATGACACCAGCGTAAATAGCCAGAATGGAGACGATGACGCAGGCCAGGAAAAGAGAAGCAAACTTGTTCACGTAACGCACTCCCACAAATACCACCAGCACCATAAGCAGCAGGAAGGCCGAGCCATAAACCCGCATGTTGTTCAGCATGGCTGCCGGCTCCTTCAGGGGATCATCGCTGTGGAAGATGGCTGCCTTGGGGGTAATGTACATCTGAGAGGAGGCAAGAATGAGTCACACGTCACCTTCGGCCTAGTCAGAGGAGTGAAAATAAAAAAAAGATGCGAAGTTGGGAAGATGGTAGCAAGAGACACTCCGATCTGCAGTCTCCTGCTTCTCAGAAGAGCTGTAGCCAACTGACAGGACTTACACCTCATAATTACAACACCGTCTTGTATCTTATGGGTTCTCCTGTGAGGTACCGAATACCTACCAGGAAGATTTCAATAGCCCCCAAGATGTACATAGAAGCTGCAAAGGTAGTGCCGAGATAGAAGCAGAGTCCTACAGCTCCTCCAAACTCAGGGCCCAGGGCTCGTGAAATCATGAAGTACGATCCTCCAGCTGCAGAAAGGCAACAAAGAAAGAAGATGCAAAGGGGAAATCTTATTATTCTTGCTTTTTCATTCATTCCAACCCCCTCACTTTTCAGAAGGACCTGCCCTGTGACTTTCAAAAGCAAACTCTCAAGTATAGTAAAACCAACAGCAGGATAAAATCAACCCCAAAGACACAAAACAATTTACAATATGCATGTCTGCACATTTATTTTCTTGGATAGAACATTTAAGGCTAGATTTTAAATCGGCAGGGTCAAGTCTTTTATTGCTAAACACATATTGATAGTCCTTGACTTACAATTATAATGGAGTCCAAAATTAGTGAGATGGTTGTTAAGTGAATTTTACTCTATTTATGACCTTTTTTGCCATAGTTGCTAAATGAATCACTGCAAAGTTAGCAACACGGTTGTTAAGTGAATCTGGCTTTCTCACTGACTTTGCTTGTCTCAAGGGGTGATTATATGACTCTGCAATTTATGACTGCAACTGACTCATAAATTTGAGTTAGTTGCCAAGCTTCTGAATCCTTGATCATGTGACCATGTTGCAATGCTCATAAGTGTGAAAAACTATAAGTCAACTTTTTTCAGTGCCACTGTAACTTCAAATAGTCACTAAATGAACTATTGTAAGTCGAGGACTACTTCTAACCCTGGTGAGCCCTGGTGGTGCATGGATTAGAGTGCAGTATAACAGGCTAACTCTTCCCACAGTCAATCCTTGTATTCAATTCTGACCTGCTCAAGGTTGACTCAGCCTTCCATCCTCAGTGAAATGAAAAGCCAGATTGTTGGAGGCAACATGCTGTCACTATGTAAACTACTCAGACAGTGCTCTAAAGTATTAGAGGGAGCTACAGTTGGTGCAAAATGTAGCGGCCTTCATGGTTTTGTGCAGATCCAGGTGTGCACATGTATCACCCCTTTGGCGGGAGTTCCATTGGCTGCCGATTTGCTTCCAGGAGCAATTCAAGCTGTTGGTTGTCACCTTTAAAGTCCTTCATGGCTTGGGACCAAGCTACTTGAGGGTCCGTCTCTTGCCGGTCATACCTGACCCATCAAGCAGGGAGGCAGAAAATGTTGCGGGTCCCATCCCTGAGGGAGATATACTTGGTGGGACCCAGAGGTCCATGGTGGCTCCCTCTCTCTGGAACATCATTCCCCCAGAGATGAGAACAACCCACATTCTAATACTTTTCCAGAAGGCACTGAAGACCTGGTTCTGCCAATGGGCCTGCGGAACCCAGAATGGGATGTAGAATGGGTCATGTGATCAGCTGTCACCGGGGGGGGGGGAGGTGATTTTGTTATAGTTATTTGATAAATAAATATTTGATTTATTTGTTTTAAATGTGGTTTTATATTCTGTAAGATGCCTTGAGTCATCATGGGCGTATAGGGGGCAATATAAATCCAATAAATAAGTAAATGTTTAAGTCTAAGTGCTATTGCTTTAACCATGGTTAGAGAAAGAATTCCATGCTTTGTGGGACACCGGTGAAAGAAGGGGAACAACATTTTCCATATAAACTAACGAGATTTCTGAGAAATATGATCTTCTGAATATGATCTGATTTGAAGGCTGGTACTGTGCACATGGGAGAAAGTGTTTTTAAACAGTACTTACCAGGCACTACTCCATTAGTGGCAATAGCACTCATGGAGATGGCTGTCAGCAATGTCTAAGATGAGAAATAGTCAGCAGAAATATTTAGGAAACAAATATAGACAGATGCAAATTCTTAGTTTCTAATGTGTTAAGAATCACTGATAGAACTTATAACTTTTGGCTATTACCGTGTTTCTCACATTATAAGGCCAGGCCTTATATTTTTTTGACCCCCCCAAAAATGGCTAGGCCTTCTTTTCGGGGGTGATTTAATCCCCCCCCCTTGCATCCTCAGGTGGACGGGCAGCGACATCTTGGGGTTTGGGAGACCTTTTCCTTCTCCCTTGCTGCCGCCCACGGCGTTTGGCGCAGCCACGTGCGGCCAGTCAGGGCTCCTCCCTGCAACCAGAGCCCTGAGGAGACACTTGGCTTCAGGTGCTCCTGTCGCCGCGTTCCGAGGGAAGGCGCTCGCCCAAGAGGATCTCTCCCTCTCTCTCTCTCCCCGCAAGGTCTGCGCTGCGGCTGAGGAGGCTGCAGCCAGTTCCTTCTGCTTGCTGAGAGGTGAGGAAGCCGCGGCTTTGCACAGCAAGCGAAGTGTTGCTCGCCCGGGTGAGATTTGGGAACGAGGGGCAGGAGAAGGCATGCACGCACCCGCAGCTCGCTTTCCCAGCTCTACCCAGCTTGCACGGCTCTGGCGCAGCCCTGGCAGAATAAGCGGAGGGTCCAGTAGAGAGGCGCTCACTGCCTTGGTGAGAGCTCTACCACCTGGAAGGAGGGCCCGTCTGTCCTCTTGGGCAAGTGCCTTCCCTCGGAACGCGGCGACGGGACCGCCTGAAGCCAAGTGTCTCCTCAGGGCTCCAGTTGCAGGGAGAAGCCTTGACTGGCCGCATGTGGCTGCGCCAAATGCCGCGGCGTTCCTCTAATGCCGTGGCAGCAAGATAACATTGTTCACCCTAACTGTTTTAGGTGAAATACTAACTATAAATCATAGTTAGTGTATGCAGCTTTAAATGTAAAATAGCAATTGTGGGTGTGGTTATGAAAACCATATAAAAGTAGCAAGGCTACAGCTTGCTCTCTCTCTCTCTGGCTTTGATGATCCCTGATTACTGCTTGGAAGCATGACTGCATTGCTCGAACGGGAGAGACAACAACGGACTGATTTATGTGAACTGACAATTGGATATTCTTCATGGACTTTGCTAACTGAATATCCCTGAATGGACTGACTACATGGTAAATGAATATTGGACTGTTTTTGACTATGCCGTAAACTTATACTGGAATAAAATATATTCTTGATAGCACAAGCGTATCTGTTGTTTTTACTGTATGTTAATAAACATACAAGCTTAGCTCACTCATTTATCTGTGTGCCTATCTGACTAACGCTGCACATTCTGTTTAGCTTGTCTACCTAACCCTGGTTGGGGAACCCAGGCTTAACACTGGTTATGGGCCCAGAGGCTGCAAAGTCAGTTTAACTAGGTTAAACAGATTTATGTAAAAGGTGAGAGTTTGTATTGTTATACATTACAGTAAACAGACAGCTGTGTTTTATTAATTATATTTTTATATCCATATAAGAAAACATGGCACAAGTCAATTTACAAAGTTTGTCCCTTATATCCAAGCTGGATGGAACAAACTATGTATCATGGTCTACAAAATGTAGTCTACTTCTACGAGGAGAAGGTCTGTGGAACATAATTGAAAATCCACCAAACGTAGAAGAATGGGATCCAGAGGATGAGGAAGACAGACTAAAGATAGAAGAATTTAAGCATAAAAATCAACAAGCCATTTGCATAATTGCATTAACCTTAACTGATCAACAGCTTGTTTATATCCACGGAGAGAAAACGGCTTTTGGCTGTTGGCAGAAGCTGAAAAGGATTTATGTCCGAGATAAGGTTGGTTCTCAAGAATTAAATGAAAAAGAGCTTATATTCCCTGAACAACATCAAATTTATATAATTCTATCTTCCCTTGATGAAAGTTATGATAACTACGTAACTTCACTTGAAATTTTGCCAAAGGAAAATTTAACTTTAACTGATATAACTGGCAGATTGATTGAAGAGGCCAGAAGAAGGCATGAAAGAGATGAATTAAGGAGGGAGCAACCTCAAAAAGAAGATAATAAACCTCCTACTGCATACGCAATTAAAAAGTGCTTTAATTGTGGAGGAAGAGGACATTTGGCAAGATTTTGTAAAAAGGCAAAGTGCCAGAACGCTGGCCAGAATACTACAAATCATCAAAAGATAAATAAACATTTAGAGTTAGCCATGTATACTAACGGAGCTGTAAGAAATAATTTATGGGTGATTGACAGTGGGGCATCCCATTGTATAACAAATGATAACAAAAATTTTATAAAAATGTCCCAGAGTAAACAGCAGATATCATTAGCCAATGGCTGGAAACTGAAAGCTAAAGGTGAAGGTATAGCATATTGTTCTTTTATAAAAGAGAATGTAAAAATGTTATATGTACCACAACTTAAGTTTAATTTAATTTCAGTTAGAATTTTGGTTAAACTAGGATATGTAGTTACATTTAGGGGAGATAACTGCTTAATTACAAAAGATGATAAGAAAGTTACTGCATCCTTAAGAGATGGATTGTTTGTGTTAAATGATGATGGTTTAAAGGTGGCTAACACAATTTTTGAAAACCAGAAACCTCATGATGAATGTATTCACTTATTACATAGAAGGCTAGGGCATTTAAATTTTAAAATGCTTAAGAAAACTGTTGAATTGTCTAAGGGAATAAGTTTGAAACCGTGTGATAAGTATTTGCAATGTAATGCCTGTAATCAAAATAAGAGCAGGGTCATACCGGCTAATAGAGTTGATGGATTTACTACTAAAGAGCCTTTAAAAGTAGTATTTGCTGATTTAATAGGTCCGAAAAAACCAAGTGTAGGAGGAGCTCGTTATATACTAAGTATAATGGATCACTATTCTAGATATGGGTTTTGCTATTTAATGAAGAGCAAAACTGAAACATATCAAAATATATTTAATTGGCTAAAATTTGCTGAGAGAAAAACCAAAAGGAAATTAGTAACTCTCATCACTGATAATGGCACTGAATTCACAAATAACAAATTTAAAAACAGACTAAGACAAATAGGGATTCAACATAAAATGTCTGCACCATATAGGCCACAACATAATGCCTTTATAGAGAGAAGAGGCCAAACATTACAATCAATGGCACGAACTATGATGTCTGATTCAGGATTACCTGACAATTTATGGGGAGAAGCAATAATGTGTGGTAATCATATATTAAATAATGTTGTTAATTCAACAACAGGTGAATTACCATTCACACTGTGGCATGGTACAAAACCTGATTTAAGTTACATGCACACATTTGGAGCACCAGCATGGGTGCATATCCCCACACAACTTAGATACAAAGGACAGCATAGAGCTAAACGATTGATTTTTGTAGGTTACACCTCTAATCATAGATCCTATAGATTCTGGGAACCAGGAACATCTAGAGTTTACACCAGTGCTAGTGCAAAATTCCTAGAACATATAGGATGGAATAGATTAGAACAAGATTTAAATAATGAAATATTTATTGAACCCTACAAAAGTCAGAAAGATGAGATTAGCTGTAAGAAGAGTCCAATTAAAGAAGAAGTCCACGAAGAGCAAATAGGACCAGAACAAGAGGAAATAGTTGATCAGGAAGAGTTACATGATCAAGAACAATTAGTAGAGGAAAGTCCACCTGCAAGTCCTATAATACCTAGACGTACTACACGTGTAACTAGACCACCTGAAAGGTATCAAGCAAGTATAGTTTGCCAAGTAACTAAAGTTCCAACTAGTGTAGAAGAACTTAGGATGTATCCTGCTAAGGATCAGGAGAATTGGCAAAAGGCAATGGAAAAAGAACTAAATTCATTAAAGGTAATGAAAGTGTATGAAGATGCCAAATTACCTCCAGGAGAAAAATCCATTGGGTGCAAATGGATATTTAAAGTAAAAACTGGAAATGATGGGACTGTTACCCATAAAGCTAGGTTAGTAGCTCAAGGATTTAATCAAACTGCATCTGATTACGATGAAGTTTTTGCGCCAAGCCTTAAAGCTACATCTCTAAGAACAGCATTAGTGTGGGCAGCTAAGAAAAACTATATTATTAACCATTTAGATGTAGAAACTGCTTATCTACATGCACCATTGCAGCACACTATATATTTAAGAAAACCAATTGGCATAAAAGTAAATAATGTAAATAGCAATGATTGTTGGAAACTCAAAAAGAGTCTTTATGGATTAAAACAATCTGGGTTTGAGTGGAACCAATATATTGTGAAAGAGTTAAACAATATAGGTTTTAAATCTGGTTTAGCAGATCCGTGTGTATTTAAAAGAGAAAATAATGGAACGGTGTCATTATTATTGTTATTCACTGATGATATTGCTTTAATAACTAAAACTAATAATGAGGCTAATGAGATAATATCATTATTAGCCAAGAAGATAAAAATAAAGCATCTAGGTGAAATTAAAAGATATCTAGGATTGACAATAAATAAAACAAACCATGGTTTTAAAATATCTCAAGAAGATAAAATTTGCCAATTACTTAAAAATTATAAGATGGAACTTTGTAAACCGGCAAAGACACCAATGAGTCAAGAAGTTTGCCAAATTAATGATCAAAGTCCCAAGTTTGATAAGTCCATATATCAATCTTTGATTGGTAGCTTATCATATATAAGCAATTGGTCAAGGCCAGATATTGCTTATATGTAAATCAGCTGGCACGTTTTAATTCAGATCCAAAAGAATATCATTGGAAATCTTTAAAACGAATATTGAGATATCTGAAGGGAACTATAAACCATGCATTATATATAGAGCCAAAGGGTGATTTGATTCTTAGTGCTTATGCAGATGCAAGTTTTGCAACTGATATAAACACCAGAAAATCAACATCTGGTATGGCTATATTATTTGGTAAGACACTGATAGGATGGAGGTCAATCAGACAACAGCATATTAGCTTATCTACAATGGAAGCTGAATTTTCATGTCTATCATTATTATGCACTGATTTGATTTTCTACAAACAGTTGTTGTTGGACATGGGAATAACAATAAAAGATTCCATTATGGTATATGAAGATAACCAATCAGCTATAAAGTTAGCTACTAGTATTGCTGTAAAAACTAGATCAAAACATACTGACTTAAGATATTTGAATGTAAGAGAATCAGTGAAGAATGAACTGATAAGATTGGAATACTGCATGTCAGAGGAAAACATAGCAGACCAATTTACAAAGGCTCAAGGAGCAACTAAGTTTAAAGAAAGTTGCGAACAATATAATTTAAAAATGTAAATGATTCATAGTTATTATTGTAACCTAAAATGGGGAGAATGTTAGGGATAACATTGTTCACCCTAACTGTTTTAGGTGAAATACTAACTATAAATCATAGTTAGTGTATGCAGCTTTAAATGTAAAATAGCAATTGTGGGTGTGGTTATGAAAACCATATAAAAGTAGCAAGGCTACAGCTTGCTCTCTCTCTCTCTGGCTTTGATGGTCCCTGATTACTGCTTGGAAGCATGACTGCATTGCTCGAACGGGAGAGACAACAACGGACTGATTTATGTGAACTGACAATTGGATATTCTACATGGACTTTGCTAACTGAATATCCCTGAATGGACTGACTACATGGTAAATGAATATTGGACTGTTTTTGACTATGCCATAAACTTATACTGGAATAAAATATATTCTTGATAGCACAAGCGTTATCTGTTGTTTTTACTGTATGTTAATAAACATACAAGCTTAGCTCACTCATTTATCTGTGTGCCTATCTGACTAACGCTGCACATTCTGTTTAGCTTGTCTACCTAACCCTGGTTGGGGAACCCAGGCTTAACAGCCGCGTTCCGAGGGAAGGCGCTCGCCCAAGAGGATCTCTCCCTCTCTCTCTCTCCCCGCAAGGTCTGCGCTGCGGCTGAGGAGGCTGCAGCCAGTTCCTTCTGCTTGCTGAGAGGTAAGGAAGCCGCGGCTTTGCACAGCAAGCGAAGTGTTGCTCGCCCGGGTGAGATTTGGGAACGAGGGGCAGGAGAAGGCATGCACGCACCCGCAGCTCGCTTTCCCAGCTCTACCCAGCTTGCACGGCTCTGGCGCAGCCCTGGCAGAATAAGCGGAGGGTCCAGTAGAGAGGCGCTCACTGCCTTGGTGAGAGCTCTACCACCTGGAAGGAGGGCCCGTCTGTCCTCTTGGGCAAGTGCCTTCCCTCGGAACGCGGCGACGGGACCGCCTGAAGCCAAGTGTCTCCTCAGGGCTCCAGTTGCAGGGAGAAGCCTTGACTGGCCGCATGTGGCTGCGCCAAATGCCGCGGCGTTCCTCTAATGCCGTGGCAGCAAGACAGAAGGAAAAGCAACACTGGTGGAAGGTCTCCCAGTATGAAGTGCCTCACCAACGCAGGCAGCACCATATCCAGGCATGCAAGTACTTCCTAAATGCAAGGCCCCCTGCCATTCCCCCCCCCCCATTTCACATGTTTAATATGGGCCTTAATTTGGGGGGAAGGGCTTAGTTCGATTTTATAAATTGAATGCCTATAAACATGGTGGGGCTTCCTATTGGTGGAGGCCGTATTGTTGAAGAAACACGGTATGTTGACAAGCCTAAATTTGCTTCCCTCCCTCCCATTTACTTTTACATTTTGATAAAAATCAAAATTATGTCCATTCTTCTTTTAATTTTCCTTGTTATTATGGGTAACGAAGACAAAAATGACCAAGGTGGAAGTGAGCAATGATTTTAAGTCAGGTGGGAAGATGGATGTTTCCAAAAATTCAGAAATTGATTCACCAAAGATGGGGAAAAACAGATATGGAAATAAAGATCACCAATGATCTTGACACAAAAATTGACTACATTTACAAAGAGGATTATTTTTGCACTGGCATCTCAGCCATAGGATCCTAATGTTGGTGAGCATAATTTCTCCTTCCTCAAGATCAGAAGTTTCTTCCACCTCGCGCTTTCCTGTCTCTCAAAGACTGTCGTAACATAATGTGATATAAACTTGTAAGAGAGGTTAACTTACACAGCAACAGCAAATAAGGACAATAGTAAAGGCTTGCAGCACACCAGCTGTACCCACAACCCAAGTAAGACGCAAGAAAAGAATTACTCCAAAGATGTTCTGCAGGCAAGGTAAGTAGACTCCCATGAATGTGCCCATCTGTGGAATCTAGTAGAAGAGGAGGAGAAAGACAGGCAGAGTGTTAAGACCAACATTTCTAAACAGGCAGACCTCAATTTACAACAGTTCATTTAATAATCATTTGAAGTTATAACGGCACTGAAAACAAGTGACTTATGACCATTTTTCACACAAGCATTATAGCATCCCTATAGTCACATGATCAAAATCTTGGCAACTGACTCGTTTTTATGACCATTGCAGTGTCCCAGGGTTATGCATGATCACCTTTCACAATCTTCTGACAAGCAAAGTCAATATGGAAGCCAGGTTCACTTAACAACTATGTTAATAACTGCAGTAATTCATTTAATAACTGGCAGGAAAAGTCATAAAATGAAGCAAAATTCACTTAAGAATGGAAAATGGAGCAAAATTCACTTGCTTAGCAACATAAATTTTGGGCTTAATTGTGATCTTTAAGTGGAGGACTACCTATACAATGAAAACTTGAAATTTCTCTATTCCTCGGCTTTGTTTCTTTCTCTGCTTCACAAGATTCATTAACTGTAATATCCAGGTTAATGTTTCCTGAGCTCAGGATAGGTGACAGTGTTTTCCTAGATGCTGACTCAATGGTGGTCAGAAAGAATGTAGATGAAGATCAGTAAGTCCACTGGGCATAATCAGGTTTGAGGTAATGTTTAAGAACTACCAAAGTGAACCTTCTTATGAAGCTGAAGTTCTCAGAAACTCTAGAAAAGCCAATAAAGCTCATATGTGTGAGGCATATAAAACAAAATGAGAAAAAAAATGTACCTCTGTCAGCTTGTTCATCTAACCCTACTTGTTTAAGTCTCAAGAATTACATGTTAAAGTCCAGGATTTAGAAATATTTCTTTCAGGATGCAAAAAAATGAAAGCTTTTGTATATCTTGAGGAAATCAAATATTCAGGACAGTAAATTTCTCTAGTTTTACTACAATCATGGAAGAAAATATAAATTCTATCACTCCGGATCTTAAACACATTTTTTTTTTTTGCTTCATGCCAAGATGTCGTCCCATAAACTTTCTTGGTGCCATTCCTTACCTTGGTGATTTTTTTCTTGCCTGGAGGGACATTCTCTGCCTCCTCATGTTCACGGGCTCCCTGCATCAAGTTGGTATAGTTGGCCATTCGATTGAGCAGGGAAGACACTTTGGGTCGTGTATCCATCTCTTCCTAACAAGTGGGACAGAAAACAGTACACATGAGAAAAAATTGCAATGAAAAGTCCGTTTAAAATGGATGAAGGAAAAAAATAAATAAATGAAGTAGTGAAAGTAGTGAAGGATGAAAAAAAACAAGAATGGACTAAAACAAGCTAGTTATTCTACAGGTTTACACATTCACAAATCTTTCTTGTTTTGCATCTTCATTAATTTTTCTTCAGACTTTCAGAAAACTCAAAACAACAAGACTGGCCTCTCTTTCAAAACTTTTTTTTACAATTACTATGAGTAGCTCTTGAAAAAGACAGGTAATTTTTTTTTCAACATACAGAATTTAGAGTAATTGTACTTTTTCTATGCAACAGCCCAGAAACTTGAATTAAGACAAAAGTTCCTATCCATAAATTATATTACAAGATACAAGGAGAAAGATTACATACATAGATTGATATTGAAAGTATAGATATTCCTCGACTTACAACAGTTCATTCAGTGACCGTTGAAAGTTACAATAGCTCTAAAAACAGTGACTGATGATCCTTTTTGTCACTTATGACTGTTGCAGCATCGCCATGGTCACTTGATCAAAATTTGGATGCTTTGCAATTGGTTCATATTTATGATGGTTGCAATGTCCCAAGTTCATGTGATCACCTTTTGTGACTTTCTGACAAGCAAACTCAATGGGAAAGCCAGATGCACTTAAGAACCATGTAATTAACTTAGCAACTGCAGTGATTCACTTAACAGCTGTAGTAAGAGAGATTATAAAATGGGGAAAAATTCATTTAACAAATATTTAGCAACAGAAATTTGGGGGTCCATTGTGGTTATAAATCGAGAACTACTTGTATATGATGGAAGTGGGAAAAGAATAGAACAGAACAGAATAGAATTCTTTATTGGTCAAGTGTGATTGGACACACAAGGAATTTGTCTTGATGCAAATGGTCTCAGTATACATACTTAATAACAGTCATAGGGTACAATAAGCAACAAATCATACTAGGAAACAGTCAAGAAAGTGAAATAAGGGCAATGAGCAGTGATCTCACCTCAAAGAGTGCCAAATTCTTGTCAAAGAATTCATCACCTTCTTCATAGTTAATATTGTTAAGAAATGTTTGGGAATCCTTATGTCCAGGATCTGCAATGTAGGAGAGAAATTATGGCTTGAGAGAAAGAATAGCCCAAATCTGTTTCTCCAGTTCTGGACATTGTACAGGAACAATAGAAATAAATATTTGCTGTTTAAGCACTTGTCTGCTCAGCTCATTAAAAAAAAGAAACTTCCAGGAATCAATTTCTATTATTCTTAGGGTAGAGATATGTCACAAAGAACAGGCAGGGAACATTCAGAAAAAAATAAGGGGGAGAAACCATAAACTCAATTTGTCAGTCTAGACAAAGGAACCAACGACCAAAATCTTGGAAATTCAAACTCAATTTGGAAACTCAAACCCAATGAGGAGCAAGGTTTTCCCCTTTTCTCAGGTGAGCTGTTGAAAGGCCTTTACTGCTAACAGGAACCTGCATTTCCTTCTTTCTTTCCCCATTGTCCTTTTGATGATAAACAGGTTCCACAAATATTAATCCCCATTATAAATAATTTGTATTCTTTTCTGAAATCAGTAATCTTATTCTAAATGGAAATTTAGCTTATAGCTGTCATATTTTGTTATCTCTGAAAAAGCAGGAATGCTCATCTTCTTTGGAATAAAGGAAGACAGGATTCGGGGGGGAAAGGGGGGTAACAGGCATGGTGGCAGTGACAAACTCCTTCACCCCACAAGATTGTGGGAGATCTTCGCAGTAGGGATCACACTTGAGACATCAAGAGGAGCTAACCATCTCAGATTGTGAGTGCGCATATACTCCATTATATAATTCCAAGAATCTATCTAGCCAATTTTACTGTCAGTGCGTGCTTTTTAAAAAAAATATTATCTTGAAGGGCTGCCTAACATCACCCAGCTCTTTTTTTCTGGAGATTCTGGAGAAACAGACTAAAAGACAGGTAGCCAGGTTCTAAAATCTTACATGCATGGTTCTGTGACATCATTCTTTAATTTTAAATTTATCCACAAAGAATTTGATAAAGGGCTTCATAGCAATAGCTGGTTCATTTATTAAGGTGGTAGGTGATTGAAAGCAGTTCATATATAATTTTCAAAAATACAAAGTGTGCCAACTTCTCCTGTAAAAAGTCTTAATTATGAACATTCTATCAAGTGAAAACTTACTATCAACCTTGAGGGAAGGAGAGGTTCTTAAAAACCAAATCATTAAAAAAATTTCTTTAAAATCTATTTATTGCCCTTTTGACAATTTTACATACTTCACACATTTTTATAAATTTTCATCCATGATGATATAGGCAAGAGAAATAGACTATCTTTAGAAATAAAGCATTTCAAGCAAGGCACCCTAAAATTACTTATTGGTGTAATATGTTTCAAAATAAATGAACTTCTAAAAGTCCCAGCCTCTTCTTATATGCTATACTAATAATTGTTTTTCATTCTCCTGATTCGCTCGTCTAACAGAAGGTAGAAACTTTCTACCCATTCCCCAAACATTATACCGGTTTCTGGACTCCATATAGACAGTAAGTAACACGTAACACAAACATAATTTGAGAGAAAAATCTCTTATTTGTCTCTTGCCTCAGAACAGCAAGAAGATACTGTGTACAAACAGAATTAAATTACAAATTATAGAAAGAAATACTGATTCAAAATTTATTGCGGGGACTTCTTCAATAGATTTCAGATACGGAATTTTGAGAATCTGCCAGAACTGAATTTGATATCCTACCCTTTTTCTTTCAGGCTTTGGAACAAAAGGGATACAGGCAGTCCTCAACTTGCAACCATAACCAAGCTCAACATTTCTATTGCGAAGTGAGACATTTGTTAAGCTAATTTTGCCCCATTTTATGACCTAGTTTGCCATAGTTGTTAAAGTAAGTCACTGTAGTTGCTAAAGCCCCTGTCACACTGCACCAACGGATGCAAAGAGGATGTAAAACGGACAAAAAAGCTTGCCATCCATTGGTTAACGCAATGTATCTGTTCTGTACTCACTGCTTCAGTTTTGCTTCCTCTCTATCCGTCCAGCATCCGTTTATGGACGTTTCATCCACTCAGAAAGTTTTGAGCTGCTCAAAACTTTTGTGCGGAAAATGTATCCAATGCGTCCGTTCTGCATCCGCTAGGCATCCGTTCTGAATCCGTTACGAATCCGCTATATCCACTAGGCATCCGTTCCACATCCGCGCAACTCGAATCCGCTCGGATGCAGGGAGGAAGCGGAACGGACGTGGAACGGATGCAGAACGGATCCCTAGCGGATGCAGCACAGAAACAAAGCATTTAAAATGGAAAAAACCTTTGCAGAGGAGACCTATCTCGGATATTAAGGATGTCTAGAGGATGCCTAGAAGATGCCTAGAGAATGCAAAGGGACACCTATACTGCCTATAAAAAGGGGGAGCAACTCATCTGAATCTCACTTTCACAACAGCAGCCCTGCGGTGCAGACCTCTGCAGCCTTCATCTGACTCTTCCTCTTCCACAGCATCCAGTCATGTCCACCGTGCATCGTAACAAAGTCCTTTTGGCAGCCACCATCCTTCTGCAACAGTGCGAAGCCATCTACAGGCTCTGTGAACTCTACTATGGGAAGAAAAAGAGGAAGCCAAGAAGCGTCTGGGTACGAAGATGGTTCGCCAAAAGAGCAGAGGACGGACTGTACAACAAGCTGATGGTGGAGCTCAGGAACGAAGACACTCGGGCTTCATGAGGATGCCTCCAGCCATGTTTGACGAAGTTGTGCAGCGGCTGACACCCAGGTTGACAAAGGCAAAAACCAACTTCCGGCCCAGCCTGGAACCTGGGCTCAAGGTGGCACTCACTCTGCGCCACCTGGCCTCAGGGACCACCTATAGGAGCATGCAGTACGGCTGGAGGGTGCCACACAACACCATCAGCATTGTGGTCAGAGAAGTGGTGCAGGCCATCATCGAATAATACAAGGAGAAGCTCCTCCAGTGCCCCTCCACTGAAGAAGGATGGAAGAAAGTTGCAGAGCAGTGGTATCAGAAGTGGAACTTCCCCCACACCGTTGGAGCCATCGATGGCAAGCACGTGGCCTGCAAAGTGCCAGCCAATTCAGGGTCCTCTTATCACAACTACAAGGGTTTCTTCAGCATCATCCTCTTCACCATGGTCGATGCTGACTACAAGTTCATGTACATCGATGCTTCAGGCAACGGCTCATCTTCAGATGCCCAGGTATACAACGCAAGTGACCTCAAGGGTAGGCTGGAACGCAACCTCATCGTGGGCTTCCCAGATCCAGACCCCCTTCCCAACGACACGCAATATGTGCCCTACTTCTCCCTCACAACCTACCTCATGAAGCCCTACACCTCCAAATACCTCACCCATGAAGAGAGGATCTTCAACTACAGGCTGTCCAGGGCAAGTCGGGTGATGGAGAACGCCTTTGGCATCCTGGCAAACAGGTTCCAGGTACTTCTCACCACCATGCAGCATCGCCCAGAGACCGTGAGGAGGATCATGGAAGCTTGCTGCATCCTGCACAATCTCATGCACACCTGCTACCCAGTCTTGCAGAACAGGCTTGTGGACCTCCAACAAGGCAATGGGGACATGGAGCGTGGGGAATGGAGGCAAGGGCGAAACCTGATAGACACTGAGGATGTGCAAGGCCCCAACAGAGCCTCACGTGAAGGGAAGAAGCAGTGCAACCTCCTGAAACACTGGTGCAACTCCCCAGCTGGAGCAGTGGAGTGGCAAGACAGGATGATAGATGATTAATGGATGCTTCCTTGAGGCTGTCTCATCACACAGATGAGATTGGGCCATGTATGTTGGGTGGCCCTACAATGATCAGGGCATTTAATAAAGAGCTGTGTTTGTGTTGACATGTGTGGATAATTATTACATTGTTATTGATAATAAAAGGCCATAGGTGTGGCACCTGGGAGGGTGGACCATACAGTCCAACTATGCTTGCACTGGAGGTTTATCTATCCCACAGCTATTACCCATCCCAAAGGTATCCCTGCCCATCCCACTGCTATCTCAACCCATCCCACTGCTATCTTAACCCATCCCACAAGCATGCAAAGGCTTAAACCATTTCTAAAAGTTTCCAGCAAGACTTTATTTAAAAAATGAAATGAAGCAAGCGTGTGAATCAAAAATAGACTTTATTAACAATAAGCTATAAAACAAAAATAAGTCTCTGGCACTCCTCTTGGTCTCTCAGTCTCAGGGGTGAACGGTCCAGGTGCTGTGGAGGTGGCTGATGCTGGAGTGCTTGTCATCAGCTCCTCCAGAAGCAGAAGCAGCAGAAGCCCCAGCCCCAGAAGAGCGAGCCCGTGCTGCAGAAGCCCCAGCAGAACCAGAGTGAGGGCCAGGGGGCGGGATGGCAGCCTTGTCCCTCTTGCAAGGGCTGGCTGCAGAGGGCTGAGGCTTGCTGTGCTTCCGCATGGTTGTGGGGTTGCTGGCTGGCAGGGAGGCTGGCAGGAACCAAGGCTGGCAGGAAGGCTGGCAGGGAGGCATGCACCAAGCCTGGCAGGAAGGCTGGCAGGGAGGCATGCACCAAGGCTGGCATGCAGGCTGGCACGCAGGCAAGCAACAAGTCTGGCAGGAAGGCTGGCACCAAGGCTGGCAGGAAGGCTGGCACCAAGGCTGGCAGGAAGGCTGGCAGGCAGGCAGGCACCAAGGCTGGCAGGCAGACATGAACCAAGGCTGGCAGGAAGGCAGGCAGCAAGGCTGGCAGGCAGACTGGCTGGCAGCAAGGCTAGCAGGCAGGCAGCCAGCAAGGCTGGTTGGCAGGCATGAACCAAGGCTGGCAGGAAGGCAGGCACCAAGGCTCGCAGGAAGGCAGGCACCACGGCTGGCAGGCAGGCATGCAGGCAGGGCAGGCAAGGCTGTCAATCCATCCAGCAGCAGGTCTTTCCTCTGAATGGTGACCTGCTTCCGAGCTGGTTCCCTTATATCCGCTGGACTTACGCAATGCATGCGCAATTAATGCTAGGCATCCGTTAGGCTTCCGCTGTGCATCTACTAGGCTTCCGCTGTGCATCCGCTTCATCCGCTCGGCGTCCATTCTGCATCCGCTGTATCCGTTCCGCGTCCACGTTGCTGAGGTCCCCCGGAAACCTAGCGGATGTGCCATCCGCTCCCATCCGTTGGGCTTCCGTTCCGCATCCGCTTTCCATCCGCCCTGCGTCCTCCCCGCGTCCGTTCCTTTCCGTGTTATCCACTCCAGTTATGCAAATTTTCGCCCCTTCTGAGAGCGGATAACAACGGATGGAACATTTTTCTCGTCCGTTGTGTCCTTTTTACTAACGTTTTGCATCAGTTGGGCAGTGTGACAGGGCCTTAAGTTAGTGCTTTAGTTAAGTAAATCAGGTTTCTCCATTGACTTTGCTTATAAGGACGCAAAAAGGGATCACATGAGGCTAGGACACTGCAACTGTCATAAATGAGTCAGTTGCCAAGCACCTGAATTTTGATCACATAACTGATGTTTCTCTGTGTCATAAGGCCCTGTCACATTAGCCGACGGATGCAAAACGTATGTAAAAAGGACAAAGTGGACGAGAAAATGTTCCATTCGTTGTTATCCGCTCTCAAAAGTGCCCCAAATTTTCATAAAGAGAACGGACAACAACAGAAAGGAACAGACGGGGAGGGGACATAGTAAGGATGTTAAGCGGATGCTCCACGGAAGCCTAGCGGATGGAACCGGATGGAACTGGATGACACATCTGCAGGGCTTCCGGGGGAGCACAGCGAAGCGGACGCGCAGCAGAAGGAACGGATATAGAGCAGATGCCTAGTGGATGACATGGATGCATCACGGACACCTAGCGTATGCCTAGCGTATGCAAAACATTCACTGCGCATGCGGGGAGGATGCATTGCATCAGCCCCGCGGATAAAAGGATGCAGATCGCAAGCAGGTCACCATTCAGAGGAAAGACCTGCTGCCAGACACATCTCCAGCCAACAACCATGGGGAAAAAGAGGAAGCCTGTGCCTAATCCTGCCAGCCCTGGCAAGAAGGACAGGGCCACCATCCCATCCCCTGGCGCTGCTTCTGCTGGGGCTTCTGCTGCTGGTGCTGACTCTGCTGGTGCTGCTCCTGGTGCTATTCCTGGTGCTGGTGCTTCTACTGGTGCTTACTCTGCTGGTGCTGCTCCTGGTGCTGGTGCTGACTCTGCTGGTGGTGCTCCTGGTGCTGGTGCTGGTGCTTCTGCTGTTGCTTACTCTGCTGGTGCTGCTCCTGGTCCTGTTGGTGCTGCTGCTGTTCGTGCTACTGCTGTTGCTGCTGCTGCTGTTGCTGCTGCTGCTGCTGGTGGTGTGGTAGACCAGCCCCTAGAACCTCAAAGCCCTTCTGATGAGGGCCCAGAAGGCCCTGCCAGAGGGAGGAAGAAGCAATCGCGCGATAGGGAGAGGAGACAGTACTGCATCGAAGAGGAACATGAGGATGAGGTGCTCGAATGGCTGAGGGACAATGAGTACCTCTGGCGGAAGGGACACAGGCTCTATCGAGACACCAAGAGGAAGCAGGCGGCTTGGAGAGAGAAGGCGGAGAGCCTGGGTTACACTTTGGAGGTCCTCCTCGGGTGGTGGAAGCACATGCATATCTGGTATGGGAAGCTGCACCTCAAGAAGTCTGCCCAGGCCGCGGTCAAGCTCACTGACCGGGAGATTGACGTGATGGCCAAGTGCAACTTCTTGGAGGGTAAGGTCCGCCACCGAGGAGCAGCCCCTCTGTCAACCCTCTCTCTTAGGCAGCCTACAGAGAGCCAGTCCTCTTCTGGCCAAGAGTCAGCTCCTGTGTCCAGGCAGGTATCTGTGGAGCGCCCCATGATGGAGACACCCCCGACAGCTGCACTCCCCGTAGCGGAGCACATGGAGGACCCCCTGATGCAGTTGGAGCAAGGAGAGGCCGCTTGCCATCAGAAACCAACTCACACCCACCCCCAGCTCCACCTCCACAGAAAGCAGGCAGAGAGGCAGACCGGAGGGACAGAGCCACACTGTCCTCTTGGAGATCAGGGACACCATCAAAAGCAGTGTAGATCTCCTCTCTCAGCTGGTACACACCGACATACCACCCTCTAACAGAAAGCCCTTCCTTACCTACGTCAACCAGACTCTCATGGACATGTCCGAATCCTAGTACCAGGTGATCAAGGAGAGGATCACAGGTCTTCTGCACAACCCTCCTGGCCCAGCTGAACCTGCTCCGACCCAGTCCAAGTTTGCTCGTCCACCCCAGGTGATGTCACAGCCCTTCCAAGGCTTTCCACAGGCCCTCACCTACCAAGGCTACAGCTACCAGGAGTTAAAGCAGCACAGGCAGCCCTTCCCAGTCCAGGCAAAGGTTCATAGCACGCCACCGGTGCCACCGACGCCACAGATGCCAACGACACCTCACCTCGTTCACCTGCAACCTCGCTCACCTGCAGACCAGACAGCCCCACTACACTCCTCCTTCCTCCACCCCACAGCCAAGCCCAGCCTCAGAACATCTGTCATCGGTCTTGGGACTGACACCCCATGTCATGGAGGAAGGGGCTCTCAACATCACAGGACTGAGCCAGCTCTCTGAGAGCTTCTTCCACAAACCATTCCCTGTTGTCCTCTCGGAGCCAGGAACCCCAATGGCACCTCAGACCAGCACTCCAGCCACTGCCACCTCCACAGCACCTGGACCCTTCACCCCTGAGACTATGGGCACGCCTTAGAGTGACTCAGAAGAGTACAGAAGACTGGATTGCTACCTGTTGACTTCATCTTTGCTTGGGACACTTTACTTGGGTTATTTTGCTTTTACAGTTTGTTATTAATAAAGTTTATCTTTCCTTCACACACTTGGTTCAGTTCTTTTGGTAAATAAAGTCTTGGTGGAAACTTTTAGAAATGGTTTAAGCCTTTGCATGCTTGTGGGATGGGTAAGGATAGCAGTGGGATGGGCAGGGATACCTGTGGGATGGGTAATAGCTGTGGGATGGGTTAGGATAGCAGTGGGATGAGCAGGGATACCTGTGGAATGGGTAATAACTGTGGGATGGGTTAGAATAGCAGTGGTATGGGCAGGGATACCTGTGGGATGGGTAATAGCTGTGGGATAGATAAACCTCCAGTGCAAGCATAGTGGGACTGTATGGTCCACCCTCCCAGCTGCCACACCTATGGTCCTTTATTATCAATAACAATTTAATCATTCATCAACACATTTCAACATAAACACAACTCTTTATTAAATGCCCTGTTCATTGTAGGGCCACTCAACATACATGGCACAATCTCATCAGTGTGATGAGACAGGCTGAAGGAAGCATCCATTAAGCATCTACCATCCAGTCTTGCCACTCCACTGCTCCACCTGGGGAGTTGCACCAGTGTTTCAGGAGGTTGCGCTGCTTCTTCCCTTCACGTGAAGCTCTGTTGGGGCCTTGCACATCCACAGTATCTATCAGGTTTCGCCCTTGCCTCCATTCACCAGGCTCCATGTCCCCATTGCCTTGTTGGTGGTCCACAAGCCTGTTCTGCAACATGGGTAGCAGATGAGCATGAGATTGTGCAGGATGCAGCAAGCTTCCACGATGTTCCTCATGGTCTCTGGGCGATGCTGCATGGTGTTGAGAAGTACCTGAGACCTGTTGGCCAGGATGCCAAAGGCATTCTCCATCACCCGTCTTACCCTGGATAGCCTGTAGTTGAAGATCCTCTCTTCACGGGTGAGGCATCTGGAAGTGTAGGGCTTCATGAGGTATGTAGTGAGGGAGAAGTCGTCATCACCCATGATGAAGTAGGGCACATCTTGTGTGTCGTTGGGCAGGGGGTCTGGATCTGGGAAGCCCATGATGAGGTTGCGTTCCAGCCCCTCCTTGAGGTGACTGGCATTGTATACCTGGGCATCTGAAGCTGACCTGTTGCCTGAAGCATCGATGTACATGAACTTGTAGTCAGCATCAACCATGGCAAAGAAGATGATACTTAAGAAGCCCTTGTAGTTGAAATAAGTGGACCCTGAGTTGGCTGGAGCTTTGCAGGCCACATGCTTCCCATCTATGGCTCCAACTGTGTGTGGGAAGTTCCACTTTTGATAACTTTCTCTGCAACTTTCTTCCAGCCTTCTTCAGTGGAGGGGCACTGGAGGAGCTCCTCTAGGTATTCTTCGATGATGGCCTGCACCACTTCTCTGACCACAATGCTGATGGTGTTGTGTGGCACCCTCCAGCCGTACTGCATGCTGCTGTAGGTGGTCCCTGAGGCCAGGTGGCGCAGAGTGAGTGCCACCTTGAGCCCAGGGTCCAGGCTGGGCTGGAAGTTGATGTTTGCCTTGGTCAACCTGGGTCTCAGCCGCTCCACAACTTAGTCAAACATGGCTGGCGGCAACCTCATGAAGTTCTGGAATGCACGAGGGTCTTCGTTCCTCAGCTCCACCATCAGCTTGTTATGCAGTCCGTACTCCGCTCTTCTCCCGATCCATCTTCGGACCCAGACACTTCTTGGACGCCTCCTTTGACTTGTGTAGAACAGGTGAAAGAGCCTGTAGAGGGCTTCGCACTGTTGTAGAATGATGGCGGCTACCAAAAGGAGTGTGTGACGATCCATGGTGGAGATGACTGGATGCTGTGGAAGAGCAAGAGCAAGATGAAGGCTGAAGAGGTCTGCACAGCAGGGCTGCTGGACTGAAAGTGAGATCCAGGTGATTTCTCCCCCTTTTTCTCGGAAATATAGGTTTTCTGCTAGGTGTCCTTCTGCATCCTCTAGACATCCTGCAGACATCCTAAATATCCGAGATATGTCCCC
Organism: Laticauda colubrina; assembly: GCA_015471245.1. Taxonomy (NCBI): domain Eukaryota; kingdom Metazoa; phylum Chordata; class Lepidosauria; order Squamata; family Elapidae; genus Laticauda; species Laticauda colubrina. Next base: position 14,719,030 of record BLBF01000050.1, on the reverse strand, counting down.
TATACGAACGTTTTTTCCGTTTTAATGCTTTATATGAGAGCTGCATCCGCTTTCATCCTTTCCCCGTCCGTGCCAGAAACGCTGCACGTCTGTTCCGCGTCCGTTCCGCTTCCTCCCTGTGTCTGTTTTCCGCTGGAGCGGATGTGAGTTGCGCGGATGCGCAGCGGATGCCTAGCGGATATAGCGGATGCAGAACGGATGACAAAGGACGTATAACGGATGTTCCCCGTATGCGTAGCGGATGTAGAACGGACTCGTTGGATACTTTATCCGCTCAAAAAGTTTTGTGCAGCTCAAAACTTTTTGAGCGGATGAAATCTTAGTAGACGGATGCTGGACAGATAGAGAGTATGAAAAACGGACACAGTGAGTACAGAATGGATGCATCGCGTTAACCAACGGATTGCAAGTGTTTCTCTCCGTTTTACATCCTCTTTCCATCCGTTGGTGCTGTGTGACATGGGCTATATAATATATATGTGTACATGAATAATTTTGTATTTATTTTGTCATGTTTGTCATGTCATTATGTTCTGTGTCGTTTTAACTTTGAATGGCCATTAAGTGAACTGTTATAAGTCAAGGACTATCTGTATTAAAGTTAAAATGCTGTCTCTTCTCTATACTCCTCATATGGGGCTAATAAATAGCCTGTTAGTTGGCTATGGAAAAGTGAAAATGGATAAGTTGCCCCATTTTAGGGGAATGAAGGGATAATACAGGATTCTCTGTTCTGAATTCTGCTTTCAAAGTATGTAGCATCTACTCAGTGGAATAGGAATGAGCTTTCATTGAATAGTTATCCTAAAGTAACATCCCCAGCATGCTGGAACAAATAGTTCCAGGCTATTTTGCTGATATGGTTTTGCTGACTCTTATCTACGGAATCCTACAAACACTCCCTTTGATAGAGATAATCATCTGCTACTGTTTACCCAGTAGGTTTTCCCAGACTGAAGATGTAGGACTCCTTGATCTTTCAAAAAGTATGTTGATCCTGTTTCAACAACCCCAAATCTCTGATACCCATCCTGGTTTAAAAAAACAAAAAAACAAAACTGAGTTTGTAGTCATTACATATGATAATCTATAGAACAGTAGAAGACAGGTAATCCCTGACTTACAATCACATTTGAGTGCATTTTTTTTTTTATTTTGCTAAGTGAGACATTTGTTAAGGGAGTTTTGCCCCATTTTATGACCTTTCTTGACACAGTTGTTAAGTGAATCATTGCAGTTGTTAAATTAGTAACACTGTTGTTAAGTGAATCTAGCTTCCCCATTGATTTTGCTTGTTAGAAGGTTACAAAGCTCACATGACCACCCCTGGACATAAGCATGAAGCAACTCTTAAGCGTCTGAATTTTGATCAAGTGACCATGAGGATGTTGCAATGATTGTAAGTGTGAAAAATGGTCATAAGTCACTTTTTTCGGTGCTTTGAACTGTCACTAAACAAACTTGTTGTAAGCACAGGACTACCTGGAATTTTCCCCTGGTCTACATTCTAACTTTCTTGCAGAAGGAATGACATTGTCAACAATGAACTGTATGCTTGATGAAGCTTTATAAATTGAATAAGTAAATGAATCTGGAGAGTTAGAGCTATTTTGTATCAAAACGAAGTCAAACTGAATCTAAATGCTACAAAAATAAAAATAAACCAGTCTATTTTTACCTATGCTAAAGCAGGTATTCATCATCTTGTTCTCTTTAGTTAAAATATATTATTTCTGTCAGTATGACCACTGTCCTTTCACGAGAACATAATCCGAGCAATTGACAAGCAGTTATACTGCTCCTTTAAAAAATATAATCAACCAAGAAAATAGGTATTTAAATATAAACACATATATTAAAGTGCAAATATCGCATTACTGGAAATTTTATGAGTTCTATTGATGATGACTGCACAGCACAATAGTATTAGATCTCTTTCTCTCAGACACAAATATACACACTCTTAAATACACACACACAAACACAGAGACATTCAATTTCCTTCTGCCTACCAATACAGCTGCAGCCAACAGAGATATGTGCCCTCAACCCCACATCAGCTGATCGGTTAATAACAGGATAACATACATTTACCATAAACACACATACACCCCAAACACATACAAAAGGCCTCTGCGATACTGTACCTAAGAGCTGACATTGTTCCCCTGTGATGGAAGTTTGACTCACATCTGAAAAATCAAGCAGAACATGGGGGGCAAAAAATGAACAGCAAAATAAAAAAGAGTGGAGAATAAAATGAACTGTTTTGTTCTCAAACTTCCCAGGATTTCTTTAAAAGGTACTTTTCCCTTTCCCTCAACAACCATTAATCAACCTCATGAAAAGCATGAAGTAACCCATCAGGGAACCCTACTCTGTGATTTTAAACCAACAGCTGCAATCGCTGAACAAAGGATGGAGACTAGAAGCCACTGTAAAGAACTACTGTTCTCCGTAACTACCCACACACAATTGGTGTCACATTGTCATCCAAGGGGCCAGGGTGATAATACATAGGGTGTGGGGCACTCTAGAGTAAAGTTTGGGGGGACGGGACAGAATAATGGAAGAATGAGGTACAATTCCTTCCTTTCTATAACTTTCTCTGGTTTATTCCATGTTACAATGCCTGAATGTTAAGTAATAAGATCTCAAAGAATATAACAGTTTTCCACAATGGCCTTCCAAATATCGCTGAACTTCAATATCTTTTTACAAAAAGCCCTCCTGAATATGGCTAATGAAAAATGCATTTCTTATGTCTGGACAATCACAGGTTGACCATCGGTCTCATGCTCTGTGACTTCCTAATGGTGAAGAACTATTAACAATTGCATAAGAAAGGAATATGCAAGGGATAGAAGTAGTATGTATGCTGGACTGTTGTAACATACTAGTAATTAGACTGGTAATATAAAATTCGAATTGTTTAGTAATACATGTTCAAATAGAGGGTTAAACAAACATAAATAACAAATATAAATTATGTTGCCTAGTAAACATTTTGTCCTTGAATTTTGTCTGTGTTGCCCATGAGATCAAAGATCTCTTCTTGCCTCTCATTTAATCAAATGCAGCTGATATGAGCATGATTCAAAATCAACTTCCTGTTTTTTGTTTTTAATTTTCCTTTGAAAAATCTTTAAGGCATGAGATGTCTATTTCTTTTTCTACTGGCTTTCCAGGCCCTAGGATAACTTAGGATTTACTTTGCCTTAAATGCATTCAGATATAATTAAGGTCTTAGTTTAAATGTCCATCATTAAAACAACAGAGCCAATTATGTGCAAATCTCCTAAAATTGAATCAAAACTCAATGTTTTTAACAAGGCTGTTAAAAATATCACATTAAAAATAATAAAAATCAGGAATGGTATAGCAGACTATCAATCGGGGAAAAAAGAGTTCTAAATTATACACTATATGAGGATCAAGCAGTTGGGATAAACTGACTAATGAATTTAAGAGTTTATACAATAGCCTGTTCATTCGCTGAAAGCAACACAAACAATTAATTAAATAATCTGAAATGCTTTAAGAACAGCAAATCCTGGAACTTTCTCCAAAGGAAGTCTGAAAGGTCATTCATCAGTGGCTTTTAGGAATATGGTGAAGCTCTATTTCAAAATCTTCTATTAATGTTACCTTACTGTTCCTGCGGTTTTGACTTAACAGATGCTGCTGGATTTGTTCTTTTGAGAGTCAAAACTGTTTATAAATGTGATTTTTATCATATTTTTATTTTATTGAATATTAAATTCTGTCTTGTGAGCCTGGTAAATGTAAAGGGAGTCAGGTAAATATAATAAAAATAAAATTATAGTAATCAAAATAATTTCAATAAAATACTAGATTGACATTGCTTTGATAGAACAAATGCTAATCCAGAATTCATCATCATTTAAGGGACCAAATGTTTGTTGCTTAAATTCAGTAGTAAAGAGACACGATTTATGTCAATCAATTGATGAAAAAGATAAATTCAGACCTATGGATTTAATGAACACCTTTCTCCAAACTTTCTGTTAAAATAGGTTTACTTCACCCAGGTTTTTTTTAATGATAAGGGAAGAGAGAATATTTTTTTATTTTTTTTAATCTTTAATTTTTTTAATTTAGGGCTATTCTTTTTAAAGTGAAGGCACATTCCCAAAGCCCGTGTCACACTGCACCAACGGATGAAAAGAGGATGTAAAACAGAGAAAAACACTTGCCATCCGTTGGTTAACACGATGCATCCATTCTGTACTCACTGCGTCCGTTTTTCATCCTCTCTATCCGTCCAGCATCCGTCTACTGACAATTCATCCGCTCAAAAAGTTTTGAGCTGCTCAAACTTTTTCAGCGGAAAATGTATCCAACGCGTCCGTTCTGCATCCGCTACGCATACGGGGGACATCCGTTCTGCATCAGTCATCATCCGTTACGTGTCCGCTACATCCGCTAGTCATCCGCTGCGCATCCGCGCAACTCAAATCCGCTCCAGCGGTAAACTGACACAGGGAGGAAGCGGAACGGACGTGCAGCATTAGTAGCACGGACGCAGAAAGGATGAAAGTGGATGCAGCTCGCAAACAAAGCATTTAAAATGGAAAAAACGTTCGCAGAGGGCACCTATCTCGGATATTAAGGATGTCTAGAGGATGCAAAAGGACACATAGTGGAAAACCTATACTGCCTATAAAAAGGGGGAGCAACTCACCTGGATCTCACTTTCAGACCAGCAGCCCTGCTGTGCAGACCTCTGCAGCCTTCATCTGCCTCTTGTTCTTCCACAGCATCCAGTCATGTCCACCATGGATCGTAACACAGTCCTTTTGGTAGCCACCATCGTTCTGCAACAGTGCGAAGCCATCTACAGGCTCTTTCAACTCTACTACGGGAAGAAAAGGAGGCGGCCAAGAAGCGTCTGAGTCTGAAGATGGATCGGGAGAAGAGCAGAGTACGGACTGTACAACAAGCTGATGGTGGAGCTCAGGAACGAAGACACTCGTGCATTCCAGAACTTCATGAGGATGCCTCCAGCGATGTTTGACGAAGTTGTGGAGCGGCTGACACCAGGTTGACCAAGCAGAGCACCAACTTCCGGCCCAGCCTGGACCCTGGGCTCAAGGTAGCACTGACTCTGCGCCACTTGGCCTCAGGGACCACCTACAGGAGCATGCAGTACGGCTGGAGGGTACCACACAACACCATCAGCATAGTGGTCAGAGAAGTGGTGCAGGCTATCATCGAAGAATACCTGGAGGAGCTCCTCCAGTGCCCCTCCACTGAAGAAGGATGGAAGAAAGTTGCACAGCAGTGGTATCAGAAGTGGAACTTTCCCCACACCGTTGGAGCCATAGATGGCAAGCACGTGGCCTACAAAGCTCCAGCCAAGTCGGGGGCCACTTATCACAACTACAAGGGCTTCTTCAGCATCATCCTTTTCGCCATGGTCAATGCTGACTACAAGTTCATGTACATCGATGCTTCAGACAACGGGTCAGCTTCAGATGCCCAGGTATACAACGCCAGTGACCTCAAGGAGGGGCTGGAACGCAACCTCATCATGGGCTTCCCAGATCCAGACCCCCTGCCCAATGACACGCAAGATGTGCCCTACTTCATCGTGGGGGATGACGCCTTCTCCCTCAGCACCTACCTCATGAAGCCCTACACTTCCAGACTCCTCACCCATGAAGAGAGGATCTTCAACTACAGGCTGTCCAGGGCAAGGCGGGTGGTGGAGAACGCCTTTGGCATCCTGGCAAACAGGTTCCAGGTACTTCTCACCACCATGCAGCATCGGCCAGAGACCATGAGGAAGATCGTGGAAGCTTGCTGCATCCTGCACAATCTCATGCAAACCCGCTACCCAATCTTGCAGAACAGGCTTGTGGACCTCCAACAAGGCAATGGGGACATGGAGCCTGGGGAATGGAGGCAAGGGCAAAACCTGAAAGACACTGAGGATGTGCAAGGCCCCAACAGAGCTTCACGTGAAGGGAAGAAGCAGCGCAACCTCCTGAAACACTGGTGCAACTCCCCAGCTGGAGCAGTGGAGTGGCAAGACAGGATGATAGATGATTAATGGATGCTTCCTTCAGCCTGTCTCATCACACTGATGAGATTGGGCCATGTATGTTGAGTGGTCCTACAATGAACAGGGCATTTAATAAAGAGTTGTGTTTATGTTGACATGTGTGGATGAATGTTTATATTGTTCCTCATAATGAAGGGCCATAGGTGTGGCACCTGGGAGGGTGGACCATACAGTCCCACTATGCTTGCATTGGAGGTTTATCTATCCCACAGCTATCTTAACCCATCCCACAGCTATCTTAACACATCCCACAGCTATTACCCATCCCACAGGTATCCCTGCCCATCCCACTGCTATCTCAACCCATCCCACAAGCATGCAAAGGCTAAACCATTTCTAAAAGTTTCCACCAAGACTTTATTGACAAAAATAAATGAAGCAAGTGCGTGAAGCAAAGATAATCTTTATTAATAATAAGCTGTAAAAGAAAAATGACCCAAGTCAAGTGTCCAAAGCAAAAATAAAGTCAACAGGTAGCCACCCAGTCTCTGGCACTCTTCTTGGTCACTCGGAGGCGTGCCCAGTCTCAGGGGTGAAGGGTTCAGGTGCTGTGGAGGTGGTTGCTGCTGGAGTTTTGGTCTGAAGCGCCACTGGGGTGCCTGGCCCCGAGAGGACAACAGGGGACGGTGTGTTGAGGAAGCTCTCAGACAGCTGGCTCAGACCCGTGATGTTGAGAGCTCCTTCCTCCATGCCATGGGGTGTCAGTCCCAATACCGACAACAGATGTACTGAGGCCGGGCTTGGCTGTGGGGTGGAGGAAGGAGCAGTGTAGTGGGGCTGTCTGGTCTACAACTGGGTGAGGACTGGCATGGGTGGCATCGGTGATGTGGGTGGCATGGGTGGCATCGGTGGCATCAGTGGAACCGGTGGCAACGGTGGCGTCCGATGAGCCTGTGCTTGGACTGGGAAGGGCTGCTGCCTGTGCTGCTGGACCTCCTGGTAGCCGTAGCCCTGGTAGGTGAGGGCCTGTGGAAAGCCTTGGAATGGGAGGGACATCACCTGGGGTGGAGGAGCAGACCTGGACTGGGTGGGAGGAGGTTCATCTGGATCTGGAGGGTTGTGAAGCAGCTCGGTGATCTGGTCCTTCACCACCTGGTACTGGGGTTCCGCCATGTCCACGAGAGTCTGGTTGACATAGGTGAGGAAGGGCTTGCGATTGGAGGATGGGGCGTTGGTGTGTACCAGCCGAGAGAGGATATCTATGCTGCTCCGGATGGTGTCCCTGATCTCCAGTAGGACAGTGTGGCTCTGTCCCTCCTGTCTGGCTCTCTGCCTTTATGTGGAGGTGGAGCTGGGGGTGGATGCGGGTTGGACTGTGGTGGAAGTGCCGTCTCATTTCTCCCACTGCGCCAGGGAGTCCTGCACGTGCTCCGCCACAGTTAGAACAGCTCTCGGCGGGTTCTCCGCTGTGGGACGCTCCACAGACACCTGCCTGGAGACAGGAGCTGACTCTTTGCCAGAAGAGGACTGGCTCTCAGCAGGCTGCCTGAGAGAGAGGGTTGTGAGAGGGGCTGCTCCTCGGTGGCGGATCTCACCCTCCAGGAAGCTGCACTTGGCCATGACGTAGGTCTCTCTGTCCATCAGTTTGACTGCGGCCTGGCCAGATTTCTTGAGGTGCAGCTTCCCGTTCCAGGTGTGCATATGTTTCCACCAGCCGAGGAGCACCTCTGAAGTGTAGCCCAGGCTCTCCGCCTTCTCTCTCCAAGCAGCCTGCTTCCTTTTGGTGTCCCTATAGAGCCTGTGTCCCTTCCGCCAAAGATATTCATTCTCTCTCAGCCACTCCAGCACCTCATCCTCATGTTCTTCCTCGATGGAGTATTGCCTCCTCTCCCGTTCTCGTATCTGCCTCTTCCTCCCTTTGGCAGGACCACATGGGCCCTCATCAGAGGGGCTTCCAGGTTGTAGGGGCTGCTCCTCCACACCACCAGCAGCAGCAGCACCAGCAGGATCATCATCATCAGCAGCAGTAGCACCAGCAGCACCAGCAGGATCATCATCATCAGCAGCAGCAGCACCAGCAGGACCAGGAGCACGAGCAGGACCAGGAGCACGAGCAGGACCAGCAGGACGAGCAAGACCAGAAGTACGAGCAGGACCAGCAGGATGAGCAAGACCAGGAGCACGAGCAGGACCAGCAGGACGAGCAAGACCAGGAGCACAAGCAGGACCAGCAGGACAAGGAGCAGCTTCAGCAGAGTAAGCACCAGTAGAAGCACCACCGCCAGAAGCAGCTTCAACAGAATAAACACCAGCAGAAGCACCACCGCCAGAAGCAGCATCAGCAGAGTAAGCATGAGCAGAAGCACCACCACCATAAGCAGCATCATCAGCTCCTCCAGAAGGAGAAGCAGCAGAAGCCCCAGCCCTAGAAGAGCGAGTCCGTGCTACAGAAGCCTCAGCAGAAGCAGAGTGAGGGCCGGGGGTGGGAGGGTGGCCCTGTCCTTCTTGCCAGGGCTGGCAGTAGATGGCTGAGGCTTTCTCTTCTTCCCCATGGTTGTGGGGTTGTGCTGGCTGGTAGCAAGGCTGGCTGGCAGGCTGGCAGGCAGGCAGTAAGGCTGGCAGGGAGGCTGGCAGAGAGGCTGGAAGACAGGCAGGCAGGCTGGCAGCAAGGCTGGCAGGCAGGCAGACAGCAAGGCTGGCAGCAAGGCAGTCGATGTGTCTGGAAGCAGGTCTTTCCTCTGAATGGTGACCTGCTTGCGAGCTGCTTCCCTTTATATCCGTGGGGCTGACGCAATGCATCCTCCCTGCATGCGCAGTGAACGCTAGGCATCCGCTAGGCTTCCGCTAGGCATCCGCTTGGCTTCCGCTGTGCATCCGCTTCATCCGCTTGGCATCCGCTCTGCATCCGTTCCGCGTCCGCTTTGCTGTGCTCCCCCGGAAGCCTTGCGGATGTGCCATCCGCTCCCATCTGCTTCCCTCCGCTAGGCTTCTGTGGAGCATCCGCTTTCCATCCGCCCTGCGTCCTCCCTCCGTCTGTTCCTTTCCGTGTTATCCGCTCTGGTTATGCAAATTTTTGCCCCTTTTGAGAGCGGATAACAATGGATGGAACATTTTTCTCGTCCGCTGTGTCCTTTTTACAAACGTTTTGCATCCGTCGGCCAGTGTGACAGGGCCTTAAGTATATTCTACACAATTGCCTATGCTAGGCAGCAAAGAAATTTGATAAATTTGATTAAATAAATAAAATGTGCAGCAGTAAGAACAATGCTCAGACTGTGCAGATTGAAGACAAGCAAACCAATTTTAACCAAATACATACAAAATCTCAAGGCTCGTAAGAGAGCATGCGGGGAAAGCCAAAATTGTCAACTAAAAAAAAAAAACCAATGCAATCCTAGGCCAAGTTAATAGAAGGATAGAATCAAGATCACATGAATTTCTAATACCAATTTACAAAGCCTTAGTAATATCGCATTCTGTTCTGGTCACCACAATATAAAAAAGATGTTGAGACTCAGGAAAGAGTGCAGAGAGCAGCAACAAGAATTATTGGGGGGCTTCAGTCTAAAACATGTGAAGAACTGTTACAGGAATTGGATATGTCTAATTTAATGAAAAGAAGGACAAGGAGCCATGATAGCGGTTTTCCGATATTTGAAAGGCTCCTACAAAGATGAGTGGGAAGGTCAAACTATTTTCCAAAGCACCAGAAGGCAAGATGAGAAACAATAGATGGAAACTAAGGAGGGAAGCAACCTAGAATTAAAGAGAAATTTCCTAATGCTGAGAGCAATCAACCAATGGAACAGCTTGCATTCAGAAATTGTCGGTGCTCTATCACTGGAGAGTTTAAAAGAGACTGGACAACCATTTGTCTATAATGGTATAGGGTTTCCTGCTCAAGTAGGGGATTGGATTAGAAGATATCAAAGTTCCTTCCAACTCTATTATTCTAAGTTCTATATTTATACACAAAGCCATCTTCATATTTGTCTAACACTCCACAGTAGCACTGGCACTCTTCCTTGACCAATTACCATAGTTTGGTCCCAGCATTAAAAACACTAGATGGCTGTTCAGTCTAATTATTTCTGCTCATTGCTTTGGTAAAGCAACTCAAAGTGTTGAGGAAGATAGATATTATATCAGATTTGGGCACTTCCAACCAGGAAGATTTCTGGTTACACATTAAATCTTAATTTAGAATAAATTTCTGGGGCATGTTGTGTGGATATGTATGTTTCCTAATCACCAATAGGTAAATGAAATCTATACAGAAGGTTGCATTTCTGGAAATCATGGAAATGTTTTATTTAGGATTATTATACTTAGGGCATAAACAGATTACTCAGCCTGAGAGATTTAATCTTAATAGGTTTCTCTTCTGAACATCTTAGACCCAGTGGTGTGAAGGCAGTTAAGGCAGTAATTTTGGTATCTGCGGGCATGGAAACGCACTAATTACTTTAACACTTATTTGTTGTTAAAAAGCAACAAATTTTCTTTGTGCTTTCTGCTTAGTTACCTGTAGAAGAATGAAGGCATAAAGAATAGAATTTACCAGTCAGCATCCAGACTTTTATAGCCAGATGTATAGCTAAGAAAGGACTTTCAGGCTGTGTAGGAATCTTCTGAGGGAAAGAAGAATACACGCGGGAGGCCAAACCAAAAACAGAAATACTATTTTGGGTGACTGATGAGGTTATGGGATGTATTAAGCTTTATTTAGAACAGCTCTAGCTTAGAATATTGTGCAACAGAAGAAACCCTTCTGTTTAGTTTTAAGCTTTATGCTTACCTTTCTGATATGTAAATTTCCTCCATGTAATTAATTGTTCAGATAGAAAAAACACTATGAGGTAAATTCAACTTCCATTCTTTCTGATGAATGCTACAAAACGTAATCCAAGTTACTTCTTTTTAGCTACCCTTTCACAAATAAATCAATTTGCAATTTAATCTGTTTTGAGTTATTAGATTGTGTTATTTCTAAATACGAAGGAAAACCAAGAATATATATGCTTTCTCTAGGTCATATTAGAATAAAGTGGAAGTAAAGTTCAGTGAACTTGAATAGTTTTACCCTATCAGATTATACTTTCACACATATAACTCCCATACCTCTAATTAAGAATCCTGCTTTAACAGAGTTCATAATTCTAAGGGAATTTAGGAGAAATATTACTGAATGTTATTGTGCAAGGCTACATTTTCTAGCTTCTGTTTCCTATCTGCAAAATGGAAATAATAATGAAATCTATAGCTGGCTATTAGGAACAATGAAAGTACTGTTCAAAACAATACTAATAATTTCCTGGACCAAAGGTCACAACTGTAATAAATAAAGTCACTTTTAGCCATTTTTCTTTCACTTAAATGGTTAATTCCTGTTCACAACTTTCCCAGGCAGAATGTAAAGCCCCTGTCACACTGCACCAACGGATGCAAAGAGGATGTAAAACGGACAAAAAAGCTTGCCATCCGTTGGAAAACGCGATGTACTCACTGCCTCCGTTTTGCTTCCACTCTATCCGTCCAGCATCTGTTTATTGACGGTTCATCCGCTCAGAAAGTTTTGAGCTGCTCAAAACTTTTGCGCGGAAAATGTATCCAATTCATCCATTCTGCATCCGCTAGGCATCCGTTACGCATCCGCGCAACTCGCATCCGCTCGGGTACAGGGAGGAAGCGGAACGGACGCAGAACGGATGCAGCACGGAAACAAAGCATTTAAAATGGAAAAAACGTTCGCAGAGGGGACCTATCTCGGATATTAAGGATTAGGGGATGCCTAGAGGATGCAAAGGGACACCTATACTGCCTATAAAAAGGGGGAGCAACTCGTCTGCATCTCACTTTCAGCCCAGCAGCCCAGCTGTGCAGACCTCTGCAGCCTTCATCTGACTCTTCCTCTTCCACAGCATCCAGTCATGTCAACCGTGGATAGTAACACAGTCCTTTTGGCAGCTACATCCTTCTGCAACAGTGCGAAGCCATCTACAGGCTCTGTGAACTCTACTACGGGAAGAAAAGGAGGCGGCCAAGAAGCATCTGGGTCCGAAGATGGATCGGGAGAAGAGCAGAGTAGGGACTGTAAAACAAGCTGATGGTGGAGCTCGGGAATGAAGACACTCGGGCATTCCAGAACTTCATGAGGATGCCTCCAGCCATGTTTGATGAAGTTGTGCAGTGGCTGACACCCAGGTTGACCACGGCAAACACCAACTTCCGGCCCAGCCCGGAATCTGGGCTCAAGGTGGCACTCACTCTGCGCCACTTGGCCTCAGGGACCACCTACAGGAGCATGCAGTACGGCTGGAGGGTGCCACACAACACCTTCAGCATTGTGGTCAGAGATGTGGTGCAGGCCATCATCGAAGAATATCTGCAGGAGCTCCTCCAGTGCCCCTCCACTGAAGAAGGATGGAAGAAAGTTGCAGAGCAGTGGTATCAGAGGTGTAACCTCCCACACACCGTTGGAGCCATAGATGGCAAGCACGTGGCCTGCAAAGCACCACCCAAGTCGGGCTCCACTTATTTCAACTATAAGGGCTTCTTCAGCATCGTCCTCTTTGCCATGGTCGATGCTGACTACAAGTTCATGTACATCGATGCTTCAGGCAGCGGCTCATGTTCAGATGCCCAGGTATACAACGCCAGTGACCTCAAGGAGGGTCTGGAAGGCAACCTCATCATGGGCTTTCCAGATCCAGACCCTCTGCCCAACGACACGCAAGATGTGCCCTACTTCATCGTGGGGGATGGCACCTTCTCCCTCAGAACCTACCTCATGAAGCCCTACACTTCCAGATGCCTCACCCGTGAAGAGAGGATCTTCAACTACAGGCTGTCCAGGGTAAGGCGGGTGGTGGAGAACGCCTTTGGCATCCTGGCCAACAGGTTCCAGGTACTTCTCACCACCATGCAGCATCGGCCAGAGACTGTGAGGAGGATCGTGGAAGCTTGCTGCATCCTGCACAATCTCATGCGCACCCGCTGCCCGGTCTTGCAGAACAGGCTCGTGGACCTTCAACAAGGCAATGGGGACATGGAGCCTGGGGAATGGAGGCAAGGGCAAAACCTGATAGACACTCAGGATGTGCAAGGCCCCAACAGAGCCTCACGTGAAGGGAACAAGCAGCGCAACCTCCTGAGACACTGGTGCAACTCTCCAGCTGGAGCAGTGGAGTGGAATGACAGGATGATAGATGATTAATGGGTGCTTCCTTCAGCCTGTCTCATCACACTGATGAGATTGGGCCATGTATGTTGAGTGGCCCTACAATGAACAGTGCATTTAATAAAGAGTTGTGTTTATGTTCAAATGTGTGGATCAATGCTTACTAATGAAGGGCCAAAGGTGTGGCACCTGGGAGGGTGGACCATACAGTCCCACTATGCTTGCACTGGAGGTTTATCTAACCCACAGCTATCTTAACCCATCCCAAAGGTATCCCTGCTCACCCCACTGCTATCTTAACCCATCCCACAAGCATGCAAAGGCTTAAACCAATTCTAAAAGTTTCCACCAAGACTTTATTACAAAAAAAGAAATGAAGCAAGTGTGTGAATCAAAGATAAACTTTACTGAACAACAAGCTGTAAAAAAAAATATGACCCAAGTCAAGTGTCCAAATAAAGTCCACAGGTAGCCAGCTACCCAGTCTCTGGCACTCTTCTTGGTCACTCGGAGGTGTGCCCAGTCTCAGGGGTGAAGGGTCCAGGTGCTGTGGAGGTGGGTGGTGCTGGAATGCTGGTCTGTATCGTCATTGGGGTGCCTGGCCCCGAGAGGACAACAGGGGACGGTGTGTTGAGGAAGCTCTCAGACAGCTGGCTCAGACCCGCGATGCTGAGAGGTCCGTCCTCCATGCCATGGGGTGTCAGCCCCAGTACTGATGAGAGATGTACTGAGGCCGGGCTTGGCTGTGGGGTGCAGGAAGGAGTAGTGTAGTGGGGCTGTCTGGTCTGCAGCTGGGTGAGGACTGGCGTGGGTGGCATCGCTGTCATCGGTGGCATCATTGTCGTGGGTGGCATCGGTGGCATCAGTGGAACCGGTGGCAATGGTGTCGTCCGATGACTCTGTGCCTGGACTGGGAAGGGCTGCTGCCTGTGCTGCTGGACCTCCTGGTAGCCATAGCCCTGGTAGGTGAGGGGCTGTGGGAAGCCTTGGAATGGAAGGGACATCACCTGGGGTGGAGGTAGAGGAGCAGACCTGGACTGGGTGGGAGCAGGTGCCTCTGGATCTGGAGGGTTGTGAAGCAGCTCGGTGATCCAGTCCTTCACCACCTGGTACTGGGGTTCCACCATGTTCCTGAGGGTCTGGTTGACATAGGTGAGGAAGGGCTTGCGGTTGGAGGATGAGGAGTCGGTGTTGACAGCTGAGAGAGGAGATCTATACTGGTGCGGATGGTGTCCCTGATCTCCAGCAGGAGAGTGTGGCTCTGCCCCTCCTGCTGTCTGGCTCTCTGCCTTTCTGTGGAGGCGGAGCTGGGAGTGGTGGATGCGGCTACGACTGTGGTGGACTCGATGTCTCCTTTCTCCCACCACACCAGGGAGTCCTCCACGCGCTCCACCACGGTTACAACACCTGTCCGTGGGTTCTCCGCCGTGGCATGCTCCACAGAAACCTGCCTGGAGACAAGGACTGACTCTTGGCCGGAAGAGGACTGGCTGTCAGCAGGCTGCCGGAGAGAGAGGGTTGTGAGAGGGGCTGCTGGTGCTCCTCGGTGGCGGATCTCACCCTCCAGGAAGCTGCACCTGGCCATGACGTAGGTCTCTCTGTCTGTCAGCTTAACCATGGCCTGGCCAGATTTCTTCAGGTGCAGCTTCCCGTACCAGGAATGCATGTGCTTCCACCAGCCGAGGAGCACCTCCGAAGTGTAGCCCATACTCTCCGCCCTCTCTCCCCAAGCAGCCTGCTTCCTTTTGGTGTCCCTGTACAGCCGGTGTCCCTTCCGCCACAGATAGTCATTCTCTCTCAGCCACTCCAGCACCTCATCCTCGTGTTCCTCCTCGATGAAGTATTGCCTCCTCTCCCGTCCCCGCATACGCCTCTTCCTCCCTTTGGCAGGACCAGATGGGCCCTCATCAGAGGGGATCCCAGGTGGTAGGGGCTGCTCCTCCACACCACCACCACCAGCAGCAGCAGCAGGATCATCATCATCATCATCACCAGCAGGATCATAATCATCATCAGCAGCAGCGGCAGCAGGATCATCATCATCATCAGCAGCAGCAGCAGCAGCAGCAGCAGGATCAGCAGGACCAGGATCAGCAGCAGCAGAGTAAGCACCAGGAACCCCAGCAGCACCACCAGCAGCAGCACCAGCATCACGAGGACCAGGAGCATGAGCAGGACCAGGAGCACGAGCAGGACGAGCAGGATGAGCAAGTCCAGGAGCACGAGCAAGATGAGCAGGACCAGCAGGATCAGAAGGACCAGGAGCAGCTTCAGCAGAGTACGCAGCAGCAGAAGCACCACCGCCAGGAGCAGCTTCAGCAGAGTATGCAGCAGCAGAAGCACCACCGCCAGGAGCAGCTTCAGCAGAAGCTCCAGCACCAGAAGAGCGAGCCCAAGCAGCACAAGCCCCAGCAGAAGCAGAGTCAGGGACAGGAGACGGGAGGGTGGCCCTGTCCCTCTTGCCAGGGATGGCGGCAGGTTGCTGAGGCTTTCGCTTCTTCCCCATGGTTGTGGAGTTGCTGGCTGGCAGGGAGGCTGGCAGGGAGGCTGGCAGGCACCAAGGCTGGCAGGAAGGCTGGCAGGAAGGCAGGCAGGAAGGCAGGCAGGCAGGCAGGCACCAAGGCTGGCAGGCAAACTGGCTGGCAGGGAGGCTGGAAGGCAGGCTGGCAGCAAGGCTGGCAGGCAGGCAGAGAGCAAGGCTGGCAGGGAGGCTGGCCAGGAGGCTTGGAGGCAGGCTGGCAGGAAGGCTGGCAGCAAGGCTTGCAGGCAGGCATGCAGGCAGGGCAGGCAAGGACGCAATATATCCTGCAGCAGGTCTTTCCTCCGAATGTTGGCCACGTGCGAGCTGCTTCCCTTTATATCTGCGTGGCTTACGCAATGCATCCCCCCCCGCATGCGCAATTAACACCAGGCATCCGTTAGGCTTCCGCTGTGCATCCACTAGGCACTGCATCCGCTTCATCCGCTGTGCATCCGTTGTGCATCCGCTTCATTCGCTCCGCGTCCGCTTTGCTGAGGCCCCCCGGAAGCCTAGCGGATGTGCCATCCGCTCCCATCCACTTCCATCTGCTGGTCTTTCGTTCCGCATCTGTTTTCCATCCGCCCTGCGTCCTCCCCCCATCCGTTGTTATCCGCTCTCATAAGGGACAAAACTTTGCATAACCGGAGCGGATAACACGGATGGAACATTTTGCTCATCCATTGTGTCCGTTTTGCATCCATTGGGCAGTGTGACAGGGCCTTAAGAGAATTTTGGTTAGCGCTAGCACCAAGGAAGCTTTAAGATGACATAGAAAGCAATGGCCTAACAGGAAAAAAAATAATTTAGCAATCTCAAGATCATGCTGAGTAACAGTGTAGCAATGTAACAATAAACAATTCAGGCCAAATCACATGAAATAGACTCTTGAAGATAACACACATGCAAGCAAAGATACAAAATGTAATTAAGAGCAGATTAAGATAGTCAGGGATTTATAGAATTAGCAGGGAAAACTTCAGAAAATAAAACTTATGTTGCAATAATCCAAAGGAAAAAAGATAAGAATTTATCAGATTGGCTTAGCATAGTTGGAATGTTATGGGAAATATAAATGGAACAGAGTATGTTTGGAAAGGAAGTATTACCCCGGGAAGACTCTGTAGACAATCAAATAACTGTTCAACATTTCTTAAAAAAAAAAAAAATCTTGGAAAGAACTTAATGGTAAACAATACAACCCAGAGGAGAGAATAGGAGAATAAGATATCTATCAATCCATTCATGAAGGAAAAAAGGTGTGGCATTCTTTGTTTTAATCACCACTAGGATGGAACGATAGCAGAATTATCTGTAGTATTTGTGAATGGATTTCACACGATGCTGGAATGGAAGCATAAAGAGAGAACATTCTGAGCCAGAGTCATGAATTTGGACAGCAAGCAAATGTGATGTATATTTGTTATTTATTTTAAATTGTGCTTCTGGGTTTACATCCCCAAAAATAATAGCCCAGAAAAACAATGAGTTTCTCTCTCTCTCTCTCTCTCTCTCTCTCTCTCTCTCTCTCTCTCTCTCTC
>BLBF01000050.1:14645636-14701753 GCA_015471245.1 Laticauda colubrina | reverse complement strand
CTCTCTCTCTCTCTCTCTCTCTCTCTCTCTCTCTCTCTCTCTCTCTCCCTCCCTCCCTCCCTCCCTCCCTCTCCCTCTCCCTCTCCCTCTCCCTCTCCCTCTCCCTCTCTCTGTGTGTATGCGCATATGTGTGTGGTCTAAAGACACACTGGTGCTCTGATCCTAAAATAATGTGTCCAACAGAATATCACAGCCATCACAGTCCATAATTTTTCCCACTGATTTAGGCTCACTTGCTATCTAATGGCTGAAACCGAACAGGAATCCTGGATATACATGTGGCTATCATTTCCTCCCCCAAAAAAGAAGCAGGACATTTGCCCTTGTCCTAATTAAGCTCTAATCACAGATTATAGTTTGGTTTGACTTCAGTAACTTGCCTTAGACAGCTAGTTACCACTTGGCTGAAGGTCACATTTCAGGAATGTTACTGAGAAGGTGATTAATGGATTAAACAAAGCCAGATGAGAGAAATAAGAACTAAAGGGAAAAAAAAACTATAAGGTGCCGCTGGGAAGAAATGATGGTGGGGGAAAGCAAAGGAGAAAAGAGAGCTTTCCTCCTGTTAGAAGGTAGGTAACTGAGCACATGGTTCGTACTAACAAATGAGGCTAATGAAACGGGTTAAACATTACCAGACCTCAAGTGAAAAGTTGGGGAAGGAGAGCACACCTTGATAAATGGGAAGAAAACTATCCAATTTAACTTGCTTACCTTCCCTGGCAGTTTCACTAGGATCCCAGATTTGCCCTGGACTGCTTCTTGCCTGTCCATCCTCCTCTGGTTTCCCCTCTTCATCATCTTCTACTTTGGTTACAGTGAACTGAGGCATGTTCAAAGCAAAACTTTCTTCTAGGCCAGGACACAAAGAACTGAAAAGTGTTGGTAGGTCAGGTGACAAGCAGCCCCAGGGAATGGGAGGAAAAGGGTGTGGGCATGTAGTGTGAGGGAGACACACCTCTATGAGGATATGTGCCTGTTCAAGTGTATGCATGCCACAAAGAATTATTTACAACCCTGCTACTAAGAAGATTACTCTCTGTGCATATTGCTACACTGCACTAGTTTGCACATTCTTTACATCACGACAGCAGTATGCAGTCTCTTGCTTTCTACCAAGAATTAAATGCAGAATTAACTAGTAACAAGTACAAACGCTAGTTAATAATTGTTTGGCCTTACATAAAGGATGCTTGGGAACTTATATTTGGGTGAAGCTATACAGTTTATGCATCTTAAGGGAAAAAGTATCATATAAACTTGGAAAAAGTATCATAAACAAAGAATAATAATTGTAATGCAAAGAGCAAGAGTCATTAAAAAGTAGTTCTACTAGCAGTACCTGTAGGACAAGTAATGTGTTCTGAAAAAGCAAAGCCAAGCCATCAGAAGACAATTTAATCTTGACGAACTTCCCTTCCCTAAAGCCAGAATATGATTTGAAGTATATATGGCTGCACAGTGACAGCTATTCCTGGAGGAACCCTTGTTTTTCAATTTTCCCCTAGGTTTTTTATTTTAATGCATAAACTTGAAACTTAGGCATTGACATTATCCAACTGAGATTTAATCCTGTTTTGGGTTGCAAAAAGAGAGTAAGAGAACACATGTCCATATTGTCATGTTCAGAAAAAAAGAAGGCTCAAACTAACTGGGAGTTCCTGGGAAAGAAAAGAGAACTGGGAATTGGAACTCAAAAGATGTTATACCAGATATTACACATTACAGATAAAGATAGTACATAGATGGAGGAAAGAAACCAGAAGTGATAAAAATGATGACTGCATCCACACTGTTTGGTTAATTCTAACTATTCTCAATTGTCTGTTAAACCCATAGTTAAAACCCGTTTTACTTTCCCTCCATAACTGGCTTTGTCATAGATCCCAAAATCCCTTTGAGAAAAGACTCCACATCTTCTCTATTTACACTTAGTATATTCATTTACTAAAACTTCAGTGTGAAAACAAAATGTGTGAAGGAAGCGGGAAACTAAAACAGAAAGCTCCAACATTACACTTCCTCCCGCAATCTTACACATGCTGTTTATACCATCAACATGACAAGATTACAGATAAGGACATAAGCAATTTAAAAGGCACTTTTGCTTAATCTGAGGTTAAAGCAGTAATTGTTTGGCCCAACAAAATCAGTGAAATGCTAGTTATCTACAAAATCCCTTTGTGCCTTACTACCTTAGCATGGCTGTAGAAAGGCAGAACAGAAGTCTTCTAAGATGAATCCAATGAAAAAGGGTGTTTGAGCATAAACTTTATTCAAGTCAATGACTATTCTCTGTTCCTATACAATGACTCACTTACTACATAAATATCAACCCTTTGAGGTAGATCAGACTAGGAAACCATAAGCTATAAATGCTAATGATACAACTTTGATCTTTTATCTGATAGGGTTTTTTTTGGTTATGATTCTTTCTACTATCCCTCAAGGTTATTCCTATTGCCTACTACAATCAGGTGTGGAGAACCAAAGCAACAAATAAGTTCAAAAATCTTTAATGGGCTCACTGACTGATTTCTCTTCATCAAGATTTAGAAGCTCTTGTTCAAGCTCTTGTTCACTTAAGTTAAATCACAGTTCAAAAGCAATCAAAACTAATACATCATTTGATTGCATTTGAATGTTAACATAGTCAAAATTTCATCTGAAACAGTTTTCATATATAGCAGGGATGTCAAACTCAATTTCATTTCAATTCAGGATTGTGTTTGACCTTAGGAGGGCGGGGGGGGGGGGGGGGATTGGCCAGGGTGGGGATAGCCAACTAGATGTCACTCATTGAGGCTCCATTTTCAGCCATGTCAGCCCTCCTGGGCTCCGTTTTCAGCAATGACCCTCCTAGGCTGTTATAGTATCCTGCTATATTATGAAAGGCATTTTTTTGTCATCTACAGTGATAGTAACATGAGATTTAGAAATAAACAAAAAAGTTACCTGCAAATAAAAACAATTAGTGTTTAAATGATTTATATACTACGCCATAAATCTGAATGCATGGCAAGGGTTCCCTGCGGATATTAAAAAGCAAGAACATCTAGTTCCTTTAAAGTGGAAATATAAGAGAAAATATGCCATTAATTTTTACTTTAGATTCAAACAATTCATACCTTAAGCCCCTGTCACACTGCACCAACGGATGCAAAGTGGATGTAAAACGGACAAAAAAGCTTGCCATCCGTTGGTTAACGAGATGTATCCGTTCTGTACTCACTGCCTCTGTTTTGCTTCCTCTCTATACGTCCAGAATCAGTTTATGGACGTTTCATCTGCTCAGAAAGTTTTGAGCTGCTCAAAACTTTTGCGCAGAAAATGTATACAATTCGTCCATTCTGCATCCGCTACACATCCGCTAGGCATCCGTTCTGCATCCGTTCCGCATCCGCTATATCCGCTAGGCATCCGTGCAACTCGAATCCGCTCGGATGCAGGGAGGAAGCGGAACGGACACAGAACGGATGCAGAACGGATGCCTAGCGGATGCAGCACGGAAACAAAGCATTTAAAATGGAAAAAACGTTTGCAGAGGGGACTTATCTCGGATATTAAGGATGTCCAGAGGATGCCTAGAGGATGCCCAGAGGATGCAAAGGAACACCTATACTGCCTATAAAAAGGGGGAGCAACTCACCTGCATCTCACTTTCAGACCAACAGCCTTGCTGTGCAGACCTCTGCAGCCTTCATCTGACTCTTCCTCTTCCACAGCATCCAGTCATGTCCACCGTGCATCGTAATACAGTCATTTTGGCAGCCACCATCCTTCTGCAACAGTGCGAAGCCATCTACAGGCTCTGTGAACTCTACTACGGGAAGAAAAGGAGGCAGCCAAGAAGCGTCTGGGTACGAAGATGGATCAAGAGAAGAGCAGAGTACGGACTGTACAACAAGCTGATGGTGGAGCTCAGGAACGAAGACACTTGTGCATTCCAGAACTTCATGAGGATGCCTTCAGCCATGTTTGACGAAGTTGTGCAGCGGCTGACACCCAGGTTGACCAAGCAGAGCACCAATTTCCGGCCCAGCCTGGACATTGGGCTCAAGGTGGCACTCACTCTGCGCCACCTGGCCTCAGGGACCACCTATAGGAGCATGCAGTACAGCTGGAGGGTGCCACACAACACCATCAGCATTGTGGTCAGAGAAGTGGTGCAGGCCATCATAGAAGAATACCTGGAGGAGCTCCTCCAGTGCCCCTCCACTGAAGAAGGATGGAAGAAAGTTGCAGAGCAGTGGAATCAGAAGTGGAACTTCCCACACACTGTTGGAGCCATAGATGGCAAGCACGTGGCCTGCAAAGCGCCAGCCAAGTCGGGGTCCACTTATTTCAACTACAAGGGCTTCTTCAGTATCGTCCTCTTCGCCATGGTCGATGCTGACTACAAGTTCATGTACATCGATGCTTCAGGCAATGGCTCATGTTCAGATGCCCAGGTATACAACGCCAGTGACCTCAAGGAGGGACTGGAACGCAACCTCATCGTGGGCTTCCCAGATCCAGACCCTCTGCCCTACGACATGCAAGATGTGCCCTACTTCATCGTGGGGGATGACACCATCTCCCTCAGAACCTACCCCATGAAGCCCTACACCTCCAGATGCCTCACCCGTGAAGAGAGGATCTTCAACTACAGGCTGTCCAGGGCAAGGCGGGTGGTGGAGAACGCCTTTGGCATCCTGGCCAACAGGTTCCAGGTACTTCTCACCACCATGCAGCATCGGCCAGAGACCGTGAGGAGGATCGTGGAAGCTTGCTGCATCCTGCACAATCTCATGCGCACCCGCTACCCAGTCTTGCTGAACAGGCTTGTGGACCTCCAACAAGGCAATGGGGACATGGAGCCTGGGGAATGGAGGCAAGGGCGAAACCTGATAGACACTGAGGATGTGCAAGGCCACAACAGAGCCTCACGTGAAGGGAAGAAGCAGCGCAACCTGCTGAAACACTGGTGCAACTGCCCAGCTGGAGCGGTGGAGTGGTAAGACAGGATGATAGATGATTAATGGATGCTTCCTTCAGCCTGTCTCATCACACTGATGAGATTGGGCCATGTATGTTGGGTGGGCCTACAATGATCAGGGCATTTAATAAAGAGTTGTGTTTGTGTTGACATGTGTGGATGATTATTACATTGTTATTGATAATAAAGGGCCATAGGTGTGGCACCTGGGAGGGTGGACCATACAGTCCCACTATGCTTGCACTGGAGGTTTATCTATCCCCACAGCTATTACCCATCCAAAGGTATCTCTGCTCATTCCACAGGTATCCCTGCCCACCCCACTGCTATCTTAACCCATTCCACAAGCATGCAAAGGCTTAAACCATTTCTAAAAGTTTCCACCAAGACTTTATGACAAAAAAAGAAATGAAGCAAGTGTGTGAATCAAAGATAAACTTTATTGAACAACAAGCTGTAAAAGAAAAATGACCCAAGTCAAGTGTCCAAATAAAGTCCACAGGTAGCCAACCAGCCAGTCTCTGGCACTCCTCTTGGTCACTCGGAGGTGTGCCCAGTCTCAGGGGTGAAGGGTCCAGGTGCTGTGGAGGTGGGTGCTGCTGCAGTGCTGGTCTGAAGCACCACTGGGGTGCCTGTCCCCGAGAGGACAACAGGGGACGGTGTGTTGAGAAAGCTCTCAGACAGCTGGATCAGACCCGTGATGCTGAGAGGTCCTTCCTCCATGCCATTGGGTGTCATCCCCAGTACTGATGATAGATGTACTGAGGCTGGGCTTGGCTGTGGGATGGAGGAAGGAGTAGTGTAGTGGGGCTGTCTGGTCTGCAGCTGGGTGAGGACTGGTGTGGGTGGCATCGGTGGCGTGGGTGGCATCGCTGTCGTCGGTGGCATCATTGTCGTGGGTGGCATCGGTGGCATCAGTGGAACCGGTGGCAACGGTGTCGCCCAATGACTCTGTGCCTGGACTGGGAAGGGCTGCTGCCTGTGCTGCTGGACCTCCTGGTAGCCATAGCCCTGGTAGGTGAGGGGCTGTGGGAAGTCTTGGAATGGAAGGGACATCACCTGGGGTGGAGGTGGAGGAGCAGACATGGACTGGGTGGGAGCAGGTGCCTCTGGATCTGGAGGGTTGTGAAGCAGCTCGGTGATCCGGTCCTTCACCACCTGGTACTGGGGTTCCTCCATGTTCCTGAGGGTCTGGTTGACATAGGTGAGGAAGGGCTTGCGGTTGGAGGATGAGGAGTCGGTGTGCACCAGCTGAGAGAGGAGATCTCTGCTGGTCTGGATGGTGTCCCTGATCTCCAGCAGGAGAGTGTGGCTCTGCCCCTCCTGCTGTCTGGCTCTCTACCTTTCTATGGAGGTGGAGCTGGAGGGGGTGGATGCGGCTACGGCTGTGGTGGACGCGCCGTCTCCTTTCTCCCACCGCACCAGGGAGTCCTCCATGCGCTCCACCACGGTTACAACACCTGTCCGTGGGTTCTCCGCCGTGGCATGCTCCACAGAAACCTGCCTGGAGACAAGGACTGACTCTCGGCCGGAAGAGGACTGGCTCTCAGCAGGCTGCCGGAGAGAGAGGGTTGTGAGAGGGGCTCCTGGTGCTCCTCGGTGACGGATCTCACCCTCCAGGAAGCTGCACCTAGCCATGACGTAGGTCTCTCTGTCCGTCTGCTTAACCATGGCCTGGCCAGATTTTTTCAGGTGCAGCTTCCCGTACCAGGTGTGCATGTGCTTCCACCAGCCGAGGAGCACCTCCGAAGTGTAGCCCATACTCTCCGCCTTCTCTCTCCAAGCAGCCTGCTTCCTTTTGGTGTCCCTGTACAGCCAGTGTCCCTTCCACCACAGATAGTCATTCTCTCTCAGCCACTCCAGCACCTCATCCTCGTGTTCCTCCTCGATGAAGTATTGCCTCCTCTCCTGTCCCCGCATACGCCTCTTCCTCCCTTTGGCAGGACCAGATGGGCCCTCATCAGAGAGGCTCCCAGGTAGTAGGGGCTGCTCCTCCACACCACCAGCAGCAGCAGGATCATCATTATGATCATCATCATCACCAGCAGGATCATAATCATCATCATCATCAGCAGCAGCAGCAGCAGCAGCAGAATCATCATCATCATCATTAGCAGCAGCAGCAGCAGCACCAGCAGCACCAGCACCAGCACGAGGATCAGCAGCAGCAGAGTAAGCACCAGCAGCGTCAGCAAGACCAGGAGCACGAGCAGGACCAGGAGCACGAGCAGTATGAGCAGTACGAGCAAGACCAGGAGCACGAGCAGTACGAGCAAGTCCAGGAGCACGAGCAGGACCAGCAGGACCAGGAGCAGCTTCAGCAGAGTAAGCACCAACAGAAGCACCACCACCAGGAGCAGCTTCAGCAGAGTAAGCACCAGCAGAAGCACCACCACCAGGAGCAGCTTCAGCAGAAGCTCCAGCACCAGAAGAGCGAGCCCAAGCAGCACAAGCCCCAGCAGAAGCAGAGTCAGGGACAGGGGGCGGGAGGGTGGCCCTGTCCCTCTTGCCAGGGATGGTGGCAGGTTGCTGAGGCTTTTGCTTCTTCCCCATGGTTGTGGGGTTGCTGGCTGGCAGGGAGGCTGGCAGGGAGGCTGGCAGGCACCAAGGCTGGCAGGAAGCCTGGCAGGCAGGCAGGCACGAAGGCTGGCAGGAAGGCTGGCAGGAAGGCAGGCAGGCACCAAGGCTGGCAGGCAGACTGGCTGGCAGGAAGGCTGGAAGGCAGGCTGGCAGCAAGGCTGGCAGGGAGGCTGGCCAGGAGGCTGGGAGGCAGGCTGGGAGGCAGGCTGGCAGGAAGGCTTGCAGCAAGGCTTGCAGGCAGGCATGCAGGCAGGGCAGGCAAGGACTTGATGTATCCGGCAGCAGGTCTTTCCTCTGAATGCTGGCCACGTGCGAGCTGCTTCCCTTTATATCCGTGGGACTGACGCAATAAATCCCCCCCCACATGTGCAATTAACGCAAGGCATCCGCTAGGCTTCCGCTCTGCATCTGCTAGGCTTCCGCTCTGCATCCGCTTCATCCACTGTGCATCTTCTGTGCATCCGCTGTATCCGTTCCGCGTCCTCTTTGCCGAGGTCCCCCGGAAGCCTAGCGGATGTGCCATCTGCTCCCATCCGCTTCCATCCGCTGGGCTTCCGTTCCGCATCCGCTTTCCATCTGCCCTGCATCCTCCCTGCGTTCGTTCCTTTCCGTGTTATCCGCTCCAGTTATGCAAATTTTTGCCCCTTTTGAGAGCGGATAACGGATGGAACATTTTGCTCGTCCGTTGTGTCGTTTTTACTAACGTTTTGCATCCGTTGGGCAGTGTGACAGGGCCTTAAATTCATTTTATGAATTCCAAAGGAAATCCAAACATATAGGACAGCAATCATGTATTGTTTATGTACCTTGTCAAAGGCTTTTTCATCAATAAAATTGCAAATTAGTCTTTTTATTCAAGTGTATCAGACACAGGACTAGCTTAACATTGTCTGCTACTTGCCCAGTTTTTATAAACTCTGCTTGATCATTCTTAATAACAAACAATATCATTTGCTGTGCTCTATTTGCTAATAGTGCTGTTAAATTTTTTGTATCAACAGTAATCAATGAGATAGAACAATAGTTAGCACACTGAGTATGATTTTTATCTACTTTTGATTAAATAAACCTGATTGAATGACAGTGATAAAATTCCCATTTCAAATCTCTTCATTTACCAGACAAAGTTTTGGCACAAAGCAATCTATAAATGTTTTATACCACTTGACAGGGAACCCATCTAGTCCACCTGCCACTTTGAAAATTATCTGTTTAATCTCTACATCAGATAGTACAACAAAGGTAAGTTGCTTCTGTGTGCCATTTAAATGTGGTATATTAATTTTATATTTTAAAAACACCTATATTTTAAGTACATTCTCCAGATTATGATATAATTCTGAAAAAATTAAAAATTGAAATTAAAAGCTACTATTACCGTAGTTTTATATTTGTTATCAATAACAGGTTTATATTTGTTATCAATATCAGCAACAAGTTGATGCTATGACCTGTGGCTTTCATGTGTTGGACTAGTGAGGAAGTGTGTTCCAGTTTTTTTTACTGCATTTTTGTGTTCATCCAGGTGGGTACTTATTCTTCTCTTGGTCTGTCCAATGTATGTGGCCGGATATGATGCACAGGGAACTTCGTATATGCCTTGGTTTTCCAGGTCAATTTTATCTTTGGGGTTTCTAAGGATGGCTGCTATTTTTCTGTCTGTTTTGAAAGCAGTTTTGATGTGATGACTGTGTAGTATCTTACTGATTTTGCCACCAAAAAGGCACCCGAACCCGAGCCACTATAGAAAAACCCAGTCACAGAATTATCAGAGAAGCCATAGAGATCGAAAAAAGACCTGAAAGCATGAATAGAAGAGATGATTCCACCAGACTGCCAATCATTTGGAAGCCTGCACTCACAAACAAAATAATCTCCACACCACAAGCCAGGCAAACACTTGGGCACAAACAGACCCCCCCCCGATACCTCCAGCTTAAACACACCCCAACCAGGCACCCAGATGAAACCTAGCTTCCTAACAAATGATAGCCGTCCATTTACTCGAAGTCAAGCTGCACTAAAAGCCTCCAATACAGAAACACAATGTTGCCAGCCAATCAAAGCCACAACATAGACAGAAGAAATGAGAAACACCAATCAAGCAGAACATAGCAAACTCCAAGACCAATAAACACAGACCAAGACTCCCAACCAATCAAGATGAAGAAAAAAACCATCCTGGCACAGCAGATGGCTAGCACCAAATTTAAAACAGAAATGGCTGTGAAAGTCTGACTCACAGACGAACACAATACAGAAGCCTGATGATGGCAGATGAGATTCTGCCGAAATGTTGCTACAACTTTAAAAGCACAACTACAATGACGTGGGATAATACCCGAAGGAAGCTGAACAGCATACATGTAAGTACCCGCAAAAACTTAAAAAAACAAATATATATACATTTAAAATTATATAACCTTTTTTATTTTAGCACATTTTTCACTTTAAAAAAAACATTCTTTTGAACTTTTTTGCTTTTCTGTCATTATTTTAAAAGCAATAAACAATAAGTTTTTTTAAACGTTGAGGAAAACATGCCCCAAATACCAGTTGCAGGGAAAGAACAGCTGGAAAGAAATACACTTTCATCTCATTTGGTGAAGCAAAGCAGAGATATCTATCTGGTGACTACGAGAGAAAAACTCTGGCCTAAGATGAGCTTTGTCCCGATAACCAGGATATTCTCATGTTCTTAAAAGAACATAAGAGAAAATGGAAATTGAGTTATTAATATTGACATGTATATCACCAAAGTAAATCAATCCTTCAGGCTATGGTTGATACTTCAATTTATAGTGGAGAGCATATCTATCTATCTATCTGGATTGAACAAAGAGCTTCTGAATTCTATTCAACACCTAGAGTTTATTATATAACCTGAAAGACCTGCTATCATATCATATCAGGACCTGCTACATGCAAAACAGCAGATAATTTAGTGTGCCTCCAAATATAAAGGCTTTTGTTATTATGCTTCCTACCACTATGATGTGACCTAGAATAGAACACTTCATTATGAAAGAGTACACATCTCCCATTCTTGCTCAACTAAAATGTGATTAAAAATCTCATTTGAATGGAAGGGGGAAAAACCATTATTGGAAAGGCAGAAAATGGCCCTTAATTAAGATGAGAGCTTGCTTGGAAGCAATGGTTCACAATCTGACTTCCAGAAAACCTTGTTGTTAATCAGGATTTAGTAAGCTTCTATGAAATATTTATATAATATTCACTATGTATACCCTCTTCCACTGTAATCTGACTGCATCTTCATCTGCCTTTTAAGTCCTGGCTGTTCCAGGTTTTCTTCCAATGTTCTCTGCCTCAGCTCCATGAGCACAGGTCTAAGCTAATGCCCTGGACTGGAAGAAAAGAAGACTGAGATTAGTATTTAATATACTAAATGAGAATTTACAATTTAGAGCTAAACTCTATGCTTCTTAACTCCAAGACTCAAAGAAGTCTAAGTATAAATTTATCACATATTACAATCACAGAAAAGGCCAACTGAAACTAAAATAGTGCATTTCAAAAACAACAAAATGGACCAACTTGCACCTTTAAGTCTTCCAGTTAAGCTTATTTCTCTTTTGAATTTATAAACACTTTCTTTGATTGCCACATTGTTTAAACTGAAAGCACTGTAACACAAAAAAACACTTAGTTATACCACAAGAACCTTGGTAGGCAAATTTCTCTCCTATTGCATTCTGAGTTTATAAATCCCGAACAGATAAACTGACATCAGCAAAGATCTGGTTCAGGAAAAAAAAACTAACTTGTAATTTGATGTTTATACTTGCTATACTTTTCAGCCCAAAAGATGTAAAATAGCTTGAGTCTCTTCATCAGCAAGGTAAGTTAACAGAATATGATCAAATTTGCTATGATGGGAGAAATAGGTAAAAGAAAAATTGAGTCAGACAATGGACAGGATTAAATTGGGGGGAGGGAGCAGAGGCTCTACAGAAAAACACACCCCAGAAAAAACATTGCTCTCAATGTACCCTATTTATTTTATTTATTTATTGAATGTACATGCCCACATTCTCAATCTCAATCAGTCGTATCTAACTCTGGGTGACTAATAATACTAAAAACAGAACAAAAACAATGTAACATTTGTTTGTTGAGATGTGCGGCTATAGAAATCAATAAATAACAAAAAATGCTTATGGAAAAAGCATTTGGCAGCTCAGTTTTTTGACAAATGCTACCTTCCCTCTTTCTGCCCAGACATATGATTCACAGCAAACCATTTGTTGGCCACTCCTTGTTTCCCTGTACATATATGCATACAAAAACAAACAGAAACAACATTTAGTAATTTGAAAACAGACATATACATATAAGCAACATATAAGCCTATTACATCCTTACATGTACTATATATGCAGTCACTTTGATCAAACTCTTAACAGATATACAGATACTTATACCATGAGAGATACAAGTGCACATAAGGAGACAGTGTATGCTGTACACAGCATGTTACTTTGTTACATAAAAGAAAATATGGACCCCTCCTATGATCACTGCTGCTAAAAGGTACCAAAATCATCTTCTTCATACTTTTTCTTCGTTTCTCAAGCTCTCTACCAAGGTACCATTAAGTATATTTACATACCTTAGAAAAGATAGCAGCTGTCTACCAAGTATATTTATGTGTAGATGCCCTAGAACAGGGGTGTCAAACTCACATCATCATGGCAGCTTCACATGATGTATCGCGATTCCCGCCCCATTGCTTAACTGGGCATAGGCATGGCCAGTGTGTGATGCATCTGGCCTATTGACCACAAGTTTGACAGCTCTGCCCTAGAAGGTTATAGTACTTAATTGATCTTGGAAAATAAGCAGATTCAGACTTGGTTAGCATTTGGATCTGGGAAATCATCAGGGTTATTGACTAGGCTGGTTAAAAAAAACAAACAAGAATGTTGCCAAAAAACCAAACTGGGAACAGTCACCAGAGGTTGAGCTCAACCTGAAGATGGGATGGAGGTCTTTATCTTATTTATCTGTCTGTCACTTATTTATCTGTCATAGCTACCTATTTTATGAATGTAATCTGGACAGTATATAATAAAAATAAAAAACTTCTTAAAATAACTATAAAAATACAATAAACAAGCATATGAAGACAATGGGAGAGTGTTTAAAAACTCATATATAATAAAGCCATTTTATTAGATTTATATCCCACCAAGATGGTATACAGCAGTTATCAAACTCGCCATCTCACGTTGCTGTCGCACACGTTGCTGTCACATGACATTTTGCAACATTTTTCCCATTCATAGAGCTGGGGTGGTTGTGGCCTGCATGACATATCCGGCCCACAGGCTGCCAGATGTGACACACCTGGATACAGTATATAATGTTTCTACCTCCTATTTTCCCCCATTAACAACTCTGTAGATCAGGCAGAGAAAGAATGGACCAAAGTCATCCAGCTAGTTTTCATGCCTAAAAAACTAGAGGTCAGTCCACTGATTTCTAGGCTGGTGCCTTGTACCACCGCACTGAGGTTGCTATCATTAATAAGTTAAAAAAAAATTCTCCAGCCACAAAAATATGATCCTACTTTTCCTTTTGTTTAATAATAACTATAGGTGTAGGAATATTGAAATACAAGCAGTTAAGGGCAAACATCTCATCAGATAACTCAAGGAAGCAGTAAGGACCTCAGAATTATTGAGACACTTGGTTGGCTGGCTGAACAATTTATCTTATGTTTATCCATATGTAGAGTTGCTATAAGGAAAGACAAGCTCGCTTACTGTGTGCCAGATACAATCTTGAAGTGATTTTCTTCATAAAGCAAACACACAAGTACGGCAAAAACCACAGGTGGCTCTGTAGCTCTAAGTGTTTGTATCCAAGCTTGGCAAAACTCAGGTGTATGGACTTCAACTCCCAAAATTACCCAGCCATTGCCAAGCACTGAAATTACCCAGCCATTGCCAAGCCATTGCCAAGCACTGTTCTAATGAGGTAAAAGAAGTTAAACTATGAATGCAGTTACAACTGTTGTTAAGAGGATCAGAAGCCACTTTCTTACATTTTTTTCTTTTGATCTATTTTGATTTTCCTATTTTCTTTCTTACCTTTTCACTATTTTCTTTATTTTCTAAAATCTGTACTGTTTTTATGTTAATATATCTTTAATAAACATTATGTAAAAGAAAAACTTTGTCTATAGATAACTACTAGAACTGTAACAAGAAAAAGGAAAAACCAATAAAAAATAGGTGCAATTGTTTACATAAAAGTCTGCATGTAACATCTGTCTGGACTAAAAAAAAGTAATAAGTATAAATGAGGAGTAAATTGTATGAGATAAACATAGCACTTGGAAGATAGGTGCTATCAAGGAGTAGGAGCAACAAAGAAAACATTGTGGTTACTGTTTTTATTTGTATACTCAGAAAATGGTTCATGTGGAGAAAAAGGTATAAAATACAATTAAATAAAAGTGTATAAAATTATCCTGCTTCCTGAAGGATAGACATTAACTGCAGGAGAACATGTACACATCAGTGCTCTGCAAAGCTGGGTAAGAACTCAGCAAACCAATGAGGGAAGGGCAGCCTGCCAACTTTCACAATTAAACTTGCCCCAAATTGACTTTTATCTAAATGCGATACAGTAGTTGGAGAAAACATCCCACAGCAGTGCAAGGGGACAAACGCAATATAAAATGCCATAGTTTTTGGAAGCAAATACGCACAATCCTGATTCCTTGAAGTAGGCAGGACTATTTATAGGTCATAACAAAATGATGATGATGCATATGCAACTGACGAAATGACTGTTGCAAAAGGAGAAAAATGGTGCACTGCAGTAACTCCTTCGTTTCAAAGTTGACTCCAGGCAACTATACAAATCACTGCAGCTCTCTGTGGCTGCTGCCCGTAGCAGGAAGGAAAGGCCTATTGGACTGTTCCAGGCCAGGTTACTGATGAACCCAGGAGTGTTTTAGGGAATTATTCCTAAAGCTCTGCAGCATGCTCTAGACAAGGCCTTATATTGCTATCTGGAATGAGCAGGCAACAAGAACCTTAAATTGGATCTCGGATTGGAGATCCCATAGAGCTTCCTGTTTTCTGAGGAGCTTGGGGAAATAAAAATACTTCGTGCGACTATATCTGGAGAAAGACAAAAGAACAAATCCAAGTGAGCATGAGTAAGAGCTCTTATGTGGACTCATGTAGTGACAGAACAAATGATAAAGTGGGCCACTTTTATTATGTCTGGAAATAATTGACCGGCAGCCTTCTTTTGGTTGCCCAGATCCTTTCTTTATAAGGAGAGATTGCTGAAGCTTTTTCAGGCTCACTGTTGGACAAAGTCATTGGAGTATACTTGAGTTGGACATGATCTAAGCAATAGCAATAGTACTTGGACATATACCACTTCAGTGTTTTATAGGCCTCTCTAAGCAGTTTTACAGTCAGCACATTGACCCCAACAACAATTTGGATCCTAATTTTATCAACTTCGGAAGGATGCAAAGCTGAGTCAACCTTGCCAGTAAGAATTGAACTGCCAAACTGCTAGCAACTGGCAGTCAGCAGAAGTAGTCTCCAGTACTGCATTCTAACCACTGCACCACCATGGCTCTTACCACTAGGCAGATTTTATGCAAGTGATTGAAATATGGTCTTACTATCTGAAATAAATTTAACCTGGTTAGGCCTGAAGTAGATAGGGTCCTCGGAGCTGTGAGCTCTTCTACATTTTAAATCCATGTTATTCCTAGTTGGTCAAGGCCATCCGGGAGGAACATGTAGCTGTGTCCAAGTGGTAATGAATATTTTTTTGCAGATCTGTTGAGGACATGTAATGATGGTAATGCATCTGTCTTTGTTTTTCTAGATCTCTCATCAGCTTTTGATAGCACTGATCATGATACCTTTCTGATTAAGTCCATAAGTTAGTTTTGTGCTAGTTCTCCTCTTTCCTTCAATGCTAATTCCAGTTGATGTTGATGGGGAGGGGGCGAGGTGTAACACTAAATCTCTTATATGCAATTCCTCAAGCTCAACTCTCTCCCACTCATATTTAACATCTAAATGAAATAACTGAATGAATTTTATTTGCCAGTACCATCAATAACTAAATGATACTCAGCTATGTATTCCACCTTTAGCTGTACAATTTGCTCAAGGTTCTTATCCATGACTGGAAGCTGGGAGTTTAGATGGGGGAAGAATAGGACTCAGCTCAACCCTGGCATATCCAAGTGGTTATAGACCTCTGAACCTATAGATCTGCTTTTACATCTCTTACTGCTATCGGAGTAGCATTTCACCAAAGTTAATACAACATCTGGAGGGCTTCCTGGACATACAACTCCTGCTCTAAAAGTTTTGCAGATTTGTCCCGTGTACCAGTTGTGCTCATTTCTGGATTACAATGGTTACCATTCACTTTTATCACCTCCTGATTGGATAATTGCATTGTGCTCTAGATGGAGCTTTCCTAGAAGAACACTCAGAATGTAGCAGTGCTTAATTTGGGATACTCTAAAGTTTCCTGTGTAACACCACTGCTGCACAAGTGACGTTGCCTTTCAGTATAACTTCCAGAGGCAATTCAAGGTTGGTCATCACCATTAAAAGCAGTCAGATTACTTGCTGAATTGACTACCTGAGCATTTCTTCCCAATTTCAGAATCCTTCAGGAACGTTATTACACTGCAGATATCACAAGGACCTCAAATTTTAAAATATATGATTAAAAACTTGTAAAACCATGTACTTTCATAAGGTTTTGATATTCCACCTGAAATATTATCATAATTTGAGCAGGAATGCTGAAATCTCATAAAATCTTACAGTAGGTGAATTTTATCCATTAATATAAAATTAATGGGTAAATTTAGGGGCCACTTACAATACTCTTAAAAACCACTAGTTATCCACAGACTGTAGGATGGAAATTATTGCTAAAGAACGATGCAGCTGTACCACACAATGTTTCATCTACTTAACCCTTCTTAAAATGCACCTAGGTTTGATGCTGATATACATCTTGTAAAATAATATAAATTTAGAATTAAAGTTATTCATATATACAATTAACAAAAAGGATTAAAGGAGTTATTCTTTTATTACAATTACTTCTTTCTAGCAGCATCTCAAAAAGGTATTATCTGCAAAGCAAAGCTGGGGGCCTAATATAGCTATAATTACATAATTATTTTAGATGCATAAACATAGACTGGTGAAGAGGAATTCTCAGTTATCAAAAGCACAACTGCCAGATTTCCCAGAAGTGATTCATGTTGACAGTCTTTGCTGAGCAGAAAAAGGGGCTTTACCACATAAGCCTTCACCTGTGTTATTTCACTTTCATAGATGATGCTCTGAAAAACTGCTTTTTTTAACTTCTCTTTTATTCCACTACCCTTTTTCAAAAATTTCAACTTGCTTCAATTGGGGATTTGAGGGCAATTTAGGACAGATGCCTTTTAGAACAAAATAAGATTCAGAAAACAGACAATGAACTACAGACTGGCTGGATCTAAAGACTGTTGACAAATCAGTGTTGTTATTCAGAAACTCCACAATGAAGATGTGACTTTGACTCAGTGGTGACTGAGCAAAACCTGGTCTAACCTTAGACATTTTTTAAAAATCAGACAGGAAAAATCAACAAAATTAAGGGAACTGAAATTCTCCCAAGTCATTTCCCATGAGTCTTGCTCAACATTCCCTGGAACAAGAGGAAAAATAAAGAGAAGGAATTTGAAAAACTGAGCAGATCAGCAAACTTAGTACTCCAAAGGGAAAGCACAATTTAAAGACAATAAAATTGGCTTTTTTTAAACAAAATAACAGAGTTGGAAGGGACCTTGGAGGTCTTCTAATTCAACCCCTCTTCAAGCAGCAAAATCTATTCTATTTCAGACAAACAATTATCCAAACTCTTCTGAAAAACCTCCTGCCTGTTGGAAGCACTCATAACTTCTTGGAGGCAAGTTGTTCCACTGATTAATTATTCTAACTGTCAAGATATTTCTTAGTTCTAGTTTACTTCTCACCTTGATTAGTTTCCTTCCATGTTAGAAGCAGAGAAATTCAGAGCTGCTTCTAATAAGATTGATCAGGAAACTGTTATTTCATCTCTTGTAAATTTAAAACATGTCAGTCAAACTTTGGCATAAAAATGACAAATGTATTCTAAGATGCCAAATCTAGAAAATACAATCAGGGGTGAAAATGACATCTGTCAACAATATTTAATAGAAATGGACTGGCCCACGCACACTCCTCTGATATCATCAACATATCTCCCAAAACACAGAAAATATTTCTTTCCATGAGCAACATGGAACTGTGCTTCTCACAACTTCTAAACAAGAAACTTCCAAGATCTATTCATCTCTTAATGTTTTTCTACCAACAAGATATTTGAAAATAAGCACCAAAATGGTTCTTTTTCTAACCATGGCACTTGCAACCATAACTTTGTTCCACTGGCAAAATTACAAAATTACTTTGCTCCACTGGCAAAATTTAAATATCCGGTCATCCTCCCACCAAAGGTGGCCTACCTTCAACCACATCTGTGCGAGGGTTGGTGATCTTGTCAGAAGCAGGTTCGGCTGCTTCAGTGGCCAAGGAAGTGGTTGCTCGCGAAAAATCACTGGCACCCTCACTGCGGCTTGTTTCAGGCACACTTTCTCTGGAACTGAACCGGACGCAGGAGCTAGAGCGGGAGCTGAGATCTGGGCTAGTATCAGATAGGCCTGGGATATCATCAATTTTAGTAGGGGTAACCATAAACCGAACAGAAGCCATCTTGGCAACAAAGATGGCAGAGAAACCGGAAAAAAAACCCACCAAAATAAAAACCCTTTTCCCTGATCAGTTTAACCTAAAGTCACCTCTATGTCATAAGAGGAAGACCATTTAGAAAAGTAGAGATGCCAACAATGTTATCCAATGCTCTCTCATGAGGAAGATTCATGACTATCATAGATTCACAAACTGCTTCAGACTGACAGTGTGGTATTTTGACATCAATGCTTATTAGGTATATTTTTAGAAATACAGTCTAAGATTGAATGAAGGCAATATTCCATGATTTTGTCAGTTAATGTTTCACAGATAATTGAAGCTGAAGCTGATAATTGAAGCAGAAGATTCCCATGCATCAGACAAATAGGTCGGAGTTTTCTGTTCTTAAAGATAGCCTAAAAGTCACGAAAGGAAAAACATTTGCAATTTTTATCTGTCAGAGGGCCACACTGAAAAATTCCAGCTTTACCATATGTCTGGGAAAGCAGCAACAGAGAACCGACTGTTAAGCTTTTATCTCAGCAAAATGCAACAGGAAAAAATATCCAAAGGCAAAGATCTGCAAGATATGCCAAAATGCTAGAAAGTCTAAACTGAATGTAGTAAGATCATAATCCACTTGTTTTCCTTGGTGAATGCCAGGAAAAAAATATTTTTCTCTGCAAACGTTCCTTTTGATTTTGGTGCAGAAAAATATAACAGAGAGAGGGAGGGAGACAGGGGTCTTTTTTCTTTCAATCTTTTTTTTCAAACCAAAGAGAAAAAATGTCAGATTCCAGTGCAAAAACTTAAAGAAGAGAAGGCAAAGTTGTCTCTTAAGTGCAACATCAAGAATTTTTCAAACTTAGTTGTTTTTGAAGATCTTGGTAGTAGAAGATAACCATTAGATGGACCTAGTGCAGGGAAATTATCAGTCCTCCTCAAATTGTACGATTCTGGAAAAAAAACAGAGTGAATATGTATATATCAAAAAGTCTATTACACAAAACTGTACTGAGAGATTGAATCTTCTGTAAAATCTCACTAACCCAAAGTTCCCCTACAGGTAGTCCTCGAATTACAACAGTTTATTTATTGACCATCCAAGTTATGACAGCACTGAAAAAATGACTTATGACCATTTTTCATATTTACAACCGTTGCAGCATCCCCATCACCTGATCATGATTCAGACAGTTGGCAACTTGACTGATATTTATAATGGTTCCAGTGCCCAGGCGGTCACATGGTCACCTTTTGAGGCCTTCTGGTGAGTAAAATTCACGAAGAAGCCAGATTCACTTAACAACCTTGTTACCCACTCAATAACTGCAGTGATTCATTCAACAACTGTGGCAAGCAAGAATGGTAAAATTCACTTAACAAAATGTTTTACTTGGCAACAGAAATTTCAGGCTCAGTTGTGGTCATAAGTCGAGGACTCCCTGTGCTTGGTGATGTGTTATGCCAAGAGGGAGAAAGGACCGTTTCGTAACTAATTCACTAATTAAATAATTTGGTGAACTAACTAGCAGGAACCGTGCATTTCCAGGTCTCCAACCCACAGAATGATGGCAATGCTTTTAAGAGCATGCTGATACTGGCTGCAAAAGGTGCTGGGCAATGGTGGGATTCAATTTTTATGGGCGTGGCAGGGGAAGGAGACTGTAAAATCTCCAGTCAGAGGTGGTATTTGCCAGTTCTCTGAACTGTTCAAAATTTCCGCTACCGGTTCTCCAGAACTGATCAGAACCTGCTGAATATCACCTCTAGTGCTGGGGCACACAAGCAGCTTTGGAGGCAAAGCAAGTGGTCATGAGAAAGGTCATAAGGCAACCCAGACCTTCACTGATGAGGTAAACCAGAGTAATACACACACACACATACACACACACACAAACACACACACGTCACAAAGGACCTTAAAGACTGAGGACTCACAGACCCACAAATCAATTACAATGAGAGCAGATTCTGCAGCCTTCAAGCCCAAGCCCTACCCCTACCTGCGTCCAAAGGTGATGGGACTGGCTTCCTCACACTTCAAAGTCACACACATAGCACACACTCACACACCCATCCTCCGCCTCAGCGGGAAAGAGCCCGCAAGAAACTCTCAGGGTGGTGATGAGGGAACGGACGTGAAAAGATACAGGTGGGAAGGCGACACTGCGCCTGCGCCATCCTCGCGCTCTTTTCCTCCTCCTTCTCCTCCTCCTCCTCCACCACCCCTCCCTTTCGGAACTACTCACGTCCTTTGATGCGGAGCCCACCCATGCGCTCCCCCCCACGCACACACACACACACACACACACACACACACACACACACACACACACACGGCAGAGAGTGGCCGTTGCTCGTTTACCTGCGGCGCGCGCGAGACGGAGCGGCTCCTTCCCCCAACATTCCAAAATTAGGGTCTCGCCCGCGCGCGCGTCCTCAGACCTTCGCCGCCTTGTTTTGGCCGGCTTGGCTTCACTTGACCGACCAACCGGCCGGCCGGCGCGCGCAGCATACAGCAACAGCTCCCGAACGGCCCGCTGGTACTGCCGCTATCTCAGATGCTGGGAAAGGAGGGGGAGGAGGGAGAGCGGGCTCTGTTTAAGTGTCCTGATCCTCCCCTATTTCCATCGCTATCAACACCCCCACCCACCTCTCCGGGTTTTTTTTTTTTTTTTTGGCCGCGCAAGCGCAGAAAGAAATAGCGGTGACTGTTGCTGGGCTTTTTTTTTTTTTTTTTTAATCTTCAGAGAAGCGCGCCAAGGCGAGGGGGATGACGGGGGGGGGGGGGGGTGGGGGGGCCTTGGGGGAAGGGGAGGGGGGGGGGGGGGGGGGAAGAGAGAGAAGGGGAGACTATAAACGCGCGAGGGTTGTTGGGGATGTAATTTCACTGGAATGAGGGGGGGGGTGTCCTTCTGACCTCCAAGATTATGCCGCTGAAAAAAATTATAGCGAGAGGAAGGATTAGGGAGATTTCGGGAAAATTGGACGAGCAACTAATGACTGAGGCTGCGAGTTAACCTGAGAGCAACCTCTTTGGGTAGGCTTAGCTCCCCCCCACACACACACACAATTTCCCTAAATAGCTACAGACAGGATTCACAACTTGTGTGGCAATTAATTCATCCTAAAACAACCTTGGCTTTTCTGGGATGATAAGCTTGGTTGGACCTGGTTCCTCCTTGCAAAATCTCAGGGCTGGAGACTTAAATTGGAAATGGATTTGGGGTGGAAAACCCCAGAATGCAGCAATGGCAAATGGCACTTGCTTTATTCTCAATAAGTCACTAGGAGCAGAGCTGAACTCAACATTAGTCTTGTTGGAAAAAAATATCCATAGCAAAAGAGGAAATGCAAATCCTAGGTGCTTGTCTGAGCTAATTTGGTCAACCTCTGCTTTATTGTTTATCTGAGCTCCCAGGACTGCTCTGGGGGTCATGCAGTGAAGGGGCTTGTGTTCTGAAAGGGTGTTGAGCAATTCCCATTGTGTTAATGGCTTTCATCTTGTATTGGGTCTTGGGTGAGGGGCTGCTTCTAATCCTATCAATCTGCCTTTGTTCGATGTCAAACTTTGCTGCAAGCTGCAAGTTTCAAAATGTCTTGAATGGATTTCTGCCTGCAGTATTTGCTTTGCTTATGAATAGAGCCATTTAGATAGTTGACTTCTTTCAAGTGAGCTCTTTATCTCTTTTAAGTACTAGCATCTGCTTTGGGCTATTAAGAGAGACGTGGGGTCCGCTTCCTGCCTCTAAACACATATTTCTCCATTTCTCATTTAAGGAAATATAATATTCTGCCTTTTTAAAGAAAATTCTTCTAGGAGGGTGGAGCTTCCCACAGTCTCTGGTAGTGTTTCTCAACCTTGACAACTTTAAGATGGGGGTACTTCAATTCCCAGAATTCTCCAGCCAGCTCTGCTGGGAAATTCTGGAAGTTGAAGTTCAACACCCCCCCCCCCCCATCTTAAAGTTGCTAAAACATTGCTCAAAGGCTACAGGCACATAACAGTGTGCAAAGAAGAAATTCATTACATGCAGTGATATTGTAGAATAAAGCAGCACAGCCGTTGGAGCAATGCAATATTAAAATGCATTTAACTCCAGGGCAGTGATGCCCTTCAAACAGATATGTTGTAATATCACAGCCCTTAGGCCATTAGAAGTGTTTTGCTGGATTTGGCCCCAAGGTGACTTTTAGGGCATGTATCCCATAGGGACTGATGCATCTGGGAAACCTGCAAGCAGTATTAGGAGACTAACAGCTCTTTTTCATGCTTGCTTCTGAGTCACTGGTGATTATTCAGGGCACATGAGATATTCCAAATATATATCTTCCAAAACTTAGTGGTCATGGAGGGCCTAATATTAGTCTAATCCCTTTCTAAAGCCATCAAAATTATTGGCATCACAATGGAACTCTCTGTCTTGTCATTTTTCACCCATCCTAAATAATCCCACCATTAACTTGTTTTGCTTTCTTTCCCCTTCTGAAAACCTTCTGAGAAAGGAAAACCATATTTAACTCATTAAATTAAATGGATAAATCAGAGGTGAATTTGTTTCCCAACACTGTAGGAGGGAAGCAACTGATCGGTCTGTTAGCTTTGGTCTGTTAGCTTTTTCTAGTTCTTGACCAAAATTATTGGATCCTCTTGATGGCAAGACTGCTAGACTGACTTAAAAAAGGAAAGCAATTCTGTGAAGACATTTGGAAAGGATTCAATGTAGAGTTTCTGAATCATCTCAGCAAAGGCCAGTGTGAGTCATAGTCCATCATATTATAAATGGGCAGGTCAAGTTTAGTAATGGTTTTCTCCATGAAGCTTAAGGGAGCTTGGTATGCTGCCCTTTCCTCTCATATTATACTGAGATACTAGTTTGAAGCCAAGGACTTGAAACAGTCTTCTTAAGATTAATCATGCATGCTAACCAGTTGCACAACATTGTCCCCCCCTGCAAGTCCTAAGCAGCCGAAGGGTGTTGGGGAAAAGATAAAATGATATGATCCCATATCTGTAGAAAACCACCTGCTTCACACCCCAGAGCTATCCAACCACACTTTGCTTCTGTGTAACATCCAAATCTGGCATACCACCTCAAATATAATTGCAAGGATTATAGAAATTGTTTCCCATTTTTTTACAGACTTCTGGTCAAGCCCAAGCAGCATGAAGAAAGTCACACTGGGTGCTGATTCAGCCTTGCTTAACTCATGTGAGCCTCTCCTCTGCTCAAAATCCAGTGGTGACAGTCCTGTTTATTGTCTAGCTTCCCCCCACTTCTAGTGCGGTTTCAGCAGCAAGATGTGAACACGAGACATTTTAAATAGCAGCGTTTGGCTCAGATCAGCCCTTCCCATCCCCGGTTTGAGGCAGGAAGTGAAAATCCAAGCAACATAAGGACAAGATAGAATTTATAACAAGCAACCCTCTTCAGTATTCTGCATCCATGTGATGCCAGGCAACCGGCGGTAGAAAATAACCATCTGCTGAAGTGTCTTGTGTGGTTTATCACCCTTTCTCCAAGAGCATTAAGATTTTCAAGAACTGCTGCGAAGGACAGATAAAATGTCCAAGATACACAATAAATGAATAGAGTACCTTTATTGTCATTGCACGGAAAGTACAATTAAATTTGAAAAGCTGCTCCAGCACAGTGTTTTCTCACACTAGAGTATTTAAAAAATTAAAATAATTAAAGTAATAATAATAATTAAAAACCTAGTCTAAAACCTATTTAAAAATACATTAAATTAGATAGTTTAAAATGCCACTTTATACATAGGATTAAATCAGAAATGTACTGTTTAATTCAAGACAATTATTGCCTTGGAAAAAAAACTCTCAGTCTATTAGTCCTCATTTTAAGACACCTATAACGTCTCCCTGATGGTAACAGGTGAGGAGATTGGCAATCTCTTGATAAGAATCAGATGAGATAAAGTTTCTTTTGGGGGCACAAGAAATCTCATCTATAACCCACTGAATGAAATGCCCCAATCTGTTGAGACTAAGCAACCAGCAAAATTCAAACTGCTAAAAAAAAAAAAAAAGACAATGTGGCTGCTATTGGCACAGATGGGCCTGATTGAGAAATGAGATAATGTAGACACTTTTATACTCATTTGCAAGAATATCTTCAAGGCATCCCAATTCCAGAGAAGCCATCTCATCCAAACTTTATTGGATTTCATTGGGTGAGATTTATTGGATTCAGCTCTCTTTTATTTTAATTCTATACTTTGATCTTTGAGCATGACATGTCATTCTTTGTTGACAACTTTTCAGAGAGTTGAAAATCATTATTACCCTTTAGTTTTCTCAATATGTTCATCACCTCCCAGTTCATCTTTGTAGTTTTTATGAAACTTGCTTCAATTCTTCAGAATTTTAAAAAGTAGTACCCAGTATTGAATTCAAGGTGGGGATCCAACTAATGCAGAATAAATAGAAATTATTATTTATGATTTGGAAATGATACTTCCTTTGAAAGAGCCTACAATATTTGCCTTCTTTGTATCACTACCCTGCTGACTCAGATTGTTTATAATGAACTGCAATTCTAAAGCCTTTTTTCTAAATGTTACTGCCAAGCCCCATCCTATATTTTACGCATTTATTGTCTTTTTCTCAGAGTGATGACTTTGCATTTGTTTATTCAATTTCACTGTTATTTTCAAGCCATTCTTTAAGAATTTACAAGAACATTTTGGATTATTTTTCAGAACATTAGGTATCCCATCCAATTTTGTAATGTCAGTATATTTAATAAGCTTTTTCTGCACCCAAATTATTTACAAAAAAAGAAAAATGAAAAATGACCTAAGGAAGGACGGAAGCTTATGGTACCCCATTCAATATTTCCCTACAATGTGATGAGAAATTGTCAATGAGGTGATTTTCAACATCCACTTGTTGTGCCAAATCTCCCAAAATTAGCTGGTTAACTTAAGAACTAAAAAAAAAATCTACAAGCTGCTATTTCCAGCATTACTGATATTGATAGCCCCACCATGCTCGGGGGAAAAAAGTAAGCTATCCTTCTCTGCGAAATACTACATATATCCATCATGCTAAAGAAATAGAACAGTGGAAAAATCTATCAGGATTCCAGCAATCGCTCTCATTAAATCATGATTCTCAAGCCAACCTTCAAAAAGCCTCGAAGGATTCATTAGAGGCGACATACTGGCACTGCCCTGTATGAAACCAACTCTGGCATACATAATTTACAACCAGCTGTAACCGTTTCTCCCCCTCCCCCCGGGTGTCTCATAAGCCAGATTCTCCAATTGAGCACATTCACAGGCTGGGTGTCATCATTCATGTTTTCCAATTAAATATATTTGTGGGCAAAAACTCTGGTATTTTAGTTACACTCTTTTAAAGATAAGAGTTGGAATGTACTTTAGCTTTCAACTGCTCTTCCAAATATCCTTCCTCTCCCCCACTTTTTATGGCAACTACTAAAACAGGTATAGGAATGCTTTATGGGTTGACATTCAGCTCCTCTCGCTTGTTGAAGGTGGCCTATATAAAGCAAAACAAATTGAGTGTATACATAGAATTTAGGGTTGCGAAGCCCCCCCTAGGCTTGGTTGGATTTTCTGCATGGAATCTTGCTATGAGGCAATCAGCCTGGATGTTCCTACTCTATCCAAGATGCCTCTGATAATGGGTAGCCCTTCCACTTGATTAAGTTTTGGCATTGTCTCCTGTACCACCTCAAATCAAGGATTCACTGCACCTCATAATGGGTTTGGCCTTCTATGACCAGGGGGTCTCGGGGCTCATGAGGTAGGAGCCTGAGAGTCGATCCAAACACAGGTTTTAAGAGGCTACTATGAAATACCAGGTGTATCTTCCCTAGCAATTGGAACAACTTCAACTGTACTATGACTGGGATGATAATCTTTACTATGGGGAATGGCCCCATAAACTTTGGCCTTGCTTGGGAGTTTTAGCCTTACATATTTTGTGGAGAGGTAGACCTTCTTCCCCACCTGGAATGGCCACTGCGGAGCTGTTTGCCTGCCTGCTTTTTAAAGATCTGCACTGCTTTAGCTAGCACTTTTTTTAACATTCTCCCAAGTTGCTTTCAGCGTTGACATCTACTTGGTCAGGCTGACTGATGAGGGGGGAAGATGCTCAGGCTTTGGGACAAAGTCCATACCACTCACTACTCTGAAGGAGGTTAGTCCTGTGCTATGAACAGCATTATTGTATGCAACCTCTGCAAAGTGGCAAGAGGTCTGCCCAATTAGACTGCTGATAATTCACATAGTACCTCAGATACTGCTCTGGCATTCAGTCTTTCTGTCCCCCCACTGATGTTGGATGAAAGGCTGAACTAAAACCCTGGGATGACCCAACAGACCACAGGAACTCCCTCCAGAACTTAGCCATGAACTGGACCTCTCTGAGATAATTTTTTGTGGTATTCCATGCAGATGGTTAGAGGTGCTTGTGCCTGTTTGGAGAGTAAGTCTATTCCAGTCCAGATCAGTGTTCCCCCTAGTTTTTGGCAACTCCACTATGAAGTCCATTGCAATCTTCTCCCATGGCCTTGTTGACTCTACTACCGTTTATAGCAGTCCGGGGAGGTTTCCTGGTCATTTTTTTATTGTGGCACAGATGGTACAACTCTTCACATAACTGTCCAAGTCTTTCTTTATGCCAGGCCACCAGAATTGCCTCCGTGCTAAGTGTAAAGTCTTTAAGAACCCAAAGTAGCCTGCCGGGTTTGGTGTTGTGGCTCCTCTGGAAACAGGATCACAGGTGACTGTAAATTATGTATGCCAGAGTTGGCTTGCTGTCAGGACTCCAGCAATCGCCCTAATTAACTGATTCTCGAGCCAACCTTCAAAAAACCTCAAAGGATTCATTAGAGGTGACTTACTGGTGCTTCCCTATATGAAGCCAACTCTGGCATATGTAATTTACAGTCCCCTATGACCCTGTTTCCCCCCTCCCGCCTGGATGTCTCATAAACCAGATTTTCACTGGGCAA
This sequence comes from Laticauda colubrina, assembly GCA_015471245.1. Taxonomy (NCBI): domain Eukaryota; kingdom Metazoa; phylum Chordata; class Lepidosauria; order Squamata; family Elapidae; genus Laticauda; species Laticauda colubrina. The sequence continues at coordinate 14,674,388 of BLBF01000050.1, read as the reverse complement.
AACTTTGGTGTTTTAGTTTCAATCTTTTAAAGATAAGGTTTGGAATGTACTTTCGCTTTCAAGTGCTCTTCCAGATTTCCTTTCTTCCCCCCCCCCCATTTTTTTTTAATGGCAACCACTAGAACAGGCATAGGAATATTTTATGAGTTGACACTTTATTTCCAGAATTACAGAGCCAGGAAAAACATGAATAAAATAATTTTGTCTTGCTTGCAGGATGTCATTCATTCCTCGTCCACAAAACACACAGGGCATTAAGTCAAGTTTGAAAAAACATCAGCAAAGTGAGACAACAATGTGGACGGCAGAATCCAGATCATCAGGTATTCTTCATCTGCATCTTCTTCTTCAAAGCTGCTCTCAAAGCTTATCTTGCCACCTTTATAACTTGGGAGCAGGATGGAAGCACATTTAAACCATAGGCCGAGGCTGCTGGGTCATCAGGACACCAAAACGTTTCTTGATGGTGATCCTGTGTCGAGAATATTTGTCATCAGGAGAGAAGCGGGCAGGGTGGGCTGAACATGTTGGCTGGCCAGACGGATCCATCTTCTACAAAGCCGGGGAGGCAAGACAGAACCATGTGTTAATTTCAAGAAGATCATGTACTGGCTTTAAATCAACATTTTCCATCTTAAAGCCATGCGGCCCCTACATCTCAGATGAAATAGCTGCATGAGCATAATTTATCAAAGGCTCACTGGAACTCTATCCAGAACATGTGCAAAGTATTAAAGATCATGAAAAATCAATGCTGAGATACTCAGTACTCTACAAGAGGATTGTGTAGAAATGCTACTCTTTAATTCAGAGAAGTATATTCAACCACCAATCAACTGACCCCCTAAGCAAACTTGAAAGTGCTAACAGAAGTTAAAATCTTCCTCATAATATATGAATGTAATGTTTGGTTCCAAGCAGTGTGGCCTTTTGCAATTGATACATTGAAAGTTGGTCAACATGCATATTTTTCTCAGGGTCAGCTAAGAATTATTGGTCTGGTACCAAGAGTGCCGATAACCATTGGGACCACCATGGCGAATTTATGCTATAATTTCAAACTTTGATATTTTGTGACCTTCTCCAATTCTCTTATCTTCTATTTTACTATCCCCTGGTATTGGCACATCTATTATTCACATTTACTTCTTTTCAATCTCAGTTAAACATGGCATGCAATGGGGTAAGACTTTATCAGTATGTATGCAGCTTTATTAATAAATTATTATTGGTGCATGCTTTGCAACCAAAGCCCTAATATCACAAAACAAACGTGTTATGTCTCTAGTCCTGAATTGCATATTTGTGATTTGAATATCTTTTTATCAGTTTTTCATCTTTAGGAATATGAAAGGTTCTAAGGACACAGTAAACAAATAGTCCATTCCCAAATCTAGATAACGAACTCATTCTAATTTTTTTTCACATCATTTCCCCCTTTTTCCTGCCCACACTAAAAATCTAAAAGAGCCTGAAAAAAATAATTATCCTAGTTTTAAATTGAACAAAAAGGATTCCCATATTACACTCTGGAAATGAATCCAATTGCATACGGACATCATTCTCCATCTCCCTTTACTTTGCAAAAGATAATTAAGAGAAATACTACGAAAAGAAGCTGTTTGCAAGCTTTATCAGGTGCATCAAGATTAGCTGCAGGATGGCAAAAAACCAAACAAAATAGGACAACCATTTGGATGAATCGTCAAAAGGCCAAGGAATCATATTGCTTGCCATATTATGTAACCATATTGGTCGCCATATTATAAAAAAGAGGTAGAGATTCTAGAAAGAGTGCTGAGAACAGCAACCAAGATGATTAGGGGAATGGAGGCTAAGACATATGAAGAATGGCTGCAGGAACTGGGTATGTCTATAGTCCAATGAAAAGAAGGACTAGGGGAGAAATGATAGCAGCCTTCCAATGTTTGAGCGGCTCCCACAGAGAGGAGGGGGATCAAGCTATTTTCCAATGCACCAGAAAGCCAGACGAGGAATAATGGAAAGTGATCGAGGAGAGATTCAACCTAGAAATAAGGAAAAAAAATTCTGAACCAATCAACCAATAGAACAGCTTCTCCTGGGAGTTTCATCACTGGAAGAGATGGAAGAAGATCTGGCAAAGATGGCGTCGGTGTAGGATCTCCTGCTTGGGGATGAGGTTTTGGACTAGATGACCTACAAGGTCCCTTCCAAATCTGCTACTCTGTTTTTTTTTTTTGGTTGTTGTTGCAATCCAGCCTTACCTTGAGAGTGTAGACTCTCTCTCCTTGTTCATTGATGTAGTACTGCAGAAACATTGTGGCCAAGCTGCAACCGCAACGTCGCTAACTTCACAGGTTATTATGAAACAAAAAACAAACAAACGCACACACCTTAGCCTACTCCACACAGACACACACACACACACGTGGATATCGCCGCTTCCGGGATACCCCCATCCGCCAAAGAAGAACCGCCCAAGAAACGGGGAGCATTCTGGGACGTGTCGTTTCATTAAGCTTCACGTTCCACTGTTCACGTTCCTGCGTAGCTCGCTGTGCTCTCCTGGAAGTTGTAGTCTCTTCCCTCAATGAATTCTGGGATAGCCGATCGTCGTTCTTCTCCGCACCAAGCGCGCTCATTATCCTGCGTCAGGAGCTGCGGAAAACGTCTTCGCTGAGAACGTGTTTTTCGGAGGTTTTCGCTCGACTGGTTCTCTTGCTGAGAAGATCCAGTGGGAGCATTAAACAAATGCAGAATAGTTGCGTCAACAAGTAGCACTTTGCATCAGAAAATATCGAAGGGGATAATTTTCCCGAGATCTGCAGATCATGGATGTTGCTTAAGTACAGTAGATAAACAAGGACGGAGTGATAAGGGCCTCAACATAAAATGGGGCTACGTGATGTCCTGATTTGCAACTGTGCAAATCAGGTTGAGTTAACTTACCCTTGTTTGTACAAAAAACTAGTGGCTTGAATTTACAGGTGTACCAAGCCCACACCCAATTGTCATGTCTGTGTTTGCACATCACGCTAACTCACAAGCTGGCTAAACCGATGTTGTATTTTCTGCATTTTCAGTAAGCCCCAGCCATGGATATTTTTTTTTATGATCCACTAAATTATGGCAACCAGAAAATCAGATTTGTTGACAAAACGATCCTAGCCTAAAGTGCTGTGTGAACCCACCACTCTAGCACAGTGATTCTCCAACCTGGCTACTTGTAAGGCGTGTGGGCTTCAACTCCCAGAATTGCCCAGCCGGGAGTTAAAATCCATATATGTTGCCACATTTGACAAACGTTGCCATAATAAATGATGAATTTTAGCAGACAAAAAAGGAAAAAAAAAGTAACATTTTTTAAAACAATGACCGCTTTTTTGCCTAGAAGCTACCTGTTCCCAAAACTTTTGACTGTTTTGGAAAATAAAATTTGGACGACATCATCTAATTTGTCACAGTTGTTTGAACAGATAGAGAAGAGTATCACATTTCCAAGCTGTCAAATGAAATAAATGTAGATCATTCTCCTGCTCAAATCTCCATCTACTTCGAATACAACCTGGTTGTAGAATAAAGCTGGAATACAGTCTTTAAAATATAGAAGTCAATTTTTTCTTAGGTGTCACCCAAAACCAGCTCCCCAGTTGCATTTTGTGACCTGTGAGCAAACCCTCTTGGATAAAGATTTATTGGTACTTTCTCCAAAGTACAATTCTTAAAAGTTCTGTTAATAGAGGCCATATATCAGTTAAACAGTTTCAACTCGTTTACATTGTGTCAGTCTAAGCCAAGGGTCTTCAAACTTGGCAAGTTTAAGACTTGTGGACCAACTCCCAGAATTCCTGAGCTAACATGACTTGAAGAGGAATTCTGAGAGTTGAAGTCCACAAATCTTAAATTTGCCAAGTTTGAAGACCCTTGGCTTAGACTAACACAATGTAGACTAGTCTTAAAGCTTTCAAGTTTGAAGACCCCTAGTCTAGGTTGCCCTCAAGGGGATAACACATGTGCCTACAATTCACTGCCCGATGTCATCATTTATTAAAAACTGCGCCTCACAAACAGAAACTATACTCACTCCCTAAGGTCATATTTGGGGAAAGGTAATGTAACTTTATAAGGCTCCTTTATTATTATTTTTTAAAGGTCTCAGGTAGAGGAAGGATTGTCAACTGAACCCAAAGTAATTTCTAAAACTTGCTTCTTTATATTGATAAGAGCTGTGTTGTCTACAGGTCAACATCAGGAATGAATCTCAATCATGGAACCCAATACTTTATTGTAGCCTATTCCAGTTTACAGATAAAGAGGTAAAAGACCTAAGAGAAAAGGCCCTCAGGAAGTACTGTTGATGGAGTAGAAGGTTCCTTCTGACTGAAGGAACCATGGCTTCTCAAAAAGTATTTTCCATTATGGTCCATTATGGACCTTCTGGTCCATAATAATAATAAACACAGAGGCACTGCATGAAAATTCAGATCGGATCTGCAGGTAGAACTTTAAACTTCCTCCCCCTTATTAGAACCACCATGACATCCAAGTTCTGGAACCGTTATTCAACCTTTGCACTTAGAGTCACGTCAACAATGAACGATCTTCTTGGAAACCAGATGCTGGCCTCATAAATTTCCCAGAAGACCTAGCATCCAATCCACTTCCGCTAATGTTGTTACACCAGGACCTCACTGAGAGCAAAAGGCTACCAGTTTGCTTGGTCACCTCAATTTGCTTAAGATTCTTTCTCCTATAGGATTATGGCTTCCCAGAATCATACCCAGAGCCCTGGCCTCTCACCCTGCCCTCCAAATGTTCCTTCACTGCTCCTGCCAGCTTTTCCTGGGGCTGCTTTATTGGTGACCTCAGCTGACACCCCAGGAAGCAAGCTGATCATCAAACTGAAACGTGAAGGACCTGTTATGGGAGGTAGCGAGGAGCTGCCCCGAACTCAGACTTTCTTCCTGACAGGGATGCCATTGGGTTGGGCCACCCAGCGCCGGGACGGGCCTGGTGGTCCTGGCATCCGCACTGTATTGTTGACGAAAGCCGGTGAGGAGCCAGGTGGTCGGAAAAATAGAGCACCTGAGGCTATCCCATCTGCTCAAGGGTCACCTTCCAGTGACACCTCTTTTGCTTGTACCTCCAAGGGAGTTTATGAGAATTACCGGCGTTGGCAACGCTACAAGGCTTTGGCAAGGTGCCATTTCCCAGCCACACCTGATGCAGAAGCTCTTGCTTGTTTTTTCATGTGAGGATCGTGGTGGGCAAGATCCATAGGTTGGAAATCTGATCTTGATTTGGGATGATAAGGAGATGAAGACAGGGTTCAGAAAATATAGCAAACCCTAAGGGCATTTATTAGATTTTGATTTGGCTGATTGGGTTAACCCAACCATATATTAGACTTTGTGGTTTAGTGACTTCTGATAAATCATAGTATCAAGCAATACATGAACCTAGACTATGAGTTGGGATTAAGACACTTAAAATTAAATTATCCTTAGCTAGGACAAGATGTCAGGTTTAGAGAGAATCCTACTTTTCAAAAGATGCTCAGTTCAACCTGTTAGAATAATAGTCAAGAGGGAGGGAAATAGCTTGGCCCAAAGCAGTATGACTTTGGCAGCAAACCAAGAACTGGTTCGTTCCACATCTCAAATTTCTCTTTGGGAAGCCTGAAATCCAGAATGTAAACTGAGCCCAGTTAAACAATTTTACAGAGATTTCAACTTTACCTCCAAAGTAAGAGGTCCATCTAAATGTTCAGATCTGTGAGTCTAAGGTCTCAGATCTATGAGTCTAATCTAGACAACTAGAAGATGTTTGTTTCTGTGATTAATTTATATTCCACCTTTCTTCATCAGCATCCAAGTGGCATCAGTAGTAATCTTCCCTTCAGATTTATCCTTCCAAAAATTATGTAGGCTATCTTGGTCTCAGATGTTGCTTTGCTCATCACAGGACATATTTACTTACAATTAACTAGATAATCATGGGTGATCATTCATGAATATAAGTTTCACGATTCACCCAGTATTTGGATCATATATCTTAGAGAAGCAAATATGTGGTTGTCTAGTTTATGGTTTAACATAGCCAATATCTAAGCCAGAGTCAGTATGTTTTGGCAGAGAGGATATTTAAACCTGAATTTCTAGTCTCACCACTATTCTAAACTAGACTGCATAAATTTACATCTCTCAGTGTGTTTGTGTCAAATGTTTGTGTAATGTCAAGAAAGAAAGCAGAATCAAAATTAAAATCCACACCAACACCACCCAAAAAAATGTTTCTAAAAAATCTGGTCCAAAAGAAAGCCACTCTTAAAGAGTTGCAAAGTTTTCTTTGCTTTCCTTCATAGGCCAGTCTTCATACAATCTATTGCTAACTTCCCCCTCATCTTTTTCTTAATGTTTTTTTAAAGTGCATCTCGAAATGTTGGTTCCTTCACCCCTTGCTTTCTTCTTGTTTTGTACACTTATATCAATTACACTTCTATCACAGCACCGAAACCACTGAGACACACTGTTGGAGAGGCCAAGAAGCTGAGAAGGTACTTTGGGGGGGGGGGGCTTGAAGATGAGGGCTTGGGGAAGGAGGGGTCATGAAAGTCATGAGTCTTGTGGTGGGAGGTGCTACAATGGGCAATGGTACCTCATTATAGTGAAGAGGCTGTTCAGAATTGGGAAATCTTGTTGATAACCAATATTGCCATCCTGCCCTACAGCCCCGTCCTCCGTTCACTGGCCCGCCTCCGTCCCAACATGACCTTAGAGGATGGGGTCCCTCGTGCTGTGCAGGAATGGGAGCACAGCAGCAATTTTGAACGCATGATCTTCTATGAAATGGCAGAAAAGTGAGAATTGGCTCCAACTCTCCCTTTGAGTATCCCCTGGGGGCCCTTAATATATGTAATGTGTATCTAGTGTGGGTTTAAGATGGTTGACCCCCTACTCAATTTTCTTCATCTCCATCCTTTCCTAGGTTTATGGAGTTTGAAGCCGAAGAAGAACAGCAAATCCAAAAGATGAAACTCTTGGCCACCTGTTCCCAGTTTCAAAACCCAGTCCCCAAACCCACCAAGCCGCCAATGTCCCCTGTCCCTGAATCTGGACAACAGCAAGGTACTGTCTACCCCAGGAATATCAAACTCAAGGCCTGGGAGCCAGATCTGGCCCACGGGGTACTTAGATCTGGCCTGGGGGCCACCCTGGAAAAAGCAAAGGCCCAGCCTGTGATACTTCTGCCAGCGAAATCGGGCTCTCTCGAACTCCGTTTTCAGCTGCGATGGCCTCCTGCAACCCTCTGCCAGTGAAAACGGAGCTCGGGAGGGCTGCTCCTGAGTTCTGTTTTCACTGGCAAAGGGTTGCAGGAGGCCATGGCAGCCTAAAACAGAGCTCGGGATTTGTTTTCACGGACAGAGCACAAGGGCCACGACAGGAGTGACGTTGAGCTGGCCACCCCCCCCACCTAAGATCAAATACAACTCTGATGCGGCTGGAGTTTGACAACCCTGGTCTACTCCCTATCACCTGATGTTTGAACAAATGGTTAGCTCACCCCAGGAAAGCCACTCGGACAATTATCTGATGTAAGTCAACAACAGGCATGATGGGAAAATTAGGGCCCTGTTTGCAGCAAGATTCTTTTATTGGCCTAGGAGGTGGGTCCATGTTTGTAGTTTGATTGATTTGGGATTATGGATAATCCTCAATTTATAGTCACATAGCAGCCATTCTAAATTATAACAGACCTCCCCCCCCCAAGGTACTCATGACCCAATCCCAAAATTGAAATGGCTGAATTCCCTCCCCCCATGATCCTGTGACTGCATTTTGAGCACCTGGCAGCCAGATCACATTTGTGGCCGTTTGTCACATCCTGCGGTCATGTGAAAAATTTACATTTTATGCCGAAAGCCTTGCTGACTTCCAGTTTTTGGCAAAAACAGCCCAGAACAAACAATGGGTTCACTTTACAACCATCGTACTCACTTAACAACTGTCACAAAAAAGGTAGTAAAAGCAGATCTGGTTACATAGTGATCTATTTTACAAACATCCTGACTTACAACTCTAATGGGTAGGCTCCATTATGGTTGTAAATTGAGAATTATCTGTTGTATGTGTGAATCCAAGCAATGTCATTGGTTAAAAAACATGGTTTTATGAACAAACTACAGATAGACCTTGACTTACAAACATTAGTGACCATTCGAAATTATAACAGCACTGTATAAAACTGAGTTACAGTTTTCACTTATGACCCAGTGTTGGGATTTAATTTTTTTTACTACCAATTCTGTGGGCGTGGCTTGGTGGGTATGACTTGGTTAGTATGGCAGGGGAAGGATACTGCAAAATCACCATTGCCCCCCTCGCCCCACTAACCTGCTTTCCAGCTCTGTTCTCCTGTGCAGGGCAACAAAAGAAGACCTAGCCGGTCAGCTGGGACTTGGGAAGCAGAGAATAGATGGGGATGGGGCCAGTCAGTGGTGGGATTTGCTGGTTCTCTAGACTACTCAAAATTTCTGCTACCGGTTCTCCAAAACTGGACAGAACCTGTTGAATACCCACCTTTGTTATGACCGTTGCTTGGCAAAATTCAGATGCTTGGCAACTGACTCATATTTATGATGGTTGCAGCATCTCAGAGGTCATGTGATCATCCTCTTTTGCAACCTACTGACAAGTAAAGTCAACAGGGAGGCCAGATTCACTTAACAACCGTGTTACTAACTTAACAACTGCAGTGATTCACTTAACAACTGATGGCAAGAATGGTCATAAATAGGGACAACACAACAGCTGTCTTGCTTAGGCTCAATTGGATGTAATTTGAAGATTACCTATGCATGTGGATTGTAAACCTGCCAGTTGTAACCAAAGCAAAATTTAAAAAAAAAAACCAAAAGCTAACATAAACCATGGTTTAGTACCAAGTCCAAGCAATAGGTCTCCAAATAACCACTAGGTGGGGATGTTTTCCATATTGTATTGCTGGTGACTGGAAATTACCCAGATTGTTGTAACAAAAAGATGGTAGCTTTATCGGACCCACCCATCAATTATTTTTCTAGCAGGCAATGTTTAAGTCATGTTGTATCTAAGCTGAAAAGAAGGGTAGGACTCCAGTGCATATATAGAAGCCATGTGGACTAGCAGCATTGTTTCAGGGCTGCTGACTAAATAATTTAAGGCTAAGTGCACAAAACCATCAAATAAGAACCAAGCCTTAGTCTCCATCCTTTCTTGGGTATGTATTTATAGTGCTCCATTCTGCAGTCCTGGGGGAAAAATAATGTTTCTCTAAATGATGTGTTTGGGATAAAACGTGTGCTCAACAGCCTCCTTTCCAACTCACTTATCTTTTAATACCATACAAGGAATCTGAAATAACCTCTGATTCTGAGCTGCAGCACTATGCAAAAAATTCCAAAGATTTAAAAAATGCTGTCACTGAAGTACAACACAACTAGCATGTATTACACCAAATCTTTTTGCCGATGGAACACATTGTGCGTGCCTGGGGAAATTTTGTATAGTTGCTTCCATCGATCTGAATTATGGCCAAGCACTAGGTAGGGACTCTTGTTGTTAGAATCCTTGCTCCTGTGTGTCTCGGCTTCCCAAACCTGCTCAGATATAATACCTGTTCAGATATGTACAATTATCAGTACAAACCCAGACCTCTCTTTGCCTAGTCTTCTCCAACCCGATGTTCTCTGGATATACTGGGACTGCAACTCCCAGAATTCTCAGTGAGAATTGGGAATTTCTGCCATATTCAGATGCCATCCATAAGTGAAAACCGATTTTCCGATTTACCTGGGCAGAAACCAATTGGGTAAGTCCTTGATCCTTATCCAATTAGTGAAGTATCAGTGATTCTTTCCATTGGCCAATCCAAATGAAGAAAAAAGACATTTCAGGCAGTAGCTTTGAAAACTGCAGAAAAGTCTCACATCTTTTCCTCAGCTAACATCTAGTTGCTCCCTGGGCCACCCACCAGAAATCATAGGTCCAGAATGGGACAATTTACCACAGTGAACTTGCCATGGCCAACTCACCGCGGGACAATTCAACAGGTACAAACATTAAATTAATTTCAACAGAACCTTGACCAATAAGAATAAAACAAAGAAAGTCAATCCAGAAATACAAGCGTTACAATAATTTTGATGAAAATGTGGTCCTCAATAATAAAAGTAACTGAATGAAATGATTAAAGTGTTGAATTATTCAAAACTAAGTTATCCCACTATGAGCTGACCATTACAAGTTGGCCATGGCGAGATGTCCTAGACCCTTGTTGGTCAACTTTAGGACTGAGTGGACCATATTGTTCTATTCCAGGGTTGTCAAACTCGATTTCGTTGAGGGTCGCATCAGAGTTGTGTTTGACCTCAGGGAGCCGGGTGGGTGTGGGTGTGGCTGGGGTGGTGTGGCCAACTCAACATCACTCATGCCAAGGGGAGGGGGTGCCAGTGGTGGCCCAAGTGCTCTGCCATTGAAAATGGTCTCCCAAACTCAATTTTCAGCTGCAATGGCCTCCTGAAACCCTCTGCCAGTGAATATGTAGCTTGGGAGGGCCATGTGTGGCCCTCCTGAGCTCCATTTTCACTGACAGAGGCACCACAGGCCAGTCCTTTGCTGTTTCCAGAGCAGCCCCACGGGCCAAATCTAAGCACCCCACAGGCTGGATCCAGCCCCTGGGCCTTGAGTTTGGCACCCCTATTCTATTCTGTGCCTGTGGGATTTTCTTCAGAATTGACTCCCCAATCCCTCTTTCCCCAAAAAGTGTACATCCCCAAGAAATCAGCTTCCAAGAACCGGCAACCTCGACGCCGCCAGAGGCGCCCGCCCAGTACTTCTAACCCAGGAGCACCCAGGGAGATCCCTGCTGAGGCTGTGCACCAGTACGCAGAGATCATGGAAGGCCTGAACCCCAGCTGGGAAGAAGAAGCCGAGAAGAAAGAACACGGGATGTGCCAAGACACCCAGGACCAGGAGGAAGGGGTGTTCCCAGACCCTGGCCTGCTTCAGTATATTGATCAGTTGTGTGATGATGAAGAATTTGTTTGCAAGGTAACAAAGAATGGTCCAATGGCAGGGAGACTTGTTCTTCTGTAGTATATTTTATTCTGCATCATTTTGTGGCTTCTCTCCCTTGAGAAATCACAGTATTCACAGATGGAAAGGAATAGACCATTGGATCACATCAGATCAGCTCTGTTGTTTAATCAAGCTACTTTTGCTCACTGTGTCACGAGACAGTCTTATGGCAAGCAGCTCTTTATCTCTTAGACTTACATACTTCTTTATAGTGCTTTACAGCCCTCTTAAAGCGGTTTACAGAGTCAGCATAGGGCCCCCAACAATCTGGGTCCTCATTTTACCCACCTCAGAAGGATGGAAGATTGAGTCAAGCTTGAGCCTGGTGAGATTCAATCTGCCAAATTGCAGGCAGCTGGCTATCAGCAGAAGTCGCCTGCAGTACTGCACTCTAACCACTGCGCCACCAAGGCTCTTACCAATCTATTTTGCTTCTCCATATGAGTCTTAACCCCATTTGAGAAACGTTCCTTCAGCTAAGGCCAAATACTTGTTCTAGGACTCTGGATTGCTAAAGGGGATGGAAGAATGATCCACTGAGGTCATCAGAAGGGAAGAAGCTGAAATATTCAGGGTTTATTTTGTGGTGAACTGTGGTGCAGGTTATTTTAAAGGGAAATATGTACTCTGAACTTGGTTGTTTTCTTACAGATATTTCATGACCCAAAGTAAGTAACATCATCTGTGCACCAACAGCACTGATGATGTTCCTTAGTTTGGTAATAAAATGTCTGCAAGAAAACAACCAAGCTCACAGATCCCCAAGGATCCTTTCAACTCTATGCTACAAATATTCTCATTTAATTGGAAATATGCATGTGAAACCTAGCCAAGGAGCAATATCAATGTACCAATTTGATCTCAAAATCCATCCCACCCAAATTCAATGACTTACTGAATTTTCCAGCATCGTGATCTTGAGGAATTCCAGGGACCTAAAAATGTGCTTTGAAGACTTGCATCTGCCTGCAGGCTATATAAACTGTGCACTCCTCCTTTACTTTTATATCCTCTTATCCATTATGTTCCTCTCACTCTTGATTTCCCATAGTGGTTTCAATTACAGGTAGCCTGACAATAGTTCATTTAGTGACCATCCAAAATTACAATGGCATGGTTTATGACCGTTTCCACAGTTACGACCTTTGCAGCATCCCCACGATCATGTGATCCAAATTCAGATGCTTGGCAAGTGCCTCATATTTATGGTCATTGCTCTGTCCCAAGGATCATGAGATCCCTTTCTGCAATGTTCTGGACAAGCAGTCAACGGAGAAACTAGATTCCCTTAATAACCAGTTTATTAACTGATCAACTACACCGATTCACTTAAAAACCATGGCAAGAGTTTTTGGGGAAAAACTCACTGAACAAATGTGTCACTTAACAACAGAAATGTTCAGCTCAATCATGGTCATAAATCAAGGACTACTTTGTATTATGCTAGTTTTATTAAACAGTTTCAGTCTCTTCTGCCAGCCAATTTCTCACTTTTTGTTGCTGCTTGTTATTGTGTTCATACCAGTGAGTTTGACTGCAAGGGGGTTGGATGCCTTTTGTGATTAACCTACACATGGCCTATCTTGCCATTCTCTTTTGTTCTCTCTGGCAGGTGGAAGCTGTTATCCATCCCCAATTTATGGTGGACTTACTGTCTCCAGAGAAAACCCAAGATCCCTTGGACCTGGTAGAAGAGTTAGCACAGGAGTTAAACTTGACACCTAGCCAGGTAATACAAGGAAATGAAATTTGAACAGGGGTGGTGGAATTGCAATCCTGCAATGGGGAGGGCATCCAGAATAGGACTGGAAACAACAGTGCCATTCCACAATTTTAGATCTTGGACAGAAGCTACTAAGGATCTTTTTGGGTGTTCCTGGAGTTTAAGTGCATTTTAATTCAAAAAGTAACATTCATTTTAAAGTGAGAATTATAAAATGACTGTCTGCAATTAGGTGCATCTAGGTACATCCTCTCCAGCTGTCCAGAACTACAAAATTAGAAGAAAAAAAATGAAATGGTAAGGATGCCTGTCACTCAGATATTGACAATACTTGTGACTCTTCAAGTGTTAATTTGGAGGTGGGTGTGTTCTTGGCTATGGATAACCAGATAAATAAAATAAAACCAAATAAAATAAAACCAGTGCATGGGAATCAGTCCTGTATCAGAGTTTGAGCATATTTGTAGTTCAGACAGAATTGGGTACAGAAATTGAATTCCCTAGATCAGTTCAGACAGAATTGGGTACAGAAATTGAATTCCCTAGATCAGTTCAGACAGAATTAGATACAGAAATTGAACTTCCTAGATCAGTTCAGACATAATCGGGTAAAGATATTGAATTTTTATTGAGGCACCCTAGTTCAAACTGATATCAATCAGAATAGAAGTGGAAGGGACCTTGGAGGTCTTCTAATCCAACCCCCTGCTCAAGTAAGAGACCCTATGCAATTTGAGAAAAATGGTTGTCCAGTTTATTCTTAAAAATCTCCAGTGATGAAGCACCCACAACTTCTGAAGGCACGCTGTTAATTATTCTGCCAGAAAATTTATCCTTATTTCTAGGTTGAATCTCTCCTGGATCAGTTTCCATCCATTGTTTCTTGTCTGGCCTTCGGGTGCTTTGGCAAATAGGTTGACTCCATCTTTTCTGTGACAGCCCCTCAAATATTGGAACACTGATATCAAGTCACCCCCTGGTCCTTCTCTTCACTAGACTAGCTATATCTAATTCTTGTAATTCATCGTCTTCTTTTAACGACCTCATAATCTCTTGTGGGATGGAGTTTGGGCAGCTGAATGTAGCTGAGTATTTACTGGCCTGATGCCCTTCCTGTTGCCAGTGTGGAGCTTTGTTCAGCAGATATATTTTCATTGTGCCCAGAGAGAAAAACATCTGCCTCCACCTAGGATCGAACCCACAGCCTCCTGATTGAGGCCAGAGTTCCACCTCTAGGCCACCACACTAATTCTTGCAACTGTTCTTCATATATTTTAGCCTACAGGCTCCTAATCATTCTTGTTGCTCTTCTCTGTACTCTTTTCAGAGTCTCAACATCTTCTGTATACAGCAGTGACCAAATCTGGATGCAGTATTCTAGGTGTGGCCCTATAAGGCTTTATAGAACAGTACTGGTTCCTCATGTGATCTTGATTGAATCCCTCTGTCTCTGTCTATCTTCAGTTAACTGAGAAGAGACTTCTGGCACTATCTGAAGAGGAAAGAGATCCTTCTGTCTATCCTACTTCCCATTCTGATTCCACTCCATCACAATCTGAGGAAGAAGATGAGGTCAGTGGTAACGACAAAGGAGAAGACATGTTGCGACAGGCTTTAAAAAGGTCTTCCACAAACAAGGGCACCAGAGCTAGTCAATTAGAGTTGGCCACCTCCATTGTCAGCTCTCCACCGATTTCTAATGTACAACAAAAGCTGGGAGACAGAGAGTTTTTTCCAAAGACTTTCAGAGCAAGTTTGTCTCCTCATGAATATTGCGGTTATGACTCTCAGGAGGGGAATTTGCTGTCTGCCTTGAAGAATCCAGAGGAAAGAGACATGCAGAAATTCCAGGAAAAAGATCCAACTATGAATAATAGTCATGAAACCCCAACTCAGACCCAATGGGCCTTTCCAAGCATAAAAGGAAACAGCACCGTTGGTAGCCATTTATCATCACTAAGAGATAGCAGAACAAGGCCAGAAATTGTAAGACTTGTCTCTTCTAGTCATTCAAAGCAAGGTATCATCCAGGAACAAAAGAAGAAGGATCAAGTAGAATCTCCTAAGTCTATAGATAAAGGTAGCTATGGAGTCATAGCACCCATGAAGAATGGAATTCAGATAATCTGGAATAACATAAAGCCAACCCAAGATAGTAACCAAAAAGGACAAGTGAAAACAGTATGGGCAGCACAAGTGCCTCCTTCAAAACAGGCTGAGCCTAATAAACAAGACAATATGATGTTAGCAGGGAACCACAAGTGGGAAAAGCCCCTAACATTGAGTTTTGGTGGATGTAGAGAATTGAATGAACAGGTCATAAATCCACCTCAGATTCAGGAAGATGTGAGATTTGAAAGTCCCATTAGTAAAGCAGAGCTCAACTATCAGGAAAGGAAAATGATATCTTATCAGGACACTCAAAGAAAAGTCAATGGCCAGGAAGTCATTCAGTTTGAAAGTGATAAACAAGAGAATTGCCAAGGAGCCGTAGGCCAAGATCAATTCCAAATCCAAAGGCCTCAGAAATCTAACGTTACCTCAGTTCAGTTTGAAAATGTAAACCCTTGTGGTCGAAGCATAGCAAGTCAAGACAGAGTAACACCACCTCTTTCAGGAATTGGTCACAAACTTGTCAGCCAAGGAGCTAAGATCCCATCTCAGAGAAAGTCCCACACGAATGTAAAGCAAATGAAGACCGTGTCTCTAAAAAACAAAAGCCAAGCAAGAAGCATAAGGTTTCCTGTTGGTAACTTAACACTGCAAAAAAAGTCGAGTTGTGTTAGACAAGAGGGCCAACCATCAACTGAACTAGCTGTGTTGGAAACTCATCAAGAGACTAGTTTAAAAGCAAGTGTCGAGCTGGGTAGAAAAAATATGCAGCCATTTTGTTCAGGTGGTTCTAGTGAGGGACGAAAGCTTGAAGACCAGCTACCAGATGGAGATTCTGAGCACCTGCCATATTTCACCTTTTCTGGGCATGAGCCACCATCTTTGATTGTCCAGAGCAGCCTTGAGAAACTCCAGGAGTCTCAGGGACCATTCTCAGATCAGGATAAGGTCACTCCACAGGCAGAAAAGCTTTCCAACGATGAATTCCTAAAACCCACTTTGATTCCTTCCAGTTATATCTCTATGAGCAAGGCTGATGGAGAGAACAGTGGTCCCCATGGAGATCCTACTCCTGTACCTACTAGTGTGGTTCCACCACCCCTTAGCTTTCAAGGTAACAGCAGCCATGGAAACACTGGATTCGACCCTACACTTCTAAGTAGTGAATCCAAAGTCTACTGGGACCCAGTAACTCCAGAGAAAGAAATGAGTAACTGGAATCAGGTAGGTGATCTGCTCAAGAGAGTCACTGTGATGAATGTGGTGCTTCCAGATCTCCCTGGAGGAACCATGGAAAGTGTTCTCAAAGACGAAGAGGAGGAGGAGGAAGAGGATGAGGAGCTGTCCAGTTTCTCTTCACTACTCGCCTCCAAGCTCAACTTCTCTCCCCACAGTGACCACTTGCTTCTCACCATGGAACAAGGGGACACCCTGACTTCACCCATGGATCTTGCAAAGCAAGTTAAGCCAAGGCATTGCTCCAAGGGTCAGTCATCTCAGAATGCCAGCCCTTTTGCAAACACAAACTTGGAAGTTAACTCATCTGTCCACCGTTATCACAAAAGAGCGAGCAACACCACTGGGACTCGGAGGAGCAAGCGTCTTCGCAACCAGTAACTGGTCCTCTTTTCCTAAGTGGGTTGGAATCAGCAATCCCAGGAAAGTTTTTTTTTTTTTTAAACCCTGCACAGATAAGTGTCATCTTCATTCACCTGAGATTCCAGAATCCCATCATTGTTCAAAATACGACCAGTGAAAAGATTTTTTTGTTTTTGTATCTTTCTAAAAAGCACTTCTTTTAAGAAGGACATCTTCCACCACCCATCCATCCCAATTGTTCATGCTTCTTAGTAAATTTAAAAAAAAATTTTTTAAATCCCTCAACTTGTCTCTGCAGAAAGGAACCAGGAGCCATCTAATGTCCACTAATTTCACAGAGTGTAAAAAAATTGCTTTTGTCTTCCTATGTCCATCTCGAACTGAACGAGTGAACTGTGAATGAAAGAAAAAGCCCAACCAAAAATGAGAGAATGATTCCTGCCCAGTTGGAGAATGCCCAGCTTAAGCAATAATGCCAATTTCATAAACTGCTAGAAACACAGAAAAGGTAGAAAAGAGAAAAATAATAACTGTGCAGCACAATTAAGAGAAATTCATGTTTTGTCACTTTCAAATTTATGGAATGGGAAAAGGAGTTTTATAATTTGAGAAAGAATGAGGTTTCTGCTTAGGATTTTTAGTAAAGTAGCCTTTCCAAAAACTCAGCATTTCTAAGTGCTGTGGCTGCGGATAAGAGGAGAATTGGTGGGGGATGGTGGGTATCACAGATATACGCACATGGAGGAAAGCTAGATGAATGAAAGTGGCTTTATGGCTTCCGGGAATGGAACATTTGTGTTGGTCTGGGCATTAAAAAGCAAACAAACAAACCAGTCCTTGAATAATATGAGAACATTTCAAGAAAAAGTAAATAAGGTATTTTCCAATAATTCCAAACTCTTGTCTACTTCTTATCTACCATGGCTATATTTCAATGAAGCATCAATCTCTTATTCTTAGCACAATTGAAGTGACCAGGAAGGTGGGCCCCCCCCAAAAAAGGAAGAGTGAGGTTTTTCCCTTCCCAATAAGTGAATTTTGAACAATGCTATACAGGTAGTTCTTGACTTTCAATGTTTCAATGGCATGGGGAAAATTACCATATTTCACACTTAGGACCACCGTAACAACTCTGTGCTCACGTGATCAAAATTCAGATGCTTTGAGTGATTCACACTTATGATGGTTGCAGTGTACCGAGGTCACACTATCCCATTTTGCGATCTTCTGACCAGCCAAAGTGAACAGGGGAAGCCTGATTCACTTAACAACCTGTGTTACTAAATTTAAAAAACCTGTAGTGATTCACTCAACCACTGTGGTTGTAAAATGGGACAAATCTCACTTAATCATCTCACTTAACCTTATTATTAATTCTAACAACCGTAATGAGACACTTAACATTGGCAAGAAATGGGGTAAAACTCACTTAACAAATGTCTCGCTTAGCAACAGAAGTTATGGCCTCAATTGTGGTTGTAAGTCTAGGACTATCCGTAAATGCCATATTCCCACTGATTGGATAGTAGGGACACTTTGCAATATTTAATCTCCTTTTGCAACCTCAAGTAGGATGAAAAATCAATATGGCAAACAGTTTTCTCTGCATCGATGCCTTTAAAAAAATTAATAAAAAGTCCAGGAACCCTTATTTGTTTTAAAATGTAATTTTATATGTGTGTGTGTGTGTGTGTGTGTGTGTGTATACACACACACATATACATATATATACATATATATATATACATACATACATATATATATATATATATATATATATATATATATATATATATATATACATACATACATACATACATACATACATACATACATACATATATATATATATATATATATATATATATATATATATATATTAGAGATATAGACATTTATTTTATATATAAAATAGCACTTTCTTATATATTACAAAACAGAAAATGAAATCCCCAAAAAACAATGCTATCTCATCCTTCGGTTCATCCTTCCTCTTGACGAAAACAAAAATGAAACTCAACAATGTAAAATAAAGGATTGGATTAAATCCTAGCCCCCTTCCCTCACCCCCAAACAAAACTTTAAAGTAAACTCAAAGAAACCCCAATTCCCCAAAAAACTGCGGCTGTGATTTCCCCATTTTCGTTGGCCCTGAGATGGGGAGGGGGGGCAGAACCTTGGCCCCAGTCCACCTAACCTCACCCTGACAGCAGGGACCAAGCAAGGAATGAGGGTCTCTGTGGTGGCCACAGGTGTGTGGCATGGCTGTGTGTGTGGGGGGGGGGGTTGTTCTCATGGTGGTTGGATACACATGGCTTAATAGGCAGGGGAAGGGCTTCAGTCGCCCTTGCTTTTGGGGGAAATGGCAGAGACACCATTAGCGTAAGTGGATGCTTGGGCAGGCTTGGGCAGAGCGCAGGCTGGAGGGGGACGCAGGTACATGCTGAACAGACGGGCATAGTCAGGGTGATGGAGAGAGAAGTCCTGGAATTGACCTGGTTACAGAAAAGAGGAAAACAAATTGCGTCGTTATAAAAAGAGACTTCAAAGATGGCATCACAGAAGGTAAGTTCCTCTTGAACCAAGCATGACTTTAGATCAGTGAGTGGCTGGCCAGTGCGCACACTTATACGTGCATGCACACCAGTGGTGGTATGCTACCAGTTTGGCCCAGTTCTGCAGAGTCGGTAGCGACAATGAGCAGCGGCGAACGAAACAGTTCTCTTCGCCATACTGCTGTTGGGCCCACCAGCCTGCTCAGGCTCCGATGCTCACCTTTATCCTCTGGTTCTGAAGCATAGCTGCTTTGCGTGGTACACCACGCGGCAGCTGCTGAAGCCACTGGGAGAATGCATGCTTGCAGGAGGTGAATTGGAATGCCTTCGCACCTGTGCAAACACCTTTGTGCCTGCGCAAAAAGCGTGTTTGGCACACGCACGCACACAAAGTGTGTGCACGCACACAAAGTGCACCCACTAAGCCACGCCCACTGAACTGGTGATAAAACCTTTTGAATCCCACCACTGGTGCACATGTCCCACTTGTGCTACAGTTGCTGCGAGAGCAACGCGGGCCCTGGTGTTACTGCAAGTGCAATGCAGGCACTACTTTTGCCACAAGTACTATGTGGGCGCTCGTGGCACTATTTGCATGCACCCTTGTGTGCATAAAATCACCTGCCTCCCCCACTGGGCTGCCAATTCAAAAAGATTGGAGAGCTTTTCTTTAGATGACCACAAGAATGTCCCAAAGGCGTTATTCCAAAAGGCAATATTCTTGGATTTTTCTTCTTTGAAAACATTTCGCTCCTCATCCTAAAAGCTTGCACAGCTTTAACTGACTGGTGGGGAATGGAAGGATTTTTATTCTTTGCAGTCATCTGGTCCTTAAATCTCATTGAGGCTACTTGTGGGGCTATCTGTACCCTCAAGGTCAGCTGAATCAGAGTTCAAATATGTGCAAGACAGGAAATACGTGGTGTTGTATACTGTTAAGAGACAGATGTTCAATTTTAACATAGATGGCTTCTTTAACCCCTCTTTCAAATCGGCGGTCTTCTCTGTCCAGAATTTCAAAGAAAAAAACCAAGAAAGTCCAATTGTCTTTTGGAAAAACACCTTTAGAACAATCTCTAAAGACATCTGAGCACCAGAATGCCCTGTAGCAGGGGTCACCAACCTTTTGGACTTCAGGGACCACCAAACTCATAATTTTAAATCCTGCGGACCAGAGACCCTGGGAAAATTCCCCCAAAAATCT
This sequence comes from Laticauda colubrina, assembly GCA_015471245.1. Classification (NCBI taxonomy): domain Eukaryota; kingdom Metazoa; phylum Chordata; class Lepidosauria; order Squamata; family Elapidae; genus Laticauda; species Laticauda colubrina. Next base: position 14,654,096 of record BLBF01000050.1, on the reverse strand, counting down.
GCAGGAAAATTCCCCACCCCATTCTCCTACTGATCGATCGTTCTTTATTCGGGATTGCAAGATATCATCTCCAGCTCTGTTCTCTGTGGGAGAGAGAGAGACTTTTGGCTTCATGCAAGGAAAGCAGCAAAAGCAGAAGTCTTTCTTTCTTTCCCCAAAAATCTATTACAAATGAGTCTTTGTGAGACTTGTCAGACCAGCATAGCCTCTTGGAGCAGGATGCCTTGCAGGGTCCCAAAGACTCATTTCTAGTGGAGTTTGGAGGAGAGAAAGAAAGGCTTTTGCTGCTTTCCTTGCATGCAGCCAAAAGCAGAAGACGCAGAAAGAAGCAGACTGGTGGCCAGGAAAGGGCAAGAGGCACGTTCTCCCCCCTCCGCCCTTTCCTCCTCCCCTCACTACCTCATATTGTTTGCAATGTATGCGATGCAAGCCTTGTGTTCCCGCAGACTATGTGGGCAGGGCAGCCTTGTGTTCCCACACAGCCTGGATTAATTGCTTGGGGGGGGATGCTTTGGGGGTGACATTTTTCTGCGGACCATCAAAATTTTCTCACGGACCACCAGTAGTCCCCGGCCCACTGGTTGGCGACCACTGCTCTGTAGTTTCTATCATAAGTGGCTTGTTATTGTGCCATTTTTCTAGGATGTGTTTTTGACTTCCTAGCCTAGAAATTATTCTGTGATTTTTCTCTTCCAAGGACCAAAGGCTTTTTTCCCCCAAGATCAGCCCAGATCACTTATGGGTTGACCCAGGCAAATATGCCATTCATGCTGATTGCCTGGGTAGTTTTTTTATACTTCTGCAACAATACAGAAGTGGGTTTGCCATTTGCTTTCTTCCAGGATGTTTTTCAGACTTCCCAGCCTAGCCTACAGCCCTGAGACATGGGAGCAGCTATCTATCCAACAACTAGCCAGATGTAATTTGGCTCTGCCATTTTTCCAGATCAGCTAAACTCAATTAGATGCTGCTCCTTTAGCCAATTGGGTGGCTTTGGGCCAGTCCCTCTCTCTCAGTCCTTTGAAGAAAGCAGTGGCAAACCATTCCCAAAAACGTCAAGAAAACCGCAGGGTTGTTTGGAAGCAACATAACAACTACCACCTTCTATAAGGGGGCTCATATGCCAGTTCCCCTCTTTCTTGGATACCTTTCTTATTGATTCCATGATTAGAGGAACAGGCAATATTGCCAGTTTATCTTCCTATACAACCTGGAGTTCCAACATCATATTAAAAGGGCATCTTGAAATGTCCCGCATCACAGTTTGATTATAATGCAAATAATTCTATTTGTAATTTCCCAATCAAAAGGATTAAAAGTTATGCATAATATCTGCAGAAATCTGAAACATAATTTGCATCGTGTCAAAGGTTTTTTTTTTTTTACTTTATCTAATGATACTGCCAAGACATCTCTTTTATGTTTTATCAGTATAGGGAACTAACACGTTAACTAGAAGTCTAAATATTATCTCATGGTTGACAGCTTTTCAGGAGAAGATTGGGCTGGATGAATTACTGAGGGTATTATTTTCTGTGTTTTTTTGTAAGAAAAAAAATATTAAAATGTTAACATCTCATGTGGGATATAGTATATACAGATGTGCAAAAATTTAATAATAGTCTACACTTTCATGATTCTTCAATCTTTTGGGTGATTGTTAAGGGTATTGAAAGACAAAGCAGACATACTAGGCTTAAATGAGGCTAAACAAGTGCATTTCTGCCTACATTTCCTTCCATACTGCAACTCAGATAACTATTGTATCAATGGAAGAGTTGCAGTTTAAACCTAGGAACATGATCTTGGAGGTCTCCATGACCTACAGAAACAAGGTTTGGTGTGGGACATATGGCGGAAACTTTCTTATCCAAATCATGCTCCCCTCATGGTGCTTCCATATCATATCAGTGGCCAGACTATAATAGCTTTCCTCTTTCTCATCTCCCCATATCCTTCTGTCCATCTGTTTCTCTCTTTCATGACTCACTGCATGGATTCTGAATATCCTTTTTATGACCTACTACTGTACATAACTAGGTGTTTCCTTCCCATCTTGTTATTTCTTCTTCCTGCCCCATCTCACCAAGGTTAAGCCCATCCTGGCTGTGATCCTCCGTGCAAAGTCGGCTATAGAGTTCAGCTCCGTCCACAACTGGAGTGCCCAGCAGGAGGTGCAAAATGGCACAGAATCCATCTTGGTGCAGATAAGAGGTTCCTGTCTTGGCCTCCACCTCTGAGAATAGCTGGTTGATAGAAAAGGTGCCAATCAATACATGATTATAAATCACATTAGCATTGCACTGTAATCTATATATAAAAGCGAAATACCATTTTCATCATCACAAAATCACAAAAACCATAAAGCCTACAAATTTGAAATTTGGCATGTATGTTCTTTTTGGCTTCTAGGTGCTCACTAGGAAAGGATTTTTCTAAATGACCATCAGAGCATTAGTATTTCCTAAATTATTAACACACTCTGATACAAAGAGTTCTACTTCCTCTCCCTCCTGAAAAGAAATCTGTTCCAAATGCAAAACATAAGCAGAGGAGTTTCAATTTCAGAGAACCAAGCAGCTTTAGTACATAACATTTGAGCTAAGCCACACACAGGCTCTTTGCTACCTCCTCCTTGCTCACACAGCAAATACTGTTTCAGTTTCCAAACAGCCTTCAACTGTTACACACTGACAGGATGCTAGCCACATGAATATCGATGGATGTTGGTAGGCAAAGGAACAATTTCCCCCCCTTATTTCCCCCCCAAAAAACTAAGCCCAATCACATAGTTTTGTAGCAAAGCACAGGCATAGAGCTAGTTCAACATAAAAAAGACTTTGACAAAGGAATGAAATTTAAACACTTTTCACAAAATCTATTGAGCTCTGCCATTCACAGCTCCACCTTCTTTAAATCTACAGTTCCTACTGATCTTTTGATGTCCACTATGTCTTCTACTCTTTAGGTTCTGTGTCTATCAACTTGCCCCCTTCCATTCTTTTGATTTTCTCACTGAGAAAATATTCTGGATGTTGGGCTTCACTTGCCACCCAGAACTGGAACCATTCCAAGAAATTCACAAGAATCCAGCACAGATAGCCCTCAACAGTTCAAAGTTATAACGGCACTGAAAAGAAGTGATTTATGATCATTTTTCACATGACCATTGTAGCATCTCCGTGCTCATGTGATTAAAACTGACTAATATTTATGATGGTTGCAGTCTCTTGAGATCACGTGAAGCTCCCTTTTGCAACCTTCTGAAAAGCAAGTTCAATGGGGAAGCCAGATTCATGTAACAATTGTTACTAGGTTAACAACTGCTGTGTCTCACTTAACAATGGTGATAAGAAAGGTTGTAAAATGGAGCAAAACTCACTTAACAATTGTCTATCTTAACCACATAAATTTTGGGCTCAGTTGCGGTCATAGGTTGAAGACTATCTGTAATTTCTGATGAGCGATACTTATAAAGTTAGCAACCCACGAGGCAAAAATTTCTAGGGACTGCTGTGTTTAAAGAACAAGCTCTATTTAGAAAAACAAAATTCAAACCCATCTATATTTTTTCCTTTCTGCACCTCCCTTTGGCACAGAAGAGTGGGGAGGGGCGAGAATTGCAATGGAAAATTTTGCTATCAGTTGAAGTTCACTACAGTTCACAGTGAGAACTCTCTCCTGCACATGAGAGAAAGATCTTGAATTGAGCTTAACTTTTGAAAATTTATGGGCAGATCCAATGGTGCGATTCATTTTTTTTTATTACCGGTTGTGTGGGTGTGGCTTGGTGGGCATGGTAGGGGAAGGACACTAAAAACTCCAGAGATAATATTTGCTGGTTCTCCAAACTACTCAAAATTTCTGCTACCAGTTCTCCAGAACTGGTCAGAACCTAATGAATAGCATCTCTGGACAGATCCCTGTAATTTTCTTAATAGCCAAATGAAAGTGGCTTAATGTTTATGTCCTCAGTCATCCAGGACATGGTTATCCCAAAGGTACTTTTTTAAAGAGGCAACTGGACTTTCTGGTTTTTCTTTGAAAATGTTTCTCTTCTCGTCCAAGAAGCTTTGAATACGTTTCGCTTCTTATCCTCGGACCTTTAAAGAAAAAACAGAAAGTCCAGTTGTCTTTTGAAAAAGCACCTTTGAGACATGAAAGTGGCTTGCTACTGTCATTTTTTTGGAGGGGGGTATTATTTTTTCCCCTCAACTTTCCAGAGTATCCCTGGCATATTCTGTTGCTCTCTTCCCAAGAACTAAGTCAATGTTTCTTAACCATTGCATCTTGAAGATGTGAAGACTTCAACTCCCAGAATTTGCCAGCCAGCAGGGATCCAAGTCCTTCTTAAAACATCTCACCTGGCCTTCTGAAAGCTCATTTCCTCTTCCCCTCAAAGCTAATCAGAACCATTACCTCGAAAGCCCGATGTGTCAGTTGCTGTGGGTCATGTTCTCCCCATAGAGATTCCAGGGCTAAAGCCACTTCCCGGGCATCCATGTTTCTGTCGGAATCCTGGGGATCGAAGAAGGAAGTATGAAGGAGTTGCTTAAGTGCAGAGAAGAAGACAAAGGGAAAGAATGAAGAAAGCCACTCTTGCTTATGCACATAGCAGATAGTCCTCGACTTACAACAGTTCCTTTAGTGACCATTCAAAGTTCCAAGTTGTGAGTTGTAAGTTCCAAGATGAGTTGTGACCATTTTTTTAGTTTAGTTTAGTTTACTTCATTGTCATTGCACCTCATACAAGGAAATCAGACACCATCTTCAGTGCACATCATGAAAATAAACACAAACACACATCCTTCACACTCCACACATTAAACCGAAAAACCCCAACACTGCACTAGCAGCAGAATTCAAAAGAGATACTGCCCTGGGATAGATGTTGTTTTTCAGCCTATTTGTCCTTGTTTTATTATGCTGTACTGTCTGCCAAATGGTAATAGTTCAAAAAAAGGGTGCCCAAGTTGAGATGGATCTTGGAGAATGTTTTGACCTTTCTTAAGGCAGCGGGAGCAAAAGGGGAGAGGGCAACAATGATCTTCTGGGAATGACGTTAACCCTCTGGAATGCTTTCCTATCTGCCCCTGTGCAATTGGCAAATCATACAGAGGTGCAGCGGTAGAAGGTCACCAGCAGTTTTTCATTCAGTTGTTGTTTTCTGAGAAGTCTCAGGTAGTAGAATCTCTGCTGGACCCTTTTGACCAGGGTGAGCACCCCAGGTCAGGTCCTCTTTTAGGGTACACTCAGAAAATGAAAATTTGTCGCTTTTTACACTTATGTCCGTCACAGCATCCCCATAGTTACTCGATTTACATTCTGAGGCATGACAATTGGCTCCTATTTATGACAGTTGCAGTGGCCCAGGGTCACATGATCCTCCTTTATGACCTTCTGACAAGAAACTCAATGGGGGGAAGTCGAATTCACTTAATAACCGTGTTAGTAACTGAACAACTGCAGCGATTCACAACCACAGTGGCAAGCCAGGCTGTAAAATGGGGCAAAACTCAAAACTTAACCCACAGAAATGTTGATCTCCATTGTGGTCATAAGTTGAGGACTACTCGTACTCCTCTTCCTATTCTAGCTTACCTGCTGGAAATAGATGCAGATCTCTTCCACAGCTTTAGGACTGGCCAGTCCCAGCCAGTGGGCAAACTCACTTGGTCCCACCTGCCCCGAAGTGCTGACAGGAAGTGCATCCAAGTTGTATTTGATCCCCTCCTTTAGGTATCTGTGGATTGAGATAATTGTAAAGATGAAAAGGAGTGAGGCCAGGGAAGTTTGTCAGACCACTTAGCAGCAGCAGCCACAAGAGGTCTCTGTCGGGTGCAAAAAACCCAGGAGCTGGGATGGTGTTCGAAAATACTATGAGTTTATTTCATGTTACATGAATTTGATCCACTAATGGTCAAGGCAAATTGGCACTAGTTAAGAAGTCAATGGAATTCACACCAGGGCTGAACTTAGGTCACTTGTGTCGACATAAGGATTAGTGTGGTATGCAGGGGTGAGATTCAAAATTTTTAACAACTGATTCTGTGGGTGTGGCTTAGGTGGTAGGTGTGGCTTGGTGGTCATGTGACTGGGTGGACATGGCTTGGTGGTCATGTTATTAGCTGGGCGTGGCCAACTCAACATCACTCACATTAAGGCACGCGTCTCCTCACCTGGCCTCTCATGACTGTGGGGATGCTGCAACAGTTGTAAGTGTGAAAAATGGTCATAAGTCACTTTTTTCAATGCCATTGTAACTTTGAATGGTCACTCCAAACAAGCAAAGTGCCAGCAAAGGAGGGGAAAAAAAACTCCAGAGAAGTTCCTGAGACAGGAAATCTAGTCTTGCCAAGAATGTAATAAGGGTTATCAGAGAGGCAGTTTCTGTAAGCAACACCAGAATATTTCCTTCCTGCCTTCCTTACAGAATTAGGCCAGTAATTTCTTGTAATAACCGGTTCTCTGAACTGCTTAGAATGTTAACAACCAGTTCTAGCGAATAGGTACGAACTGGTGGAATCCCACCTCTGGTGGTATGCTACCGGTTCAGGAGGGTTCAGCCCAATTCAGCCGATCAGGTAGTTAAAAAAAAAAAAGCCTCCTACGATTAGCTGAGAGGAGGAAAAAATCCTAGGACTGTGATGGCAAACTTATGGCATGCGTGCCAGAAATGGAATGTAGAATCACTTCTTCCAGCACGCGACCAGTCACCCAGAAGAGCCCCACTGTGTATGCGTGTGGGTGTCGCCGCCCAACAGCTGATTGTCGGGTGTTTGGTGCACATGTGTGGGGTGTGGGGGTGCATGGGAGATGTGCAGTGTGCACAGGGGTCTGATGTGCATGCGCAGAGATGCACAGCACAGGAGGGACCGTGCATGCATATGCAGAGATGCATGGTGTGCAAGAGGTTCATCTGCACATGCACAGAGATGCACAATGCACACAGGGTTGCGGCACACATGCGCAGGCGATGTGGGGGGGGGGCAGCACGTATTGCCTTCTGGGTGCTGGCATTCGAGCATGCGCACGTGAGCGCGTGTGCAATTTTCGGCACAGGAGCTGAAAAAGGTTAACCACCGCTGTCCTAGGACAATCAGCTAAGAGGAGAAAGAAGAGAAAAGCACAGGATTGGCCGTCCCACCTGCCCCAGCACTTTTCTTTCTCCTCTCAGCTAATTGGCCCTGCAGGCCTCAACTAGTATGGGGAAAGCTGTGCATGTGCGCATGCAATCACTGAACCGATAGTAGAAGAGATAAGATCTGGTAAGGATCTGGTAATCCTTACCGCTGGTAAGGATTCTAAACTGTTAATGTGTTTGACTCCACCCCTCTCAGGCTCAGCCTGCTCATTTCCTACACTATCGATATTTTCCTGTATGTAAAAAAACAATATGCTTGTTAAACAATGTGACACATAAACATTTTTCTTTTTATATCTATTGTGAACAGGAAAGCACGGGGTGTCATTGCATATGCTGAACTTTGTACTGTGACCAGAACTTAGGAAAGATGTGCTGGGAGAATTTGGTGGGTGACTATGTTCTCCCAATCCCTGAGCCATTTTTGAACTTAGTCTTTCTTTTGGAGGGGTGGGGGCTTCTTTCCCCCACAGAGTCTTCCTATTCTCTTCGAGAGTTACTGTGGTGACAAATAATCCAAATTCTTAGTTAATTAATTTCTTTCTACAATACTTTGAGGTAGGAAAGAATAAAACCAAAACGTTGCTTTTGTTAGTATAATATTGTACAATATCCAGTGATAACAAGGTATTCCGGAACACTAAAACAAACAAACAAAAATGCACATTAGCTTAAACGGAATAGAATACATTTGTATACTCACTGATGGGAAAGGGGGGGAGGTGGAATAGAACCCTGATTTACCAGTACTTAACCATGTTTTCCTCAATTATCCTATAACTGGATAGACCAGTGGTCCCCAACCTTTTTTGTACCAGGGACCAGTTTCACGCAGAAACATTTTTTCAAGGACCGGCAAAATCAATTCTTCCCCAATAATAAAGGACTTATTTACTATTTCTTTACTAAAAACATATTTTTATATATATTTTTATCATGATTATTCATTCTTTGCGGCCTGGTACAAAATGATCCACGAACCGGTACTGGTCCGGGGCCTGGTGGTTGGGGACCCCTGGGATAGACCACCTTGACTGACAGACTATTTTATATTTTTTTAATTAGAATTTTTCAATGTAGTAACAATATACAGAACAAAAACATAGAAAAAGGCAGGAAGGGGGAAAGAAAGAAGAGAGAGAGAGAAGGAAGGAAGGAAGGAAGGAGAGAAAAAGAAAAAAGATAAGAGAAAGAAAGAAGAGATGGAAAAAATGGAAAGAAGGGAGAGAGGAGGGAGAGAGGGAGGAAGGAAGGAAGGAAGGAAGGAAGGAAGGAAGGAAGGAAGGAAGGAAGGAAGGAAGGAAGGAAGGAAGGAA
>BLBF01000050.1:14629684-14643573 GCA_015471245.1 Laticauda colubrina | reverse complement strand
ACAATTGCAATGTCCCAAAGGTGGGTTTTTTTCAAGAAGCAACTGGATTTTCTTGTTTGTTTGTTTTTAAGATGTTCACTTCTCATCCAAGACGTTTCTTCAGCTCTGACAGGATGGTGGGGAATGGAAGGTTTTATATTTCTTGAAGCCAGCTGGTCATTTGCCTTCTTTTAGAGAATCTATCTCCAGTGGCTGCTTAAGCATGAACAGACTGTGATAGCAGCACAGGTGGCTAGATTCTGAGTTGCAGCATTGGAGATTTGTCAGAAACATGTGATTAATCCACCATAGCTATTTTATACAACTAATGTAGCAAATCCTTTTGCATTATCTTTTGCATTCTAGTATTTAATGACTATGGACTTCACAGTTTAAAGATTGATATTATAGTATAGCTAGGTCATGTGTTTAACTAACAGATTGGATGCCAACTTGCGATTTTAATATAGATTTTATCTGTTATTTATTACTTTATTCTAAAACTTTTAACTGGATACTACTTGAGTGTTCTTATTTGTCCTGATCTCTGGTTTTTGACTGTAATAAACTTGCTTTGTCTTGCTTAGAGAGTTGTTGAGGCCACTTGGAGGTTTATCTGTGTCTTCCGGGTCACCTGAATAGTACAACTGAGTGTGTAGTTAAATGGAACTGCTAAATGGACAATGTTGTGGAGCTGTGCTTTCTGTAGGAATGTGTCCTTTCACTGTTGAACATGGGGGCAGGCTGCTTGGGACAAACATGACCTGGATGGCTGAGAATCTCTCTTAGACAACAACTGTAGTGGTTCACTTAAACAACTGTGGTTAAAAAAAAAAGGCAATAAAATTGGGCACAACTCATTTTAACAACCATCTTAATTAGCAATAGAAATTCTGAACCCAATTGTGGCTGTAAATTGAGGATTATCTATAATGATTACAATGTTAAGACTCTCTCCTAAAGTTCGTGAAAACTCACCACAGAATTGGGGTAGCGAATGAGAACCGGCTGAATGGGAACACCAGATATGAAGGCACCTGAGAACACAAAGCAAACACGCTCAAGATTTACTCATCTGTCCTGCTGGCTAAAAGAATGGCGCAGTGGCTCAGTAGTTAAGAGTCTGGGTTTATTAGCTGGAAAGCTGGCAACTTGGGTTCAAGACTCAAGCGCCATGTGATGGGATGAGCTCCTCTCCTCATTCCAGCTCCTGACAGCCTAGCAGTTTGAAAGCATGAAAATACAAATAGATAAACAGGTACCACTTTGGTGGGAAGGTAATAGCACTCCATGACATCATGCTAGTCACATGACCATGGAAATGTCTTCCGACAGTGCTGGCCCGATGGCCTTGAAACGGAGGTGAGAACTGCCCCTTATAGTTGGCAATGACAAGCAGAGTAAAAATCCGCAGGGATTTCTTTTTTTTTAAGCTGAGTGCTGAAGGTGAATCTAAGGTATATTTTAAGGTTGAAGAGTTAGGATACTCACAAGCCTTTTATCGAAATCAATGCAAAAAGAAAGTCTGTTTTTTCCCTCCAGTTTTCAAAAGAGATTAGACTTAAGCTAATTGGACACCCTGTCTGCTTTTCAAAGTCAGCTACAAAAGGGCTTAATTGTTGCGTCAACCAGAAAGAGTTGTCTTTTCGGATCGGTTAGTTTAAGGTGGGGCAATCTTCAATGTTAAGTTAATGGATTTGTAAAACCAATCCATTGTTTTACACTCGTTGAACAGATTTGCTAATGATGTCTTACCTGGTTTAAACTTCAGTAAGGCTTTTTTGTTGGAGCAGGTGCCCTCAGGATAGAAAAGCACCTGGAGAAAGAGATCACACAAATCAAGAGAGGAACCTTTAACCCTCTCAAATGATCAAAGAGGAACTACATTAACTCAATGGATCGGGTCCTCCAATAAGTTTTACCTGTGGCCATTTCCCCTGGGATGTTGCTCGTTTCTTCACTTCTTCCACCACTTTCTTGCGAGAAGCTGGATCATGACGAGAAACCAGGATGGCCTGATTGAATCTCAGCAGGGCTGGAGGGAGTGAGCACGGGGGGGGGGGGGGGGGAGAGGGACAAGTGATTGAAAACTACACAATATATCATATATTATATTATAATAATACATAAGCGCACAATCATGCCTACCGTCCCTGTCCTATTGTTCCCAATTATTCGTACCTATTTCCTGTATTTATACTTATGTTTATTCTTATCTCTATTATCTTGTAAGCAATCGACAAATAAAATAAAGTAAAATAAAGCTTTTCTGAGTCACACGTGGCCTGAGAAATATTTTCCCAAAGGAAGCAATACAGTTACAATGGCACTGGAAAAAATGACATATAGCTGTTTTTCACACTTAATGACCATTGCAGCATCCCCATGGTCATGTGATCAAAATTTGTGATTGCAATTTGTTCATTTAGAACTTTAATGGTGATATATGTTTGGACTATATGTTGACATGGCCTATAGCAGTGTGGCTAACCTTTTTGGGCTCCTGTGCTGAAAATTGTGCAAGCACCCAAGAAGGCAATGTGTGCGCCGCCCCACGCATGCACAAGCAATCGCCCCCCCACGCATGCACAAGCAATCGCCCTCCCGGGCTCCCTTACCTGCATTGCACCTCTTGGCTGAATTTTGGTCAGTTCAAGACCTTTTTTGGCCTCCCAGAGGCTTGAGGATAGCTTCTTCAAACTTTGCAGGCCAGAAAATAATCCCATTTCATCACTTCCCATTATACAGGAAGTGATGAAACAGGCCTATTTTTTGGCCTGCAAAGGCTGCAGAAGCTGTCCCCAAGCATCTGGGAGGCTGAAAAAGGTCTCAAAAAGCTGAAAATCAGCTGTGAGGCGCACACATGAACAGTGAGGTAAGTCTGCCTTCAGTTCGCGTGCCGGCACAAATGGCTTTATGTGCCATCTGTGCCACGTGTGCCATAGGTTTGCCATCACAGGTCTCTAGGCTAATCAGTAAATAAATATATAGGTTCCTTTTGTTGTGACTGCTGTATGTAATTTGCTTCATGAAATCCAAAGGTGTCAAGGGAACGAATGCTTTATAAGTTCATAAACTCCTCCTGAGGATCAGTCCAAAGGCTTCATCCCATTTTAATGAATGACAGTGTTAAAATCAGCACAAGGTAGCGACAGATGTGGAGCAAGCAAATCAGTGTGACCGAAATCCAAGCCACAAGAGCATTTGCTACCATTTCATAATGGCAAAGATATAAAGATATGCCAGCCCTTTACTGCCATCTGACAATCAGTTTGTACCCCCAATATGGTAGTAAAAATCTAAGTCCCCAAATGTTATTCTTTTAAACATTTGAGGGTGAAATCAAGCTTCACTCCAAGAACAGGGAAGTTATGTGTCCAAATCACACTTGGCCAGTAAAGAATTCTATTCTGTTCTGTTCTGTTCTGTTCTGTTCTGCTCTATTCTATTCTATTCTATTCTATTCTATTCTATTCTACTCTATTCTATTCCTATTTATTCTAATTCCTATTCTTATTCCTATTCCATTCCAATTCCTATTCCTACTCTATTCCTATTCTATCTATTCTCATTCCTGTTTCTATTCTATTCTATTCTATTCTATTCTATTCTATTCTATTCTATGGATGTTTTTGTGTTAAAATGCCCACTGCAGTAACCGCTACAGATATTTTCACCATCATGAGGACTAGAATAGCAATAAACACTTAAGACTTATACACTGCTTCACAGTGCCTTACAGCCCTCTCTAAGCAGTTTACAGAGTCAACCTATTGCTCCCAACCATCTGGGTCCTCATTTTACCCACTTCGGAAGGGTGGAAGGCTGAGTCAACCATGAGCCTGGTGGGATTTGAACTGCCAAATTGCAAAAACGTAGGCAGCTGGCAGGCAGCAAAAGTAGCCTGCAGTACTGTACTCTAAAGCCCAAATGGTGTACCAGATGTAGAGATGCAATGCATATAAAACTTCCAAAGGTAAGTTCTACTGCCTACATGAGTCTCCTTGACCTACTCACCCCCTATCCCCAGCTATCTTAAGTAGCCTTACCTCCAATGACCGGCACATGGAGATTCTCCGTGCGTGACACCACCTTGGGAAGATCGCAGGGCAGCAAAATAATGGGGTCAAAGAAGGTGGAGTGAGGAGCAGCCACCAGGATGGGTGCCTCGAGCCGGGATGCCCTCTGACCTCGCACCCGGATCCGCATGAACCCAAGCAAGAAAAACATCAGGCGACTCAGCCAATAGACCAAACCATGAGAAACTGTGCTGAAAATGGATGAGGAAAAAGAAGGGCAAAAAAGCAGGAGGCATTAAGAGGACTGCAAGCCCTTCTTTTTTTGCCCTTCTTTTTCCTCCAAAGGAGAGCTGAGAGGGGGCCCTTCTCATTACTTACTTTCTCCATCCTGAGCAGGGTTCTTGCAAGGTTTCTTCAGGCAATCCTACCACTTGGAGCAAGGCGAAGGGCCAGATAAGAAAGAGGACCACAAAAGCCAACGCAACCCGGATGGGAGCCAGAATAACTCCCAGCACATAGAACTGTAAGGAAAAGAAATTCATTGGAAGGTGATCTAAAGATGTACTCCAATCCAGACCCTCATTTTCTTTCCTTTTTTGTTCATTACATTTTCTAATTTGATTAAAGGTTAAGGTTCCTCTCGCACATACATGCTAGTCGTTTCTGGCTCTAGGAGGTGATGCTCATCTCCGTTACAAAGCCAAAGAGCAACTGCTGTCTGAAGACATCTCCATGGTCATGTGGCTGGCATGACTAAATGCTGAAGACGCATGGAACGCTGTTACCTTGCCATCAAAGGGGTCCCTGTTTTTCTACTTGCATTTTACATGCTGTCGAACTACTAGGTTGGCAGAAGCTGGGACAAGTAACAGGAGCTCACTTTGTTATGCAGCAAAGTGGAATTCAAACCACAAAACTGCCGACTTTTCTGATCCACAAGCTCACGGTCTTAGCCACTGAGCCACCGCATCCCCTAATTTGGGGAAATTCTAAATCAGGGATCCCCAATGTGTGGGCTCCAGCCCACTATTGGGCTGTGGTCTGTTGACCACCGGGCCATGCGAATGACTGGCCAGTGCATGTACACATTCCCCTTCTTGCACTAGTGTCGCAGTGAATGTTGCACTCATGGACTCATTTGTGTTTTGCCCTCACTTGCAGCACCGTTCACATGTGCACATGCGCACATAAAATCTTCTGCCCAGTCTCCCCTCCCCTAGACCAGCAAGATTGGGATACTCTGCTCTAAATTATGATTATAAGCTTGGGTGATTTTCAAAAGATTAAAGAATACAGATCAACAAAGCTGGAAGGGACTTTGGCGGTCTTCTAATCCAACCCCCTGACCAGGCAGGAAAACCTATATCACGGATGTCAAACTCGATCACATCACATGACATATCATGTGTAGCATTGTTTTTGGCCTTTGTGGAGCTGGGCTGGGCATGGCCTGCACATAATACACCCAGCCCGTAGGCCACCAGTTTGACAGGCCTGCCCTACACCACTTCAGACAAATGTCCAATCTCTTCTTAAAAACTTCCAGTGTTGGAGCATTCACAGCTTTTGTAGGGAAACCATTCCATTGATTAATTGTTCTGTCAGGAAATGTTGTCTTAGTTCTAGGTTGTTTCTCTCCTTGATTAGTTTCCACCTATTGCTTCTTGTCTTGCCTTCAGGTTCTTTGGAGAATAAGTTGACTTCTTCGTTGTAGCAGCCCCTGAGCTATAGGAACACGGCTAATCATGTCACCCCTTAGTCCTTCTTTTCATTAAACTAGGGCTGTAAAGCACTATAAAGTGGTATATAAGTCTAAGTGCTATTACTATATATCCTGTGTCTTGGGGGAGGGGTCCCTGGTCAAAAATATTTCTATCTGTAAGGGTGCACAATTAGAAAAGCAGAACCACAAATTCAGAAAAGGCAATAATTGAGTGTTACAATAATTAAGCAAGGACTTCCTAGCCTCATGCCCCACCGCACGTTTTGCAAATTATTTTAGGAAGAATAGTACACAAGCCCAATAAAGAACAATTATACAGATGAAGGAAAAATAATAATAAAAAAATATGTTTGGAGTCATGCATAAATCAGTTTGCTCTGCTGAGTTTAGATTCCCACTGCAAGTACTGTAGAGTAGTTTGGGGTAGTGGTTAAAATGTGGACCTAGAAACCAGGAGACTGTGAGTTCTCGTCCCACCCCAGGCATGAAAATTGGTTGGGTGACTTTTGGTCAATTACTAGGTGAAAGTGAGTTCTAGTCCTACTTTAAGCATGAAAGCTGCCTGGATGACTTTGGGTCAATCACTACGAGACAGTGAATTCTAGTCCTATGAAAGGCAGTGGCACAGTGATTACAATGTAGTACAACAGGCTACTTCTGCTGACTGCCGGCTTCCTCCAATTTGGTAGTTTGAATCTCACCAGGCTCAAGGTTGACTCAGCCTCCCATCCTTCCAAGGTGGATAAAGTGAGGACCCCAGATTGTTGGGGGCAATAAGTTGACTCTGTAAACCGCTTAGAGAGGGCTGTAAAACAATATGAAGAGATATATAAGTCTAAGGGCTATTGCTACTGCTAACTTGGCATGAAAATTGGCTGGAAGACTTTGGGCCAATTACCGGGTGAATGAAAGTTTCTAGGCATGAAAGTTCTCTCTCAGCCTGATGCGTCACAGCGTGGTTCTTGTTGTTGTTGTTGTTGTTGTGGGGAAAATAAGAGGAGGAAGGAATATTACTATGTTAGCCACCGAGAGTTATGTATAAAGTAACAAAGGTGAGCTAAAACTCTAATAAAATCTTATTTTGTCTACTTAGCCTTAAGCCCATTGCTTTAAGGGAACATCAGTTTGTATGAATTATTTGCATAAAATGGGAAGATAGATTAACTCAGTTTCCCTGTGTTCCCTATGCTGCCTTTTTCCTTATTTCCACTTGCGAAGGCAATAATAACACGTTTTTCTGCATTGCTCTTGACAAAGATCGTTACTTTGGCAACTTTGGAAATGTCACTTTCTTCTGAAGGCTGAGATGTTCTCTTAGTCAAGACCTTGTGGTTGGAAGAACTGATTCTGATACCCCAGGGAGCCAACAACAGGCACCTGCCAGGGGGCAAATCCTGTCCTGTGCAGCCTGACATCATCATACCAATGACACAAATTGTGTAATTATGCAATTTGCTTAAGTCACATTGTGACTTGTGATAGACACCTGGGGCGATAATCCCCTCTATGAAGAGGAGAACTGCTCGAAAATGGGAGATCACCAAGCTGAGGGAAGATGGCACAAACTGGGAGGGATTGGAATTCTCTTAATTTTTGTGGCTCCACCTGGAGAATTCCCTCCTCTACACAACTTGGCTGTAAAAACCAGCCTAGGCTGCTATTGTTGTATTAATGCTACCAAATGTTTGTTTTTTTTTAAAATCTGAGGTTTAGCTTTTGAAATTGATCCTTGTTGGTTAAAATGTTGGACTGGCACTGGAAAAATCCAATATCTAGTTTAATTTCTCTGTGGCCAGCCAAAGGATTGTTATTGAGGGATGATGACAGGAGAAGGGAGCGGTATGAATGATCTCTTGAGTTGCTGTACGAACCCCAGAATACCCACATTATCTACAAACATATAAACTCCATTCAAGAAACTAATCAAGGAGAAAAGCAACTGAGAACTGAGGAGAAATTTCCTGACAGATCATTTAATCAGTGGAACAACTAGGCTCCAGAAGTTGTGAATGCTCCAACACTGGAAGTTTTTAAGAAGAGATTGGACAGCTATCTGTCTGAAGTGGTGAAGGGTTTAACTGCCAAAGCAGAGGGTTGGACTAGAAGACCTCCAAGGTCCCTTTCAATTCTGTTATTCTATTCTATTCTAAAATTATACAGGTAGTCCTCAACTTACAACCACAACTGAGCTCAAAAATTTATGTTGCTAAGTAAGACATTTGTTAAGTGACTTTTGTCCCATTTTACGACCTTTCTTGCCTTGGTTGTTAAGTGAATCGCTGCAGTAGATAAGAGTGTAACCCAGTTGTGAAGTGAATCTAGTTTCCCCATTGACTTTGCTTATCAGAAGATCGCAAAAGGGGATCACATGACATAGTAACAGTCATATATATTCACCTCACAAATGTCTTGCTTAACAACAGAAATTTTGTGCTCAATTGTAGTCATAAGTTGAGGGCTCACTGCTTAAGTCCACATGACAATTGTTGGGCTAATTTGTAGCAAGAGCAAATCCTGATGTTGTTTTTTTACTTCCCTAGAAGGAGAAATGCCAGCCAACAACTGAGAAGTCAGCAATTTTGTCCCTTGTTTTATTGCACTGCTCCGGAATTTCTGTCTGGCCGAGAGTTCATTCCCAGTTGTAACTCCTCTTCTGGGGCTCCTTGGCACAAATACTATGTCGCAGAGTGCCTTCAGCATTGAGGCCAGTAATGGTTCCTTTGGGAAACAGCCAGACTGAATAAATCAGCTGTGTGCTTTTTGCGAGAGAACTTCGAATAACTTTATTGTCACTTTGACATGTACACTAATTGGCCTACATTAAAATGAAATTTCATTGCATGCTGCTCTCAAGGGGTCACCACCTCCAATATATACTACATAAACACAACAAAATAAATAAATACAAAATTATGCATATACCCACATATATTCTACTAGCTCTATACCCATGCTTCGCTATGAAACTATGTGATTGACCTTAGTTTTTGGAGAGGAAAATAAGGGGGAAAAATTGTGCCTCTGTCTACCAGCATCCGTCGGTATTCATCTGGCTAGCATCCTGTCAGTGTGTGAGAGAGTTGAGGGCTGTTTGGAAACTGAAACAAGAAAACTGAAACAATATTTGCTATATGAGCAAGAAGACAGCAGGGAGCCTGGTTGTGGCTTAACTCAATTCTTCTGTACTAAAGCTGGTTGCTGCTATGAAAATAAAACTGAAATGGAAACTGCTTTCCTCTGCTTCTGTTTTGTATTTGGAACAGATTTCTTTTCAGGTGGGGAGGGGGAGTAGAACTCCTTAACATCAGAGCATGTTAATAAAAATATACAAAATACTAATGTTCTGATGGTTATTTCAAAAAATCCTTTCTTAGTGAGCACCTAGAAGCCAAGAGGAACATACGTGCCAAATTTCAAGTTTGTAGGTGTTTCAGTTCTGGAGATTTTGTGATGGTGCATGAATGGTATTTTGCTTTTATATATATAGATGACACAGAGAAACAACAGATTCTAGTTTGAATGTATGCGTGGGGAGAAAAATAAAATCTTGCGAATTTACCAGACGGATGGCATAGGGAACAAAGCAGTTACAGAATCTGGTAGTCCCTTTTTGTTTGGAATCACTTCCAGATTTTGTGCTTGTGAAGAAAATAAAATAAAATGAAACTTTGACTTCATTTTTTGATGATCAAAAAGATTTGCTGTTATAGGAATTGTTAGCTATATATTAATGTGTAAAAGCAAAAAGTTGAAGTTGGAGTGTTTTTATCTTGTACTATGCTAAGAACAATCAGAAGTCAATGCCCCTTTTCTTTCTTTTTCTCACCCCTCTTGTGTCTCCCACACCCGCTCCCCTTCCTTCCCTTAATTTCCCATTTTTTCTTCTCTTCTTTGTATTTTACATAATAAAATAAAATCTTAATAAGAAAATAATCGGGTAGTCCTTCTAGAAATATTTCAAAACCTCCTCCCAGAGGGGGAGCAACAGAAACAGACCTTAAAGTGGGTTGTATGGGGGTGTCTAACAATGCTTTGAGCTCTAAGCATATAGCGCTTATAAGCAGTATTCTGAATGACGGGAAGCGAGCTTTCTACAATTTTCTCAGCTGCCCTTACTACTCTCTGTAGAGACTTTCTATCTGAGGCACTGCTGCCACCAAATCAAACAGTTGGTTAAAATGCTCTCAATCGTGCCTTTGTAAAAAGTCGCCAGGACAGAAGGAGAAAGATGTGCTCTCCTCATCCAATGCAGGATATGCAGAAGTTGGTTTGCACACTTCACTAAGGACTGCTTTGATTAAAGAAGAGAACACAATTAATTTTGTTTCTACTTGAAAACCGCTTTTGGACTTTATGCTTGAGATGGAAAAAGTACAAAACTTTGATTTTGGGTTTTGCTGATTAGATAGGTTTGTGGTTATAGAAATGGCTAGTATATATTATTATACAAAAATAAAAAGATGAGGTTTCATGTTGTTAACTTATTCTACTTCACCAAAATGTGTTGGAAGTCAATGTCTTCTTTTTTCTCCTCTACCCTACACTTTTCTCTCCCTTTCCTCCCTTATTTTGTCCTTGTTTTCATTTTTATTTGTATTTCTGTATTTTATACTTTGATTTAAAATAATTAAAATAATAGTAAAAAATAGAACACAAATAGGCAGGAGTGTTTGCAAAACTGTGACTAGGGGAGCTGGATTTCTAACACTTTTCCTCTATTTCCCCAAACTGATAACTTTAGTTCAAACGAAACAACAACCACTTTCATTTATTGTATTTATTCGTTTTTCACATCTCCCTCAAAGAAAGATTCTGCTGTATTTGAAGTGGGTTTTCCACAAATTATTTGCCGAATCCAAAAATTGTCATATGTGTGTGCCTGTTGGGTCTGGCCTCTGGGTGTTATGTGAATTTTGTTGCATGTATACTGTGTATATACGTACAATGACAATAAAGAATAAAGGGGAAAAGAAGAAAAGAAGACATGAAGAGAAAAGTATTTTGACAGAGATTATAATGTGAAGGTACACTAGGATTCTCTCATGCATTCAGGGTTGTCTGTGGGAAGAGCATCAGAAGGGGATTAGAAACTAAAACATATGAAGAATGGATACAGGAATTGGGTATGTCAAGTTTAATGAAAAGTTGGGCTGGGGTGACATGTTAAGTAAGCAGTGTTCCAGTATCTCAGGGGTTGCCACAAAGAAGAGAGAGAGTCAACCTATTCTCCAAAGCACCTGAAGGCAGGATGAAGAAGCAATAGATGGAAACTAATCAAGGAGAGAAGCAACCTAGAAATAAGGAGAAATTTCCTGACATCTAAAACAATGAATCCATGGAATGGCTTGCCTCCAAAAGTTGTGCGTGCTTTAATATTGGAAGTTTTTAAGAAGAAATTAGATAACCATTTGTCTGAAATGGTATAAGATCTCTTGTTTGAACAGCAGGTTGGTCTAGAACAGGGCTGTCAAACTTGTGGCCCATGGGCCGGATGCATCACATGCTGGCCAGGCCCATGCCCAGTTTAGCAAAGGGGAAAGAAGTCCCAATACATTACGTGATGATGCATGTTTGATACCTCTGGACTAGAAAATCTTCATGGTTCCTTCCAACTCTGTTATTCTATTAAAATTTGTAATATACTGGACCCACATATGCCGCCTTGTGGATCTGGCACACAAAGAGACATCATGGATGCTTCTGTTTGTAGCTAATAACCACTGGACAAGTCTCAAACTTCAGACCCAAAAGGACAGGTCATTCCAAGAATACGGGCTAGCTAATGAGACAGCAAGAAGTTACATTTCTTTAATTATCTTAGAAAGAGACAAATCTCTGTTTGCATATATATATATATTATATCACCAGCAGTGCTGTCTGCAATCTTAATTAAAAAGATGAAGTTACTTAGTCGGGTAATAAAATGTCTGCAAACAAACAAAGCTCAGAGCGCATCAAATATTCCTTTTAATTAAAAAGAGAATGCTGACTCACTTATATAGAACAAGAGTTTAGTTTCATACCTGCTAACTTCTGAAATATTGGATTCTAAATTATCCAAAAAGAGGTTGAGTGTGAAGGCAAATAAACTAAAATGATAATTTAAAGGAATGCACAGTGAATAATATTACACTTTTGCAACAGTACTAATCAAAAGCACAACCCCAAAACCGAGGTGAGTTTTTGGGCAGAAAGGATGGTTCATTTGTTTAAAAATATCATTTTAATGTATAAAAATATGGGACCCACACACGCAGCTTGCGGAATTCTTGGAATAGATTGCTAAGAAACATGGCTAAGGTAAATTGGGTGAACAACAAATCACAGCTCAGCCTTGGCTTAGTGCTATGTGTGAACCCATAAAATGTACCCACAAAGCCAAAAGCCAACTTTGACTACAATCTATTAGAGGTAGAATGTTTCAACATTCCTATTATTCAATACTGCATTATTCAATACTTACAATATTCACATTAGTTAATTAATAGGTTAATATATATTTCAAGCAGGCACCTAAAGCTATCTAAATTGCTTGCATTCTTAAATATTGCTAAGGACATTGGACTGTGCTTTAAGGTAAAAGTTCAATTTACATCTTTGTCAGTTGCACATAAACAGACAACTGTAGGATGACCTTGGCTTGACCTGGATCTCAAAAAAGAAATTAGAGATTAGTTCCTTCCATTTCCCCTCCTCCATCCATCAGAACTGATGAAGCATCTTGGATGAGAATCGAAATGTCTTCTTCCTCAAGGAAAAAAACCAGTCCAGTTGCCTTTATAAAAAAACACCTTTGAGACAACCATGACCTGGATGACTGAGAATCTCCAGACATTGGGACAAGCAGTAGTTATCTAACACCTCTCTATCCTGTGAAGCCCTTTTAAAAAGGAGTCAATAATATCTGGAAGACTGCAGCTTGTATACCTGATTCAAAATAATGGGCATTCTGAGACTGAATCTTTTTGCAAATGTCCAGCTCCAAGAATGGGAGAAGCTTAAGGTGATGATGATGATTAAATCTTTAGTGAGATTAACAGCCTTTGGGGCTGGTTGGTAGCTCAACCGGCTGAGTCCTAACCAAGGACCTAGGACCTATTAAGGTAGCGTTAGAGGATATAAGCTGTTTCAAGTAAGGTGGTTTTTTGTAGAATCGGAGTATTCAAGTCTGATAAATTCAAAATTTCCAAATATCGAGGTAGCCCTTTAGGTATTGTTCCAAGAGCTCCAATTACAATTGGGATAATACATGATTTCTTTTTCCAAAGTCACTCAACTTCTATTTGTAAGTCCTGATACATTATTATTATTATTATTATTATTATTATTATTATTATTATTACTACTACTACTACTACTACTGTTGTTGTTGTTATTGTTGTTATTATCATCATCAACTTTTATTCATTAAACATGAAACTCAGTCAACTGAACATTTAAAAATGTATCACAAGCATCACTGACTGGCTCTGAAAATGTATGGATATGGTACCAAGTGCCCCGATGACAATGGGTATCATTGTGATGTGTTTCACCCATTATAATGTATTTTTGATGGCCAGGTAGCAATATTTCATGATTTTTCCCGTTCTTTTTCTTTGACTCTGGCATCTCCTGGTACAGAGATATCAATAAATTGTATGATTTGGTTTATTATTATTATTATCATTATCATTATTATTATTACAATACACAAAAAATGATGGTACACAGCAAATGAGATGACTATGCTGGGTTTCATATCAAAAATCACTAGTCGAACACTTCCTAAGCATTTAGGACTGCGTGATGTATCGGCAGATTATGGGAGCAGATCTCAGTAAGGTGGCCTTCTGCAGCTGACCAATGCTGATCTTGTCAGCACATTGTTTTTAACAATTGTTTAACAATTGTTTTTAAGTTCTTGCCTAGGTCTTTAGGCACAGCATCAAGTGTACGAATACCACTGGAACCACCTGCACTGGTTTATGCCAGAGTCTCTGCAGTTCAATCCTCAAGTCTTGATCTCTGGTGACTTTTTAAAGTTGTTTCTCGTCGATTTTGCTATCACCAAGTATGGATGGCAATGTCAGTGATCCACACTTCTTTCCTCTCCACAATCGTGATATCCGGGGTATTATGTATTATTATTATTATTATTATTATTATTATTATTATTATTATTATTA
>BLBF01000050.1:14596284-14629674 GCA_015471245.1 Laticauda colubrina | reverse complement strand
TATTATTATTATTATTATTATTATTATTATTATTATTATTATTATTATTACTACTACTACTACTACTACTACTACTACTACTACTACTACTACTATTATTCATGGTTAATAACTCACAGGAAAGGATATGAATAGGCTGTTTAATGTGTCAGATTCAATTAGAAGAGGTATTTCTGAATGTATAGGAACATAAATGCCATATAGGTCTGTGACTCATCAAAGTAGCCACATCATTTTCTAGGGTAATACACCTGGAGGTGTTATCCACTGCAACCTAGGATCCTGTAAATAGACATGACTGTTTGAATAAATCAGACAAGATTTGGGTTTGAGGGATCCTTGGTGCTCTCTGAGTTTGGTTGTCTTCATGCAAACATGTCATTACCCAAACATCATCAGTGCTAGCTAATCAATGGGTAATGTAACATCTGCAAGCAAACAATCAAGTTCAGAGCACACCAAGGATCCCTTATTTGAATCCTGAGCTATAAATATTCTCCTTAATAGGTGCTGGATTTACATTCCTGCACATTTCAAAGCCATTTTCCAAACAGAATCCAAATGATTAGATTAGATCAGGGATGTTAAACTCGATTTTATTGAGGACGGTGTCAGGGTTCTGTTTGACCTTGGGATGGGGGACCTGGGGGGGGCATGGCCAGCATGACATTACTCGTGTTGGAGGTAGTGGTGGGATCCAAATTTGTTTTACTACCGGTTCTGTGGGTGTGGCTTAGTGGGTGTGGCAGGGAAGAATACTGTAAAATCTCCAGTCAGAGGTGGTATTGGCGATTTTCTGAACTACTCAAAATTTCTGCTACCGATTCTCCAGAACTAGTCAGAACTTACTGAATATCACCTCTGGTCAGGGTTTGCTTATGGTGGTCCGAGCGCTCTGCAAGCAAAAATAGGCTCCTGAGCTAAGTTTTTGCCTGGGACGGCCTCCTGCAGCTCTCTGCCAATGAAAACAGAGCTTGGGAGGGTTGCCCACAGCACTCCCGAGCTCAATTTTCACCAGCAGAGGCACCACAGGCTGGTCCTTTGCTGTTTCCAAGGCAGTCCTGAGGGCCAGATCTAAGATTCCCATGGGCCAGATCCTGCCCACAGGCTTTAAATTTGACACACCTGGATTAGATTGTAGGTGATCTAGTCCAACCCCCCCTCCCCCCGGCTAAGCAGGAGACCCCAAACCATTTCTGTCAAATGGCAGTCCAATCTCTTCCTGAAAACCTCCACTGATGAAGCTCCCACAACTTCGGAAGGCAACTTCTGTTCCATTGGCGGATTGTTCTCACCGTCAGAAAATTCCTCCTTATTTCTAGGTTAAATCTCTCCTTGTTCAGTTTCCATCCATTATTCCTTGTCTGGCCTTCAGGAGCAAACATTGGATTGCTCTAATGAGCAAGCAACTAATAATACAGATAGTCCTTGATTTACAACCAAAATTGAACCCAAAATTTCTGCTGGAAAGTGAGATAATTGTTAAGTGAGTTTTGCAGTCTTTCTTGCTACATTTGTTAAGTAAATCACTGCAATCATTAAGTAATAAGACTATTAAGGGAATCTGATTTCCCCATTGACTTTACTTGTCAGAAGGTTGCAATGACCCTGGAACACTGCAACCATCATAAATACATTCTGGTTTCTAAGCATCTGAATTTTGATCACATGACCCCGAGAATATCATAAAAGTTGTACGTGTGGAAAATGGTTGTAAGTCACATCTTCAGTGCCACTGTAACTTTGAATCATCACTAAATGAACAGCTATAACTTGAGGACCAACTACATATAAAATCATAGTAGAAAAAGAATAAAGGTTATTCTTACATTCACAAATGTCAATTCTGAGAGAAAAAAACACCATCCAACCAGCCATACAGTCTGTCAATGCAGTAACTCAAGAGTGAATTATGAAAAATCAAATGCATAATACTATCGTTTTCAACCTGAGATCTATAACTTCTATTAACAATTCATCAATGTCAAAAATAAATCAAAGTGATTTATGACATCCTTGGAAAGTCTTTTGAGTGGAGAATAGATGAAATGCCTTCTCATATAAGGAAGCCTAATATGGATGTTTGTTGAAAGAAGAGAAGACTGAGTGGAGGATTAATGGATTTAAAAGGAGTTAAAGAGGCAGGGGAAAAATGGCATTTGCTGGTTGGCAAGAAAGCCGGAAGTCATAATTCTATGTTTTCCTTCTTTTTTTACATTTCATTCCTTTTTTGTTATTTTCCATCTTCTTATTTTCCTGATTTTTGTTTTCTACATTCAATAATTTATTGTACTATTTTTTTTAGGTCTGGTTACTGGGAAACTGCGAGGAAACCTCAGGTTTTCCAAGACTCAACCGAGAAATTGGGAAGACTTTCTAAAATGAAGGAAAGGCTGGCTAATTCTGGATTTTTGCCATGAAAACCTTTTATAAACCTACCAATCAGAAATCCAGATGGATTCAGAAGAACTTACTCTTAGGGAAATCAGATCAGATTGCTCCTAAAATTTAATTCTTCAACCAGGAACATCATAGGAAACAGAAATGTATCCTAACAAAATAATGTAACCTATAACTTACAAGCATTAATTTTGTGACTGTTGGAAACTACAACAGCACTGAAAAAGCTGACTTATAACTAGTTTACAACGCTTATAGCATGATCATATGATCAAAATTAAATTGCTTGGCAATCGGAATATATTTATGACAGTGACACTGTCCCAGAGTTGTGTTTTTATGTAACCATTTCTAGCCTTCCCAGCTGGCTTTTGACAAGCCCTCAAGTTATGACCACAATGCAATTTAAACTTTCTGTTGCTAAGTAAAACATTTGTTGAGTGAGTTTTGCCACATTTCACAGCTTTTCTTGCCGCAGTTGTGAATCAACCGCATTTGTTAAGTTAGTAACATGATTGTTAAATAAATCTGGATTCTCTATGGACTTTGCTAGTCAGAAGGTCAGAAAAAGTGACCACATGAATATGAACCAGTGGCCATGCACCTGAATTTTGATTATGTGACCATGGGGATGCTGCACTGCATTTTCACAGCACTGAAACACACTTATGACTGTTGCAGAATCTCCATGAGTAGTTGGATGCTTGGCTAAGAACTCACAGTTATGACATTTGCAGTGTCTCAGAGTCATGTGATCCCTTTTCCGACCTTGTGACAAGCAAAGTTAATTGGGACAACCAGATTCACTTAACCATGTTACTAACTGAACAACTGCAACAATTCACTTAACAAATGTAGCAAGAAAAGTCATAAAATGGGGCAAAACTTAATAAATTCCTCACTCAACAATACACATTTTGGGCTCAATTGTGGTGGTAAGGAGACGTCTACCTGCATTATTTTCTGTAAACCATCATTCTTCCTCTGCTAAAAAATCTGAGATTTGGGGCCCAAAGAAGTAAAGGCAAACCTTTTCCTGGCCACGAAGGATGAATGCTTTTCATGGCAACTCTTACATTTTTCTAACAGAGGCAGGAATGTTACAGCGAGTTTTCACTGTACTTAAAAGACAATTAAAGCCTTTTGCAACCGGATGTATAACAGATATGTGGGTACTACAATACACAGTTGTTAGCTAAAATAATAATAGTTGAGACACACCTCTATGACGTGTTCACCTAATTAGTGAAAACTAACACCTTATTAGATAAAACCAGATGTTTTAAATGTTTACTCATTTAAAAAAGTATATATACAAAGTATCAGCCTGGAACCTGGTTTATTCCACCTCTTGCTTTGTAATCTGAGTCAGCAATTGAATCAATCTCTCCTTCCACCTTCCAGTTCTGACCAATTTCCACAAGGGAGGATTTAAATATGATTGGTACTGAAGCAATCTGACCTGGAAAGTCTGCTTATTATGGTCATTCGATATGAGTGACACAAGTCATTCAGATGAGTTCGGCAAGAGCTGGAAATAATTTAGAACGTAAGACAAGATTTTGTTTCACAGAGCATCTCTTGTCATCACGTCCAATGTCCTATTTCCAATAATGCGCATCTCTGATATTTCTTGAAAAAATCTCCTATAAGTCAAAGCATTTCTGTGGTATACAATTAAGACTTCAACCTGCAAACATTCATTCATTCATTCATTTTATTTTGTCAAAAGCTTACAATACAATAGAAATAAGAATAAAGATAAGTTTGAATATAAGAAATAGGAACTAATAATTGGGGACAATAGGACAGGGATGGTAGGTACAATTGTGCACTTATGCACGCTCCTTACAGACCTCTTACGAATGGGGTGAGGTTAATAGAGGTTAGTTTGAGTTAAAGGAGTGGGGTTTTAAGCAGGTGACAACAGAATCAGGTAGTGAGTTCCAGACATTGACCACCCTGTTGCTGAAATCATACTTCCTGCAATCGAGTTTAGAGTGGTTTACATTTAGTTTATAACTTGTGTGCTCTTGTGTTGTTGTGGTTAAAGCTGAAATATTTATTAACTGGTAAGACGTTATAATATATGATTCTATGCACTATGCTTAAATCCAATCTTAGCCGGCGTAGTTCAAGGTTGTCTAAGCCTAGAATTTCAAGTCTGGTGGTGTAAGGTATTCTGTTGCGAACAGAGGAGTGTAAAATGCTGGACTCGCTCAATTGTATTAATGTCTGATATACAGAGCAGATTCCAGACAGCAGAGCTGAATTTAAATATAGGTCAAGCAAAGGTTTTGAATGCCCTAGTTTGCAAATCAGTATTTGTAATATAATAGGAGAAGCTTTGTAAAATTATTTTTCAACTCTTAAAGCCTTTTTGGCAATACTGTTGCAGTGAGCTTTGGTGTTTAGGTCATTTGATATGATATTTATTTAGTGACAGTTCAAAGTTACAGTGGCCCTAAAAGGGGGACTGATGACAGTTTTTCAAAATCAGCAGGGAAACCTGATTCACTTAAGATTCACAAAGTCAATGGGGAAGACAAGGTTCACTTAAGAACTGAGTTACTAACTTAACATCCACAATGGTTCACTTAACAACTGTGTCAAGACAGGTTGTAAAAAGGGAATAAAACTCAAGTCTTGTTTGTTAAGTTTGAGCTCAATTGTGATCATTGAGGACTACTGTAGAAGAGATGGAATGAAAAGTATATTTTCAGACTTGCCAAATTATAAAGCAATTTTACAATAAAGTGATGATGATTCAGTCATATCCTACTCTTGGTGATTCTATTAGCCAGGTCTCTCCACATCATCTGATCTTGCACTACTTTACAATCAAGTATAATTATTTTATCTGGATATATTTCCTGTCTGTTCTACCCGGTCAGGCTGACACTTAACCAATATAGATAAAATTCTAGTGGCTACACTCCCACATACTAAATTTCATTGACCTTACTATGTTTCATGCTGACCAAAATATTATGGTGCAGAAGTCCAGAAAGTGCATTAATTAATTCGGCAGATTAAGAAACCGAGCTGATCGGTTTCTAAGCTCTTTCTGCGACCTAGGGAACCTGGGAATTTCCTGTTGATATGCGACAGTAAATCAGATCTGAGCTTGTACATTTCCATGGATCTGTCCCAAACTGGTTGTGGTTACCTAGGCAATGTATTGTGTGTGCATTCCAATTGTTTTTATAAATGGTGGGAAAGAAATCTTAAACAGCATAACGACAAATCGCCAGATCTTGATCCAACTAGAATTTTGCATGCCGTGAATCAAATTTCACCATGATTTATGCCATTCAAATGATGGTATCACTTTGCAAATGACATCAATAGACACCAATGGTATAATCTGGATCATTTGCCATGATTTGACATGCTCTTTGATTTAATGGACAATCATAAAACATTGGAATTTATTCCCGCCCCTCCCTCCCAAATTGTATGTGTTTCTATGCATATACAGGTAGTCCTTCACTTACAACCACAATTGAACCCAAATTCCTGTGGCTAAGTGAGACGGTTAAGTGAATTTTGACGTTTTACGATATTTCTTCCCACAGTTGTTAAATGAACCACTTTCATTGTTAACCCGGCAGTGAAGGGATTCCGACTTTGCTTATCAGATGGTCGCAAAAAAGAAATGACATGATTTTGGGATCCTAGAACCGTCATAAATACAAGTCAGTTGCCAAGCATCTGAATTTTGATCACAAGACCACGGAGAATGCTGCCATGGTCAAAAGTGTGAAAAATGGTTGTGAGTCACTGTTTTCACAGCTGTTGCAACTTCGAATAGTCACTAAATGGACTGTTATAAGTCAAGGACTACCTGTAGAGACACACACACACACACACACCTGCATAGTTCAAAAGCAGCATCACACTGAACTAGGATGAGAAACTCTGGGAATCTCAAATATGTAGGCTAGATTAGGAATTCGAAGAAAAGATGCTAATAGAAGGAAAGTCGTGTCCTTAATTCTGGGAAGAGCTTGAGGCGATCAAAATTTTATTTCCTATAAAGCTATCAAGGGTTGGACCTGCTTGGAAGATGACTAGGGAATACTGGATTGGTAGACTGTACTAAGAAGTTAAAAAGAAAATAAGACAAGATTACAATAAGTCCACACCCAGGTAGCTCAAGGCTTATGACCGATTGCCCCATTTTACAACCTTTCTTGCCACCATTATTAAGTGCATCGTCGCAGCAGCTGAGTTAATAACACAGTTAAGTTAATCTGGTTGTTGTGGTTCCCCGGCAGCCGGTGCAGACGGCAATGGAGTCGGATAGTGAGGATGAAAAGGGACCAGGCAGAGAGTCTAGAGAAGTCTTGGATGAGGGTCCTGCATCCAATGCAGGGGTGGGGCTAGGACCCTCTGGGAGTGGGGTGCTGCCTCTGGAGCCTTTGGAGCCGGGCAGCAGTGAGGCAAAAGACCCAGAGGAGCCTGTTCCCAGTGCGCGTGTGCGTAGAGCTGCTAGAAGGCAAGAGCAGCTGAAGCAGAAGGGGAGATTCAGGAGTAAGGCTGGGAAGTGATTGCCTTTCCCATAAGGGATAAAAGTCAGACCACAATGCTTTGCAGGAAGCAAAGCAGTTCAATTAAATTCTGAGTCCTTCTTGAAGCTCTTTGTACTCTGGTCAGTTTTTTCTGATACTTTGTGTAGGTATAATTACTTTGGAGACTTCTGTTTTTGGCAGCATTCCACAGCACTGACAGGCATGTGCTTATCTGTTTAAGTTAGTATGGCTGTGAATGAAAATAATTGATTTGGCTGGTCAGAAGGCCACAAAGGGACACCCCCATAACCCTGGGATGCTGCGACCATAATAAATATGAGTCTGTTGCCAAGCATCTGTACTATGTTTACATGGCTACCAGAACACCCAAAATACCCATTCCAAGAGAGAGAAATTCCCCGAAGATGGGCTCCAGTATCATTATCCTAGGACATGTATTCATCCATCGTCAAATGCCGAAATTTTAATCAGGTGTCCATGGGAATGCTGCAACAGTCATTAAGTGTGAAAAAGGGGGTTCTAAGTCACTTTTTTCAATGCTGTTGTCACTTACAGCGGTCACTAATGGAACTTATGTTGAAGACTACCTGTAGTTACATCAAGAAGCCAGATCTCGGTCCAACAAAAAGTGGGCAAATACCATCCAATCTCTAACGTTTGGGAGAAGGCTGTTGAATAAGTGATGTTGATGTTGAATAAGCCTCAACCGACAACTTTCATTTAGTGACCGTTCCAAGTGACAATGTCATAGAAAAAAAAAGAAACTTACCACCACTGTTTCAGCATCTCCATGGTCATGGGATCAAAATTTGGACCCTTGGCAACTGGCTCATACTTAGGGCTGTTACAATGTCCTAAGATCACAAAAATCCCCTTTTGCAACCTTCTGACATGTGAAGTCAATCAAGAAGCTTCACAACCACATCACTAAGTTAACAACTGCAGCGATTCACTTAACAACAGTGGCAAGAATAGTCATAAAAGGGAGCAGACTGTTTCTAACTGTCTCGCTTAGAGAGACAAATTTTGGGCTCAGTTGTGGTTATACTATACTTATGGAAGGTTCTGGATCTGGACCCCTTGCAGGGCAGGTTCAGGCCTGGGCATAAGATGGAAACTGTATTGAATACAATCATGTAGCAAAAGGCAAGCAGTTGGAAAAAGTAGGAAAAAAAGAGAGAAAAATTAAAGGAGATAATTTTAAAAAAATAACAACAATCTCTTCTTGCAATATAAATTGTCATTCTGCAAATAAATAAAAAAGGGGAATTTTCATTTAGCAATATAAATTTTGGGCTCAGTTGTGGTTGTAACTTGAGGATGATCTGTACTCTCTGTTCATGCTGTGTTGAAGAAAGTTGTGATTGTTCAGAATACAATAAATTTCCTGTGCCCTGTTACGCTATAAGGAAAATGCTATTAATGGGCTTGTGGTATCATTTGTTCTAGTTAAGAGAAGGTGACAAGTTATCAAAACTGTTTATACTTGTCGTGAATTATTTCTTTCATGTCTATGGAGATTCTCAGCCATCCAGGTTATGATTATCTTAAAGGTGGTTTTTTTTTCAAGAGGCAACTGAACTTTTCTTTGAAGACATTTTGCTTCTCATCCAAGAAGCTTTTTCAGCTCTGTCTCATTCTCCACCATCCAGTCAGAGCTGAAGAAGCTTCTTGGATGAGAAGCAAAATGTCTTCAAAGAAAAACCAGAAAATCCCGTTTCCCGTTGGGAAAAAAAAGTACCTTTGGATATTTTTTTTCTATATTTCTTTTCTTTTGCAGTATTTTTCCCTGTTCTTCTTTCTAGTATTTTCTTCTTTGCACCTTCTATTTTTTTCTTTTGTTTGTATTCATTTTTATCTTTGCTAATGTAATTTTTAATAAGATCACTATTTAATAAAAGAGCAATATTGATGTAGAGATTGTTTGTCTCCTTCTAACTCATTCTCCTACCCTGGAACCCTATAAATCTAGACCTGGGAAACGCTGATTTGTGAGCTCTGTTTTAGCATCACCATCTGAAATGAAAATGAAAGCAGCGTTTCTATTTTCTGCAAAGGATAATACAATGCACTTAATGGTTTCCCCCTCTCTCTCGGTCTCTGCCTGAAGCTCTTAACATAAGTTAAAAAAAAGACACTGAAAAGAACAACGCGTTTTTCCCTTGGAAACAGTGTCTGGCTTTGGCTAACACAGACTGAAGCATTGAATTAATGCATTTCTTGGGTTCTTACCCTCCTGCTACTCTAAAACACAAACCAATCAATTGGGCAGATTTTTTTTTTTTTTTACAACTAAGGTTATATATAACCAGGCAAGTTTGGTGAAGTGGCAGAACCAAGCAAGGGGTTTCAAGCAAGGAGGGACCTAACATTCAGATGTGCTCTGATAAGGATAAACAAGAATATTCAGCCCTGGGGGAATGAAGCAGTAGGGAAAAGGGGAGAACTGAGCAGTTTTTTTAAAAAAAAAACACAACAACACATACACAAATAATTATTTTATGGCAAGGTGCAGGGTGCTGAAAATTACATACAGAGAGAATTTCTATAGATCCCAGAGGTTGGAGGCTGCTTTTCAGCGTTGGGAATGAAAAAGGAGCCCTCAACTCCATTTTGTAACCAACCAAGGGCAAAAAGATGTTTAATCTCTACAGGACCAAATAACAAAACAAGGCAGAGAACAGGAAAGACACAAAGCTGGAAGAAAAGGATGTTTTGAGAAGAGATGTTTGTGCTTGTCTCATCATTAGGCTATCAGGCTCTGCTTGCAGATTGGGAGAAGAAGAGAAGTGTGTGTGGGGGGGAGGGGTTTGTAATAGGGGAAAAAAACCTTTATATTACATTTCCCAGGGCCCTGTTTTCCTTCTGCACTGCTGCATGGCTAAAGAAATTGCTGATGGAGATGTGGGGCAGAGAGGGGAGAGTGTCCTTAGACTTTCCCCTCTTCCTCTCCCCCCATCCTGTTTGAGGCCAAGGGGAGAGGTTCAAATCCTGCCTTCTCTGGCCTTCCCACACAAAGGCATTTTCAAGATCCCCCCATTAGGATCCCTATATATTCATCTCTGCAAGGAGTGTTTGTGTGTGTATATGGAGGGGGGGGGGGGAGGGTTGCATTTACCCACTGAGAAACCTTCCTTGTTGGGAAGGAGCTGTAGTCCAACACATCTGGAAGGTTTGGGTTTGGGAGGGCTGGGGGTTATGGATTTGGGAGGGGTGGAGACTGCATAATCACCCACAGTGCACTGCAGCAGCATCTCACCTCCCCACCTCCATCCCCTCCTGAACCTGAAAACATCCTGTTCTTCGTTTTGCATGGAGGGAGGGGGCTTTGTAAAACACCTCCTCTTTTTCAAAAATCTCGTCCACCCCCCAAACCAAGCAGCCTCCCAATTCTAGCATCCAACCAACCCTTCTCTTCAACATCATCTTTTGGGGACCATTTGATATGAAGCGTTTTCCACCCCACCCCCCATTCCCCAATTCTCTCATCTATGATAAACTGCACCCACAACCCAACCTCTCTCCTCCACTCAGCTTTTCCGGAACTCCATTCAAGGAAACTTCTGGCTCAGCTTTATCCCGAACCCATCCACCCACTCCAAAAAAGGAAATTAGAGTTTGAAAGAAACCCTTGACAGAACCCCGTTAATTCTGGGGTTCTGTGTGGAATAATAAAGACCGTTTTGATCTGTCCCTTTCTCCGAGTTGGGGGATCGTCGCTCGTCACCCCGTCCACCGCTTCCCCCTGCCTTAGAGGGTTATCGGGTCATCCCCGTCGGCATACTGGGAGATGTCCATCTACGAAGGTGACCCGCTGGCTGGGATCCCCGCCCCGACCCCTTCTCCTCGCACTGGATCTCAAGGGACCTCGCTCGTCTGCTGCGCAAGGCGAGATCCCCAAAGGGCCGAGCGATGGAACCAGAAGCTGCAAGGAGAAACGCCCCGAGATCTGCGGCCAGGCCAAACCCCGGTGCGCCCTTCCCTTTCCTCCGGGGCTACAGCCGGTTCTGCTCCGTGCTGTCGATCCCAAGCCCAGCCCCGATAAAAGAGGCCAGCCCGCGGCTTCCCTTACCGGCCCGACGCTCAAAGCGGGCGCGGAGCTTACCTGGACTTGCTGGCGACGGCTAAGCCGCGGCTCGTGGACGAAGGGATTGGGGGCGGCCGCGGCCGGCTCGTCTTCCTCCGGGGCCCCCCGGTTCGAGCCGCCTTCCATGGCCGGATCCCCCCCCTTCCAGCCTGGGATGAGACCCCAAGGCCCACAGCCCGGGGCCTGGTCGGAGAAGGGGACGAAGGATGGCGAGACGGAGGAGGGAGCGGACGGCGGGCGAGCCGGAGAGCGAGCGATCGCACGGTTGGAGGGACTCCCTGGCACGGAGCGGGTCGGCAGGAGGGAACCAGGATGCTAAGGAGGGGGCGGTGCTCGGCGCGGTCGTCTCGGCGACGGCATGGCTGGGGGACGGACTTTCGTTTTGGAGGGACCGGATGGTGGAGGAGGAGGAGGAGGAGAAGTGGATTCGGCATCTCTGCGCACCGCTCTATCCATCCCTCCCTCGTTTCCTCCACCATCCAGCTCTTATGAGCCTCCCTTTCTTTCCCCGTAGGCAAAAAGTCGGTATCAGCGGGGAAGCCAGGAGGAACCTTGGAAAGCGCTGCCCAAACCATCTGGAAGGCACTAAGTAGAGAGCCATCTTTCCTTCCTTCCCTTCTTTCCCCTTTCTCTCTCTCCCTCCTTCTCCTACTTTCCTTCCTTCCCTCCATCTCCTTCCTTCCTTCCCTTCCCTCTCTTTCCCATCCTTACCTCTTTTTCTCTCTCCTTTCTTCCCTCCTTTACCTTCCTTCTTTCCTTCCTCCCTCCCCCATCCCTTTTTGCTCTCACCTTCTCTACTGGCCTACAACCCTTCCCCTTCAGTCCCTTTGTGTTATATGAAGGGCCAGTTGTCTCAGAAATGGCCCATCTTGTCTGGGTTTGGCACTGCTTAAGATGGGAGATTCCACTAGGAGAGCAAATGTGTTAGGCTTGACAGGGAGCTAAAGAAATGCCCAAAGGCAGCAATAGCACATCGCATTTGCATTGTTGTAAAAACATCTTCACAGAGTCACATTCAGCTCAAGGAAATCTGTACCCTTGCAGGATGAAGATGAATGAACAAAACCTAAACCACATGTCAATGTACAGTAATTAAAATTAAATGAGCTTCCTTCTGACAACCAATAGAGTGTAAGTCTCTAGATGCTAAGTATAACAGCAATTTGAAGCATCAGACTTGAAGCTTCCATCTTCCAGGGTTTTTTTTGGCTGTCAGCGTTTCTCAACCTTGGCAACTTTAAAATGCATGGACTTCAACTCCCAGAATTCCCCAGCCAGCATAAGTTGTTCTGGGGAAATCTGGGAGTTAGAAGTCCATCCCTCTTAAAGTTGCCAAAGTTGAGAAACACTGGGCTAAGTCATCCTCTGCTCAATCCACCTCATAGGCTTGTAGTTGTGGAATAAAAATAGAGAAAGCCCCTCTATGAGCATTGAAATACAAGTTAGGTTGGAACTGCAGCAGCGGTGGGATTCAATTTTTTTTACTACCAGTTCTGTGGGCATGGCTTGGTGGGCATGGCAGGGAAAGGATACTGCAAAAACTCAATTCCTTCCCCACACCACTAACCTGATTTCCAGCTCCGTTCTGCAGTGCAGGGCAACCAAAGAAGAGCCAGCTGATCAGCTGAGACTCGGGAGGCAGATAATAAATTTGGGGCGGGCAGCTATAGGTGGTATTTGCCGGTTCTCCAAACTACTCAAAATTTCCACTACCGGTTCTCCAGAACTGGTCAGAACCTGCTGAATACTACCTCTGAACTGTAGTGATTCATGTGATAGTTCCCCTTTTGGGCCACTTTTAGAAATTGTCTGTCCCTCTTTGGTGCAAGGAAGCCCAGAGACCCAGTTCTCCATCTCACTTGTCCTGTTTAGAAAAAGGGGGATCAACCAGATGGCCTTGGTGAGTCAGGAAATTCCTGTATCTCAAATTTCAGCCTTCTAATGCCACAAATATTTACTGTAGCAATTTCCACATTGCTGTGAAAACCTAGAGTTAGAATACACCTACTACATGGGAGAGGCAGGTAGGACATTGGTGCAATTGAGTTCATGACTCTCACCTGACAACCTTGATGAAAAGTCCCTAATCTCAATCTGCAGGCAAATCCAGTTCCATTTTAGAAGGGGATCTGTCAACATGTTAAATCCAGCCTCCTTGTTAAATGCTAAGGGATGGACAGATAGAGTGGACAGATAGAGATAAACTCAATTTTTATAAGTTCATAAAATGTAATCCATATAATTTAACATGTTGACAAACTCATGTTGTCACGGCAGCATCATTTGACATATCGGGACTTTCCCCCCTTTCTATAATGTGGGTATGAGCATGGCCAATGCCTGACGCATTCAGCCCACGGGCCTGGAGTTTGGAAGCCCTGATGTGATCCAATGTTTCTCAGTCTCATCAACCTGAGAATTCAACTCCCAGAATTCCATGCAGGTGGAGGGAGGAATTCTGGAAGTTGAAGTCCCTATATCCTCAAGTTTCTGAGATTGAAAAATCTAGATATAGAGATATAAAAAAGCTAGATATCACTTATGTATGTATCATCACAAAATCTCCAGAACCGTAAAGCCTATAAGCTTGAAATTTGGCATGTATGCTCCATTTGGCTTCTAGGTGCTCACTAAGAAAGGATTTTTCGAAATGACTACCAGAGCATTAGTATTTCCTATATTATTATTACCGGTATTAACACGCTCTGATGCTAAGGAGTTCTACTCCCCCTCCCCACCTGAAAAGAAATCAAATGCAAAACACAAGCAGAGGAGTTTCAGTTTTATTTTCACTGCAGCAACCAGCTTTAGTACAGAACAGTTGGACTAAGCCACGCCCAGGCTCCTTGCTGTCTCCTTGCTCACATAGCAGATACTGTTTCAGTTTCAAAACAGCCCACAACTCTCTCACACACTGACAGGATGCTAGTCAGATGAATACCAATGAATGCTGGTAGGCAGAGGCAGCATTTTCACACACACCCTTATTTTCCTCCTCAAAAACTAAGCCCGACCACATAGTTTCATAGTGAAGCACGGGTATAGAGCTAGTACTGATATAACCACATGTGAAGGAAGAAAAACATCAAAGAACCTAGCCAGCAAGAGCTAAGGTGGAAACAATATCGAATAAACAGCAGGGAAGAAACAGTAGCCTAATCAAAGGATTCTCAATGAAGGTAAAAAATATTTTATTATTAGCCCTTTCTAACTGGAACTTAAGCCCATGTCACATTGGCCAACGGATGCAAAAAGGACACAGCGGATGAGCAAAATGTTCCATCCGTTGTTATCTGCTCTCAAAAGGGGCGAAAATTTGCATAACCGGAGCGGATAACACGGATGCAGGGAGGACGCAGGGCGGATGCAAAGCGGATGCGGAACGGAAGCCTAGTGGATGGAAGCAGATGGGAGCGGATGGGAGTGGGTGGCACATCCGCAGGGCTTCCGGGGGGCCTCAGCGAAGCGGACGCAGAACGGAAAGAACGGATGCAGAACGGACGCCGAATGGATGAAGCGGATGCAGAGCGGAAGCCTCGCAGATGCACAGCAGAAGCCTAATGGATGCCTGGCATTCACTGCGCATGCGGGGAGGATGCATTGCGTCAGCCCCGCGGATATAACGGAAGCAGCTCAGAAGTAGGTCGCCATTCAGAGGAAAGACCTGCTGCCAGACGCATTGACTGCCTTGCCTGCCCTGCCTGCATGTCTGCCTGCCAGCCTTGCTGCCAGCCTTGCTACCAGCCTTGCTGCCAGCCTTGCTGCCAGCCTCGCTGCCAGCCTTGCTGCCAGCCTCCCTGCCAGCCTTGCTGCCAGCCGGTCTGCCTGCCAGCCTTGCTGCCTGCCTTCCTGCCAGCCTTGGTTCATGTCTGCCAGCCATCCTTCCTGCCAGCCTTGGTTCATGTCTGCCTGCCAGCCTTGGTGCCTGCCTGCCTGCCAGCCTTCCTGCCAGCCTTGGTGCCAGCCTCCCTGCCAGCCTTCCTGCCAGCCTTCCTGCCTGCCTTGGTGCCAGCCTCCCTGCCAGCCTTGGTTCCTGCCAGCCTCCCTGCCAGCCAGCAACCCCACAACCATGCGGAAGTACAGCAAGCCTCAGCCATCTGCTGCCAGCCCTGGCAAGAGGGACAGGGCTACCATCCCGCCCCCTGGCCCTCACTCTGGTTCTGCTGGGGCTTCTGCAGCACGGGCTTGCTCTTCTGGGGCTGGGGCTTCTTCTGCTTCTGCTTCTGGAGGAGCTGATGACAAGCACTCCAGCACCAGCCACCTCCACAGCACCTGGACCCTTCACCCCTGAGACTGAGTGACCAAGAGGATTGTCAGAGACTCATTTTTGTCTTATAGCTTGTTGTTAATAAAGTCTATTTATGATTCACACACTTGTTTCATTTCTTTTTTTTAATAAAGTCTTGGTGGAAACTGTTAGAAATGGTTTAAGCCTTTGCATGCTTGTGGGATGGGTAAGGATAGCTTTGGGATGGGTTAGGATACCTGTGGGATGGGTAACAGCTGTGGGATGGATTAGGATAGCAGTGGGATAGATAAACCTCCAGTGCAAGCATAGTGGGACTGTATGGTCCACCCTCCCAGGTGCCACACCTACGGCCCTTTATTATCAATAATAATGAATTATTATCCACACATGTCAACATAAACACAACTCTTTATTAAATGCCCTGTTCATTGTAGGCCAACCAAACATACATGGCCCAATCTCATCCGTGTGATGAGACAGGCTGAAGGAAGCATCCATTAAGCATCTACCATCCTGTCTTGCCACTCCACAGCTCCAGCTGGGGAGTTGCACCATTGTCTCAAGAGGTTGCGCTGCTTCTTCGCTTCATGTGAGGCTCTGTTGGGGCCTTGCACATCCTCAGTGTCGATCAGGTTTCGCCCTTGCCTCCATTCCCCAGGCTCCATGTCCCCATTGGCTTGTTGGAGGTCCACGAGCCTGTTCTGCAAGACTGGGTAATGGGTGCGCATGAGATTGTGCAGGATGCAGCAAGCTTCCATGATCCTCCTCACGGTCTCTGAGCAATGCTGCATGGTGGTGAGAAGTACCTGGAACCTGTTGGCCAGGATGCCAAAGGCGTTCTCCACCATCCGTCTTGCCCTGGACAGCCTGTAGTTGAAGATCCTCTCTTCACGGGTGAGGAGTCTGGAGGTGTAGGGCTTCATGAGGTAGGTTGTAAGGGAGAAGTCGTCATCCCCCATGATGAAGTAGGGCACATCTTGTGTGTCGTTGGGCAGGGGGTCTGGATCTGGGAAGCCCACGATGAGGTTGCGTTCCAGCCCCTCCTTGAGGTGACTGGCGTTGTATACCTGGGCATCTGAAGAGGAGCCGTTGCCTGAAGCATGTACATGAACTTGTAGTCAGCATCGACCATGGCGAAGAGGATGATGCTGAAGAAGCCCTTGGAGTTGAAATAAGTGGACCCCGAGTTGGCTGGAGATTTGCAGGCCACATGCTTGCCATCTATGGCTCCAACGGTGTGGGGTAAGTTCCACTTCTGATACCACTGCTCTGCAACTTTCTTCCACCCTTCTTCAGTGGAGGGGTACTGGAGGAGCTCCTCCTTGTATTCTTCGATGATGGCCTGCACCACTTCTCTGACCACAATGCTGATGGTGTTGGATGGCACCCTCCAGCCGTTCTGCATGCTCCTGTAGGAGGTCCCTGAGGCCAGGTGGCCAAAGTGAGTGCCACCTTGAGCCCACGTTCCAGGCTGGGCCAGAAGCTGGTGTTTGCCTTGGTCCACCTGGGTGTCAGCCGCTGCGCAACTTCGTCAAACATGGCTGGAGGCATCCTCATGAAGTTCTGGAACGCCCGAGTGTCTTCGCTCCTGAGCTCCACCATCAGCTTGTTGTACAGTCCGTCCTCTGCTCTTCTGGCGAACCATCTTTGGACCCAGACTCTTTTTGGGTAGCTCCTTTTCTTCTCTCAGTAGTTTTTCACAGAGCCTGCAGATGGCTTCGCACTGTTGCAGAACGATGGTAGCTGCCAAAAGGACTTTGTTACAATCCACGGTGGACATGACTGGATGCTGTGGAAGAGGAAGAGGCAGATGAAGGCTGCAGCGGTCTGCACCGCTGGGCTGCTGTTCTGAAAGTGCGATGCAGGCAAGTTGCTCCCCCTTTTTATAGGCAGTATAGGTTTTCCGCTAGGCATCCTCTAGGCATCCTCTAGGCATCCTCTAGACATCCTTAATATCCAAGATAGGTCCCCTCTGCGAACATTTTTTCCGTTTTAAATGCTTTGTTTCCGTTCTGCATCCGCTAGGCATCCGTTCTGCATCCATTCTGCGTCCGTTCCGCTTCCTCCCTGCGTCCGGGCAGATGGAGTTGCGTGGATGTGCAGCGGATGCCTAGCGGATACAGTGGATGCCTAGCGGATGTTTAACAGATGCCTAGCGGATGCGTAGCAGATGCAGAACGGACGAACTGGATACATTTTCCGTGCAAAAGTTTTAGGCAGCCCAAAACTTTTGGAGCAGATGAAACGTCCATAAATGGATCCTGGACGGATAGAGAGGAAGCAAAACGGAGGCAGTGAGTACAGAAT
The DNA here is from genome assembly GCA_015471245.1 of Laticauda colubrina. Classification (NCBI taxonomy): domain Eukaryota; kingdom Metazoa; phylum Chordata; class Lepidosauria; order Squamata; family Elapidae; genus Laticauda; species Laticauda colubrina. Next base: position 14,612,096 of record BLBF01000050.1, on the reverse strand, counting down.
GGATACATCGCGTTAACCAATGGATGGCAAGGTTTTTTGTCCGTTTTACATCCTCATTGCATCCGTTGGTTCAGTGTGACAGGGGCTTTAGGATCAATTGCACAAGCAAAAAAAAAAACACAATAATAAATAGACTTATTATAACAGTTAATCTCTGACTTACAACCATTCATTTAGTGACTGTTTGAAGTTACAAGGGCACTGAAAAAAAGTGACTTATGGCCATTTTTTATACTTATGACCATTGTAGCATCCCCATGGTCAAAATTCAGATGATTGACAACTGGTTCATATTTATGACAGTTGCAGAGTCCTGGGGTCATGTGATCCCCTTTTATGACCTTCTGACCTGCAAAGTCAATGGGGATACCAGCTTCACTTAACAACCATGTTACCAGCTTAAGAACTGCAGCGGTTCACTTAACAATTGTGACAAGAAAAAACTGTAAAATGGGGACAACGCTTGTTGTCTCACTTAAGCAACAGAAACAAACGTTTGGCTCAATTCGAGGACTACCAATACATGTTTAACAATAAAGGACCTGACCCTGCTGATTTAAAGTCTTGCCTTAAATGTTCTCCCAAGAAAAGAAATGTGGGGGCTTACATATTATAAATTGTGCAGCTTAAAGGAATGGATGAAAAACTAAGAAGGACAGAAACAGTGTTAGAAGGACACAGGTGACATTCCATCCATGCTTCCTTCAGCCTGTGAGTTAACATCAGCAAGAAAATAATTTTGTAATGTGGAAGAGTGTACTCTATGAAACTTTCACATTGCTAGCCATAAGCTCTGCCCCCAGGGATTTAACAGTTTCCAGAAAAGTCTTTGAAATGGTAGAAGGAGACGGGAGGATGTTAAAAAAAAAAGGAAAAACATTCAGTTGACTTAAAAAAAACATGTTACATATGCTTAATCCTCCTCTCGTATTATGGTCTCTTCTATAGTCAGCCAGATGTTCAGACTGGATCTGGCATTTTTATTCAGTTAAGTCCTTCCAAGACCCTTGGTTATTATTATTTTTTAAAAAAGCAACAACAACCCAATCCCAGCTCTGTTAATACATTATTTTAAAGATGGAACGTTTACATTTTCAAGCTACATTTAAATCCCCACAGTCAGAATTTTTCTAAGATAAAACATTGTTGGAAGAAATATCCTTCCGGGGGGGAAAAGTCACTGGATTCATGGAAGTTGCTTGGAAAGAAGGTTTAATGGTGGACAGGATCACATGCCTTGGAGCTTGTTCTGTCCAGAAAGAAGCACATGAGACCGGGTTCCAACAGTAAACTCTTTTATTAAACTTGCTAAGCAATAGTAATGGAACAACAGCCCAAGCTGTGGCAGCCCTTTTTATAGTGGTTTGCCCACAGCTTGTGACCAAGGACACCGCTTTAACTGTTCCCGCCATTTGGCAGGTTAACCGGATTGGTATTCTAATAGCCAATCCGCGAATGGCCTTTTCGGCCAATCAGAATAGGGAACTTGGAGCCTACCAAGTTCCATACAGAACACCCCTCCCCCCTTAGTTTAGTCCAACATGTGTCACATAGTCACGCAGGTAGGTGGGGCTTTTTCTAGTCCTGGTTGACCTGCGCAGCTCAGTCTTGGCATGGTCTTCAAGCGGTTCAGATGGGATTCCTGTCTCTCTGGTCCTTCTCGATGGAACCTTCTGGAAGGGTGAATCAACCTTGCCGCTCCCGCCTGAGTCTCTCGGGTCAGTTGAGATGGCTCCGCCGCTCCCTCCTGGCTTGACCGGGTTGGTTGAGCTGGCCTGGCTGTTTCCTTCCAGGAAGGCCTCGCTTCATTCTCCTGCTGCCGGATTTCTCATTTGGGGTTCATCTAACCGTGAGTGTTCTTTTTGATTTGTTTGATAGTCTTTGTGTAGTGTTTGTTGTCTTGTTATGGGAGGTTCATCTCTCCCTTTTTTATTATTTTGTATTTCCCCCCCCCCTCGGTTGTTTTTTGGTCGATATTTATTTTTATTGGTTCTGTGGTGTTTTTTTGCTCGAGATTGCGAGAACGAAGCTGGTCTATGTGCTGCTTCCATTCTCTTCCTTCATCTAGGAGTAGTCAGTAAGACCAGGGGCCTGTAATTTGGGTGATTGTGGCTAGAAGTCACAATGGTTCCCCGGTGAGGTTTCTCGCATAGATCAGGTCACCAATTTCAAATGTTTGGTATTTGCTGGAAGAGCCGGGGGGGATGTCCCAGGTGTAAGTGGGGTGCAGTCTGTCTAGGTGGGAACGCAATTTCCTACCCATTAGGAGTTCTGCTGGGCTTTTGTTGGTTGTGCTGCTAGGGGTAATATGCTGTAGAGTTAGTAGTCGGTTTAGTTTGTCTTGCACGTCCCCCTTGTCCATTCTATCTAGGCCCTCCTTAGTGTACCAGACCATGTATTCAACCCTGCCGTTTGCAACTGGATTGGCCAGCGCTGTTAAAGCATGTCAGATACCCTGGGCAGCCAGATACTGTTCGAATGCTAACGCTGTAAACTGGGGCCCATTATCTGACACCAGTATATCAGCAGCCCATGTGTAGCAAAAAGTGTGCCTAGCTATTTCATTACTGCCTCAGTGGTTGTGGAAGCCATAAGGATGACTTCTAACCAGTTCGAGTAGGCACCCACAACTATTAGGAATGTGTTGCCTTTTGTCGGCCCAGCAAAGTCAATATGTAGTCTAGACCATGGACCCCAGGGAGTTTCCCATTCTCTGACTGGTGCCTGTGGGAGGGTAGGCCTCGATTTTTGACAGTCATGGCATGTTGCCACCCATTGTTCAATGTCTTTGTCCAGCCCTGGCCACCAGACGTAGCTCCTGGCCAGGGCTTTCATTTTGACTATGCCCAGGTGTCCCTCGTGCAACATGCACAGAACATCTTCCTGGAGACTGTTTGGCATAACCACCCTGTCACCCCATAAAATGAAACCTTTTTCTATAGACAGTTCGGTCTGTCGGGTACGAAATGGCTTAAATGTCTCAGTCTTGTTCTCCTCCGGCCAGCCCTTACCTACCCAATTCAATATGCACGCTGTCAAAGGGTCTTTAGCGGTGGCTTTCGTGACATCCGCTGTGGTTAGTGGCAAGTCCGAGCAGGTATCTAGTTGTTGTGTGGAGATGGTTGGAGCTGGGTCCTCTTCCGTGTTGGGCAGTGGGGAACGGCTTAGGGCATCGGCATGTGTGATGGCTATTCCGGGGTGATGAATCAGCATGTAGGAGTATGCAGCGAGGAATTCAGACCACCTCATCATTCCAGGTGACAGAATGTTCGGGGTTGGCTTGTTCCTTCTAGGATTCCTAAAAGGGTCTTGTGATCAGTGATGATTGAAAAAGTTCTGTTGTAAAGGTACTCATGGAATCTTTTGACTTGGATGATGATTGCGAGGGCTTCTCTGTTGAGTTGGCTGTAATTGCGTTCTGACTTGGAAAGCGTCTTTGAATAAAAAGCGACCGGTGCCTCTCTGCCATCTGGTAGCTTGTGGTTCAGGATGGTGCCGATTCCAAAAGGCGACGCATCACAGGTGACCATCAAGGGCAGGGTATTGCTATACTCGATTAAAATGGTGTTAGATGCTAATAGGTCTTTGATACCCTGAAATGCTGATTATTCCCGGTGGCCCCATGTCCAAGTAGTTTTTTTTATCTAGCAGCCAATGTAGGGGTTCTGCTTTGGTTGCCTTATGGGACAGGAACACATTGTAAAAATGTATGAGACCTAGGAATGCTTGAAGTTCAGTATTGTTCCTAGGTCTAGGAGTGTCTTTGATTGCCTTTATTTTTTTTCCGGTGGGGTGTATGCCTTGTTCATCGATTAAATAGCCCAAAACTCAACCTGGTTGGTGGCTAGATCACATTTTTCTTGTTTTACTTTGAGGCCTGCGTCTCTAAATCTAGTTAAAACTGCTCTTAATCTGTTCTCTAGTTGGTTGGAGTTTTTTGCTGAGACCAGAACATCATCAAAATAAGGGACAACTCCTTTGATTCCGTTTAACAGGCATTCCATGAGGCTTTGGAACACACCTGGGGCAACGCTAACACCGAACTGAAGACGGTTACACTTGAATGCCCCTCTACGTGTCACAATAATCTGTGCATCTGCAGTAATGGGGTTAACGGGTAGTTGTTGATACGCCTGTTCGAGATCAAGCTTCGCAAAAATTCTTCCTCCCCCTAGTGAGTACAGTAAATGTTGCACTACCGGTACTGGGTATATGCTTTGTTGGAGCGCATGGTTTAGGGTTGCCTTATAGTCTCCACAGATGCGCACTGACCCATCTGGTTTCACAGGAGTAATGATGGGTGTTTCCTACCTGGCATGGTCGATTGGCTCTAAAACCCCTTGAGCTATTAATTTGTTCAATTGTTCATCAATTTTTGGTTTTAAAGCAAACGGGATGCATCTGGCCTTTAAGTGGATGGGGGCTATTTTCAGGTCTAGGCTAAATGAAATTGGGGTCTCCTTGTACTTGCCTAGGGTTCCGTCGAAAACATCTTGGAATTCTCATAGCAGGCTCTCCTCCCAATTGGCTGCGGCAATGCGGTTAATCCTGGTCATCCCGATTCCCAGGGACGTGAACCATTCGATCCCTAGCAGACTAGGGCGATCATGGTCGACAATGGTCAGAGGCAAGATTTCAGCATGGTTCTTAAATTTGACGAGGAAATGTCCTAGGCGTACTACTGGAATTTGATTTCCCTGGTAGTCTTTTAAAATTAGTCTTTGTTTCTGTAATTCTTTTTGTTTAATGTCTGATATTAGGCGCCTGATGGTATTCCAGGATACCATAGATAGGAAAGACCCTGAGTCGACTTCCATCTCACAGGGCTTCCCTTTGATGCTCACCTCTATCCGGACCTTCTTCCCATTTTCTGCCCTGGCATTTCCGATGGTGACTGTCTGATGCGTTTCCTCTCTGTCACTAGTTCTTTTGCTTTGGGTCCATCTGCTTTCGGCTTGTCTTTCTTCATGTCTGGGGGAGGTGCTGCTGCGTCTTTTTGGACTATAGCTCTTTTTGTTGCTGCAGACCCTTTCGATGTGCCCCCGTTTGTTATAAGCCCTACAGATTGCATCGAGGAGCCGGCATTACGCTTGCAAGTGGCTGCCCCCGCATCCTGCACATTTAAACTCCTGCCAGTTTCTCCTCCTTTCGCACCATTTCTTGTCTGATTGAAGTCCATGGACATCTTCATTTTCATCCTCGGTATTACTCTGGGATTTGAGATCTTCGTAGTGGGCTGTCGCTGTGGGCTGTTTCTTTCCTCCCTCTGCCTTCTTCTCTCTGGCTTGGTTTGGCAGATCAGGGATCACATTCATCTGGCGCATGGTGGCTGCTGACTTCTTTGCTGCTTCAGCGGTGGTTGCCTCTGCAATGGCCTCGGCCACAGTTATGTTTGGTCTATTCAGGAGCTTGCTCTGAAGGGTAGTGTCCTTCAAACTGAGGACCACACGGTCCCTCATGGCCTCGTCCATGTTCTGGAACTCGCAGGCTCCTCCAATGTGTCTCAGGGCTGCTACAAAATCTACAACAGTTTCATCTTCCTTCTGGTCCCTCTTGTAGAACTTGTGTCTTTTTATCAAGTTGGAGACCACAGGTGCATCATGTGCTTGAGCATTCTGTTCAGCTAGGGCCAAGTCATCTGTTTGACATCTCTGGGTTTAGCCAGTGCCTTCGTCATTTTAAAGACAGCTGGTCCGCAGTGTGTAAGGAAGACAGCCCTCTTTCTCTGGTCAGAGATTTCCTGCAGTTTGTTGCTTTCCAAAAACATAAGAAAGCGATCGATATTCGACTCCCAATCCTCCTCATCAGGATTGAGTGGTGTGGGCGGCGTGTTGTTACTGGCCATCTCTCTCGCTCGGTTGAGATCGCCATGTGCTTCGGTCTCACTCTTCTACGACAATCCCACCCTCGTTGCCAGTGTTCCATCTGGAAAGAAGCGCATGAGACCGGGTTCCAACAATAAACTCTTTTATTAAACTCGCTAAGCAATAGTAACAGAACAACAGCCCAAGCCGCAGCAGTCCTTTTTGTAGCGGTTTGCTTGCGGCTTGTGGCCAATGACACCGCTTTAACACTTCCTGCCGTTTGGCGGGTTAACTGGATTGGTTCTCTAATAGACAATCCGCAAATGGCCTTTTCAGCCAATCAGAATAGGAAACTTGGAGCCTACCAAGTTCCATACAGAACAGAGCTCCTGGATGAAGAAAAAGGGAACAAATGCTGAAAATGGCTGGGTTTTATGCCCTCTTTTGGGATTGGTTTGGTTGTCAGACTCCCATGGGGCCATGCAGGGGCAACTCAGCCCATGCCTAAATAGCCCATTAATAAAGGGGTGTGTGTGCTAGGTTTCTGCCCCTCTGAGTTTCTACTTCTCTTTTAGGGACATATTCTGCCGTTTTTTAAAGTATATCTTAAAATATTTCATTTCTCTAGGAGAGGGCTATTAACTTCCAACAACATATTCTAGACTTTAATTCCACAGAGATGAATGAAAGAGATCTTTTATCCTATCAGTCTGCAGGTTTTAGCTTGGAACTGACAAATGCATAGTCATTTATAACATTGACCAATATGGGAGTCTTTTAGAATTGCTTCTTGTCAATCTTTCTTTTTTACCAGCTGGGTGCTTTCTGAAAGAAGTAAATTCAGGCTTACTCCCCAAGTTTTTTAACACTGGAAATTTGAATTGGCATTTTTGAGACAAACAGGGTGACTTTGTGATTGCTTTATTATTTAATGGAACATAATTGGCATGTGATCAAAGGCAGCATCACACAAAGAGTCATAAATGTTGCCAAATCATATCCTGTCTGTTTGGGAACACCCAATTGTTAGGCACAAAGAATGGTTCCATGTGATTCAGTTTTCCTGAGTTAGACAGAGCTTCCCTTGAAGTCCCCAAAAGATCTGGACTGAGAAGAAATATTTGCAACAATGGATTTTTAAAATCTAAAGTGCACAGTTCAATAATAATAATAACAACATCTGGTTGACTATGCAGCCAACCATAATAATAGTAACATAATAGCTGCAAGACATACCACTTGCTTGCAAACAAAAACCAATGGGACCTCAAGATAGAAAACAAAGAAGCCAGAGCACTCTAGTACTTTAGAGAATCAGTAGTAATTGCTCAGCACAGAACACTCCAGACTTAACAGTAGTTAATTAGTAAAAGACAAAAAGTCTGGATAGTGAATGTGGCAGTACCTAGAGATGGCAGAAGAGAAGATAAAGAACTGCGGGGTGGATAACAAAATACAAAGACCTGTAAATAAAAATAGAATGACTGTGGCAAAAGAAAGCAAAGATTATACTAATAGTGCTACGATCTCGGGTGCAATCCCAAAATATCTAAAGCAGCCCTTGAATACTTACGTACTTACGTTTGAATTTTATTCTGACTTTATAGTAACTCAAGGTAGCAAACGTACCATATATAATACTCCTTCCTCCTTCTATTTTTCCCAACAAAATTGGGAAGTTGGATTGGATCCAGTCCTGGGGCAAAATTTAATAGTGTCATGTCACCACTGCCTGACCTGCTTACTACAAAATTACGTTTGCATTGCAAGGGTCATAGTTAAAGCCCTGTAATTTCTAAGGGTGAGGCTGTAGCAAGTACTGTTTATTTAAAAAAATAAACAAACTAATTTCTATAGCAAAGTTCTAGCATCTAGTTTTTCCTTTTCTTAGATCCTTTTCAATTAATCTGATGTGTCACTTAAACCTTGGCCACTTAAACTTATATGGATTTTAACTCGCAGAATTCCTCAGGCTACTAGGGATGAAGGCTGCATACCCTTAAGTCATAAAACACTGTTCAATTCATATTGACAAGCCCAATTCTTCAAGCTTAATCACATAACTAATTACCTGATATGTAATTTTTTTTCCCTTGAGGTTTTTTTTCTTTCCCTGACTGGGGTAAGGAAAGATTGCAATCTATGACAAGGGTGGCAATTTTGTTAGGTTCCTGCCAAAGTCTGTGTTCACATCCTGTACATATATACATCTGTAACTTCCTGTACTAAGTTGTAAGTTGATTTTTTCAGTGCCACAGAAATTTTGAACAGTTGATAAATGAATGGTTATAAGTTAAGGACTACCTGTATTTTTCCCCTTTCTTCTCCTTTCTCTTGATCTTTTCAAGATGTAGGAAGTTAGCACCCACCCCTCTCTTAGAAAAATGCAATATCCTAGGAAATATTAAAAAGGCAGAACATTTCCCCTAAAAAGAGTAGAAACTCAGTAGCAGAAACTCACCTCAGAAGCAGAAGCTTACTCCTACCTTTGTTAATGGGTGGGCCATTAAGGCATGGGCCATAGTATTCTACATAACAAAGGTCTCTAGCCATCTAACCACCTGGCCTGGGAAGATTGCATCAACCAACACTCAGGTGAAGCCAGTGGTCCAGACAAACCCTACAAAGTTAGCTGAGACCCCTGTCCCTGGGAGTCTGACAGCCAATGGGATACATTGGAACAGGAAACACTAAGGCCCAACAGAGGATATATAACTAAGGGTCTCTCAGTATATTGGCCTTTCTTTTCCTTCACCCAACATCTTGAAGCATGTGTGATCATCCTTTTCACTTTGGAGCTCCAAGCCATGTGGTCCTGTCCACCATTAAACCATCTTTCCAAACAGCCTCCATGTTTCCAGTGTCTTTTTCCCCACTTGGAACTGAACCGAGAAGAATAATTCTTCCAACAAAGAAAGTCTAATTTCATTCCTTTATTGAAATGTTAGTGCCAGTTTATAATGCCTTGGTAAAACCATGCTTGGAATACTGCATCCAGTTTTGATCACCATGATATAAAAAAGATGTTGAGAATCTAGAAGGAATGCAGAGAAGAACAACCAAGATGATTAGGGGGCTGGAGGCTAAAACATATGAAGAATGGTTGGAGGAACTGGGTATATCTAGTTTAATGAAAAGAAGGACTAGGGATGACATGGTAGCATGTTTCAATATTTGAAAGGCTGCCACAAAGAAGAGGTGGTGTGTGTGTCAACCTATTTTCCAAAGAACCAGAAGAACAGACGAAGCAACGGAGGAAAACTAATCAAGGAGAGAAGCACTGAGAACTAAGGAGAAACTTCCTGACAGCCAGAACAATTAACCAGTAGAACAACTTGCCTCCAGAAGTTGTGGGTGCTCCATCACTGGAGGATTTAAAGGGGTAGGGCAGGGGTCCCCAACTCCTGTTCCATGGACTGGCACGGGATCGTGGTGTTCCAGCAACTGGGTCATGCAAGCAAGAAAAGCCCCATCTATGCAGACAGCACTCAAAAACACACACCCCTACTGTCCACCGAAAATATTCTGTCTGTGGGACTGGTCCCTGGTGCCCAAGAGGTTGGAGGCCGCTGGTGCATTGTTTCCTGCTTGAGCATTGATAGACTCGATTAGAAGACCTCCAAGGTCCCTTCCAATTCTGTTGTTCTGGTACTCTATAATGATATTTTTATATTTGTTTATTTACCAGGCTACCATAATGCACTTTTGTACTGGCTAACAGCTCAATTTTGTCATAATTAAAAGGCTTGGTTGCAAGCAGCCAAAATAGCGCACGTTAACAAAGAGCTGTGCTAATTATAATGTTAAGCACAATAACAATGACAGTATAAGAAGTTATGGGCAGCCCTGCAGCTGGTAAGCATCTGTTCTGGCACAACATCAAATAATCTAAAAACCATCAGCTTAATGGCTGTGAACTCAGAAGAATTTGTTGTTGCAAATGCAGGAAAGGGAGCTGTTTCTTCAGAAATGCCGTTCTAAGGGAGAATGGAAACACATTTCCTGAAAGGAAGAATGTTCCGCATATTTTAACAATGCTAGTTGTAGTGTAGAACAACTCCAGGGTTGAATGTCCAAAAGAACACATGTCAACCCACCCACTATTTATAGCTGAGCATTTGGTTTTTATTTATGTGCCTAGATATAAGCTGTGTTTTTAATGAAAATCCCAAATGTTAGCAAAGTGATGAAGCTGCTTTATTATTTCTGTACGTATCTGCTAATTTTGTAGGTGGTCCTCGATTTACGACCTTAATGGAGCCCAAAATCACTAAGCAAGACATTGGTTAAGCGAGTTTTGCAACCTTTCTTGACACATTGTTAAGTGAATGGCTGCAGCTGTTAAATATGATTGTTAAGTATGGTTGTTAAGTGAATCTGGCTTCCTCATTGATTTTGCTTGTAAGAAGGTCGCAAAAGGTAGATTACATGACCGTGGGACATTGCAACCAGCATAAATATGAGTCAGTTACCAAGTATTTGAATTTTGACGGTGGCAATGCTGCAGTAGTCATAAGTGTGAAAAATGGTCATAAGTCACTTTTTTTTCAGTGCCACTGGAACTTCGAAAGGTCACTAAATGAACTGTTATAAATCAAAGGCTATCTCATCACTCCTAAAGCCCCTGTCACACTGCACCAATGGATGCAAAGAGGATGTAAAACGGACAAAAAACCTTGCCATCCGTTCGAAAACACGATATACTCACTGCCTCCATTTGGCTTCCTCTCTATCCGTCCAGCATCCGTTTATGGACGTTTCGTACGCTCCAAAAGTTTTAGGCTGCTTAAAACTTTTGCGCGGAAAATGTATCCAGTTCATCCGTTCTGCATCTGCTACGCATCCGCTACGCATCCGCTACGCATCCGCTACGCATCCGCTACGCATCCGCTATATCCGCAAGGCATCTGCTGCGCATACACACAACTTGCATCCGCCCGGACGCAGGGAGGAAGCGGATCGGATGCGGAATGGATGCAGAACGGATGAAGCATGGAAACAAAGTGTTTAAAACGGAAAAAACGTTCGCAGAGGGGACCTATCTCGGATATTAAGGATGCCTAGAGGATGCCTAGAGGATGCCTAGCGGAAAACCTATACTGCCTATAAAAAGGGGGAGCAACTCGTCTGCATCGCACTTTCAGATTAGCAGCCCAGTGGTGCAGATCTCTGCAGCCTTCATCTGCCTCTTCCTCTTCCACAGCATCCAGTCATGTCCACCGTGGATTGCGACAAAATCCTTTCGGCAGCCAACATCCTTCTTCAGCACTGCGAAACCATCTACAGTCTCTGTGAACAGTACTACGGGAAGAAAAGGAGGCACCCAAAAAAAGTCTGGCTCCGAAGATGGTTCACCAGAAGAGCGCAGTACGTACTTTACGACAAGCTGATGGTGGAGCTCAGGAGCGAAGACCCTCGGGAATTCCAGAACTTCATGAGGATGACTCCAGCCATGTTTGACGAAGTTGTGCAGCACCTGACACCCAGGTTGACCAAGACAAACACCAACTTCCCACCCAGCCTGGAACCTGGGCTCAAGGTGGCACTCACTCTGCACCACCTGGCCTCAGGGACCACCTACAGGAGCATGCAGTACGGCTGGAGGGTGCCACCTAGCACCATCAGCTTTGTTGTCAGAGAAGTGGTGCAGGCCATCATCGAAGAATACAAGGAGGAGCTCCTCCAGTGCCCCTCCACTGAAGAAGGATGGAAGAAAGTTGCAGAGCAGTGGTATCAGAGGTGGAACTTCCCCCACTCTGTTGGAGCCATAGATGGCAAGCATGTGGCCTGCAAAGCTCCAGCCAAGTCGGGGTCCACTTATCAGAACTACAAGGGTTTCTTCAGCATCATCCTCTTCGTCATGGTGGATGCTGACTACAAGTTCATGTACATCGATGTTTCAGGCAACGGCTCATCTTCAGATGCCCAGGTATACAATGACAGTCACCTCAAGGAGGGGCTGGAAAGCAACCTCATCATGGGCTTCCCAGATCCAGACCCGCTGCCAACAACACGCAAGATGTTCCCTACTTCATCATGGGGGATGATGCCTTCTCCCTCACAACCTACCTCATGAAGCCCTACACCTCCAGATGCCTCACCCATGAAGAGAGGATCTTCAACTACAGGCTGTCCAGGGCAAGGCGGGTGGTAGAGAACGTCTTTGGCATCCTGGCCAACAGGTTCTAGGTACTTCTCACCAACATGCAGCATCGCCCAGAGACCATGAGGAGGATCGTGGAAGCTTGCTGCATCCTGCACAATCTCATGCGCACCCGCTACCCAGTCTTGCAGAACAGGCTCATGGACCTCCAGCAAGGCAATGGGGACATGGAGCCTGGGGAATGGAGGCAAGGGCGAAACCTGATCGACACTCAGGATGTGCAAGGCCCCAACAGAGCCTCATGTGAGGCGAAGAAGCAGCACAACCTCCTGAAACACTGGTGCAACTCCCCAGCTGGAGCGGTGGAGTGGCAAGACAGGATGGTAGATGCTTAATGGATGCTTCCTTCAGCCTGTCTCATCTGATGAGATTGGGCCATGTATGTTTGGTTAGCCTACAATGAACAGGGCATTTAACAAAGAGTTGTGTTTATGTTGACATGTGTGGATCAATGCTTACATTGTAATTGATAATGAAGGGCCATAGGGGTGGCACCTGGGAGGGTGGACCATACAGTCCCACTATGCTTGCACTAGAGGTTTATCTATCCCACAGCTATTACCCATCCCATAGGTATCCCTGCCCATCCCACAGGTATCCCTTCCCATCCGATAGGTATCCCTTCCCATCCCACAGCTATCTCAACCCATCCCACAGGTATCCCTTCCCATCCCACAGGTATCATTTCCCATCCCACAGCTATCTTAACCCATCCCACAGGTATCCATTCCCATCCCACAGGTATCCCTTCCCATCCCACAGGTATCCCTTCCCATCCCACAGGTATCCCTCCCCATCCCACTGCTATCTTAACCCATCCCACAAGCATGCAAAGGCTAAACCATTTCTAAAAGTTTCCACCCGATTTTTTTTGATAGAAAAAAATTAATGAAGCAAGTGTGTGAAACAAAGATAAACTTTATTAATAACAAGCTGTAAAATAAACATGACCCAAGTCAAGTGTCCAAATAAAGTCCACAAATATCCAGGCAGCCAGTCTCTGGCACTCCTCTTGGTCACTCGGAGGTGTGTGCCCAGGCTAAGGTGTTAGGGAGCAGGTGCTGTGGAGGTGGGTGCTGCTGCAGTGCTGGTCTGAGGTGTTATTGGAGTGCCTAGCCCCAAGAGGACAACAGAGGAAGGTGTCAGACAGCTGGCTCAGCCCCTTGATGCTGAGAGGTCCTTCCTCCATGCCATGGGGTGTCAGCCCCAGTACTGAGGACAGATGTACTGAGGCCGGGCTTGGCTGTGAGATGGAGGAAGGAGCAGTGTAGTGGGGCTGCCTGCTTTGCAGCGGGGTGAGGACTGTCGAGGTTGGCATCGATGGCATCATTGGAACCGGTGGCAGAGGTGTCGCCCGATGACTCTGTGCCTGCATCTGTAAGGGCTGCTGTCTGTGCTGCTGGACCTCCGGGTAGCTGTAGCCCTGGTAGGTGAGGGGCTGTGGGAAGCCTTGGTATGGGAGGGACATCACCTGGGGTGGAGGAGCAGACCTGGACTGGGTGGGAGCAGGTGCCTCTGGGTCTGGAGGGTTGTTAAGCAGCGTGGTGATCCTCTCCTTCACCACCTGGTACTGGGGATCCGCCATCTCCTTGAGGGTCTGGTTCACATAATTGAGGAAGGGCTTGCAGTTGGAGGAGGAGGATTCGATGGGGACCAGCTGAGAGAGGAGACCTATGCTGGTGTGGATGGTGTACCTGATCTCCACCAGGACCTTGTGGCTCTGCCCCTCCTGCAGTCCGGCTCTCTGCCTTACTGTGGTGGCGGAGGTGTGGGTGGATGCAGCTTCGGCAGCGGTGGACTCGATGTCTCCTTTCTCCCACCACACCAGGGAGTCCTCATCGCTCTCCACCACGCTTTCAACACCTGCCCGGGGGTTCTCCGCTGTGGCATGCTCCACAGATATCTGCATGGAGACAGGGACTGACTCTCGGCCGCCCAAGGACTGGCTCCCAGCAGGCTGCTGGAGAGAGAGGGTAGAGATTTGGGCTCCTGGTGCAGACTTCACCCTCCATGAAGCTGCACTTGGCCATGACATAGTTCTCTCTGTCCGTCAGCTTAACCCTGGCCTGGCCAGATTTTTTGCGGTGCAGCTTCCCGTACCAGGTGTGCATGTACTTCCACCAGCTGAGGAGCACCTCCGAAGTGTACTCTCTCCACCCTCTCTCTCCAAGCAGCCTGCTTCCGCTTGGTGCCCCTGTACAGCCGGTGTCCCTTTCGCCACAGATAGTCGTTCTCTCTCAGCCACTCCAGCACCTCATCCTCGTGCGCCTCTGCGATGTAGTACTGCCTCTTCTCCCATTGTTGCATACGCCTCTTCCTCCCTTTGGCAGGACCAGATGGGCCCTCATCAGAGGGGCTTCCAGGTTGTCGGGGCTGCTCCTCCATACCAACAGCATCATCATCATCATCATCAGCAGCAGCATCATCACCAGCAGGATCATAATCATAATCATCATCATCATCATCATTAGCATAATCACCAGCAGGATCATAAGCAGCAGCAGCAGCAGCAGCAGCAGCAGCAAGACCAGGATGAGCAGCAGCAGAGTAATCACCAGCAGCAGGGTCAGCAAGACCAGGAGCACGAGCAGAACGAGCAGGACCAGCAGGACCAGCAGGACCAGGAGCAGCTTCAGCAGAGTAAGCAGCAGAAGCACCACTGCCAGGATCTGCTACAGCAGAAGCTCCAGCAACAGAAGAGCGAGCCCAAGCAGCAGAAGCCCCAGCAGAAGATGAGTCAGGGACATGGGGCGGGAGGGTGGCCCTGTCCCTCTTGCCAGGGATGGCGGCAGGTTGCTGAGCCTTTCGCTTCTTCCCCATGGTTGTGGGGTTGCAGGCTGGCAGAAAGGCTGGCAGGCACCAAGGCTGGCAGGAAGCCTGGCAGGAAGCCTGGCAGGAAGGCAGGCACCAAGGCTGGCAGGAAGGCAGGCACCAAGGCTGGCAGACAGACTGGCTGGCAGGGAGGCTGGAAGGCAGGCTGGCAGCAAGGCTGGCAGGGAGGCTGAAAGGCAGGCTGGCAGCAAGGCTGGCAGGGAGGCTGCCCAGGAGGCTGGGAGGCAGGCTTGGAGGCAGGCTGGCAGCAAGGCTTGCAGGCAGACATGCAGGCAAGAACTCGAGGTATCCAGCAGCAGGTCTTTCCTCGGAATGCTGGCCACGTGCGAGCTGCTTCCCTTTATATCCGGGGGGCTTGCGCAATGCATCCTCCCCGCATGCGCAATTAACGCCAGGCATCCGTTAGGCTTCCGCTGTGCATCCGCTAGGCTTCCGCTGTGCATCCGCTTCATCCTCTGTGCATCCGTTCTGCATCCGTTGTTTCCGTTCCGTGTCTGTTTTGCTGAGGCCCCCCGGAAGCCCTGTGGACGCGCCATCCGCTTTCATCCGCTGGGCTTCCGTTCCGCATCCGCTTTGCATCCGCCCTGCATCCTCCCCGCGTCCGTGTTGTTCGCTCCAATTATGCAAATTTTCACCCCTTTTGAGTGCGGATACAACGGATGTAACATTTTTCTCTTCCGTTGTGTCCTTTTTGCATCCGTTGGGCAGTGTGACACGGCCTTTATCACCCATCTCCTCCCTCTTATGACTGTATGAGTGTAACTTTGTCGCTTGTTTCTTGATGATTTATACTGATTGTTTCCTAGTAAGGAAACAATTGCTTATTGTACCTTATGACTATCATTAAGTGTTGTACCTGATTATTCTTGATGATGTATCTTTTCTTTTATGTACACTGAGAGCATTTGCCCCAAGACAAATTCCTTATGTGTCCAAACACACTTGGCTAATAAATAATTCCATTCTATTCCATTCCATTCCATTCCATTCCATTCCATTCCATTCCATTCCAT
>BLBF01000050.1:14582303-14593987 GCA_015471245.1 Laticauda colubrina | reverse complement strand
AAAGAAAGAAAGAAAGAAAGAAAGAAAGAAAGAAAGAAAGAAAGAAAGAAAGAAAGAAAGAAAGAAAGAAAGAAAGAAAGAAAGAAGAATTTAGAGAGAGAGAGACCTGCAAAAAGAAAAAAAACCAGGTAACCTCCAGGATACTGTGCAATTTTTTGACAGCCTCTTGGACCTAAGTCCCAAGTCTGGGATATGTTTCCAAATAAACAAACATTTCCTTCCCTCTTGAGCCCACCCCGCTGAGCTCACTAGACTGATCCTGCTGCAATACCTTTCCCTTTTTCCTTCTGAGACCTCCCTGAGCAATGTGCAAAGAAGCTGGCAGTCCCCCCAGGTTCATTTATATCCTTGGCTCATGGCCTCATAATCCAGGCAGAGCTGAGAGAATCCTGATCTCCTGGTTTTCCACCCTGCGCGTCCTTCTTTGACCTTCTCAGATCTATCTTTGGTTTGCTGTGCTCTGCAGAGAGAGCAGGCATGAAGATGGGACAAAACCACCGAGATGTGGTTAGGGTCACTCAAGATTGAATTCCAGCTTGGGCAGGAGATTAGAAGGATAAGTATATGGGTAGAGTTGGATGTAATCTTGATTTTTCTAGAGTGGTATTTCTCAACCTTGGCTGGTATTTCTCAACCTTTCAACTCCCAGAATTTCTCAGCCAACCATGCTGTTTCGGGAATTCTGGGAGTTGAAATGTACCCATCTTAAACTTGCATGCTGGTTGGGGAATTCTGGGAGTTGACGTTTACATATCTTAAGCTTGCCAAGGTTGAGAAATACTGCTCTAAAGCATAATTGGCTAAGTAAGGTTTGGTAACCAATATGCTACTGTAGGTCATACAGGGACTCATCCCATGCTTGGTTGGCACCATCCCTGCTCTCTAAGTCTGAAAGGGATGTCTTACAGCAGTCTGACATCAGTCTGCGTAGATGTCATGGGTGCTCATAACTCATAGTGATCAACTTCCAAAATAAGCATGAGGATTTGGAGGTCATCTGGTCTGAATACCAGATGCTTGAGTCAAACAAGGATTTCATTGTCTTCATATCTTGCATGTGAGCACTGCAAAACTGTAGGCTCTTTCAGCTGAAAGTCATGCTCTTTGTGAGAGAGGAATCCATTATTTCCAGTATTCTTCTATATCTTCATAAACAATTTAGATGAAGGGGATAGGAGGGCAACTATGAAATTTGCAGATGGCACCAAGCTAGCAGGAATAGCCAAGCTTCTAGAACATGGATCTCTAAACCCTTAGCAACTTTAAGACATGTGGACTTCAACTTCCAGAATTCCTCAACCAGCTGAAGTCCACAAGTCCAGGGAGCTGAAGTCCACAAGTCTTAAAGTTACTAAGCTTGGAGACCGGTGGTGGAATTCAAATTTTTTTGCTACCGATTCTATGAGTGTGGCTTAGTGAGCGTGGCTTGGTGAGCATGTCTTGGTGGGCATGGCAGGGGAAGGATACTGTAAAAACCCCATTCCCTCCCCACTCCTGGGGGGAAGGTTATGGCAAAATCCCCATTCCTTCCTCACTCCACTAACCAGCTTTCCAGTTCCATTCTCCTGTGCAGGGCAACCAAAGAAGACTCAGCTGATTAGCTGGGACTTGGGAGGCAAAGAATAGATAGGGCAGGGCCAGTCAGAAGTGGTTTTTGCTGATTCTCCAAACTATTGAAAATTTCCATTACTGGTTCTCCAGAACTGGTCAGAACCTGCTGAATACCCCCTCTGTTGGAGACCCTTTCCAGAAGATAGGGTCAAGGTCCACCAGGATCTTGACAGACTTGAACACTGAGCTCTATCAGACAAAATGACATTCAATGGGGAGAAAAGCAAGGATCTATTTTATATTTAGGCAAGGAAAAACAAACACAGAAATATAGAATAGGTGGTGCCTGGCTCAGTCGCAGTAACTGTAAGAAGGATCTAGGAGTCTGTGGACACAACCGCTTAAATATAAGCCACAAATGAAATGGTCATAAGTCACTCATGAGCCATCAGTGAAGTGATGTAATTTGAGGACTATCTGTATCATTGTATTGATCAGATTTCTTGGTCACTGAATTTTGCAAAGCTCTATGACTGTCCATCCCTTTACTGACAAATCTTTCCACTTCCACAGTCACACAATTGAAGCCACATTCCCCTTGTGTGTGCTGAGTGAGGGTCCTTGAGTGCATGGTTGAGATCACCTGGTTTTTGGATCCCTTGCAGACATTCCCGTCTGCAAACATTACATTATGAGATAATGAATATTCCCACTACTGTCTACAACTGTGTTTCTCAAGATGCCAAAGGTTATATTAACAAAATCATGTAAGACTGTAAAAATATTTTTCTCCTCCATTGCTTTTACTTTCTGGAAAACTTGGAGGGACCTTCTGAAACATTCCTACACTCTCCCTTCTTCTTTGGGTCAAGATACCTTTTATGCCCTGATTTTCCAGTCTGCACTTCTCCCTCCTGTCTCCCAAGGTCATTCTCACATGCCATCACATGCATTGCATGTGTTTGTAAAGCCAAACCAAGCAAAGGTGCCTAACTAATACCCAACTGTTTTCACACCCAACATTAAGATCAATTAAGTAGCTATGTAAAAGTCTGCCATATGGCCTGCATTTCATTTCCCTTTGAGCTAACTGTGCCTTCTCAACTGGTTCTGGTTTTATATTCCTCTCCGTGCCTCAGAGATTAAGGAATTTGTTTATCTTTAAAGTTACATGCACACCCGAGCACTCACATTTTTGAAAAGGTCAGTTGCAAGTCAGTGAATGATGAAAAGAAATGCCCAAACTTGGGATGGGAGGAAAAAGCAGGATAAGGTGACTTTAATTCACTTTAATTCATGATGTAATGCTCCTTATGTGCAATGTTGTGATACCAGCACAGACGAATGGAGATGACCTTGCATAATCCCAATGCATATTTCACCACTTTGGTATCATTATGATTCCAAATTGGTTGCCCTCTCCCCTCTTTGGAAGAGCTTTATAGCTCCCGCTGCCTTAAGAAAGTTCAAAACATTCTCAAAGATCCATCTCATCCTGGGCACCTTTTTTTGAACTATTACATCTGGCAGACGTACAGAATAATAAAAACAAGGACAAATAGGCTGAAAAACAGCTTCTATCCCAGGGCAGTAGCTCTTTTAAATTCTGCTGTATAGTGCAGTGTTGGTGTGGTGTCAGGGGTTTCTGGTTCAATATGTGAAGGATGTGTGTTTGTGTTTAGTTTCATGGTCATGATGTGCACTGAAGATGGTGTTTGATTTCATTGTACGAGGTGCAATGACAATAAAATAAACTAACCACATTATCTGTATCCTAAAACAGTGTTTTTCAACCTTGGCAGCTAGAATAGGACAGAGTAGAGTAGAATTAGAATTTTAGAATTAGAGTTTTAGAATTAGAATTAGAATTAAAATAATAGGATAGGACAGGATAGAACAGAATATTCTTTACTGACAAGTGTGACTAGACACACAAGGAATTTGTCTTCGATACATAAGTTCTCAGTGTACATACAAAAGACAAGTGATCAATCATAATCATCATAAAAATACATTCATCATAAATCAAAAGATACAGCACTTAATGACAGTCATAGGATACTAAATAAGCAATCAACATAAATCATACTAGGATACCAAATAAAACAATATAAATCATAAGATCTAAGCCACAAAGTTATAGTCATAAGAACAGTGGTGGGATTCAAATTTTTTTACTGCCGGTTCAGTGGTCTTAGCTTTGTGGGCATGGTTTAGTTTGGTGGGTGTGGCTTGGTGTATGTGGCAGGGGAAGGATACTGCAAAATCTCCATTCCCTCCTCACTCCAGGGGGAAGATTACTACAAAATCCTACTCCCTCCCCACCCCACTAACCTGCTTTCCAGCTCTGTTCTCCTATGCAAAAGAAGACTGGAGACCCAGACGATCATCTGGGACTCTGGAGGCAGAGAATAGATGGAGGCGGGGCCAGTCAGAGGTGATATTTGCTGGTTCTTTGAACTACTCAAAATTTCCTCCACTGGTTCTCCAGAATTGGTCAAAAACTGCTGAATACCACCTCTGCATAAGAAGATAAGGAGATAGGTATTAGGAAAGATGAGAATAATACTCATACAGCCTTAAGGCTAGGTCCCACTGGCCGACGGATGCAAAACGTATGCATAAAGGACACAGAGGTGGAGCAAAATTTCGGGGGTGGCTCCATCCGTTGTCATCCGCTCCAAAAAGTGGTGAAAATTTGCATAAACAGAATGGAATAGAATGGAAAAGAACAGATGTGGGTAGTATGTAGTGGGGATGCGAAATGGATGTTCATAGGAAACCTAACGGATGACAGCGGATGGAAGCGGATGACACATTTGAAGGGGTTCTGGGGGAGAATTTCAAAGCAGACGCATAGCAGAAGGGGTGAATGAAGCGGATGCATCATGGATGCCTATAAGAAACAAAGGGAATGCCGCGCGGATGTCTATCGGATGAAAAGCGTTCACTGTGCATGCGGGGAGTATGAATTGCATCAGCTCCGCGGATATAAAAGGATGCAGCATGCATGCAGTCAGCATACAGGGGAAAGACGTGCTGCCACAAACATCTAGCAGGAACACCATGGTTCATCAGTCAGGGAAGAAGAGGAAGCCCATGCCTACTTGTTCAAGCCCTGGCAAGGTGAAGAAGGCCAGAACCAGCATCCCACCCCCTGGCACTGACTCTGAAGCTGCTGCTACTGCTGCTGTGGTGGACCAGCCCCAAGGCCCTCAAAGTCCTGCTGCTGAAGGCCCTACTGCTCAAGCCTCTGAAGGCCCTGCTGCTCAAGCCCCTGAAGGCCCTGCTGCTCAAGCCCCTGAAGGCCCTGCTGAAGCCCCTGCCAGAGGGAGGAAGAGGCAAGGGAAGCAGAAGAGAGAGAGGAAACAGTACACTATTTCCGAGGAGCATGAGGATGAGGCGCTGGAATGGCTGAGGGAGAACGAGTACCTCTGCAGAAAGGGCCACAGACTGTATCACGACACCAAGAAGAAGCAGCCAGCTTGGAGAGACAAGGCAGAGAGCCTGGGGTACACTGCAGAAGTACTCCTTGGATGGTGGAAGTACATGCACACCTGGTATGGCAAGCTACACCTCAAGAAATCCGAGCAGGCCGCTGTCAAGCTCACTGACCGGGAGGTGTATGTCATGGCCAAGTGCAGTTTCCTGGAGAGTGAGATCTGCCACCGAGGAGCAGCCCCTCTGAGACCCCTCTCCCTCAGACAGCCCACAGACAGCCAGTCCTCTTCCAGCCAGGAGCCAGCTACCCTGTCCAGGCAGGGGTCTTCAGAGGGTGCCATGGCAGAGACGCCCCCCAACAACTGCACTCCCCATGCTGGCAGACTTGGAGGATCCCATGGAGGATAACGCCCTGCTGTCACAAATGGAAGAAGAAGCAGCAGCCACCAGAGGCCAACTTAACCCCCCTCCAGCTCCACAGAAAGCAGGCAGAGAGGCAGACTGGAGGGCCAGGACCACAGTGTGCTATTGGATATCAGGGACACAATGAAGACCAGCACAGAACTTGTCTCTCAGCTGGTCCACTTGGACATACCATTCTCGGACCGGAAGCCCTTCATCACCTACATGAGCCAGACCCTGAGGGACCTGCCCGAGGCCCAGTATCAGGTGATGAAGCAGAAGATCACAGCACTTCTGCACAACCCTCAAGGCCCAGCTGAAGCTGCTCCTACCCAGTCCAGGTCTGCTCCTCCACCCCAGGCATTGTCACAGCCCTTACATGGCTTTCAACAGCCCCTCATCTACCAAGGCTACGACTACCAGGACTTCCCACAGCAGAAGCAGAACTTCCCAGTCCAGGCCCAGGTTCATTGGATGCCACAGATGCCAGTCCTCACCAAGCTGCAGACCAGACAGCCCCACTACACTCCTCCTTCCTCCACCCCACAGCCAAGCCCGTCAACGGACAATCTGTCATCAGTATTGGGCCTGACATCCCAAGTCCTTGATGAAGGGCCTCTCAATCTCATGGGACTGAGTCAGTTCACAGATAGCTTCCTGAACACACCATCCCCTATTGTACCCTGGGGGCCAAGCACCCCAATGGTGCCTCAGACCAGCACTCAAGCCACAACCACCTCCACAGTCCCTTCCCGCTTAACAGCTGAGACCAGGGACATGACTCAGAGTGACTGAGAATAGTGTCAGAGACTGAGCTGTACTTGTTAAGTTTATCTTTGCTTAAGACACTTTAATTGGTTCATTTTGCTTGTTTAATAAAGTGATAAAGTTTACCTGAGAAAGTTAATAAAGGTTATCTTTGCTTAACACACTTAATACAGTTTACTTGGTTCATTTTGCTTATTTAATAAAGTCATAAAGTTAAGAAAGTTCATAAAGGTTATCTTTGCTTAAGACACTTGGTTCATATTTTTTACTTAATAAAGTGTTGGTGAAAACTTTGAAAAAAAATGGTTAAGCCTTTGCATGCTTGTGGGATAGATAAGGATAGTTGTGGGATAGATAAACCTCCAGTGCAAGCATAGTGGGACTGTATGGTCCACCATCCCAGCTGCCACACACATGGACCTTTTTAATCAATAACAATTTATTCATTGATCAACACATTTTAAAATAAACAAGACTCTTTATTAATGGCCATTTCATTGTAGGACCACTCAACATACCGTATATACTCGCATATAAGCCGACTTTAGAACGCTTTTTTTCCCCCCAAATTTGGGGGTCGGCTTATACGCGAATAAATCTGGCTGCCCGACTTCGCGCGATGAGAGCCAAGACTCTCATCGCCTTTGCGGGCAGTGGCTTCACGCAATGAGAGCCAAGACTCTCATTGCCTTCGCAAGCAGCGGCTTCACACAATGAGAGCCAAGACTCTCATCGCCTTCGCGGTCAGTGGCTTCGTGCAATGAGAGTCAAGACTCTCATCGCCTTCGCCGGGCAGCGGCTTCGCGCAATGAGAGCCAAGACTCTCATTGCATGAAGCCGCTGCCCGCGAAGGCAATGAGAGTCTTGGTTCTCATTGCATGAAGCCGCTGCCCGCGAAGCTGATGAGAGTCTTGGCTCTCAGCGCGCGAAGCCGCTGCCCGCAAAGGTGATGAGAGTCTTGGCTCTCATTGTGAGAAGCCGCTGCCCACAAAGGTGATGAGAGTCTTGGCTCTCATCGCGCGAAGT
Source organism: Laticauda colubrina (assembly GCA_015471245.1). Taxonomy (NCBI): domain Eukaryota; kingdom Metazoa; phylum Chordata; class Lepidosauria; order Squamata; family Elapidae; genus Laticauda; species Laticauda colubrina. Next base: position 14,586,799 of record BLBF01000050.1, on the reverse strand, counting down.
CGGGCAGCCAGATTTATTCGCGTATAAGCCAACCCCCAAATTTTGGAAAAAAAAAAAGCGTTCACCATGGTATTTGGGGGTCGGCTTATATGCGAGTTTTTTCAAAAATCCTCATTTTGGGGCAGTTTTTAAAGGGTTGGCTTATATGTGAGATCGGCTTATATGCGAGTATATACAGTACATGGCACAATCTCATCAGTGTTATGCGACAGTCTCAAGGAAGCATCCATTAATCATCTATCATCCTGTCTTGCCACTTCACTGCTCCAGCTGGGGAGTTACACCAGTGTCTCAGTAGGTTGCGCTGCTTCTTCTCTTCATGTGAAGCTCTGTTGGGGCCTTGTACATCCACAGTGTCTATCAGGTTATGTCCTTGCCTCCATTCACCAGGCTCCATGTCCCCATTCCCTTGTTGATGGTCAACAAGTCTGTTCTGCAACACTGGGTAGCGGGTGCACATGAGATTGTGCAGGATGCAGCAAGCTTCCACGATGCTCCTCCCAGTCTTTGGGTGATGCTGCATGGTGGTGAGAAGTTTCTGGAACCTGTTGGCCAGGATGCCAAAGGCGTTCTCCACCACCCGTCTTGCCCTGGACAGCCTGTAGGTGAAGATCTTCTCTTCATGGGTGAGGTATCTTGAAATGTACGGCTTCATGAGTTAGGTTCTGAGGGAGAACGCATCATCATCAACAATGAAGTAGGGCACATCTTGTGTGTCACTGGATAGGAGGTCTGGATCTGGAAAACCCATGATGAGGTTGCATTCCAGCCCATCCTTGAGGTCACTTGAATTGTATACCTGGCCATCTGAAGCTGACCCGTTGCCTGAAGCATCAATGTAGATGAACTAGTAGTCAGCATCAACCATAGCAAAGAAGATGATACTGAAGAAGCCCTTGTAGTTGTAATAAGAGGACCCTGAGTTGGCTGGAGCTTTGCAGGCCACGCACTTCCCATCTATGGCTCCAACGGTGTGGGGAAAGTTTCACCTCTGATACCACTGTTCTGCAACTTTCCTCCAGCCTTCTTCAGTGGTGAGGCACTGGAGCTCCTCCACATATTCTTCAATGATGGCCTGCACCACTTCTCTGACCACTTTGCTGATGCTGTTGTGTGGCACCCTCCATGCATACTGCATGTTTCTGTATGTGGTTCCAGAGGCCAGGTGGTGCAGAGTCAGTGCCACCTTCAGTCCAGGTTCCAGGTTGGGATGGAAGTTGGTGCTAGGCTTGGTCAACGTGAGTCTCAGAGGCTCTACAAGTTCATCAAACATGTCTGGTGGCATCCTCATGAAGTGATGGAATGCATGAGGGTCTTCATTCCTCAGCTCCACCATCAACTGGTCATACAGTCCAAACTCCATTCTTCTCATGATCCATCCTCGGACCCACACAGCTCTTGGACGTCTCCTTCTTCTCCTTCTGTATTAAAGTTGAAACAGTCTGAACAGGTTTTGGTTTTGGTGATGAATGAGCGCACCTATCATACGGACTGTGTCATCATCCATGGTGGAGAACAATTGATGATGTGGAAGAGCAAGACCAAGGGTGAAGAGGTCTGTACACCATGGCTGCTGGACTCATATTGAGATCCAGATGATTTTCTCCCCCTTTTTATAGGAAATATCGGTTGTCCTCTTGGTGTCCTTCTACATACTCTGGCATACTCCAGACATCCTAAATATCCAAGATACATCCCAGATACAAACGTTTTGTCCATTTTACATCCTTTATATACGAGATGCATATGCTTACATCCTTTCTATTTCCGTGCTACTAACCCTGTGTTGACGTTCTGTGTACCTTTTGTTTCCTCCCTCTGTCCGTTTTCAGCTGCAGCGGATGTGAGTTGAGGGGATGGCCAGAGGATACAGAGAGGATACAGTGGACGTTTAATGGTTGATAACGGACATAGAATGTTTGTTGCCCGTATATGTCGTGGATGTACATCGTACGTGGTGGAAAGTTCAGCCGTTCACAAAGTTTTATGCAGCTCAAAACTTCTTGTGGGATATAATTGCAGTGGATGGATGCTCAACGGATAGAGCATATGAAACACGTATGCTGTGAGTACGCAATGGATGCATAGCGTTTTCCAATGGATGGCAAGCTTTTTTTAATGTTTTACATCCTCTTTGCATCTGTAAGTGCAGTGGGACCGGGCCTTTACTAGATAGTTTGACAGTGTTGTAGGAATTAGTCATTTAGCAGAATGATGGTATGAGAAAGAAACTGTCCTTATGTCTCGTTGTTGTCACATGCAGTACCCTATAGCGTTGTTTTGAGGTAGAGGCAAGGGTGGGTTTCTACCAATTCTGTCCACCTCTGTAGAACCGATAGCTCTGAAGAGTGGCAGACATAGAACCAGTTCTATGTCTGCTGATGTTTTTGCCCAACTGTCTTACCTGATCTTACCTGATCTTTAGATAAGGCTCTTACCTGATCTTTATTTCCTGATTTTTCAACTTTAGCTGCTGAACTGTCTCACAGCAGGCAGGGAAGCTCGTAAATCCCGAACCGGTAGGTAACCCTGTAGTATCCTACCCCTGGGTAGAAGTTGGAACAATTTATGTCCTGGATGTGAGGGGTCTGTAGATATTTTCACAGCCGTCTTTCTGGATCATGCAGTATACAGGTCCTCAGTAGAAGGCAGACTGGTAGTAATTGTTTTTTTTCTTAAGTTCAAACTATTAGTTGAAATCCATGTCTGTCTTGTTTGGTTGCAGACAGTTATAGACGTGCAGATGACAGACTCAATAATTCCTCTATAGAACTGTATCAGCAGCTCCTTGGGCAGTTTGAGCTTTCTGAGTTGGCACAGAAATAATATTCTTTGTTATGCTTTTTTGATGATGTATTTGGTGTTAGGTGTCCATTTTAAGACTTGAGATATTATAGAACCTAAAAGCCTGAAGGTTTCTACTGTTGATACTGTGTTGTAGTATTGTAAGAAGTTGTAATATAAGAGGGTGTTTTGTAAAACAGGAGTCTCTAACCTTGACAACTTTAAGACTTGTGGACTTCAACTCCCAGAATTCCTCAACCAGCTTTGGGAGTTCTTAAAAGATGTGTGAACTTCAACTCCAGAGTAATTCTCCAGCTGGCAATTGTCATGATTTTTTTTCCTCTGGAATACAGGCAGTCTTGTCTTACCACCACAATTGAATCCAAAATTTCTCTTGCTAGGCAAAGCAGTTGTTAAGGGAATTTGGCCCCATTTTATGAGATTTCTTGCCACAGTTGTTAAGTGAATCACTGAAATTATTAAGTTAGCAACACAGTTGTTAAGCAAACCTAGCTTCTTTAACTCCATTGACTTTGTTTATCAGAAGGTTCTAAAAGGTGACCACATGATCTGGGATACCGCAATGTGAGCCAGTTGTTGTGTGTCCAAATTTTTTATCATCTACCTAGGGAGATGCTGCAACAGCTATAATAGCAATAGCACTTAGACTTATATACCACTTTACAATGCTTTACAGCCTTCTCTAAGCTTTTTATAGAGTCAGCCTATTGCCCCCAACAATCTGGGTCCTCATTTTACCCACCTCGGAAGGATGGGAGGCTGAGTCAACCTTGAGCCTAGTGGGATTTTAACTGCTAAGTTGCAGGCAGTCAACAGAAGTAGCCTGCACTACTGCACTCTTACCACTGTGCCACCACCAAGTGTTAAGGATGGTCATAAGTCACTTTTTTTCAGTGCCATTATAACTTTGAATGATCCCTAAGTAAATGATCAAGGACTACTGTTCCCTGGCAAGGCTAACAGCAGGTTACAAGATTCTTCCCATGCTTTGCTACTCATTAGTTTGTTAATGCAAAAATACCTGTCAATAATTGTTCTGAAATTGTTTCATGTTATTTAATAATCATAGGACACCTTGCCTGAATTTCATTTCCCTTTGACCTCAAAGCTTATTATTCATCCCATGCCAGGAGTACACCTCAGACATTGGATGAAGTAAGTTATGGTTTACCATATCTCAGGCCATAATAAAGCTATTAGTCTTTTTTTAAGACTTCACAAGATGCAGTGCTGCTGTGGTTAGTTTATTCTTTCAGATAAATACCCAACTAACTTAAAAACAAAAAGAAATTTGAACAATTTTCAGTTTTCAACACAAGGAATGGACTAATTGAATAGAGATAGTCCTTGATTAATGGCCAGAAGTGATGACTGGAATTGTGGTCATAAGTTGTGTGGATCATTCAGTGGGTCATCATGTGACTGACCCAATTTTACAAAATTTCTTTACAACACTGTGGTGATTAAGCAAACCATTGTTTGCATTGTTTATGTAAATGCATTTCCAGGAATAAATCTATATCTAGCACTGTATCTCTCTCTCTCTTCTCTCTCTCTCTCTCTCTCTCCATTTCTATCTCTCTGTCTTTCTATCTTTATCTATCTACCTATCTACTACCTACCTACCTACCTACCTACCTACCTACCTACCTATCTATCTATCTATCTATCTATCTATCTATCTATCTATC
>BLBF01000050.1:14544041-14582293 GCA_015471245.1 Laticauda colubrina | reverse complement strand
TCTGTCTGTCTGTCTGTCTGTCTGTCTGTCTGTCTGTCTGTCTGTCTGTCTATCATTTGAGAACAGAACAGCCAAATCGATTCTAGACAGAGGTAATTCTGAAGGGATTTAGGAGATGAATTAGCCTTACAGGTAGTCCTCAATTTATGACCACTATTGAGCCCAAGATTTCTGTTGCGAAACAAGGCAGTTGTTTAGCAAGGCCCCATTTTACCACCTTTCTTGCCACCATTGTTAGGGGAATCACTGCCTGCTTCTAGTGCAAATGCAGAAGCAAGTTCACTCATCTGCTATTTCTGCAGCCTAGTTCTGAACAGTTCAAGGCCCAATAATGGGCTACGGCCCAGGGTGGGTGAATCATGCAACCATTAAATGAATCTAGCTTCCTCCATTGATTTTACTTGCTGGAAGCCAGTTGAGAATGTTTCAAATGGCGATCACATGACTCCAGAACACTATAACAGTCATAAGTACATGCCAGTTGCCAAGCGCCCAAATTTTGATCACATGACCTTGGGGATGCTGCAATAGTTGTATGTATAAACATTGTTCATAAGTTACTTTTTGCAGTGCCATTTTAATTTCGGATGGTCACTAAACAGATCATTGCAATTTAAGGGCTACCTTTAGGGGTTGTCACAAAGAAGAGGGAGTCAAGCTATTCTCCAAAGCACCTGAGGGTAGGACAAGAAGCAACGGATGAAAAGTAATCAAGGAGAGTAGCAACTTAGAACTAAAGAGAAATTTCCTGACAGTTAGAGCAATTAATCAGTGGAACAACTTGCCTCCGGAAGTTGTGAATGCTCCAACACTGGAAGTTTTTAAGAAGAGATTGGACAACCATTTGTCTGAAGTGGTGAAGGGTTTCCTGACTAGGCAGAGGGTTGGACTTAGAAGACCCCCAAGGTCCCTTCCAACTCTGTTTATCTATTCTATTCTATTTACTTAACTGAATTCAAATTATGTACTTTACCAGGTCATTTAAGGACTGAGTGACTGCCTATACACAAAACAATAAGCTTTGTTAAGGGCCTGTCACATAGGCCGACGAATGCAAAAAGTATGTAAAAAGGACACAGCGGATGAAAAAATGTTCCATCCGTTGTTATCCGCTCTCAAAAGTGCCCCAAATTTGCGTAAACAGAGCAGACAACAACGGAAGGGAATGGACTAGGGGAAGACGTAGCCAGGATGTTCAGCGGAAGCTCCAAGGAAGCCTAGTGGATGGAAGCAGATGGCACATCCGCAGGGCTTCTGGGGGAGCACAGCGAAGCGGACGTGCAGTGGAAGGAACAGATGCAGAGCGGATGCTGAGCGGATACAGCGGATGCATCACGGACGCCTAGCGGATGCAAAGCATTCACTGCGCATGCAGGGAGGATGCATTGCGTCAGCCCCGTGGATATAAAAGGATGCAGCTCGCAAGCAGGTCACCATTCAGAGGAAAGACCTTCTGCCAGACACATCTCCAGCCAACAACCATGGGGAAGAAGAGGAAGCCTGTGCCATCTTCTGCCAGTCCTGGCAAGAAGGACAGGGCCACCATCCCACCCCCTAACCCTGACTCTGCTTCTGCTGGGCCTTCTGCTGCTGGGGCTGACTCTGTTGGTGCTGGGGCTTCTGCTGGTGCTGCTCCTGGTGCTGGGGCTTCTGCTGGTGCTTACTCTGCTGGCACTGCTCCTGGTGCTGGTGCTTCTGCTGGTACTTACTCTGTTGGCGCTGCTCCTGATGCTGATGCTTCTGCTGGTGCTTACTCTGCTGGTGCTGCTCCTGGTGCTTCTGCTGGTGCTTACTCTGCTGGTGCTGCTCCTGGTGCTGGTGCTTCTGCTGGTGCTTACTCTGCTGGTGCTGCTCCTGGTCCTGCTGGTGCTGTTGGTCCTGCTAGTGCTCCTGGTCCTGCTGGTCCTGCTGGTGCTTACTCTGCTGCTGCTGATCCTGGTGCTGCTGGTGCTGCTGGTGCTGCTTTTGCTACTGCTGTTGTTGCTGCTGCTACTGCTGCTGGTGGTGTGGTGGAGCAGCCCCTAGAACCTCGAAGCCCCTCTGATGAGGTCCCAGAAGACCCTGCCAGAGGGAGGAAGAGGCATACGCGAGAACGGGAGAGGAGGCAATACTCCATCGAAGAGGAACATGAGGATGAGGTGCTCAAATGGCTGAGGGAGAACGAGTACCTCTGGCGGAAGGGACACAGGCTCTATCGAGACACCAAGAGGAAGCAGGTGGCTTGGAGAGAGAAGGCGGAGAGCCTGGGCTACACTTCGGAGGTCCTCCTCAGGTGGTGGAAGCACATGCACTCCTGGTACGGGAAGCTGCACTTCAAGAAGTCTGGCCAGACTGCAGTCAAGCTCACTGATCAGGAGACCTACGTGATGGCCAAGTGCAGCTTCTTGGAGGGTGAGATCCACCACTGAGGAGCAGCCCCTATGTCTCACCTCTCTCTCAGGCAGCCCACAGAGAGCCTGTCCTCTTCTGGCCAACAGTCAGCTCCTGTGTCCAGGCAGGTATCTGTGCAGCGTCCCACGATGGAGACCCCCCCGACAGCTGCACTCCCCGTGGCGGAGCACGTGGAGGAACCCCTGACACAGTGGGAGCAAGGAGAGAGCACTGCCACCAGAGACCAACCCACACCCACCCCAGCTCCACTTCCACAGAAAGCAGGCAGAGAGGCAGACCGGATGGACAGAGCCACACTGTCCTCTTGGAGATCAGGGACACCATCAAAAGAAATGTAGATCTCCTCTCTCAGCTGGTACACACTGACATACCATCCTCTAACAGAAAGCCCTTCCAGACCCTCAAGGACATGTCCAAATCACAGTACCAGGTGATAAAGGAGGGGATCACATGTCTTCTGAACAACCCTCCAGGCCCAGCTGAACCTCCTCCGACCCAGTCCAGGTCTGCTCCTCCACCCCAGGTGATGTCACAGCCCTTCCAAGGATTTCCACAGGCCCTCACCTACCAAGGCTACGGCTACCAGGAGGTCCAGCAGCACAGGCAGCCCTTCCCAGTCCAGGCACAGGATCATCGAACACCACCGATGCCACCGATGCCACCGATGCCACCGATGCCACCAATGCCACCAATGCCACCCATGCCACAGATGCTACCCATGCCTCACCTCGCTCACCTGCGGACCAGACAGCCCCACTACACTCCTCCTTCCTCCACCCCACAGCCAAGCCCGTCCTCAAAACATCTGTCATCGGTCTTGGGACTGACATCCCATGTCATGGAGGAAGGGGCTCTTAACATCACAGGACCAAGCCAGCTCTCTGAGAGCTTCCTCCACACACCGTCCCCTGTTGTCCTCTCGGAGCCAGGCACCCCAATGGCGCCTCAGACCAGCACTCCAGCAGCAGCCACCTCCACAGCACCTGGACCCTTCACCCCTGAGACTGTGGGCATGCCTCAGAGTGACTGAGAAGAGTGCCAGAGACTGGGTTGCTACCTGTTGATTTTATCTTTGCTTGGGACACTTTTCTTGGGTCATTTTGCTTTTACAGTTTGTTATCAATAAAGGTTATATTTCTTTACACACTTCGTTCATTTATTTTAGTAAATAAAATCTTGGTTGAAATGGTTTAGAAATGGTTTAAGCCTTTGCATGCTTGTGGGATGGGTAAGGATAGCAGTGGGATGGGCAGGAATACCTGTGGGATGGGTAATAGCTGTGGGATGGGTTAGGATAGCAGTGTGATGGGCAGGGATACCTGTGGGATGGGTAATAGCTGTGGGATGGGTTAGGATAGCAGTGGGATGGACAGGAAAACCTGTGGGATGGGTAATAGCTGTGGGATGGATTAGGATAGCAATGGGATGGACAGCATAGTGGGACTGTATGGTCCACCCTCCCAGGTGCCAAACCTATGGCCCTTTATTATCAATAATAATTTAATCATTCATCAACACATTTCAACATAAACACAACTCTTTCTTAAATGCCCTGTTCATTGTCGGGCCACTCAACATACATGGCACAATCTCATCAGTGTGATCTTCTTCTCTCGTGTCGCTACACTTTTCCCAGCCACTGTAGAACACTGTTGGTGTAGGTTGGTGTAGCGTGGTAGAAGGATTCGCAGGTAAACAGATACCTGACAGGGGCCGCGACGTTAACGCTCCTTCTATGGCCTGTGATGAGACAGGCTCAAGGAAGCATCCATTAAGCATCTACCATCCTGTCTTGCCACTCCACTGCTCCAGCTGGGGAGTTGCACCAGTGTTTCAGAAGGTTGCACTGCTTCTTCCCTTCATCTGAAGCACTGTTGGGGCCTTGCACATCCACAGTATCTATCAGGTTTCGCCCTTGCCTCCATTCACCAGGCTCCATGTCCCCATGGCCTTGTTGGTGGTCCACGAGCCTGTTCTTCAAAATTGAGTAGCGGGTTCGCATGAGATTGTGCAGGATGCAGCAAGCTTCCATGATGTTCCTCACGGTCTCTAGCCGATGCTGCATGGTGGTGAGTAGTACCTGGAACCTGTTGGCCAGGATGCCAAAGGCATTCTCCACCACCCGCCTTGCCCTGGACAACCTGTAGTTGAAGATCCTCTCTTCATGGATGAGGCTTCTGGAAGTGTAGGGCTTCATGAGGTAGGTTCTGAGGGAGAAGGCGTCATGCCCCATGATGAAGTAGGGCACATCTTGTGTGTCGTTGTGCAGGGGGTCTGGATCTGGGAAGCCCATGATGAGGTTGCGTTCCAGCCTCTCCTTGAGCTGACTGTCGTTGTATACCTGGGCATCTGAAGCTGACCCGTTGCCTGAAACATCGATGTACATGAACTTGTAGTCAGCATCGACCATGGTGAAGAGAATGATGCTGAAGAAGCCCTTGTGGTTGTGATAAGTGGACCCTGACTTGGCTGGAGCTTTGCAGGGCACGTGCTTCCCATCTATGGTTCCAACAGTGTGGGGAAAGTTCCACCTCTGATACCACTGCTCTGCAACTTTCTTCCAGCCTTCTTCAGTGGAGGGACACTGGAGGAGCTCCTCCAGGTATTCTTTGATGATGGCCTGCACCACTTCTCTGACCACAATGCTGATGGTGTTGTGTGGCACCCTCCAGGCTTACTCCATGCTCCTGTACGTGGTCCCAGAGGCCAGGTGGTGCAGAGTCAGTGCCACCTTGAGCCCAGGGTCCAGGCTGGGCCGGAAGTTGGTGTTTGCCTTGGTCAACCTGGGTCTCAGCCACTCCACAACTTTGTCAAACATGGCTGGCGGCATCCTCATGAAGTTCTGGAATGCACAAGAATCTTCGTTCCTCAGCTCCACCATTAGGTTTTTATACAGTCCGTACTCAGCTCTTCTCGCAATCCATCTTCGGACCCAGACATTTCTTGGACGCCTCCTTTTCTTCCCATAGAACAGGTGAAAGAGCCTGTAGAGGGCTTCACACTGCTGTAGAACGATGGTGGCTACCAAAAGGAGTGTGTGATGATCCACGTTGGAGATGACTGGATGCTGTGGAAGAGCAAGAGCCAGATGAGGGCTGAAGAGGTCTGCGCCACAGGGCTGCTGGACTGAAAGTGAGATCCAGGTGATTTTTCCCCCTGTTGATAGGAAATATAGATTTTCTGCTCGATGTCCTTTTGCATCCTCTCGGCATCCTACAGACATCCTAAATATCTGAGATACGTCCCCTATATGAACGTTTTTTCTGTTTTAATGCTTTGTATGCGAGCTGCATGCGCTTTCATCTTTTCTATGTCCGTGCTACTAGCGCTGCATGTCCGTTCTGTGTCCATTGGATACTTTTTCCGCTCAAAAAGTTTTGTGGAGCTCAAAACTTTTTGAGTGGATGAAATGTCAGTGGGCGGATGCTGGACAGATAGAGAATATGAAAAACGGACGCAGTGAGTACAGAACGGATGCATCGCGTTAACCAATGGATGGCAAGTGTTTCTCTCCGTTTTACATCCTCTTTCCATCCGTTGGTGCTGTGTGACATGGGCTTTAAATTTAATCTTTGATACTTTTTATACAGCTTAGCTTGATAAGTAATTCTTGGTTATTTTGTAACCAAAAACATTATGCAAGTAAAAAAAAAAAAGGAGATTAACTTATTCCACACTTTAAGAATATTCTGCAAAGCTGGATTTCCTTGTCACATCATATACTACATTGGCATTCACAGATGTTGGTTTGGAATCCATGCAACTATCTCTGTCATCTAACTGGTTCATTTCATTTCATGAAAACCACTTTTAATGAGTTTGAGTGCTTTCTAGACTGGGAAATTCTGGGAGTTGAAATCCACACATATTTAAGATACCAAGATTGTGAAACACTGCCTTAGAATTGTTCCTCCATACTTTCCCCAAGTGATCCTTTCAGAAGAAGACATTTCCTGGAAGGAGGGTGTATTGTATAGCTTGACATAATCACGCTTATCCTAATTGTTAGATCGCGGGAAAAAGGAGACTGGAGACCAGCATGACTTTCAGCTCTTTATTTGTTTCCTAGAATCAGTCTGACTGCGGAGCTGCAGCAGCGTATTTTATAAAGGCTGCTCGCGGCTCACGGGTAATGATGGCTCCTTGAATCTCCCATTGATAGGTGGGCCAATCACGGGCCGGCAATTGTTGACCAATCACCGTCGCTTAAGGCCGTGTCACACTGCGCAACGGATGCAAAAAGGACACAATGGAAGAGAAAAATGTTACATCCGTTGTATCCGTGCTCAAAAGGGGTGAAAATTTGCATAATTGGAGCGGACAACACGGATGTGGGGATGACGCAGGGCGGATGCAAAGCAGATGCAGAACGGAAGCCCAGCGGATGGAAGCGGATGGCGTGTCCGCTAGGCTTCCGGGGGGCCTCAGCGAAGCGGACACGGAACGGAAAAAGCAGATGCAGAACAGATGCACAGCGGATGAAGCGGATGCACAGCGGAAGCCTAATGGATGCCTGGTGTTAATTGTGCATGCGGGGGGGATGCATTGCGCAAGCCCCCCGGATATAAAGGGAAGCAGCTCGCACGTGGCCAGCATTCCGAGGAAAGACCTGCTGCTGGATACCTCGAGTTCTGGCCTGCATGTCTGCCTGCAAGCCTTGCTGCCAGCCTGCCTCCAAGCCTGCCTCCCAGCCTGCTTCCCAGCCTCCTGGGCAGCCTCCCTGCCAGGCTTGCTGCCAGCCTGCCTTCCAGCCTCCCTTCCAGCCTTGCTGGCAGCCTGCCTTCCAGCCTCCCTGCCAGCCTTGCTGCCAGTCTGCCTTCCAGCCTCCCTGCCAGCCAGTCTGTCTGCCAGCCTTGGTGCCTGCCTTCCTGCCAGCCTTCCTGCCAGGCTTCCTGCCAGGCTTCCTAACAGGCTTCCTGCCAGCCTTGGTGCCAGCCTTCCTGCCAGCCTTGGTGCCTGCCAGCCTTCCTGCAAGCCTACCTGCCAGCCAGCAACCCCACAACCATGGGGAAAAAGCGAAAGTCTCAGCAACCTGCCGCCATTCCTGGCAAGAGGGACAGGGCCACCTTCCCGCCCCATGTCCCTGACTCATCTTCTGCTGGGGCTTCTGCTGCTTGGGCTCGCTCTTCTGTTGCTGGAGCTTCTGCTGTAGCAGATCCTGGCAGTGGTGCTTCTGCTGCTTACTCTGCTGAAGCTGCTCCTGGTCCTGCTGGTCCTGCTGGTCCTGCTTGTTCTGCTCGTGCTCCTGGTCTTGCTGACCCTGCTGCTGGTGCTTACTCTGCTGCTGCTCATCCTGGTCTTGCTGCTGCTGCTGCTGCTTATGATCCTGCTGGTGATTATGCTGATGCTGATGATGCTGATTATGATCCTGCTGGTGATGCTGCTGCTGCTGCTGCTGTTGGTGTGGAGGAGCAGCCCCTACAACCTGGAAGCCCCTCTGATGAGGGCCCATCTGGTCCTGCCAAAGGGAGGAAGAGGCATATGCAACAACGGGAGAGGAGGCAGTATTACATTGAGGAAGCGCACGAGGATGAGGTGCTGGAGTGGCTGAGAGAGAATGACTATCTGTGTCGGAAGGGACACCGGCTATACAGGGACACCAAGCAGAAGCAGGCTGCTTGGAGAGAGAGGGCGGAGAGTCTGGGCTACACTTCGGAGGTGCTCCTCGGCTGGTGGAAGCACATGCACACCTGGTATGGGAAGCTGCACCGCAAAAAATCTGGCCAGGCCAGGGTTAAGCTGACGGACAGAGAGAACTATGTCATGGCCAAGGGCAGCTTCCTGGAAGGTGAGGTCCGCCACCGAGGAGCACCAGGAGCCCAAATCTCTACCCTCTCTCTCCGGCAGCCTGCTGGGAGCCAGTCCTCTGGCGGCCGAGAGTCAGTCCCTGTCTCCATGCAGGTATCTGTGGAGCGTGCCACTGCGGAGAAACCCAGGGCAGGTGTTGAAAGCATGGTGGAGAGCGATGAGGACTCCCTGGTGCGGTGGGAGAAAGGAGACATAGAGTCCACCGCTGCCGAAGCCGCATCGACCCACACCTCCGCCACCACAGTAAGGCAGAGAGCTGGACCGCAGGAGGGGCAGAGCCATAAGGTCCTGGTGGAGATCAGGGACACCATCCGCACCAGCATAGGTCTCCTCTCTCAGCTGGTCCCTATCAAATCCTCCTCATCCAACCGCAAGCCCTTCCTCAATTATGTGAACCAGACCCTCAAGGAGATGGCGGATCCCCAGTACCAGGTGGTGAAGGAGAGGATCACCACGCTGCTTAACAACCCTCCAGACCCAGAGGCACCTGCTCCCACCCAGTCCAGGTCTTCTCCTCCACCCCAGGTGATGTCCCTCCCATACCAAAGCTTCCCACAGCCCCTCACCTACCAGGGCTTCAGCTACCCGGAGGTCCAGCAGCACAGACAGCAGCCCTTACAGATGCAGGCACAGAGTCATCTGGCGACACCTCTGCCACCGGTTCCAATGATGCCACCGATGCCAACCACGACAGTCCTCACCCTGCTGAAGATCAGGCAGCCCCACTACACTGCTCCTTCCTCCATCCCACAGCCAAGCCCGGCCTCAGTACATCTGTCCTCAGTACTGGGGCTGACACCCCATGGCATGGAGGAAGGACCTCTCAGCATCACGGGGCTGAGCCAGCTGTCCGACACCTTCCTCAACACACCGTCCCCTGTTGTCCTCTCGGGGCTAGGCACTCCAATAACACCTCAGACTAGCACTGCACTAGCACCCACCTCCACAGCACCTGCTCCCTAACACCTTAGCCTGGGCATACATCTCCGAGTGACCAAGAGGAGTGCCAGAGACTGGCTGCCTGGATATTTGTGGACTTTATTTGGACACTTGACTTGGGTCATGTTTATTTTACAGCTTGTTATTAATAAAGTTTATCTTTGTTTCACACACTTGCTTCATTAATTTTTTTCTATAAAGTCTGGGTGGAAACTTTTAGAAATGGTTTAGCCTTTGCATGCTTGTGGGATGGGTTAAGATAGCAGTGGGATGAGAAGGGATACCTGTGGGATGGGTTAAGATAGCTGTGGGATGGGAAGGGATACCTTTGGGATGGGTTAAGATAGCTGTGGGATGGGAAGGGAAACTTGTGGGATGGGAAGGGATACCTGTGGGATGGGAAGGGATACCTGTGGGATGGACAGGGATTCCTATGAAATGGGTAATAGCTGTGGGATAGATAAACCTCCAGTGCAAGCATAGTGGGACTGTATGGTCCACCCTCCCAGGTGCCACCCCTATGGCCCTTCATTGTCAATTACAATGTAAGCATTGATCCACACATGTCAACATAAACACAACTCTTTGTTAAATGCCCTGTTCATTGTAGGCCAACCAAACATACATGGCACAATCTCATCCGTGTGATGAGACAGGCTGAAGGAAGCATCCATTAAGCATCTACCATCCTGTTTTGCCACTCCACCACTCCAGCTGGGGAGTTGCACCAGTGTTTCAGGAGGTTGAGCTGCTTCTTCGCCTCACGTGAGGCTCTGTTGGGCCCTTGCACATCCTCAGTGTCAATCAGGTTTCGCCCTTGCCTCCATTCCCCAGGCTCCATGTCCCCATTGCCTTGCTGGAGGTCCACGAGCCTGTTCTGCAAGACTGGGTAGCTGGTGCGCATGAGATTGTGCAGGATGCAGCAAGCTTCCACGATCCTCCTCATGGTCTCTGGGCGATGCTGCATGTTGGTGAGAAGTACCTGGAACCTGTTGGCCAGGATGCCAAAGACATTCTCTACCACCTGCCTTGCCCTGGACAGCCTGTAGTTGAAGATCCTCTCTTCATGGGTGAGGCATATGGAAGTGTAGGGGTTCATGCGGTAGGTTGTGAGGGAGAAGGCGTCATCCCCTACGATGAAGTAGGGCACATCTTGCATGTCATTGGGCAGCGGGTCTGGATCTGGGAAGCCCACCATGAGGTTGCTTTCCAGCCCCTCCTTGAGGTGACTGTCGTTGTATACCTGGGCATCTGAAAATGAGCCGTTGCCTGAAACATTGATGTACATGAACTTGTAGTCAGCATCGACCATAGCGAAGAGGATGATGCTGAAGAAACCCTTGTAGTTGTGATAAGAGGACCCTGAGTTGGCTGGAGCTTTGCAGGCTACGTGCTTGCCATCGATGGCTCCAACGGTGTGGGGGAAGTTCCACTTCTGATACTACTGCTCTGCAACTTTCTTCCATCCTTCTTCATTGGAGGGGCACTGGAGGAGCTCCTCCTTGTATTCTTCGATGATGGCCTGCACCACTTCTCTGACAACAAAGCTGATGGTGCTGGGTGGCACCCTCCAGCCATACTGCATGCTTCTGTAGGTGATCCCTGAGGCCAGGTGGCGCAGAGTGAGTGCCACCTTGAGCCCAGGTACCAGGCTGGGTGGGAAGTTGGTGTTTGTCTTGGTCAACCTGGGTGTCAGGTGCTGCACAACTTCATCAAACATGGCTGGAGGCATCATCATGAAGTTCTGGAACGCTCGAGGGTCTTCGCTCCTGAGTTCCACCATCAGCTTGTCGTAAAGTACGTACTGCGCTCTTGTGGCAAATCATCTTCGGAGCCAGACTTTTTATGGGTACTTCCTTTTCTTCCCGTAGTACTGTTCACAGAGACTGTAGATGGTTTTGCAGTGTTGCAGAAGGATGTTGGCTGCCGAAAGGATTTTGTCACAATCCACGGTGGACATGACTGGATGCTGTGGAAGAGGAAGAGGCAGATGAAGGCTGCAGAGGTCTGCACCTCTGGGCTGCTGGTCTGAAAATGCGATGCAGACGAGTTGCTCCCCGTTTTTATAGGCAGTATAGGTTTTCCGCTAGGCATCCTCTAGACATCCTTAATATCCGAGATAGGTCCCCTCTGCGAACATTTTTTCCGTTTTAAATGCTTTGTTTCCATTCTGCATCCGCTAGGCATGCGTTCTGCATCCGTTCCGCGTCTGTTCCGCATCCTCCTTGCGTCCGGGTGGATGTGAGTTGCACGGATTCGCAGCGGGTGCCTAGCGGATATAGTGGATGCGTAGCGGATGCGTAGCAGATGCATAGCGGATGCAGAACGGATGAACTGGATACATTTTCTGCGCAAAAGTTTTAAGCAGCCTAAAACTTTTGGAGCAGATGAAATGTCCATAAATCGATGCTGGACGGATAGAGAGGAAGTCAAACGGAGGCAGTGAGTACATCGCGTTTTCGAACGGATGGCAAGCTTTTTTGTCCGTTTTACATCCTCTTTGCATCCGTTGGTGCAGTGTGACAGGGGCTTTAAAAGCATGAATCATCTTTGAATATTAGTGGACCAATCAGAACAGGGTATTACAAGTATGCTAATATGTAACACCCCTCCCCACTTGGTTTAGCCCAACATACCTTACGTAGTCACGTAAGTAGGTGGGGCTTTTATGGTATCTACTTGACCTGTGCAGCTCAGTTGCGTTGTTGTCTTCGGCTGGTTCAGATGGGATCACTGTTTCTCCCATTCTTCTCCGTGGAACCTCCTGGAAGGTGGAGCAGCCATGCCACTCCCACCTGGCCTGGCTGGGCTAGTACAGTCGGCCCGGCTGCTCCTTTCTGGAATGGCTTCTTGATGTTTTTGCATTGCCTTTTCCTCTCTACCGAAGTCACTTCCAGGTAAGTAATTTTGGTTTCTTTCTGCGACAAATTGAGAATTTGTTTGGCGGTTTGTTGTTAGGTTTTGTTGTGGTGTTTCTTGTGCTAATGGAGGGTCTCCCCCTCCCCTCTTATTTGTGTTTGAGGGGTCTCGCCCCTCTCTGGTCTGATTAAAATTGTTACTGTTTAATGTTTGCTGTAGTTCTGGCATGTGTGTGTGTTTTTTTCCTTCGTATCTGGGTGTGTTAGTGTTTCTTTCTAATGTTCGTGATCTCAGTTGATCTATGTGTCTCCTCCAGCTTCTTCCATCCTTTGTTTCTAGTCTGTATGACTAGGATCCTGTTACTTGGGTTATTTTTGCTGGTACCTACAGTGGGTGCCCCGTGAGATTTTTTGCGTATACTAGGTCCCCTGTTCCAAATGTGCGGTGTTTGCTAGAGAAGTCTGCTGGTTTTTCAGGGCTGTAGGTGGGGTGTAATCTATCCAGGTGCGATCTTAATTTTCTGCCCATCAATGTTCTGCTGGGCTTTTATTTGCTGTGGAGTTAGGTGTGATGTGTTGTATAGTGAGCATTTTGTAGATTTTTTCTTTTATGTCCCCCGTATCTAGTTTCTCTATAGTCTCTTTAGTATACCGGACCATGCGTTCCACCCACCCATTTGTACTTGGATGATCCGGCACTGTCAAAGCATGCCTTATGCCGTGCTCGGTGATGAACTTTTCAAATGTCAATGCTGTGAACTGTGGTCCATTGTCTGAAACTACTAGGTCTGGCAACCCATGTTTTGCAAAAAGTCTCCTCAGCTGTCTGATGACGGCTTCTGTTGTTGTGGAGGTCATGACGGTTACTTCCAACCAATTTAAGTAAGCGTCTACTGTTATTAAAAATGTGTGTCCTTTTGTGGGCCCTGCGAAATCTATGTGTATTCTTGACCAGGGTCCCCTTGGTTTTTCCCAGTTGAAGACAGGTGCAACAGGGGGTGGAGGTCTGGATCATTGGCATTTCGTACACGTTTCCACCCATCTCCCAATATCCTTATCCATCCCTGGCCATCATACATAACTCCTGGCCAGGGATTTCATTCATACGATACCCGGGTATCTTTCATGCAAAATATCCAATACTTGTTCTTGTAATAGTTCCGGAATGACTACCCGGTCCTTCCATAGTATACAACCTTTTAACATTGAGAATTCAGTCTTTCTATTCCAGAATGGCTTAAAAGTCTCACCTGTCTCGTTTTCCAGCCACCCTTTTCTTACCCAGTTTAAAACACATGCCATCTTTTTGTCTCTTGTGGTTTCTTTCTCAATATCCACTGTGGTTAGGGGTAGGTTTGGGCCCACTGTGGTTAGGGGTAGGTGCGGGCCCACAGTGTGTCAGGAACATGGCTCTTTTTCTGTTGTCAGAGATTCTCTGTAGGTCATTGCTCTCAAGGAACATGAGGGATCTGTTGATGTACAATTCCCAGTCCTCCGTTGCTGGGTTGAATGGTGAATGGTCACCATCCCTGGGTTGCTGGGTTGAATGGTCTCCTTG
Source organism: Laticauda colubrina (assembly GCA_015471245.1). Lineage (NCBI taxonomy): Eukaryota > Metazoa > Chordata > Lepidosauria > Squamata > Elapidae > Laticauda > Laticauda colubrina. The sequence goes on along the minus strand of BLBF01000050.1, from coordinate 14,568,739 downwards.
TCTCAGGATCCCACCTTCATCACCAGTGTTAGATTGCAGGAAAAAGGAGACTGGAGATTAGCGTGACTTTCAGTTCTTTATTTGGTTCCTGGAATCAGTGTGACTGCAGAGCTGCGGCAGCCTATTTTATAGAGGCTGCTCGCGGCTCACGGCTCGTGGCCAATGATGGCTTCTTGAATCTCCTACTGTTAGGTGGGCCAATCATGGGCTGGCAATTGTTGACCAATCACCTTCGCTTAAAAGCACTAATCATATTTGAGTATTAGTGGACCAATCAGAACAGGGTATTTCAAATATGCTAAGATGTAACACTAATGTTACAGCTAAATGTCTGTGGAGATTTTCAGTCATCCAGGTCATAGTTGACTCAGCGTCAAAAGGCAGCTGGACTTTCTGGTTTTTCTTTGAAGACATTTTGCTTTTCATCCAAGAAGCATCTTCAGTTCTTACTAGAGGGTGGGGAATGGAAGAACTTATACTCCTTCCAGATAGCTGATAATTTGCATTATTTTAGAGAGTCATTGAGGCCACCTGGAGATTTATCTGTGTCCTCAGGGATACCCGAATAATGCAAAACAGCCACTTCATAAATTGCATGGCACAACATAGGAGAACAAACCCTCAGAACAAGATTCAATAGTCCATCTGCATTTAAATTTTGAAGACAGCCAAGTCTGCATTTTGGACAGAGAGGACTGCTGGTTTGAAAGAGATCAAAGAGGCCATCTAAGTCAAAACTGAACATCCCTCTCTTAACAGACGGGGAGGGATATAACATCATCTATCTCCAGTCTACAAGACAGTCCGTTCAACAGTTCCAAGAAAGCTTCACACCCATTTGCACCACTCAGGTGATCTTGATGACATAGATAAATCTCCCAGTAGGCTTATTGACTTGCTAAAAGCATGCAAATGATCAGCTATCTGCAAGGATTCCATTCCTCATCATCCAGTCAGATCTGAAGAAGTTTCTTGGATATAAAGCAAAACATCTTCAAAGAAAAACCAGAAAGTCCAGTTTCCTCTTGAAAAAGCACATTTGGGACACGTGACAGTCATATGTCTCCTAATGTCATCTAGTATGATGATGTTCCTTCCTGCCTTGTTCCCCCTACAGACATTTGGGCACACACAATCATCCAAGAAGTCTTTGTGCCCGTCCTTCTCTATCTCTTCTGAATATAGGAAGGAAGCCACCTTGCAATGAGAGACCTCTGGCCTGACCAACTTGTCAGAGCTCCATTTACATGGGTGCCAGCAGGGTGTGGTGGAGGAAGGAAAAGATGTCACAAGAGATAAGAAGCCATTTGTGAAATCATGCAAAGTGCGTATAATTGGCCAATAAACTTTCCATAATCTGTGCCATTTGCATGGTGGCACATGTGACCTTGTGGCTTCTGCTAAACACTTCACATTTAAATTAGATTTTTTAAAATCATGCTTTTATTATTTTTCATAAATAACCCAAGGCAATGAACATACATAATATTCCTTCCTCCTTTCTGCCCCCCTTTTTTTAACAATAACATCAACCCTGTGAGGTTGATTGGGCTGAAGAATAACCTTTCATGCTGAAAGTGGGACTAGAACTCTCAGTCTCCCGGTTGATTTATCCAAAGCCACCCAGCCATCTTTCATGCCAAAAGTGAGACTATAAAGTCTCCTGATTGATTGGCGCAAAGTTACCCAGCCAGCTTTCATGTCTAAAGTGAGACTACAACTCATAGTCTCCTGGTTTCTAGCCCAGCATTTGTGTTAATAATGTCAGCTTTTGTAGGATAGGAGTAGAAGGAAGTAAGCGTAGGATAAATGTAGGATAAGAGAAGAAGTAAGTAAGCCCAGAAGCTGATTCTTTATGTTAATTACTACTACCATTCTTCCTCATGCTTTTGAGGAACCTGCAATTAGTTGAGCTGCTATTTAAAAAAAAAAAAAAACCTGGTGTAGAAGCTACATTGACTGAAATCAGACAATACACAAAGACACAACATGTTAACAGAATGGTTTTGCACTGCCCACCCAGGGATTCACTACAAATATGGAGCACCGAGACATTTTTTTAATTGTATCCAAAAACCCACAGAGAATTCAAGTCTGAGATTCTTATTTATAATCTTGAGATTTTTTTTCTCGTCTGCCTTTTGCTGCCCTCTAGTGCCTCTCAGGCACCTCAATAACGAGAAGAAAGAAATAATCACTGCGGTTACACCACAAAAGTGACTCTCCCATCTTATCAAAGATATATCAACACTTTTGATCTTGCTTAAAAGCTAACACAAGAGTCAGAATCCATTTGTGGCCATCATGAATGTGATTTCTAAAATCTCTGCAGTAGATTCACGCATTTGATTGGAAATTGTAATATTTTTTCCAATGGTAAAAAATAATTAATAGAATAACAAGATTGGAAGAGACCTTAGAGGTGTTCTAGTCCAGTGACCAGGGAGCACTGGTAGTCCATGAGAAAATTTTGGTGGTCTGCAGAGAAATATCACCTCCAAAGCACCACTCAAGCAATTAATGTGTGGACTGTGAAGGATATGTGTTTGTGTTTATTTTCCTGGTCATAATGTATACTGATGATGGTGTTTGATTTTGTTCTATGAGGTGCAATGACAATAAACTAACTAATCCAGCTGAGCTGGCCATATGGCCCATGGGAACATAAGGTTTACATCGCTTGCATTGCAAATAACATGAGGTAGTGAAGGGAGGGAGGAAAGGGTCGGGGGGGGGGGGAAACTTGCCCCACGTGCCTCGTCAGGCCACTGAGCTGCTTCTTTCCACTTCTTTCTTCTGCTTTTGGCTGCACATAAGGAAAGCAGCAAAAGTATTTCTTTCTTTCCCCCAAACTCTGCCAGATATGAGTCTTTGGGACCCTGCAAGGCATCCTGCTCCAAGAGACTGTGCCAGTGCAACAAGTCTCACAAAGACTCACTTCTGGTGGAGTTTGGGGAAGAGAAAGGAAGACTTCTGCTGCTTTCCTTGCATGAAGCCAAGAGTCTCTCTCTCTCTTTCTCTCCCCCTGAAAATGGAGCTGGAGATGGTATCCTGTGATCCTAAATAAAAAATGATCAGTAGGAAAATGGGGTAGGGAATTTTCCTGCAGACTTTTTGGGGGATTTTTCCAGGGTCTCTGATCATCGGGATTTAAAACTATGAGTTTGGTGGTCCATGAGCTCAAAAGTTTGGCGACCCCTTTTCCCGTCCAACCCTTTGTTCAAACAGGAAATCCTGTGCTATTTCAAACAAATGGTTGTCCAATCTCTTCTTTAAAACTTCCAGGGATGGAGCATTCCCAATTTCTGGAGGAAGTTGTTCCACTGATTAATTGTTCTGTCAGGAAATGTATCCTTAGTTCTGGGTTGGTTCTCTTCTTGATTAGTTTCCACCCATTGTTTCTTGTCCTGCCCTCAGGAGCTTTGGAGAAGAGCTTGACTTCCTCTTCTTTGTGACAGTCCCTGAGATATTGGAACACTTCTATCATGTCCCCCTGTGAAAAAGGAACTTCACGAAGACAGTGGTGTCACTCAAGTAGGAAAAACCCAAAGGAACATCAGGCCAGCCATAATACAAACTTACATAGGAAAAAGATTCGAATAAAAGGTATTAAAGAATCCCTTTAGACAAAAGCCCAAGTAATTAAGAAAACTAGACAAATAAGAAAAAAAACCCTTACAAACACAGGACATGCAAAATAAGCAAAAGAAACAGACAAAAGAAACAAAAAATATATAAATTACAAAAGAGACAGACAGGAGATTGCCACAAAACAAATATTAAAAACCATTGTAAAGCTAAAAGAGATTAGGAAAAACTGATAATACAATCAAACCAGCCCGCAGAGTTTGCCTTCCGCACCCTGCGAAGTTTGTCCTCCGGCAGGAATAAAGACAAACTCTGACAGAATTTGAAACATTAAACACAAATACCAACATTCACACACAAAAAGGAGAAAAGGATATAAAAAACCAGGGACTTACCATATGATGGTATCTAGCCCAGGAACACAGACTTCTTGCTGTCCCTCGCCTTCCTGAAAAATAAAAAGATCCAGCTTTCAAGCAGTTGTCTATTGTCATTGTGCCGGAGCTCTCCCAGTGGGAAAATCGAATTCTCGAAGGAAAGGCATTTTGAAACCTTTTAACAATTGGTGACTACAAAGGCTTTCCAGCCAACCCTGACACCAGACCAGGCCCACGGATCCAAACCCAGCCGGCATGTGCCTTCTTTGTCCAGGAACAGCATCCACGGACCCAGCCCAGAAGGTATAGGGTAGTAAAGGGAGTCCTTGGGCTTTTCCGCTCAGCAGCTGCTTGCAAGCAGGTGAGTACTGCTTCAAATTTATAACCTCACTAGGTAGGAGAGTGGAAGCATGAGTGGACCAGGTGTCTGAGTGTGGGTTTTCTCTGCAGAAACAATGGGACCTCACCTCCTCCATGATTGCCAGCCCTACCCCAGCCAGCTGCTAGCTCAAACACAAGTTGTGACCGGCTGAATTTGGGAATGCAAGGGGTGATCACGTAGTGTGAGTCCTTCTGAAGGACGTTAGAAAAACCAAATGGGCTGCAAAAGGAACTGGTGTTAGGAAATAAATAAAAAGCAGGAAAAAGAATAGTCCTGGTGCATCCCACAAACAAAACCCTGCACATTTGGAAGGGGCCTGTAAGGGCTGCTGACAAACAAAATTGGAAATAGTTTGTCTAAAAAGCAGAGTAGGTCCTTCCAGATCCCCACCTTTAAGGGAGATCTGAAAACTGGCAGCTGAGTGTAGGGAGGGGCCCGTACTGGTGCTGCTAGGGGGCAGACGGTCCTCAGAGATCCCCATTTTTCAGGGGAGGTCTTCAAACTGACAGCTGAGTTTCCCTAAAAGAAAGGGGCCCGGACTCCATATGTAGGGAAACTGGAGTCCTTTCCAGACCATTTTTGTCTGAAAACTATGGCTGTAGCCCAGCTAAATCAAAGTAATCGCCACATCAGATAGGGAATATGGGAAGTTGTAGCTCGAGGGCAATGGAAGAGACCCCCTTGGATAAATTACTTGAGGCTTGGAATGAAAGGCAAGTGTCTGTCCTGACTGGAATGAATAAAAAAGAAGCAAAACGAATTTGCCAAAAGTGGGCTTTATTGCGAGATGACACGAGTAGACAAATTTGCCCGATAGCAGTATTTTAGATTATAAAACCCTGAAAGCACTTAGAACATGCATTAAACCCAGCCAAATACCCTATTGGTACTGCTGGGCTGAAATGGCTAGGACCAAAGACCTGACCTAGGGAAAAGATCAGAACAAACCTGAAACCCATTCCCTGGAAGGAAAGACTGAGGCACGGATTATGGCTCCCCTTTTAAGCAAATCAGTGCCAGGCAGAACTAGGGGACAATTAGAATACATTTTTACCCACACTCCCTTCTCTGCCTTGGATTTGGTCATCTGGAAAAAGGATACCCCAGCTTTCAGGGCTGATCCTCAAACAGTAATTCAAACTCTGAAATCTATCATAGAAAGCCATAATGTATCCTGGGGTGATATGACCCAGCTGCGACAAGTCTTTCTCACTAAAGATGAATTATTAAAACTATTTGAAAAAACAGACCAAATAGCTAAACTACCAAGTATCCCTCGACAGGGAGCCCCAGCCCGCATCGCATGGCCAATACATCGCCCTGACTGGGACTATAATGATACCAATTACTGGGATGAATACACAAGAGCAAAAAATAACTTACTAGAAGCTTTATAGGAAATAGGTAAAAAGCCTTTAAACTGGTCCGAATTCCAAAAAAACAACACAAAGAGAAAAGGAAAACACTGATGCCTTTTGGGTCCGCCTATTAGAAGTAGCTATTACATATGCCCATCTAGACCATAGCTGCCTGAAGGACCAAAGGATTTTAGCTTCAGCCTTTGTGGACCAATCCACCATGGATATCAAAGAACATTTCTACCGCTTCATCTCTAACTGGCCAACCTTAGAAATAGCAGAGTTGCGCAGGTCACTTATTTTGTGTATGATCAAAGTGACAAACTGAAAGAGGAGTAGAAAGATAGAAAGAGGTGGATAGAAAGACATGAGGACTTAAAAATGTTCGCTGTAATGCAACATGATGCCAGACAAACACCAGGTAGAACCCCCTATAATTCTGGGAAATGCTGGCATTGTGATTAAGCAGGATGGTCACAAGGCAAATGCCAGCATTGCTATAAGTGCGGACAGAAAGCAGACTAGAAACATGAAGCCAGGCAATAATCCAGTCCATTACACTGAACAACAAAACTTTAATCATCATGCACCACCCAGCGCTCCTTTTCCTCAGATAAATCATAACAATGGACCTCAATGGGAGCAAAGAAGAGAAAATGACCTGCCCCTTTCTTGATTTGAACATGAGAATGAGAACTCTGAATTCATGGCTACCTTTAACGGGCTGGCTATTCCCCTAAAAAATGGCCCTGAAGGGGAATCCATTGTGACCATTCATATGGGAGTTAAAAAAATACAATTGCTTAGTTGATAAGGGAGCCACCTCCTCATTAATGACTGAACCACTATATCAAGCTTCAGTGGCTGAAGGGGCTCAGGATAGCATAATGGGAGTGTTTGTGTGGGGGAAAATAATCCCTGAAGAATTTACCCACAATGTAACAGTAGAACTAGGACCTTTCACAGTAGACCATTCCTTCACTATTTGCCCCCAGTCTGTCTATCCCTACTAAGAAGGGATCTCCTATGTAAAATGGGAGCTACCACAACATGTGGCAAACAGGGGCTGCAATTGGAGACCTCAGGAAAAGGCACACACTAGACAATCATGCTGATAATTAGCAACACAGGGCTTCATGAAGATTTAAAAAGCCTGCCACTTTCCTTTTGGGGCTGAGATGCATCAGAAGTGGACTACTTAAAGGAGCAGCACCTGTTACTATCCAAGTGAAACATGGACCACCTCCACACGTGGCCCTCATATCACAAGTTCCCATACATATATTCCAGGCCCTGGGCATTACCCAAAACCTCCACGTGCCCTAATCTCTGACATCATCAGGAGCCATGAAGAGAGCAAACAAAGAGGTGAAAAACCTACTGGGCAAATTCTGTCAGCAGACACACCTCTCCTGGCCACAAGTGCTCCCAATTACCCTCTTTTATATCAGAACTAGACCAAGACAGGACATAGGTATTTCCCCCTTTGAGATCCTTTTTTGGTCCCCCGCCCCCGACACCCTCCAAGGCCTAGATCCTTATTCCCTTTGCTTAGATAGGGGGGATAGAGTTCTCTGTTCTTATCTTACAGCCCTGTAAAAGAGACTACAGACCCTCTGGACCCAGAGTGCGCTGACATAGACCTTATCCCTGGAAGAAGCTCTGCATCCATATGAGCAGGGAGATTGGGTGTGGAACAAGTTCTTCACCAGAACCTCACCTTTAAAACCCAGGTGGAAAGGACCGTACCAAGTCTTACTAACTACACACACTGCCATAAAGATTGTAGAACGAGACTCTTGGATACATTGACACACGCAAAGCTAGAAGTCATAGATCAAAGCCAAACTCCACCACAATCAATCCCACCCATCAAACTCAAGAAAAATCTGGACATAGATCAGTGGATGCTTGCAGCATTCTTCAACACCAATGAACCACAAAACCATGAGGAACCAAGTGCAAATATTGAATTGCACAAAATTGGACTCCCAGGTGCTGAACTATGAAACTCTTTTTTTTTTCTCTCACCTTCTCCATTTTTTTTCTTTTTCCTTTTTTCTTCATATTTTCTTTAACACAGAAGAGACTTTAAGTCATATCTTTTAGTAATTTTTGATACTTGACCTATACCTTTTTTTACATTGTTACCTTTTTTTTACATTGTACAAAAAGAAAAAGAGGGGGAGGGAAGAAAAGGAATCTAGCAATGGGAAACATGAAATGCAATATATAGTATGTATTATTATCTGTAACAATTGTAACGCTTGTAACACAAGCAGCTGTGTTCCTGGAACCAAAGCTTATCCCAGAAAAAGCAAATGTATGGGAATATTTAGCAAGAGAAATGCTCAACACCACTAACTTTTGCTTAGCAGGGGGAAAATCAGTCAAGGACATCTTAACCACATGCCTAAAGGTAGTGGCAACTAGGTCACTTAACATCATTAACTACACCAGATTTAGAAACCTTCCTGACTCCTACGAAAGCATTTTTAGCTGGGGCTACTCTACAAAAACCAAAGACCATACAAAGTAACCACCTCTGAGAGATGCTTTAATGTCACTGGGTGCAGCACACCTAGGGTCACAGAATACACCATTCTTAGCAATACAGAACAAAAATGCAATGACACAGAGACCATATCATTCTCATATAGTTACCTGAAGCTCCCACCAGGGTGGTTTTTCCTTTGTGGCTTAAAAGCCTACTCATACCTTCCTGCAAATGCCACCAATGGTCCCTGCACCTTGGGAAGGTTAACCATGCTTATGTCATCCTTACACAGACAACACAGGAGAGCCTTCCAAACCCTAGACTCAGACTGTGACTCCAAAGTCTCCCTTCTCACCAAAACAGAATATGTCTCACTGGTAATATCCCTGGTAGGCGTACCTGGATTGGCAGTGTGAAATTCAAGAAAATTGAACAGCCTAGCATGTACCCTAGCAAAAGGCTTGAATTTGACCTCCCATGCCCTGGATGCCCTTAACAGAGAACTTAGGGAGATCAAAGAAATCACCCTGGAGAATAGGGCAGTAATGGACTTCCTTCTCTTGAAGCATATCAGGACTTGTAGGGAGGGACATCCACTGCCTGAAAGAGCTAGCTCAGAATATTGGTCATGAGCAATCATTCCTGGACTTTTCATGGTTCTTCTCATGGATGCCAGATTTCCATTGGCTCAAAATCCTTATAACAACCATGGTCACCATTTGTGTCTTTGGAGCCCTCATGTGTTGCCTCTGTCGATGCATACCACCCTGCCTTAGCTGCCTCTCAGCTAAGATACTCTCAGATACTCACTTTATTAAGTAAAAAAAAATGAACCAAGTAAACTAAGTGTCTTAAGCAAAGCTAAACTTTCTTAGGTAAACTTTATGACTTTATTAAATAAGCAAAATGAACCAAGTAAATTGTATTAAGTGTGTTAAGCAAAGCTAAACTTTCTTAGGTAAACTTTATGACTGTACTAAATAAGCAAAATGAACCAAGTAATGTGTCTTAAGCAAAGATAAACTTAACAAGTAAACAACTCAGTCTCTGACACTATTCTCAGTCACTCTGAGTCATGTCCATGATCTCAGCCATGACGCGGGCAGGGTTGTGGAGGTGGCTGTGGCTTGAGTGCTGGTCTGAGGCACCATTGGGGTGCTTGGCCCCAAGAGTACAACAGGTGGTGGTGTGTTCAGGAAGTTATCCGAGAGCTGACTCAGTCCTGTGAGGTTGAGAGGTCCTTCATCAAGGACTTGAGATGTCAGGCCCAATACTGATGACAGATTGTCTGTTGATGGGCTTGGCTGTGGGGTGGAGGAAGGAGGAGTGTAGTGAGGCTGTCTGGTCTGCAGCTGGGTGAGGACTGGCATCTGTGGCATCTGATGAACCTGGGCCTAGACTGGGAAGTTCTCCTTGTGTTGTGGGAAGTCCTGGTAGTCGTAGCCTTGGTAGGTGAGGGGCTGTTGAAAGCCGTGGAAGGGCTGTGACAATGCCTGGGGTGGAGGAGCAGACCTGGACTGGGTAGGAGCAGCTTCAGCTGGGCCTTGAGGGTTGTGCAGAAGTGCTGTGATCTTCTGCTTAATCACCTGGTACTGGGCCTCAGGCAGGTCCCTCAGGGTCTGGCTCAGGAAGGTGATGAAGGTGTTCCTGCCTGAGGATGCTCTGTCCAAGTGGACCAGCTGAGAGAGAAGTTCTGTGCTGGTCTTCATTGTGTCCCTGATCTCCAACAGCACACTGTGGTCCTGGCTCTCCAGTCTGCCTCTCTGCCTGCATCCACTGGACCTGGGGGTGGGGGTGGGTTGGGTTCTGGTGGCTGCTGCTTCTTCCACCATTTGTGAGAGCAGGGCATTATCCTCCACGGGATCCTCCAAATCGACCAGCATGGGGAGTTCAGCTGTCGGGGGGGGGGGTCTCTGCTGTGGGACCCTCTGAAGACACCTGCCTGGACAGGGTAGCTGGCTCCTGGCTGGAAGAGGACTGGCTGTCTGTGGGCTGTCTGAAGGAGAGGGGTCTCAGAGGGGCTGCTCCTCGGTGGTGGATCTCACTCTCCAGGAAACTGCACTTGGCCATGATGTACATTCATGTTCAGTGAGCTTGACAGTGGCCTACCCAGATTTCCTGAGGTGTAGCTTGCCATACCAGATGTGCATGTGCTTCCACCATCCAAGGAGTACTTCTGCAGTGTGCCCCAGGCTCTCTGCCTTGTCTCTCCAAGTTGCCTGCTTCTTCTTGGTGTCCCGATACAGTCTGTGGCCCTTTCTCCAGAGGTACTCGTTCTCCCTCAGCCATTCCAGTACCTCATCCTCATGCTCCTCGGAAACGGTGTACTGTTTCCTCTCTCCCTTCTCCTTCCCTTGCCTCTTCCTCCCTCTGGCAGGGGCTTCAGCAAGGCCTTCAGGGGCTTGAGCATCAGGGCCTTCATGGGCTTGAGCAGCAGGGCCTTCAGAGGCTTGAGCAGCAGGGCCTTCAGGGGCTTGAGCAGCAGGGCCTTCAGGGGCTTGAGCAGCAGGGCCTTCAGCAGCAGGGCTTTGGGGGCCTTGGGACTGGTCCATCACAGCAGCAGCAGCAGCAGCAGCTTCAGAGTCAGTGCCAGGGGGTGGGATGCTGGTTCTGGCCTTCTTCACCTTGCCAGGGCTTGAACAAGTAGGCATGGGCTTCCTCTTCTTTGTCTGTTTGACGAACCATGGTGTTCCTGCAAGATGTATGTGGCAGCATGTCTTTCCCCTGTATGCTGACTGCGTGCGTGCTGCATCATTTTATATCCACGGAGCTGACGCAATTCATACTCCCCGCATGCTCAGTGAACGCTTTGCATCCGATATACATCCGCACAGCATCCCCTTACATAGGAAAAAGAATCGAATAAAAGGTATTTAAGAATCCCTTTAGACAAAGCCCAAGTAATTAAGAAAACCAGACAAATAAGAAAAGAAAACCCTTACAAACACAGGACATGCAAAATAAGCAAAAGAAACAGACAAAAGAAACAAAAAATATATAAATTACAAAAGAGACAGACAGGAGATTGCCACAAAACAAATATTAAAAACCATTGTAAAGCTAAAAGAGATTAGGAAAAACTGATAATACAATCAAACCACCCCGCAGAGTTTGCCTTCCGCACCCTGCGAAGTTTGTCCTCCAGCAGGAATAAAGACAAACTCTGACAGAATTTGAAACATTAAACACAAATACCAACATTCATACACAAAAAGGAGAAAAGGTAAAAAAAACTAGGGACCTACCATATGAAGGTAACTAGCCTAGGAACACAGACTTCTTGCTATCCCTCGCCTTCCTGAAAAATAAAAAGATCCAGCTTTCAAGCAGTTGTCTGTTGTCATTGTGCCGGGGCTCTCCCAGTGGGAAAATCGAATTCTTGAAGGAAAGGTATTTTGAAACCTTTCAACAACCCCTAGTCCTTTTCATTAAACCAGACACACCCAATTCCTGCAACCATTCTTCATATTTTAGCTTCCCTATCATCTTTCTTGCTCTTCTCTGCACTCTTTCTAGAGTCTCAACATTTTTTTTTTTTATAATGGCAACTAAAATTGGACTCAGTATTCCAACTGTGGTCTTACCAAAGCATTTTAAAGTGGGACTAACAAAGTTTACTAAAGTGCTACTAACTGATAAAGTTTTCATAATTTTCATGTGTGTCTGTGCATACATTTGAGCCTTGTTTACTTTTGGCTTAGGAATGTAGCAGACCTGACTGCTGATGGAAGAAATAGGCAGAATACAGATATTTCTATTTTTTTTTTAAAAAAAAAGATGTTTATTGAAGTAATTCAAAAGATATATGAATTTGATCTACAAAAACATATTCAACACTCTGAGCAAATACAATATGGTCCCAATCAACTATAATTAAGAGATACTGAGAAAGAGATGGTTTTGAAAATTTGTCATCATCCTAGATATTAATAAGTAAATCTTGAATTCAGTCTGAAATTACTCAGAATGTCCTAAATGTGCAGAAATAAAGGAGGGGAGAGAATAAGACTTTTAAATCAGTCAGAAGAAATTAAAACAATGCACAATCTAACTATAGCAATTACTGATTTTTGTAACAAAGGACCGACCTTACAGGGCTGTTGTTGTGGGGAAAATAGGAAGGGGAACAAGTATTGGATACGTTTGTTGCCTTGAATTATTTGTAAAACAAAAGAATAAAGGCAGGATACAAATAACATAAAAATAAATCCTCTGGAGTTCATTTGTTTGCAAAGTCAAGATCCAAAGGGATTATCAGTAAAACTTATTATCAGTCACTAAACACATGATTACCGACTTTAAAATTTACAATTATTCAGTGTGTGTGTGTGAGGAGGGGAGAGGGAGGGAGGGAAAAAGACAGAGAGAGTGGGGGAGGGAGGGAGGGAGAGGGAGAAAGAGAGGCAGTTTGTGCTTACTTGGCCAATATTAGTGGTTCACTTTTAAATAAGTGTGCAACAACTGAGATTTCGTAAACTTTTCTTCAACACTTGAAGTTTTTTTTTTTTTTTAAATCAAAATTTAATTTAAAAAAGAATGCTTTTGAAACCTTTTGACAATATAAATTTGGTTTACATTTGTGATTTGGAAAAGAAAACAAAGGTATCAGCAGTTCAATTAGATAGGATATGAGGACCCAGGCTGTTGTGGGGGCAATATGCTGACTCTGTAAACCACTTAAAGAGGGCTGTAAAGCACTTCTAAACAGTATACAAGTCTAAGTGCTATTGCTAGTGCCAGTGCTTTATAAAGGACCAACTATCTTGAGATAACTTGATTGGATTTGAAACCTCATTCCAGTACCATAAACCAGAATGCAACTGAATCTCACGAGATCCAAGAAATGTCCTTTTCAGACTTAATTAACAACTTTTTTAAAGTTGCTAATTGTTCTTTGAATCAAGGCTAATGCCAGAAATAGGAGCATTCAGTGCCAGTGGGAGCACTGAAGAAGTCAGATTTTCCAAAACAAAAAATAACAGTTTGGAATGGAGAAAAAACTAGTGAAGGAAATCACAGAATTCACACTAATTCACCATTTCATGAATTGGGCTGAAATTCAATTGTCAACATTTATTTGAAAAATTGATCATATTTGATCATTATCATTGTCAATTATGTCCAGCCCTCAGTCACTGAATGGATCAACAGTTTCCATGCCTTTCTGTCTCATGCAGCCTCCTTTGGCTCCACCGTGTCATCCCAGTGTCATCCTTCATAGTGTCCAACCAATGGGTATTAGGGTGACTCCTAATCATTTTTTCTGTGGATCACTCCCATCGTGATTTAATTTTCAAATTGAGTCAGCTTGCATGACATGGCCAAAGTATGATAGAGGGTTTTTTTTGGTGATCTTGGCTTTGATTGATTCTTTTGGTGAGGTTCAATCTAAGACTTCTTTGTGATTTTTACAGTTCATGGGATGCACGATTATCATTCAAATTCAATGAACCACAATTCAAAAACCCTCACCCTTCTCCTATCTGCCTTTTAGATATCTGAATTGTTTATGACTAATATTCTTGAGTTAGATGTGGACTTTGGTTCACTCTGATTCTGTCCTGGTTTTGATTTTCAGACAGTTATAGGCAGCCAAGTGATTTTTCTACCACTTGCTTGCAAACTTTCAGCAGGTTATGTTGTAGCATCATAGGTAGGGCACAACTTTTCTAGTGCCTTTGATAATGAAATATTGTCATCATCTGCTTTGAACTTTAATTTTGCCAAACAACTTCAGCATGGCTTGCTTGATTTCCTTGTTCCTCAAAGTGTAGATAATGGGGTTCATCAAAGGGAAGATCACTGTATGGAAAACAGCCACCACCTTATCAAAGGTGAATTCCTGAAAGGGACGGCAGTAGAGGTAAATGGCTGGGCCAAACATGATGATGATGATGTGGGTGATGCATATAGAGACAGCTTTACTCTTCCCTTTGTTGGAATTTGCTCTCATTTTGATCAGAAGGACCCCATAGGAAATGAGGAGAAGGATGAAACACATCAAGGTGGCCAAGCCACTGTTGAAGAACATGATGTATTCCAGTGCATCAGTGTCAGCGCAAGCCAACTTGATGATCTGAGTGACATCACAGAAAAAATTATTCAGTTCATTGGGCCCACAGAATGGCAGGGGAAGAATAAGAATTACCTGGATGATAGAATGCATGAATCCTATACACCAGGACGTCAGGACCAAAATGTAGCACACTGCTTTGCTGATGAGGCCGGTGTAGCGCAAAGGGTGACAAATGGCCACATAGCGATCAGTGGCCATGCCAACGAGAAGGATAACCTCAGAGCCTCCTAACAAATGAAGAAAGAAGATCTGGAGGATGCAGCCCTTTTAGGAGATAGTCTTGTGGCTGGAGAAGAAGTCAGCCAGCATCTTGGGAGGGGTGATGGAGCAGTAGCAGAAGTCCAGAAAAGCCAGGTTGGCCAAGAAGAAGTACATGGGAGAGTTCAGCTGAGGTTCTTTCTGGATGGACAGGATGATGAGAAAGTTTCCTGGCAGGATCACACAATAAAAGAGGAGAAAGAGGGCAAATTGGATTTCTCTGGTCTGGGAGAGGCCCAGCAGGATAAACTCTTCCACCATGGATTGGTTTTTTTGGAGCATCTTGTATTGGCCTGTTTCTGTATGTGATGCACAGAAAGGAGAAGAAAGAGAATAATTGCAGATCATGTTATAATACCTATTTGTCAATCAGATGATAAGGGAAGAGCCAGAGAGCCAGAAAGATAGGTTTCATGTGGCATATAGCCTGTAATGTGCTGTAGTCATGTTGCACTAACTCACAACAACCAACAGTTACATTTTCTGGAATTTTGCAAGCCAATTGAGAGCATAGCTGAGCTGCTGTGCCAATCATATATACCACATATGATGGCACAGTGTAGGGTGGCAACAATGGAAATGGGAAAACTGATCTTAACCATTTAGTAAAACAACACTGCATGCCCCCAAGTGAATCTCCTCCACTTCTTCTCATGTTGTCAAAGAATTGTGCAGCAATTCTTGGTGAAGCTGTAGACACTTTTAATCTAGGTAGAATCATTTGCATTTGCAAATTAAACTACCACCATCATTTTGAGGACTGCAAATCAAATGAAATGGTCATGCAATTAATTACTTTTTGACATTCTTGATTGGAACAACCGAAAAAAGATTGTGACCATTTCAAATTTATAGTAAAACTTAGATTTTATGACCAGCCCTTAACAGAACAAGAATTACCTAATAACCACTTTTAATTATGTTGATGGATCAGGGAGTAAAAAGATTCAGCAATAGCCTTGTATGATTTTCAGATAGCATATTAATCAATTAAGATGAATGCTGTTTCTCCAAGCAGAGTGGTACGGTAGGCTAGAGGTGGAACTCTCACTTCATAATCAGGAGGCTGTGAGTTTGATCCTAGGTAGAGGCAGATATTTCTCTTTCTGTGCACAATGAGAATATATCTGCTGAACAAAACTCTGCATTGGCAACAGGAAGGGCATCTGGCCACCAAACACTCAACTCTATTCAGTTGCCCAGACTCCACCCTGCAAGGGATTATGGAGTCATTAAAAGGAGATGAATGCCATTTCCCGAACCATTTCCCTTTCTTTTTTTCTTTTTGTAAACTTTTTAAAATTTTATTTAAAGTACATATAATTCATCTTCCATTTAACGGTGTGTCGTGTGGGTACAAGTGTCTTGTGCAATAACAATTGAAATATACATCCAAGTTCATTACTTTGGTATTAATTCTCTATTCTTATTTTATTCTTATCTTATTAATCTATATAATATCTCTACTACTATAACACTCCTTGACATTAAAATTATTTTCTGTGTTTCACTAATTTATTAGCTATTTGTAGTTTTCATATTTTTTCTCTATACATCGATAAAATAGTTCCCATATATCATAATATTCAGTTTGTTCCTTCTCATTAATTGCAAGTGTTAATTATTCATTTCTACACATTCTAATATTTTTCTAATCACATTGTCATCAGTAGGAATCTTTTCACTTTTCCAATTTTGAGCAAGTACAATTCTAGCTACAGTTAATACATGAATAATCAAACATACATTCTCTTTACTGTAAGTTTCCGGTAAGATCCCCAACAAAAATATTTCAGGTTTTAAGTCAATATGCTGTTGTATGATCTTTTTTCAATCACGTATGTATTTTTGTCCAATATTTTTAACTTCTACACATGTCCACTATATATGATAATATGATCGAGATTTGTTGGCATTTCCAACATTTAGCTGATTTATCTTGAAACATTCTTGCCAATCTTGCCAGTGCTAAATGCATCTAAAACATTTTATATAAGTTTTCTTTTTATGCAGTTGACATTGTTAACTTATCATTTTTATCCCACAGCTTCTTCCATTTATCTAATTCTATTGTATAACCACAAAACCACATATTTTTGCCCATGCTATCATTGCCTCCTTCACTTATCCTCTTCTAATCTAATGCCCAGCAATTAATTATACATTTTTAAAAATCAATCTTTCTTCTGTTCCAGTTATTATCTTATCCAGTTCTGTCAATTCTCCATAGAAACCACATAATTAGCAATTCCCTTTCTGGGAGAGGCCCAGCAGGACAAACTCTTCCACAATGGATTGACTGTTTAATCCTAAAGGCCCGATCCCACTGCACTTACGGATGCAAAAAAGGATGTAAAACTTTTAAAAAAGCTTGCCATCCATTGGAAAACGCTATGCATCTGTTGTGTACTCACTTCATACGTGTTTTATACGCTCTATCCCTTGAGCATCCGTCCATTGCAATTTCATCCATGCAAGAAGTTTTGAGCTGCACAAAACTTTGTGAATGAATGAACTTTCCGCCGTGTACAATGTACATCCGTGACATACATGGGCAACAAACGTTCTATGTCCGTTATCATCCATTAAACGTCCACTGTATCCTCTCTGCATCCTCTGGCCATCCCCTCAACTCACATCTGCTGCAGCAGAAAACAGAAAGAGGGAGGAAATAAAAGGTACACGGAACATCTACATAGCATTAGCAGCACGGAAATAGAAAGAATGTAAGCATATGCATCTCGTATGTAAAGTATTAAAAATGGACAAAACATTTGTATCTGGGATGTATCTCGTATATTTAGGATGTCTGGAGTATGTCTAGAGTATGTAGAAGGACACCTAGCGGACAACCAATATTTTCTATGAAAAGGGGGAGAAAATCATCTGGATCTCAGTATGAGTCCAGCAGCCATGGTGTATAGACCAATTTACCCTTGGTCTTGGTCTTCAACATCATCAATTGTTCTCCCCCATGGATGATGACACAGTCTGTATGAGAGCTGCACTCATTCATCACCAGAACCAAAACCAGTTAAGACTGTATCAAATTTTACACAGAAGGAGAAGAAGGAGATGTCCAAGAGCTGTGTGAGTCCGAGGATGGATCATGAGAAGAATGGAGTTTGGACTGTATGACCAGTTGATGGTGGAGCTGAGGAATGAAGACCCTGGTGCATTCCATCACTTCATAAGGATCCCAAAGCCATGTTTGACGGACTTGTACAGCATCTGAGACCCAGGTTGACCAAGCCTAACACCAACTTCCATCCCAACCTGGACCCTGGACTGAAGGTGGCACTGACTCTGTGGCACCTGGCCTCTGGAACCACATACAGAAACATGCAGTATGCATGGAGGGTGCCACACAACAGCATCAGAAAAGTGGTCAGAGAAGTGGTGCAGGGCATCATTGAAGAATATGTGGAGGAGCTCCTCAAGTGCCCCACCACTGAACAAGGCTGGAGAAAACTTACATAAGAGTGGTATCAGAGGTGGAACTTTCCCCACACCGTTGGAGCCATAGATTGAAAGCACGTGGCCTGCAAAGCTCCAGCCAACTCAGGGTCTACTTGTTACAACTACAAGGGCTTCTTCAGTATCATCCTCTTTGCTATGGTTGATGTACTACAAGTTCATGTACATCGATGCTTCGGGCAACGGGTCAGCTTCAGATGCCCAGGTATACAATGCAAGTGACCTCAAGGATGGGCTGGAATGCAACCTCATCATGGGTTTTCCAGGTCCAGACCCTCTACCCAATGACACACAAGATCTGCCCTACTTCATCATTGGTGATGACATGTTCTTCCTCAGAACCTACCTCATGAAGCCGTACAGTTCAAGATACCTCACCCATGAAGAGAGGATCTTCAACTACACGCTGTACAGGGCAAGACGGGTGGTGGAGAACTCCTTTGGCATCCTGGCCAACAGGTTCCAGATACTTCTCACCACCATACAGCATACCCAGAGACTGTGAGGAGCATCGTGGAAGCTTGCTGCATCCTGCACAATCTCATGCGCACCCGCTACCCAGTGTTGCAGAACAGACTTGTCAACCGTCAACAAGGGAATGGGAACTTGGAACCTGGTGAATGGAGGCAAGGACGTAACCTGATAGATACTATGGATGTACAAGGCCCCAATAGAGTTTCACATGAAGGAAAGAAGCAGCGCAACCTACTGAGACACTTGTGCAACTCCCCAGCTGGAGTAGTGGAGTGGCAAGACAGGATGATAGATGCTTAATGGATGCTTCCTTGAGGCTGTCGCATAACACTGATGAGATTGTGCCATGTATGTTGAGTGGTCCTACAATGAATAGGGCATTAATAAAGAGCTTTGTTTATTTTAAAATGTGTTGATCAATGAATAAATTGTTATTGATAATGAAGGTCCATATGTGTGGCAGCTGGGATGGTGGACCATACAGTCCCACTATGGCTGCACTGGAGCTTTATCTATCCCACAACTATCCTTATCTATCCCACAAGCATGCAAAGGCTTAACCATTTTTTCAAAGTTTTCACCAACACTTTATTAAGTAAAAAAAAAAAGAACCAAGTAAACTAAGTGTGTTAAGCAAAGATAACCTTTATTAACTTTCTTTGGTAAACTTTATGACTTTATTAAATAAGCAAAATGAACCAAGTAACTGTATTAAGTATGTTAAGCAAAGATAACATTTATTAACTTTCTTAAAAGGCCCGGTCCCACTGGCCGATGGACGCAAAACGTATGCATAAAGGACACAGTGGACGGGCAAAATTTCGGGGGTGGATCCATCCATTGTCATCTGCTCCAAAAAGTGGCAAAAATTTGCATAAACAGAATTGAAAAGAATAGAAAAGAAAGGAGGTGGATAGTATGTAGCGGGGAGGTTAAACGGATGTTCATAGAAAGCCTTGCGGATGAAAGCAGATGGAAGCGGATGACACCTCCGAAGGGATTCCGGGGGATAATTACGAAGTGGATGCATAGCGGATGAAGCGGATGCATCATGTACACCTAAAGGAAAGAAAGGGGACGCTGCATGGATGTATATCGGATGCAAACCGTTCACTGCACATCCTTTCTATTTCCGTGCTACGAACGATGTACAGATGTTCCATGTACCTTTTCTTTCCTCCCTCTTTCCATTTTCAGCTGCAGTGGATGTGAGTTGTGAGGATGCCCAGAGGATGCAGATAGGATACAGCAGACATTAAACGAATGATAAATGGACATAGAACATTTATTGCCCGTATGTTGGGATTTACATTGTACACGGTGGAAAGTTCATCCTTTCACAAAGTTTTGTGTAGCTGAAAACTTTTTGCACAGATGAAGTCGCAGTGGACGGATGCTCAACGGATAGAGTGTATGAAACATGTATGCAGTGAGTACACAATGGATGCATAGCATTTTCGAACTGATGTCAAGCTTTTTTTAACATTTTATATCCTCTTTGCATCTGTAAGTGCAGTGGGACCGGGCCTGAAAATTAGGTTAACTTTATGGCTTTATTAAATAAGCAAAATGAACCAAGTAAACTGTATTAAGTGTCTTAAGCAAAGATAAACTTTTAAAGGTAAACTTTATGACTATATTAAATAAGCAAAATGAACCAAGTAAAGTGTCGTAAGCAAAGATAAACTTAACAAGTAAATAACTCAGTCTCTGACACTATTCTCAGTCACTCTGAGTCATGTCCCTGGTCTCAGCTGTTAAGCGGGAAGGGACTGTGGAGGTGGCTGTGGCTTGAGTGCTGGTCTGAGGCACTATTGGGGTGCTTGGCCCCAAGAGTACAACAGGTGGTGGTGTGTTCAGGAAGCTATCCGTGAGCTGACTCAATCCCATGAGGTTGAGAGGCTCTTCATCAGGGACTTGAGATGTCAGGCCCAATACTGATGACAGATTGTCCATTGACGGGCTTGGCTGTGGGGTGGAAGAAGGGTTGGGAGGAGTGTAGTGGGGCTATCTGGTCTTCAGCTGGTTGAGGACTGGCGTCTGTGGTGTCCGATGAACCTGGGCCTGGACTGGGAAGTTCTGCTTGTGCTGTGGGAAGTTCCGGTAGTCATAGCCTTGGGAGGTGAGGGGTTGTTGAAAGCCGTGGAAGGGCTGTGACATCGCCTGGGGTGGAGGAGCAGACCTGCACTGGGTAGGAGCAGCTTCAGCTGGGCCTTTAGGGTTGTTCAGAAGTTCTGTGATCTTCTGCTTCATCACTTGGTACTGGGCCTCAGGCAGGTCCCTCAGGGTCTGGTTCACGTAGATGATGAAGGTGTTTCGGCCCGAGGATGCTCTGTCCAAGTGGACCAGCTGAGAGAGAAGTTCTGTGCTGGTCTTCATAGTGTCCCTGATCTCCAACAGCACACTGTGGTCCTGGCTCTCCCGTCTGCCTCTCTGCCTGCATCCTCTGGAGCTGGGGGTGGGGGTGGGTTGGGTTCTGGTGGCTGCTGCTTCTTCCTCTATTTGTGACAGCAGGGCGTCATCCTCCACGGGATCCTCCATGTCCACTGGCATAGGGAGTGAAGCTGTCGGGCGGGGTGTCTGTTGTGGGACCCTCTGAAGACACCTGCCTGGACAGGGTAGCTGGCTCCTGGCTGGAAGAAGACTGGCTGTCTGTGCGCTGTCTGAGGGAGAGGGATCTCAGAAGGGCTGTTCCTCTGTGGCAGATCTCACCCTCCAGGAAGCTGCCCTTGGCCATGACATACATCTCCCGGTCAGTGAGCTTGACAGCGGCCTGCCTGGATTTCTTGATGTGTAGCTTGCCATACCAGGTGTGCATGTTCTTCCACCATCCAAGGAGTACTTCTGCAGTGTACCCCAGGCTCTCTGCCTTGTCTCTCCAAGCTGGCTGCTTCTTCTTGGTGTCGCGATACAATCTGTGGCCCTTTCTGCAGAGGTACTCGTTCTCCCTCAGCCATTCCAGCACTTCATCCTCATGCTCCTCAGAACGGTGTACTGTTTCCTCTCTCCCTTCCCCTTCCCTTGCCTCTTCCTCCCTCTGGTAGGGGCTTCAGCAGGGCCTTCAGGGGCTTCAGCATCAGGGCCCTCTGGAGATTGTTCAGGGCCTTCAGGAGCTTGAGCAGCAGGGCCTTCAGCAGCAGGGGTTTGAGGGGCTTGAGGGCCTTGGGGCTGGTCCACCACAGCAGCATCAGCATCAGCTGCAGCTTCAGAGTCAGTGCCAGGGGGTGGGATGCTGGTTCTGCTTTTCTTCACCTTGCCAGGGCTTGAACGAGTAGGCACGGGCTTCCTCTTCTTGTCTGACTGACAAAGCATGGTGTTCCTGCAAGATGTATCTGGGAACACGTCTTTCCTCTGTATGCTGATTACGTGCGTGCTGCATCCTTTTATATCCATGGAGCTGACACAATTCATACTCCCGGCATGCACAGTGAATGCTTCGCATCCGATATACTTCCGCGCGGCATCCCTTTGTTTCCTATAGGCGTCCATGATGCATCTGCTTCCTCCACTATGCATCTGCCCCTTCCGCTATGCGTCTGCTTCGAAATTCTTCCCCAGAACCCCTTCGGAGGTGTCATCCGTTTCCATCCACTTTCATCCACTAGGCTTCCTATGAACATCTGTTTAACATCCCCGCTACATACTACCCACGTCCATTCTTTTCTGTTCTTTTCCATTCTGTTTATGCAAATTTTTGCCACTTTTTGGAGCAGATGACAATGGATGGAACCACCCCCGAAATTTTGCTTATCCGCTATGTCTTTTATGCATACGTTTTGCATCCATTGGCCAGTGGGACCGGGCCTTTAAACGTTTAGCAGAACAACACTGCATGCCATTGCCTGATTGAATCATATGTTTTCTCCTCCCCTAACTGCAATGTTCTCAAGAAATTGGGCAGCAATTTTCCTGATGAAGTCGGAAACTTGTAGTTTTTTAAATACATATAAATATATTTAGCAATTAAATGTACAGCAGCCTTTGTAATCCAACAGAAAAAGAACATAAGATACAGGAACACAGGAGTGTCATGAGGTAAATCTAAAACTGTACAGGCAGTCCTCAATTTATAGCAGTTCATATAGGGACTATACAAAATTACAGTGGCATTGAAAAATGGGACTCATGATCGTTCCTCACACTTATGACCATTGCGGCATCCCTCCCTCCATGGTCACACGATCAAAATTTAGGCACTTGGCAACTGATTCATATTTATGATGGTTGCAGTGTCCTGGGGTCATGTGATCGCCTTTTGCAAATTTCTGACAAGTACAGTCAACAGGGGAGCCAGATTCACTTAACATTCATGTTACCAATTTAACAAGGGTGGTGATTCATTTAATGACTGTCACAAGAAAGGTGGTAAAATGAAGCAAAACTCACTTAACAAATGTCTCACTAACAACAGAAATATTGGGCTCAGTTGTGGTTGTAAATCGAGGACTATCTGTATACAGAATATACAGAAGGAAAAAAAGGTGGGGGTGGGAAGGAAAACTTTATACTTTATAGCAACCAGTCATAGTGTAGATTGACTCATGCATGAGTCAACACTGTCTAAACAATCAACTAAAATTATATATTCTGACCTACTGTACACGTTACTGTCCCAGTTACTAAATTCAGTATCCTAACAATATCCAACAAAGTTTGCTTCCTGTGGTCCAGTTGCAAATTTCAATAAGCTCTTAGGATGTTTTGATGGTGGGCCTACAAACTGAAGTTTCCCCCCGAAAAGGCAGTGGCAGGGATGTAATTGCAAATGCTGAATCAAAAGCCAAGAGAGCAGTGATGGGATTCAAAAATATTTACTACTGATTTTGTGGGTGTGGCTTGGTGGGTGTGGTACAGCTTGGTGGCCGTGGCTTGTTAGACGAAGTCTACCAATAAGACTTCCCCATTCCCTCCCCACTCCACTAACCTGCTTTCCAGCTCCGTTCTCCTGTGCATGGCATCCAAATAAAGGGCCTTTCACGTAGGCCGACGGATGCAAAAAGTATGTAAAAAGGACACAGCAGACAAGAAAATGTTCCATCCATTGTTATCTGCTCTCAAAAGTGCCCCAAATTTGCATAAGCAGAGCAGACAACAACAGAAAGGAATAAACAGGGGGAGGACGTAGCCAGGATGGAAAGCAGATGCTCCACGGAAGCCTAGCAGATGGAAGCGGATGGAAGCGGATGGCACATTGGTAGGGCTTCTGGGGGAGCACAGCAAAGCAGACGCGTAGCAGAAGGAACGGATGCAGAGCGGATGCCAAGCAGATACAACGGATGCAGAGCGACACCAAGCGGATGCCTAGTGGATGCCTAGCAGATGCAAAGCGTTCAATGCCCATGCGGGGAGGATGCATTGCGTCAGCCCCGTGGATATAAAAGGATGCAGCTTGCAAGCAGGTCACCATTCAGAGGAAAGACCTGCTGCCAGACACATCTCCAGCCAACAACCATGTGGAAGAAGAGGAAGCCTGTGCCATCTGCTGCCAGCCCTGGCAAGAAGGAGAGGGCCACCATCCCACCCCCTGGCCCTGACTCTGCTTCTGCTGGGGCTTCTGCTGCTTGGGCTGACTCTGCTGGTGCTGCTCCTGGTGCTGGGGCTTCTGCTGGTGCTTACTCTGCTGGTGATGCTCCTGGTGCTGGTGCTTCTGCTGGTGCTTACTCTGCTGGTGCTGCTCCTGGTGCTGGTGCTTCTGCTGGTGCTTACTCTGCTGGTGCTGCTCCTGGTCCTGCTGGAGCTCCTGGTCCTGCTGGTGCTGCTGGTGCTTATTCTGCTGATGATGATCGTGGTGCTGCTGGTGCTGCTGGTGCTGTTGGTGCTGTTGGTGCTGCTGGTCCTGCTGGTCTGCTTTTGCTGCTACTGTTGTTGTTGCTGCTGCTGCTAATGGTGGTGTAGTGGAGTAGCCCCAAGAACCTCGAAGCCCCTCTGATGAGGTCCCAGAAGGCCCTGCCAGAGGGAGGAAGAGGAATATGCGAGAATGGGAGAGGAGGCAATACTCCATCGAAGAGGAACATGAGGATGAGATGCTCGAATGGCTGAGGGAGAACGAGTACCTATGGCAGAAGGGACACAGGCTCTATTGAGACACCAAGAGGAAGCAGGCAGCTTGGAAAGAGAAGGCGGAGAACATGGGATACACTTTGGAGGTCCTCCTCGGGTGGTGGAAGCACATGCACACCTGGTATGGGAAGCTGCACCTCAAGAAGTCTGG
>BLBF01000050.1:14508788-14524041 GCA_015471245.1 Laticauda colubrina | reverse complement strand
CTCATTAATTCCTGAACCACCATATAAAGCTTCAGTGGCTGAAGGGGCTTGGGATAACATAATGGGAGTGGGGGGAAAATCATCCCTGTAGAATTTATCCACAACATACCAGTAGAACTAGGACCTTACACAATAGACCATGAATTCACTATTTGCCCCCAGTCGCCACTATCCCTACTAGGAAGGGATCTCCTATGTAAAATGGGAGCTACCATAACATGTGGCAAACAGGGGCTGCAATTGGAAATCCCAGGAAAAGGCATGCACAAAACAATCATGCTGATAACCAACAACACAGGGCTTCATGAGGATTTAAAAAGCCTACCACCCTCCTTATGGGGCCAGGACACATCAGAAGTGGGACTACTTAAAGGAGCAACACCAGTTACTATCCAAGTAAAAAAGGGACCACCTCCATGCGTGCCCCAATACAAAATCCCTGCAGAGGCAATTCTCCCCCAAAAGAAATTAATCCAAGCATACCTACAGCAGGGTGTTCTCATTAAATGTACCTCTCCCTGCAACACCCCCATTTTTCTTGTGAAGAAATCTACAGTAGAAAAAGATGGAAACCCCATCTTTAGATTTGCACACATTTGAGGCTCATAAAAAATCACGTGATACTAAGAGCCCCCATAGTACCTAACCCATCAACTATAATCACCGAAGTGCCAGCTTCAGCCACTTATTTTTCTGTCATTGATTTGTGCTCTGCCTTTTTTAGCATTCCTGTGGATCCAGCATCCCAATAGCTATTTGCCTTTACCTGGCAAGACCAACAATATATTTGGACTTGATTGCCAAAAGGTTATGAGTCCCCCACCCTATTTTCACAAATATTAAAGGCAGACATCTCCTCCATTTTCTACCACAGTAGTCTACCTTAATCCAATATGTTGATGATTTACTGCTGGCATCTCAAACCAAGCTAGAATGTAAAACAGATACCCAGTACTTACTTAAAGCCCTGGCAGAAAGGGGGCACAAAACCTCTCCTTCCAAATTGCAATATTTAAAACAAGAAATAACATATCTGGGCTTCATGAATGCACCAGGAATTAGAAGACTGGCCCCTAATCTGGCAGAAACTATTTTAGCCATGAAACCACCCCAGACAAAATGACAAGAGCCTCACTGGGAGTACTGGGTTTCTGCCACCCATGGATCCCCTCGTTTGGAGAGTTGGCCCGACCACTTATTCAATTAACAGGCAAAAACATGCCTGACCCCATTGAATGATCCAACTCTCTGGACAAAACACTTCAGACCATGAAACAAACCTTGGCATCAGCCCCAGCACTCGGGCTACCTGACTATAGGAACCCTTTTACTTTATTCATCATGAAAAATTATGTGTTGCCTCTGGCATTCTAACACAGCCTTTTGGACACACACACTGACTAGTCGCTTACTATTCTGTAACCCTAGATCCAGTAGCTCAAGGGGCTGTCCCCTGCTTAAGAGCCATGGCAGCTGCAGTCGAACTGGTGAAACGATCTAAGGATTTGGTACTAGGGCATCCACTATTGCTAAAAGTCCCCCAAGAAGTTTTTGCAATTCTCTTAAAGAGCTTTTGGAGTCTGCCATGCAACTGGAGCCCTATGGAAACAATGGGTTTTTTAACTTCAGCAGGACAACAAATAGTACATGCATCATTAGTAGCCAAACTGTTAGAAGCCATCCAATTACCGCAAGCAATAGCAGTCATCCATTGTAAAGCCCACCAAATGGATGACTCTACAATAACGAAAGGAAACCAATATGCAGATGCAAAAGCCAAATGGGTGGCAACCAAACCTCTACCTCACACAAGCCTCACACCACCTCACATCATCACACCAGCCTTAACCAAAAAACCAGAAATACCCTACACACAATTTCTAGACAAAGGGGAATCTGAACAATGGGAAAAGAAATTTTCAGCAGTTTTTGAACAAGGATTTTGGAGAGTCCCAGATGGCAGACCTATAGCCCCATGACATCTCCTTAGGCTAATTTGCCAAAGATTACATACAAAGGGACATTGTGGCACACAAGCTATGGTGGATGCCATCAAGAGGGTATAGTATGTACCTGGAGCCTATAGTGAGGCTACAAGAATAGCCACAACATGCCAAACCTGCCAAGCAAATAATACCACCTCCAGAAAAACAATTCATGAAGGAGGAAGACCCTGGGCACAGAAACCATTTGAAAAGATCCAAATGGATTATATACAACTACCTAAGGCAAATGGGTATCAATATGCTCTTGTCTATAAGGACCAACTAACTCACTGGGTAGAGGCCTTCCCATGCCGCCATGCCACTGCCCTAGGAACAGCCAGACACCTCCTTAAGGATATTGTGCCGAGGTTTGGGTGACCAACTAACTCACTGGGTAGAGGCCTTCCCAAGCCGCCATGCCACTGCCTTAGAAACAGCCATACACCTCCTTAAGGATATTGTGCCTAGTTTTGGGGTCCCCACCATTCTGGACATGGACAGGGGAAAACATTTCATAGCACAAGTCCTCACACATATATTTCAGGCTCTAGGCATTACCCAAAACCTCCATGTGCCCTATTCTCCAACTTTCTCAGGAGCCATGGAGAGAGCTAACAGGGAGATAAAAACCCTACTGGGCAAACTTTGTCAGGAGACACACCTCTCCTGGCCACAAGTACTCCCAATTACCCTCTTTTATATCAGAACTAGACCAAGACAGGACATAGATATTTCCCCCTTTGAAATCCTTTTTGGTCGGCCTCCCGATACCTTACAAGATACCATACCTTCATTCCCTCTGCCAAATAGGGGGGATATGGTTCTCTCTTCTTATCTTGCAGCCCTCCAAAAAAGACTACAGACCCTCTGGACCCAGAATGCACTGACACAGACCCTACCCCTGGAATAAACCCTGCACCCATATGAGCTGGGAGATTGGGTGTGGATCAAGTTCTTCACCAGAACTTCATCTTTACAACTCAGGTAGAAAGGACCCTACCAAGTCTTACTAACTACTCACACTGCCATTAAGGTTGCAGAACGAGACTCTTGGATACATTGGACACATGTGAAGCCAACAATCATAGACCATCGCCAAACTCCACCACAATCAATCCCACCCATCAAGCTCAAGAAAAATCTGGATACAGATCAATGGACGCTTGCAACATTTTTCAACACCATTGAACCACACAACTCTGAGGAATCAAGGGCAAAATGGAATTACACAAAACTGGACTCCCAAGTGCTGAGTTATAACACTCTATATATTTTTTTAATTTTACCTTCTCCATTTTTTTCTTTCTTTTTTCCTTTTCTTTGTATTTTTTTTTTAACAAAGAAGAGACTTTGACCATATCTTTTAATAATTTTTGACACTCGACCTATACCTTTTTTTTACATTATCACATTATACAAATAAAAAAGGGGGGGAGGGAAGAAAAGGAATCTAGCAATGGGAAACATGAAATGCAATATATAATATGTATTATTATTTTCTGTAACAATTGTAATACTTGTAACATAAGCAACTGCGTTCCTAGAACCAAAGCTTATCCCAGAGAAAGGAAACATATGGGAATATTTATCAAGAGAAATACTCAACACCACTAACTTTTGCTTAGCAGGAGGAAAATCAGTCAAGGACATCTTAACCACATGTATAATGGGAGTAACAAGTAGGCCACATAACATCATTAACTACACCAGATTTAGAAACCTTCCTGACTCCTACAAAAGCATTTTTAGCTGGGGCCACTCTACAAAAACCAAGGACCATATCATTTACACCCTACACATTGCTGCAGTAACCACCTCTGAGAGATGCTTTAATGTCACTGGCTACAGCACACTTAGGGTCACAGAATGCACCAGTCTTAGCAATACAGAACAAAAATGCAACTACACAGAGACCATATCATTCTCATATAGTTACCTGAAGCTCCCACCAGGGTGGTTTTTCCTTTGTGGCTTAAAAGCCTACTCATACCTTCCTGCAAATGCCACCAATGGTCCCTGCACCTTGGGAAGGTTAACCATGCTTCTGCCATCCTTACACAGATGACACAGGAGAGCCTTCCAAACCCTAGACTCAGACTGTGACTCCAAAGTCTCTCTTCCCACCAAAACAGAATATGTCTCACTGGCAATATCCCTGGTAGGGGTACCTGGATTGGCAGTATGAAATTAAAAAAATTTGAATGGACTAGCAAGTACTCTGGCAAAAAGCTTGAATTCGACTTCCCATGCCCTGGATGCCCTTAACAGAGAACTGAGCGAGGTCAGAGAAGCCATTCTGGAGAATAGGGCAGCAACAGACTTCCTTCTCTTGAAGCATAATTATGGCTGTGAAACATTCAAAGGGATGTGTTGCTTCAATCTGAACAAAACCTCAGAACTCATAGGGAGGGACATCCACTGCCTGAAAGAGCTAGCTCAAAATCTTGGCCAGGAGCAATCATTCCTGGACTTTTCATGGCTCTTCTCACGGATGCAGGATTTCCATTGGCTCAAAATCCTTATAACAACCACAGTCACCATTTGTGTCTTTGGAGCCCTCATGTGTTGCCTCTGTCACTGCATACCACCCTGCCTTAGCTGCCTAAAGGCCTGTATTCCCTCTAAAAGGGGAAAATTAAAAAGGGACAGGCGGCCATGATGATGATCCAGATTGATCACAAATACCAAGTATATCCAGACATTCAATCAGAGACCACCCTGTTAGGGATAACATTGTTTACCCTAACTGGTTTAGGTGAAATAATAACTATGAATCATAGTTAGTGTATGTTAGAGTGTATGCAGCTTTAACTGTGAAATAGCAATTAAAGGAGTGGTTAAGAAAACAATATAAAAGTAGCAAGACTACAGCTTGCTCTCTCTGGCTTTGATGATCCCTGATTACTGCTTGGAATCAAGACTGCATTGCTCGAACGGGAGAGACAACAAAGGACTGATTTGTAAGTGAACTGACATAGGATATTCTACATGGACTTTGCTAACTGAATATCCCTGAATGGACTGACTAAATGATACATGACTATTGGACTGTTATTTTGACTATGCTATGAACTTATAATGAAATAAACTATATTCTTGATAGCACAAGCGTATCTGTTATTTTTACTGTATGTTAATAAACATACAAGCTTAACTC
The DNA here is from genome assembly GCA_015471245.1 of Laticauda colubrina. Taxonomy (NCBI): domain Eukaryota; kingdom Metazoa; phylum Chordata; class Lepidosauria; order Squamata; family Elapidae; genus Laticauda; species Laticauda colubrina. The sequence continues at coordinate 14,518,899 of BLBF01000050.1, read as the reverse complement.
ACTCATTTATCTGTGTGCCTATATGACTAACGCTGCACATTCTGTTTAGCTTGTCTACCTAACCCTGGTTGGGGAACCCAGGCTTAACACACCCCTTAGAAGAAGAAGAAGAAAAAAAATGAGGGATTGTGGAAAGGGAACTTCACAAGGACAGTGATGTCTCCCAAGAAGAAAGAAAACCCTAAGGGAACATCAGGTCCGCCATAAAACAAACTTGCATAGGAAAAGAAATCAAATAAAAGGCATTAAAGAAGCCCCTTAAACAAAAACCAAATAATTAAGAAAACTAGGAAAACAAGAAAAAGAAAACCCTTACAAACACAAGACATGCCAAATCAGCAAAACAAACAGACAAAAGACACAAAATAAATTATAAAGGAAACAGACAGGAGATTGCTACAAAACAAATAGAAAAATCATTATAAAGCTAAAAAAGATTAGGAGAAAACTGATAATACAATCAAGCCACCCCGCAGAGTTTATTTTCCACACCTCGCTAAGTTTGCCTTCTGGTGAAAAATAAACTCTGACAGGATTTTAATATCTAAACATTAAACATTGACTTCCGGTTTGCAAGGCTTTGGCGGTGGCAGGAATCCGCGATTGTGCACAGTTCTTGCTGCGCTCACCGCTGGAGTGCCCCCGATCCAGCTGGATTTGGAGGCTATAGTTACCCCATAGAGTTAACTGAAGATAGGGGAGACTCAGCAGGGGTCCGGGGGAATCGCAATCCCCCCTCCTCAGCTGGCTTAACACCCTTTTCCGAAAGTGGTGGAGTGGCGGTCAGCAATGGCCACCACAAAGAAGCTTTCATCAGGATAAGAATGTGCAGGAGGAAGCTGAGAAAGTGAAAGTTTTTGGCTAACCAGGATGACAAGTAATATTTAAATACCCTGGAACTTAAGTTTTATTAAAGACACATTGTTCCAGATGAAGACGGAAGAAGCGGCGAACGAAAGTAAAAGGGAAAAGTTTGTTTTTTCTCACTCTCCTTCCTTACGGTGATAGCAAATGTGGAGAAATCAGAAAAACCAATTTTGGCATCAGCAGGTAATTAAATTGAAAATTGAAGCCAAGGGAACAATAAAGATTTCTGAGCATTGAAAAGATAAACATTAAACATTAAACATTCACACACAAAAGGAGAAAAAAGGTATAAAAACCAGGGACTTACCATTTGAAGTTAGCTAGTTAGCCCCAGAAATGCAGCCTTGCTCTCTCTTGCCTTCCTGAAAAATAAAAAGATCCAGCTTTCAAGAAGTTGTCTGTATGCTTGTGCTGGAGCTCTCCCAGCGGGAAAATTTGAATCCTCGGAAGAAAGGCACTTTGAAAGAATTTCGACATAGGTATAAGTAAAAACATAGTTATGAATACATGGATATATATATTTATAAAATAAAAGAAACAATAGGACAGGGACAGTAGGCACATTGGTGCATTTATGCATGCCCCCTACAGACCTCTTTGGAAAGAGGTGAGGTCAATAGTAGACAGTGTAAGTTAAAGTTTTTGTGGTTTAGGGAAGAAACCACAGAGTCAGGTCGAGTATTCCAGATATTGACCACTCTGTTGCTGAAGTTGTATTTCCTGCAATCAAGTTTGGTGTGATTAACCTTGAGTTAGTATCTATTGTTTGCTCTTGTGTTGTTTTGGTTGAAGCTGAAGAATTCATTGACAGGTAGGACATTGCAATGTATATTTTTATATACCATAGTGAGATCGGACCAAAGGTGGCGTAGTTCTAGATTTTGTAGGTCTTGAATTTCGAGTCTGGTGGCGTAAGTTATTCTGCAATGAGTAGAGGTATGGAGAACTCCTCTTGTGAAATATTTCTGGACTTTCTCAACTGTGTTAATATCACATATGTAATGTGGGTTCCAGACTGATGAACTGTATTTGAATATTGGTCTAACAAATGTTTTGTGTGCTCTAGCTATTAGTGTAATATTACCAGAGAAAAAGCTATATAAGATTAGGTTAATAACTCTTAACACCTTTTTGGCTATGTAGTTACAGTGGGCTCTAGCACTTAGGTTATTAGAGATGAGTACTCCAAGATCCTTGAAAGAGTTTGGATCATCAACAAGGTCTTGAATATTCAGCCAGTATTTTATTTTCTGATTTTTTTTGCCAATATGTAGGACAGAGCATTTATTTGTTGAGATTTGAAGTTGCCATTTGTTTGATCATTCTGATACATAGTCAAGGTCTTGTTGAAGGGTAGCAGTATTGTCTGCGGGTGTTGAATAGCTTTACATAATCAGCAAAGAGAATGCAGCTGCTCTTGATATGATCACAGAGGTCATTTATGTAGAGTATGAGAAGATTTTCTCCTAGAACACTGCCTTGGGGGGACACCACTGTTGACAAATACATAATTTGATAGTACACTCCCAATTTTGATCATTTACAGGAATGCTTCTATCCAGTTGTCCAGAGATACCATAAGATTTTAGTTTTAGGAGTAGTTTGTCGTGTACCACTGAATTAAAAGCTTTACAGAAGTCTATGTAGATTGCATCTATTCCTTTGCCTTGATCAAGTTGTATAGTCCATATGTTTTTGCAGTGTAAGAGTTGCAGATTACGTGATAGTTTTTTCCTGAAACCAAATTGTTTATTAGAGAGTAGGTTGTTTGTTTCTAAATGGAGGATGGTGGGTTGGTTAATAATTGATTCCATGACTTTACAGGTGATGCAGCATAAAGAGATTGGTCTGTAATTTTCAATTAGGCTGGGTTCTCCCTTTTTGAAGATGGAAATGACCGTGGTGTGTGAGGAAGACCATGGCTTGTGAAGAAGAGAGCAGCAGCACTGAATTTACAGTGGCCTCTCCCAGTGGAATATGGCTTAGATCAGGGGTGTCAAGCTGGATTACTTTGAGGACTGGATCAGTATTGTAGTTCTCCTCTGTGGACTGGTGTAGGGTTGTAACAGGACAGATGCCTCCTGCAGCTCTCTCGTGGCCAAAATGGGGCATGGGGATAGCTTCATGTGCCCTCTCCCATGTCCCATTTTCTACCTGCATGGGCTCCTGAAACTCTTTGCTGGCCAAAATAGCCCCCCCCAGGTGCAGCACATTTTTGGCTAGCAGAGTATTGCAGAAGGCCATGGAGCTGAAAATGGGCTGTGGAGGAGGGGCACATGTGTTCCCCCCCCCCCAGCCTATTTTGGCCGGCAGTGACACAGGAGGCCAGTCCTTTGATAATTCCAGACTGGCCCTGCAGGCCAGATTTAAGTACCCTGTGGGCCTTGAATTTGAAACCCCTCTTTTAGATTGTTGGCTTGAGTCATCTCCAGTGGACCATGAAACTCAAGGCCAGGATAGAGTTCTCCATTTGAATTCTAGGTGTCAAAAATTTCACCAAGTACATATTTCTGGGTTCTGCTGAGATAATGTTAAAACAAGGAACCTGTCATTTAATTAAGCACGAGTCAACTTATAACCCAGTGGGTCATCCTTCTTTTCAGATAGAATTAGGCTAGCTCTGTTTCTCCTCTCTTTATGATCCACAGTCAAACCCCATAGAAGTCTTCTTTCTCCTCCTTGTCCTCCTTCTCCTCCTCCTTGTCCTCCTCCTCCTCAGTAATGGGGGTTTGCAGACCTGTATGTCTAAGCATCAAAGCCAGGGTGGGCTGCTACTGGTTCGCTGTTATTTTTATGGCCAATTCAGCAAACCAGCAAATCCCACCCCTGGCTGTCCCCGCCCACCTCCCCTCCCCTCCCCTTCCAGGAGTTCCCATGTGGCCTGTTTTGGATTGGAGGTAAATGCAGGGCCCATGTGGAGGGTCAGGAAAGCCCCCAAAATAGGAAGTTCTGGCAGACCAGAAACGGGCGTGTATCTGGCCTCCAGAGAACGTTCAGAGAGTATGGAAGATGATAATGGCCTCCTGGAGGCTCAAGAAAAGCATCTGGAGCCTGCGGAGGGCAAAAAATGGCCTCCTGGAAGTTCTGAAAGGCTGAAAATGGGCCAGTTTCTGGCCTCCGGAGAACCTCCAGAGCCTGGGGAGGGCAAAAATGGCCCCCGGCAGTCCATTTTTTATCCCGGAGTGGTGAAGGAGGCCCACTAGTTGGTGCAGGAATAATCTCAGCCCCAATCCAGATAAGAAGAGCAGAGAGATAGGACATATTTGCATGAGACAAATTTTTCAATGCAGGTAGTCCTTGACTTACAGCAACAATTGAGGCCAGACTTTCCATTGCTAAGCAATGAGGTTGTTAAGTAAGTCATGTCTGATTTTATGATCTTTTGCCACAAATTCACAAATTCACTTGTTAAATGAATCATACTGCCATTCAGAGAATCTGGCTTCTCCCATTGACTCTGCTCATCAGAAACCGACTGCAACCATCATACATGTGTAATTGCCAAGCACCTGCCTTTTGATAATGTGACCATCGAGATGCTGCGATGGTTGTAAGTGCGATGATCAGTTATAACCATCTTTTTTCCAGTTGCATTGTAAGTTTGCATTTAGCAACTTTGGTTGCTAAATGAATGGTTGTAAATCAAGGACCAAGTTACATGTTTATCCAGAGTCTACTATTGCTGAATTTCCAAACCTGGCCATGTTTGAGTCAGTAGAAGAACAGAAATGACTGAATTTTGCTCATCTCTGCCAACTTTGCTTCAATATTCTTCGCTAGGACACTCTTTGTTGCTACTTCTTCCTCCTTTTTTATTTTTTATTTATAGAGTACGGAAAAAAATTGATTTATAGGACACAAGAATTCCAAGTAAAAGCTGGCTTATTTTGGGAACTTGGCCAATCAAGGAAACTTATCCATCTCTGCCAACAAAGCAGAACATTATCTGGCACTTTCATAACCGTGCTGCAATTGATTGATAAAGGCATAGACTAATAATGCCAGTGTAATTAGGAAGAAAACCTCCAATAATGCCAGTGTAATTAGGAAGCTTTTTAAACAGTGAGAACTGGAGGTGAACTCTACTTACCTAAGGCTCTTAAGAACAGAGATAAATCTTGCCAGATTTCTGTGGAACACTGCTGGGCCACATCAACAGATAGAGAATTCTCGCATCTTCCTTTGTGAATTTTGCAGGGCAGTGCCATTTTATTTTGTAAGTTTTGGGTATTTTAGATGACCTTGCATTGTTTATTATAGGCAAAAAGTTAACAAAATATAACATCTTCTTTAAACAATGACATTGAAAACTGCTGCATCATGAGGATATTACCAAGGTACCATGTGAAACAGGAACTCTTCATTCATTTTGAATCTGCCCTTGTAACACACCCAAACTTTTAAACATTTCAATCAATGTGTTAGCATTCCAAGTAATGTACTTATTGAAAGCAGAACTCTGAGGCAGGTAGATTCCTCAAAGAACATGTTTATTGGATACTTTATATCTGCACAGTTAGTGAAAACCAACTCTAATAGTTCCTATGGTTTTCACCTAATTAAAAGAGTAAAGCTCCCCCCCCCCAAGTGTCACCAGTCACATTTTCCAATGAACATAGCTGGCAGGCTCTTCTCCTTCAGCAGCCACTTTTTTGATGACCTTGGTTCCCACAGGAAAACTTTTTGTTTTGACTGCTAGCTGGACTATCTACTCCCACCCACCCTTCTTTCTCAGGCTTCATGATAACTAGATCTAACTTAGAAATGAGAAATTTCCTGATAGTGAGAACAATTAATCAGTGGAATGGCTTACCTCTGGGTGCTTCATCACTGGAGGTTTTCAAGGAGACACTGGACAGCTATTTGTCCATAGTAGTATAGGGTCTCCTGCTTAAACAGGTGGTTGGACTAGAAGACCACCAAGCTTCCTTCCAACTCTATTATTCTATATTCTAAAGATAGGACTTAAAGAAATAACTTTGTTCCATGGTTGATTAATATAAAGGGAAAATGAATAAAGTTACTGATGTCCCTAATTTGGATTTATTGAATTGCAGTTTGGCAGTTCAAATCTCACCAGATTCAAGGTTGACTCACCCTTCCATCCTTCTGAGGTGGATAAAACGAGGACCCAGATTGTTGAGGGCAATATGTTGACTCTGTAAACCACTTACAGAGGGCTGTAAAGCATTGTGAAGTGATATATAAATCTAAGTGCTATTGCTATTGTGTTTCTTGTTGTTTTGACCACTTATTTCAAACCAACCCATTTTAATTCAGCAATCCATAGATTATATAATTATATATAATATATATAATTATATAATATATAACAATGACACTGTGTTCAAGACTGGCCTGTTTGGGCACCAATTCTTTTTGTGTCTCCACCAGGAAAGTTTTCCTGCTGGATGAATGTGAACTTGTGCAGAGACCTGTGCTGAATGTCTTGCCACCATCTTCCTCATTGCAGCCCTCATTTCCTTATTCTTCAGCGCGTAGATAATGGGATTGAGAAAAGGGGTAACTGCGGTATAGAAGATGGAGACCACTATGTCAAACATGAAATGGGTATGTGGGTGCAAGTAAATAAATATGCAAGGCCCAAAGTACATGATGAGTACCATGAGGTGTGAAGTACAGGTGGACAAAGCCTTAGAGGAACCCTCAGAGAGATGTCTGGAACGAAATGTGGAGAGTATGAGTACATAGGAGACAAGCAATGCCACAAAGCACACCAAGGATAAAATGCCACTGTTGGTCACCATCATGACCTCTAAAGGATAAGGGTCCACACAGGCTAGCTTAATGACTAAGGGGATATCACAGAAATAGTTGTCTATCTGATTGGGTCCACAGAAGGGCACACTTAGTATGAAGCCCAACTGCACACTGGTGTGGAGGAACCCACCCATCCAAGAGGCTAGCACAAAGCCCATGCAGTGGCGTCGGCTCATGACTGAGGCATAGTGGAAAGGGTGACAGATGGCCACGTATCGGTCATAGGCCATAACTGTTATCAAAAGCATCTCGCTGCCTCCAAAGAGGTGAAGGGAGAAGATCTGTGTCATGCAGTTCTGGAAGGAGATAGCTTGATGCTGGGTAAGAAAACCAAAGAGAGCCCTGGGGGTTCCAAAGGAGGCCAAGCAGATATCTAGGAAAGCCAGATGGCTCAAAAGGGAGAACATAGGTGAGTTGAAAAGATGATGATTTTTGGAAGTCGCCAGGATGATGAGGATGTTGCTGAAGAGAGTTACTGCATAGAGGAAGAGGAAGAAGATGAACAAGAATAGTTGCATTTCCCAAGAGGAAGAGAGGCCCATCAGAACAAATTCGGTCACCATAGTCTTGTTTCTCCATGCCATTCACTTCTTACCTAGAAAATTGGGAAGGCAAAACAGATCACGAATGAGCTACTTCCATCATAGATGAAGTCCAGTTAAGGTTGACTTGTGGATCATCTGCTTTCTTAATGGTCCATATATTATTATCAGCTCCAAATCATGGTGAATTCTGCACTTCTGTGCAAAGGTTTGTCTATGTGATGAAAAGACCATTCTCTAATATATGTATTGTATATATAGGAGAGTAAGTAGAAGTAGAATGACTCATAATTATCTATAAGCTGCTAAAAAAGTAGAAAACTAAGGCCTAAGGAAAATATTTGGTTAACTTTAATTTGTTATACTTCACACAACTCAGATGCTATATATTATGATTATATCAGAGTTATTGCAAAATGTAGAAAGCAAATTAATGATTAATGATGTTCCTCTGGAATCCATAACCTGCACATAACCTTATTATTTTGCCACAGGGCATCTGTTATTTATCTATCTATCTATCTATCTATCTATCTATCTATCTATCTATCTATCTATCTATCTATCTATCTTTTCACCTCCACTTCTCTCCAGTGGGTTCTTCTTTCTTCATCTCTAAAATATTTAGATATTATTCATTATGTGCTTTTTTCAACCATAGCTTGCATTTCAACCGCAGGGACATTCAGAATGTCTACAGAACAGTACAAAAATATTCTCCTTGTTCTCAGGTATATAGTCAAGAAAACAAATGTTCTAAATATACAGGAGAATGAAGGAAGAAAAAGAAAACCAAAATCCTCAATGAGAAATTCTAAATATTATCTGGATCTTTCAGGTTCAAAACAAATGTTATAGGCAATCAAATAGTTTTGTTTGTCTTTTTCTGGAAGCAGAATGGATCCTTCAACTCATTCTAAATTTTTACTCACCTGCAAACACCAACAGACATTCTTTGAGGACTGCTGTAACCACTTCTCCTACAGCTTTGCTTGGCACTAGATAGAATTGCTGAAACTATACTGTACAGCAGCACAATGTATTGAGGAATAACAAATCAGGAACCAAAAAAAAGATCTGCTGTTAATTTTGGAAGCAAAAGCAGACTCCCATTTCTTGGTGCTTTATTGCCCCCCAGGGGAGTTAGTTAAGAAAATATCTTAGCCAACAAGGACAGCATGGTGTGGATATTCTCAAAAGTATTGGAAAAGGGCAGGAAAGTAAAACATATTATTAGAGAGGCTATACCATTTAAGATACACAGTTGTTCAATCTTTCCTTAAAAACCTCCAGTGATGGAACACTCATCTTTTGAAGGCAAATTGTTCCACTGAATAATTGTTCTCATTGTCAGGAACGTTTTTCTTAATTCTAGGTTGGTTCTTTCTTTGATTAGTTTCCATCCATTGGTTCTTGTCCTGCCTTCAGGTGCTTTACTTTGGAGAATAGGTTGACTCCTCCTTCTTTGTGGCAGCCCCTTAAATATTGGAAGACTGCTATCATGTCATCCCAAGTTCTTCATTTCATTAGACTAAACATACCCAATTCCCTCCTAAGTGAATTAAGTGATCTTGGGCCAGTTATCCTCTCAATACAACCCAGGTTAGAGGGCTTTGTGGAGAAGAGAAAAGGAGGAGGGATACACGAATGAGCTTCTCAATGAAATATAGGATAGAAACCGAAGAATTAAAAATGAGTGATTCAGTTATTGTGAGGAAAGAGGGAAAAAAGAAGGAAAAGTGTAGTCAAGATAGCTTTTCCCAGTTTGGTAAGTGATAAGTCCAGTGACTGTGTGCAACTTGCCTGTTATTGTGGAATGAAACTGGTTTAGTGTAGTGGTTACATTATTAAGCAGACTGTGGATTCTAGTTCCACTTAGGCATAAAGCCACCTTAATGACCTTGGGCCAGTCACACTCTCTCAGCCCTAGGAAACAGGTAGTGACAAATCAACCTCCCCCCAAAAAAAATCTTCCCAAGCCAACTTTAATAGTTAACAGATTAAAAGAGTTGGAAGGGATCTTGTAGGTCATCCAACCCCCCACTCCCCACCCAAGCAGGAGACCTTACACCATTTCTGACAGATGACAGTCCAGTTTTTTCTCATAAGGACTTGTTTTGGCAGTCAACAGGACACAACACAAAAGTTAAACAAAGGAAGTTGAAGTGCAATGAACATAGAGAGCACCAGGTTGGAGAAGGCTTGTAATAGAAATTAAATGGATAATGTATTTTTTTTTTTAAAAAAGGATCTGGGAACAGGCAGCAGGAGATGCAAAGTCAGTAGAGGCCAGGTGAATGGCTAAATGGACAGAAAGGTGTAAAAAATAGTAGAGAGGGTCCTGAATTTGAACAAGGTTGTTAGAATTCAGCCCCTGACATGGTTCAAATATCACAGGTTCAGCTTTGGAATGAGTAATCTTTGAGCAGAAAAAGAGAAAGAAAGAAAGATGAAAGAAAGAAAGATGAAAGAAAGAAAGAAGACAAAGAAGGAAAGAAAGACAGAAAGATAGAAAGAAAGAGGGAGGGAGAGAGAAAGAAAGAAGGAAGAAAGGAAGGAAAGAAAGAAAGAGAAAAAAGAGAAAAAAAGAGAAAGAAAAAGACCAAAAGATAGAAAGAGAGGGAGGGAGGGAGAGAGAAAGAAAGAAAGACAAAAAAGTAGAAAAAGAGAGGAAAGGAGGAAGAAAGAAAGACAAAGAAAGAAGAAAAGAAGGAAAGAGAAAGAAAGAAAAAGAAGGAAAAATATAGAAAGAGGGAGGGAGAAAGAAAGAAAAAAGGAAGGAAAGAAAGAAAAAGAAAGAAAGAAAGGAAAGAGAGGGAGGGAGGGAGAGAAAGAAAGAAGGAAAGAAAGAAAGAAAGAAAAAAGAAAGAAAGGAAGAAAGAAAGAAAGAAAGAAAGAAAGAAAGAAAGAAAGAAAGAAAG
>BLBF01000050.1:14483270-14508778 GCA_015471245.1 Laticauda colubrina | reverse complement strand
AAGAAAGAAAGAAAGAAAGAAAGAAAGAAAGAAAGAAAGAAAGAAAGAAAAATCTAACCACATCTCATTCTCTTTTTGGGGAGAGAAAGGAGCAGAGAAAAGGGCTCAATATAGTTGTCTTTCTTGCAGCTCCAGAGAACCAATATGGAGACACCAGACTTTTATTCTTCTCAAGGGATCTTATTAAAACGTTAGTAGTGAACACCAAAGTTAATGCAGAGGTATCAGAGGAGGAAAAAAAAGAGACAGCAAACTTTTCTCCAGCTTAGAGACTGCTAAAGGCTAGGTTCCATTGGCCGACGGATGCAAAATGTATGCAAAAAGGACACAGTGGACGAGTAAAATTTCGGAGGTGACTCCATCTGTTGTTATCCACTACAAAAAGTGCCCCAAATTTGCATAAACAGAACGGAAAAGAATGGAAAGGAACGGACGGGGGTAGTACGTAGCAAGGATGTTAAGCGGATGTTCGTAGGAAGCCATGCGGATGGAAGTGGATGGAAGTGGATGACACATCCGAAGGACTTCCGGGGGAGAATTGCGAAGCGGACGCATAGTGGAAGGAGCAGATGCATAGCGGATGACGCGGATGCATCATGGACACCTATAGAAGGCATAGCGGATGCATAGCGGATGCATAGCGGATGCATAGCGGATGCGTAGCAGATGCAAAGCGGATGCAAAGCGGATGCAAAGCGGATGCATAGCAGATGCAAAGCGGATGCAAAGCGGATGCATAGCAGATGCAAAGTGTTCACTGTGGGAGGATGAATTGCGTCAGCTCTGCGGATATAAAAGGATGCAGCTCGCAAGCAGTCAGCATTCAGAGGAAAGACGTGCTGCCACAGACATCTTCGAATAACACCATAGTTCATCAGTCAGGGAAGAAGAGAAAGCCTGTGCCTATTCCTGCCAGCCCTGGCAAGAAGGAAAGAACCACCATCCCATCCCCTGGCACTGACTCTGAAGCTGCTGGTGCTTCTGCTGGTGCTTCTGCTTCTGCTTCTGCTGCTGCTGGTGCTGCTGGTGCTTCTCCTGCTGGTGCTGCTGGTGCTGCTGGTGATCCTCCTGCTGGTGCTGCTGGTGCCTCTCCTGCTGCTGCTGCTGCTGCTGCTGTTGTGGTGGACCAACCCCAAGGCCCTCAAAGACCTGATGCTCAAGCCCCTGAAGGCCCTGCTGCTCAAGCCCCTGCCAGAGGGAGGAAGAGGCAAGGGAAGGAGAAGGGAGAGAGGAAACAGTACATCCTTTCCAAGGACCATGAGGAGGAGGTGCTGGAATGGATGAGGGAGAACGAGTACCTGTGGAGAAAGGGCCACAGACTCTATCGTGACACCAAGAGGAAGCAGGCAGCTTGGAGAGACAAGGCAGAGAGCCTGGGCTACACTTTAGACTTACTCCTGGGATGGTGGAAGCACATGCACACCTGGTATAGCAAGCTACACCTCAAGAAATCTGGCCAGGCTGCTGTCAAGCTCACTGACCGGGAGATGTACGTCATGGCCAAGTGCAGCTTCCTGGAGGGTGAGGTCCACCACCGAGGAGCAGCCCTTCTGACAACCCTCTCCCTCAGACAGCCCACAGAAAGCCAGTCCTCTTCCAGCCAGAAGACAGCTACCATATCCAGGCAGGTGTCTTAGGAGGGCCCCATGGCATAGACCCCCCCGACAGCTGCATTCCCCATGCCAGAGGATGTGGAGGTTCCCCTGTCACAAATGGAGGAAAAAGCGGCAGCCACCAGAGACCAACCCACCCCCACCCCCAGCTCCACCTCCATTGAAAGAGGGAAGAGAGGCAGACTGGAGAGCCAGAGCCACACTGTTCTGTTGGAGATCAGGGACACAATCAAAACCAGCACAGATCTTCTCTCTCAGCTGGTCCACAGAGACATACCATCCTCGAACCGGAAGCCCTTCATCACCTAAGTGAGCCAGATCCTCATGGACCAGCCCGAGGCCCAGTACCAGGTGATGAAGCAGAAGATAACAGCACTTATGCACAACCCTCCAGGCCCAGCTGAACCTGCTCCGACCCAGTCCTCCACCCCAGGTGATGTCACAGCCCTTCCACAGCTTTCAACAGCCCCTCACCTACCAAGGCTACGAGTACCAGGACTTCCAACAGCAGAGGCAGCCCTTCCCAGTCCAAGCCCAGGTTCATCACACGCCACAGATGCCTCACCTCGCCTAGCTGCAGACCAGACAGCCCCACTACACTCCTCCTTCCTCCACCCCACAGCCAAGCCCCTCAATGGACAATCTGTCATCAGTCTTGGGCCTGACATCCCAGGTCCTTCATGAAGGGCCTCTCAACATCATGGGACTGAGTCAGCTCTCTGAGAGCTTCCTGAACACACCATCCCCTGTTGTACTCTCGGGGCCAAGCACCCCAATGGCACCTCAGATCAGCACTCCAGCCACAGCCACCTCCACAGTCCCTGTCCGCTTGACAACTCAGACCATGGACATGCCTCAGAGTGACTGAGAATAGTGCCAGAGACTGAGTTGTTACCTGTTCACTTTATCTTTGCTTAAAGACACTTTACTTCATTCATTTTGCTTTTTACTTAAGACAGTTATTAATAAAGGTTATCTTTGCTTCACATACTTGGTTCATTTTATTTATTTAATAAAGTGTTGGTGAAAACTTTGAAAAAATGATTAAGCCTTTGCATGCTTGTGGGATGGGTAAGGATAGTTGTGGGATGGGTAAGGATAGTTGTGGGATGGGTAAGGATAGCTGTGGGATAGATAAACCTCCAGTGCAAGCATAGTGGGACTGTATGGTCCACCCTCTCAGCTGACACACATATGGCCCTTTTTTATCAATAACAATTTATTCATTGATCAACACTTTTCAAAATAAACAAAGCTCTTTATTAATATCCTATTCATTGTAGGGCCACTCAACATACATGGCACAATCTCATCAGCGTTATGAGACAGGCTCAAGGAAGCATCCATTAAGCATCTACCATCCTGTCTTGCCACTCCACTGCTCCAGCTGGGGAGTTGCACCAGTGTTTCAGTAGGTTGCACTGCTTCTTCCCTTCACGTGAACCTCTGTTGGGGCCTTGTACATCCACAGTGTCTACCAGGTTTAGTCCTTGCCTCCATTCACCAGGCTCCATGTCCCCATTCCCTTGTTGATGGTCCACAAGCCTGTTCTGCAACACTGGGTAGCGGGTGCGCATGAGATTGTGCAGGATGCAGCAAGCTTCCATGATGCTCCTCACAGTCCCTGGGCAATGCTGCATGGTGGTGAGAAGTACCTGAAACCTGTTGGCCAGGATGCCAAAGGCATTCTCCACCACCCGTCTTACCCTGGACAATCTGTAGTTGAAGATCCTCTCTTCACGGGTGAGGTATCTGGAAGTGTAGGGCTTCATGAGGTAGGTTCTGAGGGAGAAGGCGTCATCCCCCATGATGTAGTAGGGCACATCTTGTGTGTCACTGGGTAGGGGGTCTGGATCTGGAAAACCCATGATGAGGTTGCATTCGAGCCCATCCTTGAGGTCACTGGCATTGTATACCTAGCTATCTGAAGCTGACCCGTTGCCTGAAGCATCAATGTAGATGAACTTGTAGTCATCATCAATCATGGCAAAGAGGATGATATTGAAGAAGCCCTTGTAGTTGTAATAAGAGGACCCTGAATTGGCTGGAGCTTTGCAGGCCACGTGCTTCCCATCTATGGCTCCAACAGTGTGGGGAAATTTCCACCTCTGATACACTGTTTTGCAACTTTCCTCCAGCCTTCTTCTGTGGTGGGATACTGGAGGAGCTCCTCCACATATTCTTCGATGATGGCTTGCACCACTGCTCTGACCACTTTGCTGATGCTGTTGTGTGGCACCCTCCAGGCATACTGCATGTTTCTGTATGTGGTTCCAGAGGCCAGGTGGCGCCGAGTCAGTGCCACCTTCAGTCCAGTGTCCAGGTTGGGACGGAAGTTGGTGCTTGGCTTGGTCAACCTGGGTCTCAGACGCTCTACGATTTCGTGAAACATGGCTGGTGGAATCCTCATGAAATGCTGGAATGCACGAGGGTCTTTATTCCTCAGCTCCACCATCAGCTTATCATACAGTCCAAACTCCACTCTTCTCCCGATCCATTGTCGGACCCAAACAGCTCTTGGACATCTCCTTCTTCTCCTTGCATAGAAAAGGTGAAACAGTCTGAACAGGGCTTGGTTGTGGTGTTGAATGATCGCAGCTACCATAAGGACTGTGTGATGATCCATGGTAGAGATCAATGGGTGATGTGGAAGAGCAAGACCAAGGGTGAAGAGGTCTGTACACCACGGCTGCTGGACTCATACTGAGATCCAGGTGATTTCCTCCCCCTTTTCATAGAAATTATCGGTTTTCCGGTAGGTGTCCTTCCACATACTCTAGGCATACTGCAGACATCCTAAATATATGAGATACATCCCATATACAAACGTTTTGTCTGTTTTAATGCTTTATATATGAGATGCATCCGCTTACATCCTTTCTATTTCCGTGCTAACTAATTCTGTGTGGATGTTCTATGTACCTTTCATTTCCTCCCTCTTTCCATTTTCAGCTGCAGCAGATGTGAGTTGCGAGGATGTCCAGAGGATGCCGAGAGGATACAGCAGACGTTTAACAGATGACAAAGAACGTAGAATGTTTGTTGCCCGTATATGTCGTGGATGTACATCGTACGTGGAGGAAAGTTCATCTGCTCAAAAAGTTTTGTGCAGCTCAAAACTTCTTGCATGGATGAAATCTCAGTGGACGGTTGCTCGACGGATAGAGCATATGCAGTGAGTACACAATGGATGCATCAGGTTTTCTTATGGATTGCAAGCTTTTTTGTCCATTTTACATCTTCTTTGCATCCGTTGGTGCAGTGGGACATGGGCTTAACAATTTATACACATCAAGAATCAAGAAAGGATAGGCATTGATCAGCAACTGCAATGTGTGTGTTAGATACCTTAGAATACATTTATTGTTGCTTTGCATGTACAATAATTGACATGCATTAAAATGAAATTAGTTGTATAAACAAAAACATAGAATCAAAATAATGTGAGGTATTAATACTGCTTTACAAAACCCTAGTAAGACCATACCTGGAACACTGCAACCAATTTTGTTTCACCATACTACAAAAAAGATGATGAGACTTTGGAAAAAGTTCAGAGAAGAGCAACTAAGATGATCAAAGGCCTGGAGACTGAACCATATGAAGAACAGTTGCAGATTTTAGGTTTGGCTAATCTTGTGAAAGAAGAATTAGGGGTGACATGATAGCAATATTCCAGTATTTGAGGGGCCATAAAAAAGAGGGGACAGGGGTGGGATTCAATTTTTTTTAACAACTGGTTCTGTGGGTGTGGCTTAGTTGGTGGTTGTGGCTTGGTGGTGATGTGACTGGCTGGGCATGGCCAACTCAACATCACTCAGATCGACGCACATATTTCCTCGCCTGGCCTCTTGTAACTATGAGGTTGCTGCAAGTCATAAGTGTGAAAAATGGTTATAAGTCACTTTTTTCAGTGCCATTGTAACTTTGAATGGTCACTTCACACAAGCAAAATACCAGCAAAGGAGGAAAAAAAAACTCCAGAGAAGTTCTAGAGACAGAAAGTCTAGTCCTTCCAAGAACGTAATAAGAGTTAACGGAGAGGCAGTTTCCTGCCTTTCTTACAGGATTAGCCCAGTAATTTCTTCTAATAACCGGTTCTCCAAACTGCTTAAAATGTTAACAACCGGTTCTAGAGAATAGGTGTGAACCTGTAGAATCCCACCCCTGAGAGGGGGTCAATTTATTTTCTAATGGTTAGAAACTAACTAAAGAGAGAAGCAACTTGGAATGAAGGAGAAACTTTCCAACAGTTAGGATAATTAACTAGTGGAACTGCTTGCCTTCAGAAATTGTGGGTGCTCCATCACTGGTTTTTAAGAAAAGGCTAGACACAAAAATCACATGACAGCAATGTGATGCTATAAATTTGACACTCGTGGACTAAACAGTCACTTATCTGAAATGGTATGGGTTCTTTTCAGTGGTGGGGTTCAAAAACTTTTACTATGGTTCTGTGGGCATGGCAGGGGAAGGTTACTGAAAAATCCCATTCCTTTCCCACCCCATGACCTGCTTTCCAACTCTTTTCTCTTGTGCAGGGTAACAAAAGAAGACTCAGCCATTCAGCTGGGACTCAGGAGGCAGAGAATTGATGGGGTCGGGGCCAGTCAGAGGTGGTATTTGCCAGTTCTCCAAACTACTCATAATTTCAACAACTGGTTCTCCAGAACTGGTCAGAACCTGCTCACTACCACCCCTGGTTCTCCTGCTCGAGCAGGGAGCTGGACTAGAAGGTCTCCAAGGTCCCTTCCAGTTCTATTCTATTCTAAATCAGCCGAGCCTCTCTTTTTTCTTGGTGAATTGTACTTGACTTGCTACATTTCTGGGTGTGCAGGAAAGAGATTATATGTGGCCCAGGGGTAGGATTCAACTGGTGTTACTACCAGTTTGGTGACTATGTTTTGTGCATGTAAAACCTTAAGCATTGCTGCCCGGACAGTTGAAAAGTGCTGTGCGCAGGTGCGCAGCATTTGAAAAGCTACTTTTTTTCCTGCTTTTTCCAACATCAGCTGTGCCACGCAAAGCAGCTGAGGTTGAAAAAGCAGGAAATAAAAGACAGGTAAGAGCCCAGGCAGACTTGCAGGTGGGCCAAACAGCAACAAACACAGAACCAGTTCTGTGTCTGCTGCTGTTCAGAGCTACCGGTTCTATAGAGCCAGGCAGAACCAATAGAATCTCACTCCTGATGTGGCCCCACACAGCCATATGTTCCCATTAAAAAGAAAATCTAAGTATAGGATGATCTATTTGTGGTTCATCCTTTATAATGAAAATAGAAATTGCTGCTCTGGAAAAAAAATTGGCTGGGTGAATGCAGAGGAAGGTGGACACATCTTTATGCAAGAGAGAGCTTCTGCTGGCCTATAAAAAGCTGGAGTCCACTTGTTCTTGAAAAACCTTCCCTGACTTCAGGGGATTTTGCTACCTATTTGTCCATTACACAGGTCCACTAGAAACCCAAGTTATGTCCAATGCTAGAAGTGTTTATTTGTCTATTTGTTTATCTATTCAACGAAAGAGTAGAAAGAAAAGAAAAAAGGCATAGGGAGAAGGAAACAGAGAAAATTTAAAAACATTCTTATTTTTGACAGTTTGTAAGATATTTTCTTCTCTTAATTATGCCATATCTGCAGACCTTGTCTATACAAAAATTTGTACATCACTCATATAAATTTATATTATCTTATGATATAAAGTCTATCTTTGTTCTAACAATTTATACCAATAGTTCCAGCTATTATAATAAATTGAATTATCTTTGTTTTTTAAGCTAAAGTTAATCTGTCCATTTCTGCACAATTTGAAATTTTTTGGATGGTCATTGTTCCATCCAGAAAGAAGCGCACGAGACCGGGTTCCAACAACAAACTCTTTTATTAAACTCGCTAAGCAATGATCACGGAAAAACAGCCCAAGCCGCAGCAGCCCTTTATACAGCGGCTTGCCCATGGCTTGTGGCCAATGACACTACTTTAATTGTTCCCGTCGTTTGGCGGGCTAATCGGATTGGTTCTCTAATAGCCAATCTGAGAACGGACTTTTCGGCCAATCAGAATAGGGAACTTGGAGCCTACCAAGTTCCATACATAACACCCCTCCCTTCTTGGTTTAATCCAACATGCATCACGTAGTCCCACAGGTAGGTGGGGCTTTTTCGAGTCCTGGTTGACCTGCGCAGCACAGTCTTGGCCTGGTCTTCGAGCGGTTCGGTCGGGATTGCTGTCTCTCTGTTCCTTCTCCCTGGAACCTCCTGGAAATGTGAGTCAGCCTTGCCTCTCCCACCTGAGTCTCTCGGGCCAGTTGAGATGGCTCTGCCGCTCCCTCCTGGTTTTACCGGTTTGGTCGAGCTGGCCTGGCTGTCTCCTTTCCGGAAAGCTTTGCTTCGTCCTCCTGCTCCCGGGCTTCTCATTTGGGGTTCATCTAACCATGAATGCTCTTTTTGATTTGTTTGATAGTCTTTTTGTAGTGTTTGGTGTCTTGTTATGTGAGGTTCATCTCTCCCTTTATTATTTTGTATTTCCCCCCCCTTCCTCGGTTGTTTCTTCATTGGTATTTATTTTTGGCTCTGGTGTGTTTGGCGTTCAAGATTGCAAAAACGAAGCTGGTCAATGTGCTGCTTCCATTCTCTTCCTTCATCTAGGAGCAGTCAGTAAGACCAGGGGCCAGTAATTTGGGTGATCATGGCTGGAAGCCACAACGGGTCTCCAGTGAGGTTTCTTGCATAGACCAGGTCGCCAATTTCAAATGTTCTGCATTTACTGGAGGGGTTGGGGGGGTTGTCGAGGTGTAAGTGAGGTGCAGTCTGTCTAGGTAGGAACATAATTTCCTACCCATTAGGAATTCTGCTGGGCTTTTGTTGGTTGTGCTGTAGGGGTAATATGCTGTAGGGTTAGTTAGTTTAGTTTGTCTTGCACATCCCCCTTGTCCATTCTATCTTGGCCCTCCTTATTGTACCGAACCATGCGTTCAACCCTGCCATTTGCAACTGGATTGGCCAGCGCTGTTAAAGCATGTCAGATACCCTGGGCAGCCAGATACTGTTCGAATGCTAACGCTGTAAACTGGGGGCCATTATCTGACACCAGTATATCAGGCAGCCCATGTGTAGCGAAAAGTTTGTCTAGCTATTTCATTACTGCCTCAGTGGTTGTGGAAGCCATAAGGATGACTTCTAACCAGTTCGAGTAGGCACCCACAACTATTAGGAAGGTGTTGCCTTTTGTCGGCCCAGCAAAGTCAATATGTAGTCTAGACCATGGACCCCAGGGAGTTTCCCATTCTCTGACTGGTGCCTGTGGGGGGGTAGGCCTCAATTTTTGACAGTCATGGCATGTTGCCACCCATTGTTCAATGTCTTTGTCCAGCCTTGGCCACCAGACGTACCTCCTGGCCAGGCCTTTCATTTTGACTATGCCCGGGTGTCCCTCATGCAACATGCACAGAACATCTTCCTGGAGACTGTTTGGTATAACCACCCTGTCACCCCATAAAATGCAACCTTTTTCTATAGACAGTTCAGTCTGTCGGGTACGAAACGGCTTAAATGTCTCAGTCTTGTTCTCCTCCGGCCAGCCCTTACCTACCCAATTCAATATGCATGCTGTCAAAGGGTGTTTAGCGGTGGCTCTCATGACGTCCGCTATGGTTAGTGGCAAGTCCAGGCAGGTATCTATTTGTTGTGTGGAGATGGTTGGAGCTGGGTCCTTTTCTGTGATGGGCAGCAGGGAATGGCTCAGGGCGTCGGCATGGGTGATGGCTTTTCCGGGGAGATGATTCAGTGTGTAGGAGTAGACAGCGAAGAATTCAGACCACCTCATCATTCTAGGTGACAAAATGTTCAGGTTTGGCTTGTTAACTGCCAGGATTCCTAACAGTGGCTTTTGATCAGTGATGATCGAAAAAGTTCTACCATAAAGGTACTCATGGAATATTTTGACTCCGGCGATTATTGCGAGGGCTTCTCTGTCGATTTGGCTGTAATTGTGTTCTGACTTGGAAAGTGTCTTTGAATAAAAAGCAACCGGTGCCTCTCTGCCATCTGGTAGCTTATGGCTCAGGATGGCGTCGATCTCAAAAGGTGATGCATCACAGGTGACCGTCACAGGCAGGGTATTGTAATACTGGATAAAAACGGTGTTAGACATTAATAGGTCTTTGATACCCTGAAATGCTGCTTGTTCCCGGTGGCCCCATGTCCAGATAGTTTTTTTATCTGACAGCCGATGTAGGGGTTCTGCTATGGTTGCCTTATGGGGCAGGAACACATTGTAAAAATTTATGAGACCTAGGAATGCTTCAAGGTCAGTTCTGTTCCACGCCTAGGTGCATCTTTGATTGCCTTTATCTTCTTTTCGGTGGGGTGTATGCCTTGTTCATCGATTAAATAGCCCCCAAATTTGAGCTGATTGGTGGCTAGATTACATTTCTCCCATTTTACCTTGAGGCCTGTGTCTCTGAATCTTGTTAAAACTTCCCTCAATCTGTTCTCTAGTTGGTTGGCGTTTTTTACTGAGACCAGATCGTCAAAATAAGGGACGACTCCCTTGATTCCGTTTAACAGGTGCTCCATGAGGCTTTGGAACACACCTGGGGCAACGCTAATGCCAAACTGGAGATAGTTACACTTGAATGCCCCTCTATGTGTCACAATAGTCTGTGCCTCTGTGGTAATGGGGTCAACGAATAGTTGTTGATACGCCTGTGTGAGATCAAGCTTCGCAAAAATTCTTCCTCCCCCTAGTGAGTGCAGTAAATGTTGTACTACTGGTACTGGGTATGCGCTTTGTTGGAGCGCATGCTTAAGGGTTGCCTTATAGTCTCCGCAGATGCGCACTGACCCATCTGGTTTCACAGGAGTCATGTTGGGTGTTTCAGACCTGGCATGGTCAATTGGCTCTAACACCCCTTGAGCTATTAATTTGTTTAGTTGTTCATCAATTTTTAGTTTTAAAGCAAACGGGACGCTTCTGGCCTTTAAATGGATGGGGGCTATTTTCAGCTAAATGAAATTGGGGTCCCCTTGTACTTGCCTCGGCTGCCATTGAAAACATTTTGGAATTCTTGTAGCAGGTTCTCCTCCCAGTTGGCTGCGGCAATGAGGTTTATCCCGGTCATCCCGATTCCCAGGGGCACGAACCATTCGATCCCTAGCAGGTTAGGGTGATCATGGTCGATGATGGTCAGAGGCAAGATTTCTGTGTGATTCTTAAATTCGATGAGGAAATGAAAAAGGCCCACTACCGGAATTCGATTTCCCTAGTAGTCTTTTAAAATCAATCTTTGCTTCTGTAATTCTTTTTGTTTAATGTCTGGTATCAGGCCCTGGATGGTATTCCAAGATACCATAGATAGGAAAGACCCTGAGTCGACTTCCATCTCACAGGGCTTCCCTTTGATGCTCACCTCTATCTGGACCTACCTCCCATTTTCTGCCCTGACATTTCCAATGGTGACCGTCTGGTGCATTTCCCCTCTGTCACTGGTTCTTTTGCTTCGGTTCCATTTGCTTCCGGCTTGTCTTTCTTCATGCCTGGGGGGGGTGGGGGGTGGGGTGCTGCCACATCTTTTTGGACTATAGCACTTTTTGTTGCTGCAGACCCTTTCGATGTGCCCCCATTTGTTACAATCCCTACAGATTGCATCGAGGAACCTGCATTCTGCTTGTGGGAGGTTGCCCCCGCATCCTGAACACTGAAACTCCCGCCGGTTTCTTCTCTTTTCCCACCATTTCTTGTCTGATTGAAATTGATGGACATCTTCATTTTCGTCCTCGGTATCACTCTGGGATTCGAGATCTTCGTAGTGGGCTGTCGCTGTGGGCTGTTTCTTTCCTCCCTCTGCCTTCTTCTCTCTGGTTTGGTTTGGCAGATCAGGGATCGCATAAATTTGGCGCATGGTGGCTGCTGACTTCTTTGCTGCTTCAGCAGCGGTTGCCTCCACAATAGCCTCAACCACGGTTATGTTTGGTCTATTCAGCAGCTTACTCTGAAAGGTAGTGTCCTTCAACCTGAGGACCACATGGTCCATCATGGACTCATCCATGTTCTGGAACTCACAGGCTCCTCCGATGTGTCTCAGGGCTGCTACAAAATATCCGACAGTTTCATCTTCCTTCTGGTCTCTCTTATAGAACTTTTTTTTTTTTTTTATCAAGTTGGAGACCACAGGTGTGTAGTTTGCTCAGAGCATTCTGTTCAGCTTAGGCCAAGTCATCTGTTTGACATCTCTGGGTTTAGCCAGTGCCTTCACCATTTAAAAGATGGCTGGTCCGCAGTGTTTAAAGCCCCTGTCACACAGCACCAATGCATGGAAAGAGGATGTAAAATGGAGAGAAACACTTGCCATCCGTTGGTTAATGTGATGCTTCCGTTCTGTACTCACTGCATCCATCCTCTCTATCCGTCCAGCATCAATCGACTGACATTTCATCCGCTCAAAATGTTTTGAGCTGCACAAAACTTTTTGAGTGGAAAATGTATCCTACACGTCCATTCTGCATCCGCAACGCATACGGGGAACATCCGTTAGACATCCGTCGTCATCCGTTACACATCCGCTATATCCAATAGGCATCTGCTGTGCATCCGCGCAACTCGAATCCACTCCAGCGGAAAACAGAAACAGGGAGAAAGCGAAACGGATGCGGAACGGATACGCAGCATTAGTAGCATGACCAGAGAAAGGATGAAAGCAGATGTAGCTCGCATACAAAGCATTAAAATGGAAAAAACATTCGCATAGGGGATGTATCTCGGATATTTAGGATGTCTGCAGGATGCCTAGAGGATGCAAAAGGACACCGAGCAGAAAACCTATATTGCCTATAAAAAGGGGGAGGAGATCACTTGGATCTCACTTTCAGTCCAGCAGCCCTGCTGTGCAGACCTCTTCAGCCTTCATCTGACTGTTCCCCAGCATCCAGTCATCTCCACCATGGATCGTCACACACTCCTTTTGGTAGCCACCATCATTCTAGAACAGTGCGAAGCCATCTACAGGCTCTTTCACCTATTCTATGCAAAGAAAAGGAGGCGGCCAAGAAGTGTCTGGGTCCGAAGATGGATAGCCAGAAGAGCCGAGTACAGACTGTATAACAAGCTGATGGTGGAGCTGAGGAACGAAGACCCTCGTGCATTCCAGAACTTCATGAGGATGCCGCCAGCCATGTTTGATGAAGTTTTGGAGTGGCTGAGACCCAGGCTGACAAAGCAGAGGACCACCTTCCGGCCCAGCCTGGACCCTGGGCTCAAGATGCCTCTGACTCTGCGCCACCTGGCCTCTGGGACCACGTACAGGAGCATGCAGTATGCCTGGAGGGTGCCACACAACACCATCAGCATTTTGGTCAGAGAAGTGGTGCAGGCCATCATCGAAGAATACCTGGAGAAGCTCCTCCAGTGCTCTTCCACTGAAGAAGGCTTGAAGAAAGTTGCAGAGCAGTGGTATCAGAAGTGGAACTTCCCCCACTCTGTTGGAGCCATAGATGGCAAGTACGTGGCCTGCAAAGCTCCAGCCAAGTCAGGGTCCACTTATCACAACTACAAGGGCTTCTTCAGCATCATCTTCTTCGCCATGGTTGATGCTGACTAAAACTTCATGTACATCAATGCTTCAGGCAACGGGTCAGCTTCAGATGCCCAGGTATACAATGCCAGTCACCTCAAGGAGGGGCTGGAACACAACCTCATCACGGGCTTCCCAGATCCAGACCCCCTGCCCAACAACACACAAGATGTGCCCTACTTCATTGTGGGTGATGATGCCTTCTCCCTCACAACCTACCTGATGAAGCCCTACACTTCCAGATGCCTCAACCATGAAGGGAGGATCTTCAACTCCAGGCTGTCCAGGGCAAGGCGGGTGGTGGAGAACGCCTTTGGCATCCTAGCCAACAGGTTCCAGGTACTTCTCACCACCATGCAGCATTGCCCAGAGACTGTGAGGAGGATTGTGGAAGCTTGCTGCATCCTGCACAATCTCATGCGCACCCGCTACCCAGTGCTGCAGAACAGGCTTGTGGACTGCCAAAAAGGCAATGGGGACATGGAACCTGTTGAATGGAGGCAAGGGTGAAACCTGATAGATACTGTGGATGTGCAAGGCCCCAACAGAGGTTCACGTGAAGGGAAGAAGCAGCGCAAGCTCCTGAAACACTGGTGCAACTCCCCAGCTGGAGCAGTGGGGTGGCAAGACCGGATGGTAGATGCTTAATGGATGCTTCCTTCGGCCTATCTCATCACACTGATGAGATTGTGCCATGTATGTTGAGTGGCCCTACAATGAACAGGACATTTAATAAAGAGTTGTGTTTATGTTGAAATGTGTTGACGAATGATTACATTGTTCTTGATAATAAAGGGCCAAAGGTGTGTCAGCTGGGAGGGTGGACCATACAGTCCCACTATGCTTGCACTGGAGGTTTATCTATCCCACAGCTATTACCCATCCCACAGGTATCCTAACCCATCCCACAGCTATTACCCATACAACAGGTATCCTAACCCATCCCAAAGCTATTACCCATCCCAAAGGTATCCCTGCCCATCCCACAGCTATTACCAATCCCAAAAGTATCCCTACTCATCCTACAGCTATTGCCCATCCCAAAGGTATCCATGCCCATCCCACTGCTATCCTTACCCATCCTACAAGCATGCAAACCATTTCTACAAGTTTCCACCAAGACTTTATTTAATAAAATAAATGAAGCAAGTGTGTGAAGCAAAGATAATCTTTATTAATAACAAGCCTTAAAAGCAAAATGACCCAAGTGTCCCAAGCAAAGGTAAAGTCAACAGGTAGCCACCCAGTCTCTGGCACTCTTCTCAGTCACTCTGAGGCATGCCCATAGTCTCAGGGATGAAGGGTCCAGGTGCTGTGGAGGTGGCTGCTGCTGGAATGCTGGTCTGAGGCGCCGTTGGGTTGCCTGGCCCCGAGAGGACAACAGGGGACAGTGTGTGGAGGAAGCTCTCAGAGAGCTGGCTCAGTCCTGTGATGTTGAGAGCCCCTTCCTCCAGGACATGGGGTGTCAGTCCCAAGACCGATGACAGATGTTCTGAGGCCGGGCTTGGCTGTGGGGTGGAGGAAGGAGGAGTGTAGTGGGGATGTCTGGTCTGCAGGTGAGCGAGGTGAGGCGTAGATGGCATCTGTGGCATGGGTGGCATCTGTGGCATGGGTGGCATCTGTGGCATCTGTGGCATTGGTGGCATCGGTGACATTGGTGGCATCAGTGGCATCGATGGCACTGGTGGCATTCGATATACCTGTGCCTGGACTGGGAAGGGCTGCCTGTGTTGCTTGAGCTCCTGGTAGCCGTAGCCTTGGTAGGTGAGGGCCTGTGGGAATTCTTGGAAGGGCAGTGACATCACCTGGGGTGGAGGAGCTGACCTGGACTGGGTGGGAGCAGGTTTAGCTGGTTCTGGAGGGTTGTGAGGAAGACCGGTGATCCTGTCCTTTATCACCTGGTACTGTTATTCAGACATGTCCATGAGGGTCTGGTTGACGTAGGTGAGGAATGGCTTGCGGTTGGAGGATGGTATGTCGGTTTGTACCAGCTGAGAGAGGAGATCTACGCTGCTTCTGATGGTGTCCCTGATCTCCAGGAGGACAGTGTGGCTCTGCCCCTCTGGTCTGCCTCTCTGCCTGCTTTCTGTGGATGTGGAGCTGGGGGTGGATGTGGGTTGGTCTCTGGTGGAAGTGCCCTCTCCTTGCTCCCACTGTGTCAGGGGGTCCTCCACGCGCTCTTCCACGGGGAGTGCAGCTGTCGGGGGGGTCTCCGTCGTGGCACACTCCACAGATACCTGCCTGGACACAGGAGTTGACTCTTGGCCAGAAGAGGACTGGTTCTCTGCGTGCTGCCTGAGAGAAAGGGTTGTCAGAGGGGCTCCTCCTCGGTGGCGGATCTCACCCTCCAAGAAGCTGCACTTGGCCATCACGTAGGTCTCTTGGTCTGTCAGCTTGACCGTAGCCTGGCCAGATATCTTGAAGTGCAGCTTCCCGTACCTGGTGTGCATGTGCTTCCACCAGCCAAGGAGCACCTCTGAATTGTAGCCCAGGCTCTCTGCCTTGTCTCTCCAAGCAGCCTGCTCCCTTTTGTTGTCCCGATAGAGCCTGTGTCCCTTCTGCCAAAGATACTCATTCTCCCTCAGCCATTCAAGCACCTCATGCTCATGTTCCTCTTCAATGGAGTATTGCCTCCTCTCCCATTCTCATTCTCACATATGCCTCTTCCTCCCTCTGGCAGGGCCATCTGGGCCCTCATCAGAGGGGCTTCGAGGTTGTAGGGGCTGCTCCACCACACCACCACCACCACCAGCAGCAAGAACAACAGTAGCAGCAAAAGCAGCACCAACAGCACCAGCAGCACCAGCATCACCAGCAGCACCAGCATCACTAGCAGCATCAGCAGCACCAGCAGCACAAGGAGGACCAGGATCATCAGCAGCAGAGTAAGCACTAGCAGCACCAGCAGCACCAGCAGCACCAGGAGTGCCAGCAGCACCAGCAGGACCAGGAGCACCAGGAGCAGCAGGAGCAGCAGGAGCACCAGCAGGACCAGGAGCCGCACCAGCAGAGTAAGCACTAGCAGAAGCCCCAGCACCAGGAGGAGCACCAGCAGAGTAAGCAGCAGTAGAAGCCCCAGCACCTGGAGCAGCGCCAGCAGAGTAAGCACCAGCAGAAGCCCCAGCACCAGGGGCAGTGCCAGCAGAAACTCCAGCACCAGAAGAGTCAGCCCGAGCAGCAGAAGCCCCAGCAGAAGCAAAGTCAGAGCCAAGGGGTGGGATGGTGGCCCTGTCCTTCTTGCCAGGGCTGGCAGAAGATGGCAGAGGCTTTCTCTTCTTCCCCATGGTTGTTGGCTGTCTGTCTGGCTGGAGCTTTGTCTGGCAGCAGGTCTTTCCTCTGAATGGTGATCTGTTTGCGAGCTGCTTCCCTTTATATCCACGGGGCTGACACAATGCATCCTCCCCGCATGCGCAGTGAACGCTTTGCATCCGCTAGGCATCCGCTAGGCTTCGCTCTGCATCTGCTTCATCCGCTCGGCATCAGCTCTGTATCCATTCCTACAGCTGCACATCCGCTTCGCTGTGCTCCCCCGGAAGCCCTGCAGATTTGCCATCCACTTCCATCCACTTCCATCCGCTAGGCTTTCGTTGAGTATTTGCTTAACATCCTCGCTACGTCCTCCCTCTGTCCGTTCCTTTCTGTTGTTGTCCGCTCTCTTTATGCAAATTTGGGGCACTTTTGAGAGTGGATAACAATGGATGGAAAATTTTCTCGTCCGCTGTGTCCTTTTTACATACGTTTTGCATCTGTCGGCCTATGTGACAGGCCCTTAAGGAAGACAGCCCTCTGCCTTTGGTCAGAGATTTCCTGCCGTTCGTTGCTTTCCAAAAACATAAGAAAATGATCAATATACGACTCCCAATCCTCCTCATCAGGAATGAATGGTGCAGGTGGCATGTTGTTACTGACCATCTCTCTCACTCGGTTCAGATCGCTGCGTGCTTTGGTCTCGCTCTTCTACGATGATCCCACCTTCGTCGCCAGTGATACATCCGGAAAGAAGTGCGCGAGATCGGGTTCCAACGTGAAAATCTTTTATTAAACTCGCTAAGCAATGGTAACAGAACAACAGCCCAAGCCGCGGCAGTCCTTTATATTGTGGCTTGCCCACGACTTGTGGCAAATGACACTACTTTTATTACTCCCGCCATTTGGTGGGCTAATCGGATTGGTTCTCTTATAGTCAATCTTAGAATGGCCTTTTCAGCCAATCAGAATAGGGAACTTGGAGCCTACAAATTCCATACATAACAGTCATCTCCTCTGTAGGTATATGTGGGTGCCTCCAATATTGAGCAAAGGCCAATCTGGCCGCTGTTACTGTGTATATTGTTATGTATTTCATTTTTTTTTAATATATGTTTGTCAAAAATCCCTAGCAGAAAGGATTCTGGTTTGTATTCAATATGTTCTTTTGTTATATCTTCCAGCCAATTTCTAAATTTCTTCCAGTATTTTTGGGCTTCTATTCAGGACCACCACATGTGAAAAAAGGTTCCCTCTTTTTTTTACATTTCTGACAGTTTGGACTCATTTTGGGGCACATTTTGGCCAATCTCGAAGGGGAAAGGTGCCATCTATAAGACATTTTATATGCGTTTCTTTATATGCTGCCGATTTTGTAATCTTATTATTTCTTCCCCAGACTTTTTCCCATTCTATTAAAGTGATGTTACATCCTACATTCCTATTCCAGGCTATCATATCCTCTTTTGCTGTTTCTTCTAATTCTACTTCTAATAAACAATGATAAAATTTAGTTATATTTTTTTTACCTGGTCCTAATAAAATTTTGTCTAATTGTTGGGGTTTATTATTAATTCCAAATTACTTTCTATCTTGTTTATATCTACTATGAATTTGTAGGTATACCCATTGATCTATTTTAAATCCCTGCTCTTGAAGTTCTTGTCGTGATTTCAAATTTCCTTGTATGTCCAATAAATCTTTGTATTTGATCAATTTAGAAATATCCAAATTGTTTGGGTGGATCATCACCTCCATTGTTGATAACCAGATTGGTACTTTTAAGTAGTGTTTTTTGCATATTTTTTTCCAATTAATTAATCATGAGTCTCTATTTAAGTGTCTATGGAAATATTTCTGGTCAACTTTCCCTACGTCCCATAAAAAGCGTTCTTAAAAAAACTTATTTTTTAAATTCACCCAATCATTTAACCATACTAGAGTGGCAGCAATGTAATATAATTCCCAATTTGGAAGTGCCAACCCTCC
Source organism: Laticauda colubrina (assembly GCA_015471245.1). Classification (NCBI taxonomy): domain Eukaryota; kingdom Metazoa; phylum Chordata; class Lepidosauria; order Squamata; family Elapidae; genus Laticauda; species Laticauda colubrina. The sequence continues at coordinate 14,490,365 of BLBF01000050.1, read as the reverse complement.
CCTGCTCCTCATATCCTGCATTGCTTTTAAATTTATTCTGGGTTTTTTCCCTTGCCAAATAAATTTAGCAGTTATTTTATTAAGTTCTTAAAAAAAAAATTGTGTAATTTAATTGGAATCATTTGAAATAAATATAAAATTTTTGGGAGAATATTCATTTTAATGGTAGCAATCCTACCCAGTAGTGAGAATTGCAGTCTACCCCATAATTCTAAATCTTTCTTTACCTGTAGCAACAACTTATCATAATTATTTTCTTTAAGTGCCTTGCAATGTGCCGTCAACCATATTCCAAAATATTTCATTTTCTTTGTCACTTGTATTCCCATAACTTCTTCTAATTCTTTTTTCTGTTTTTCTGTTAAATTTTTAGTCATTAATTTTGTTTTCTTCCTATTAGTTTTGAGTCCTGCTACCGCTCTGAATTGTTCTAATTCATTAATCAGTTTTTGTCCTCTCTCCATTGGTTCCTCAATAAAGAAAACCATATCGTCAGCGAATGCTTGCAACTTGTATTCTTCTGTTTTAACCTTTAATACTTTTATCTCTGAATTCTGTCTAATTCGTATTAATAATGTTTCTAATGAGAATATGAAGAGCAGGGGGGAGAGCGGGCAACCTTGTCTAACTCCCTTTTCTATTTTTATTGGGCGAGTATATTCCCCATTTACTATAACATTGGCCTGTTGTGTATCATAAATAGTTGTTATAATATTTTCAAATTTAGTGCCTAATTTCATATTATATATTTTTTGAATTAAAAATTGCCAATTTAAATTATCAAGGGCCTTTTCAGCATCTAAGAACATGAATGTGATTTGTTTCTCAGGGTGGGCTTCATAAAATTCTAAAATATCTAATACTGTTCTTGAATTATTGCTAATCTGTCTGGTTGGGAGAAATCCATTTTGATCTTCATGTATATATGAATTTTCATATATACTTCATGTATATATGAAATTTAAAATTCTTTTTAGTCTATTAGCTATAATGGAGGTAAATATTTTATAGTCAGTGTTTAATTATGAAATTAATTCTCTCCTGGAATCCCATCTGGGCCTGAGGCTTTATTATTTTTTTTGGTTCTCTATTGCCGATTTCAGTTCAGACCAAGATATATCTTTTTTAAGTAATTCTATCATTCCTTCCTCAATTTCTTTATCTTTAATTTTATCTAAGTGTTTTCTTATTTTGTCCTCATTTATTTCTTCCTTTTTATATAACTCTTCAAAATATTTATGTACAATTTCTTTCTTTTTTTGTTCTATCTCTTGTTGTATGTCACCATTACTGTCTTTTAATTGGTATATCAGTCTCTTTTCTTTCTTTTTTTTTAGTTTATAAGCTAACCGAGATGGTTTTAGATTGTGTAGTGCTTTTTCATTGTCTTCTGTAAAATTGATATGTATTAGATCATTGTAGTTGTCTGTGGTTCGACTTGGAAATACTGGGCATGATTCATTGCTGTTTACAAATACCGACCCAAAGAATGTGTTAAAGAGTTTGGCTTTAATGGTGTCATCACTGCAGTCTTTACTATGAGGTCCTTTCAGGGGTGGGATGCACCTTGAGTCTTTTAATTTGTTGTTTGCAAAATTGTAGAAAGCACGGGTGGAATTGGTGTGTAGAAGGTTTTCCTCTTGTTTAATGTGATAATTGGTGCTTGCAGTCTTTATCTGGTGGTATAAATTTTTGTATCAGTTTTTGAAGTTGGCAATGTGGCCAGATTTGTTCCCTTTTTGGATTGAAGCTTCCTTATTGTTATCAGTAATCTGTTTTTACTGGTTTTTGGAGTTGTTATTGGTAAATATAGTTTGATGACTCTTTCAACTTCAAGTAAAAATATGCTGTAATTTTCTTTAACAGTATTGCATCCAGTGAATAGAGATTGCCAATCAAGGATGAGAGATCATTGTCTATAAGATCATAGCTGCCTTTTGTGAAGTTATAATTGGGGATTATGTCATTGTGATGATTTTTGTGTGGGCGTATATTGAGACAGAAGTCAATGATATTGTGGTCACTGTTGGAAAAGGGTTCTTCAGTTTGTATTCCATATATTAAATTCAAACTATTGCAGAAGATGAGATTGAGGTAGTTGTTAAGTCTAGTATTGTTGGTTACTAATTGTTCCAGTCCCAGGTTTGTTACAGCATTGTAGAAGGTTTCATGTATGGGTTCAATTTTACATTCGTTTAGGGTCCAGTTAATGTGAGGTAGATTGAAGTCACCAAGAAAGATAAAAGTGTGTGGACAGGATATTGCCCATGTTAGTCGTGAATTTAGCTTGTTTACATGTTCGATAACATAATCAGGGGCTCTGTAACATAGTAAGAATCACAATGTGGTATTTAAGGACAGTTCACAGACGATGGTCTCAGGAAGAGGAAACTTTTGGGTAACTTGGATGTTTTTTAGATGTAAGGACTTTTTATAGAAGATAGCAACACCACCTCTTCTACGGATTTCATGATCTGATTGGTAAACATGATAGTCTCTTACTGTGGTAATGGAGTCAGGGAGAGATGCATTGAGCCATGTTTCACAGACAAATATGATGTCGAATTTATCCATATTTAGTAAGAGAAGAAATTCAGATATTTTATTCATAAAGCGTCTTGCATTGAGTAGCTTTCATTTAAGGCCAGTTGTGGTTGGAATTGAGGTAGTTAGGGGCGTGTGTGTCTAGTTTTGAGTGATAGTGAATTAGATGAGGTAGGGTTGGATGTGGAGTTGTGGGTTGTGTGACTTACTTTTGATACGATCTGTGCAGTAGTCAATGTAGAGATCCTTCTCTCCATTGTCTGGACGTCTTTTGAGTTCCTTGCGAAATTCACGGGAGCGGATTCTTTGCAGAATGGATAAGTCTGCTCTTGAGGAAAGTTTCTTGTGATTGGGATTGGTTTTTCCAATGGCGTTTATTGTATGAATGAATATGCGTTTGCTGGACTCATTTTTGCAAACAACTCATCAAAATTTTGGTGCCACAGAGCTGTCATTGCATTTGTACCCACATCCATCTCTGGTTATTTCAATGATATCTTCAGGAGAGATGTTTGTTGTATCTGAGTTGCTTATGATATTACAAATTTTGGTGATGTCATCTGATTCGTTGGTGTCTTAAAGACCAAATAAGATGGCATTTGGACATTTCTGATCATGTTCTATGGTGTCTCTGATGAGTAAGGAGATGTCATTTGTGGAATTATTTGATGGGATAGTAATTATTTGTGGTTGTGGTTTGGTGGTTATTTTGCTTGTAGTTGTGATTGTAGTTGAGGTAGTAGTTGTGATAGCGGTTGTTGGGTTGGAATTTGATTTTGAGCTGATAGAAAGTTGCTTATCAGTGCCGTATTTTTTTTTCAAGAGAAATTAGGCTTTCTTGTATAATTGTTTCGAAACATGTAACTAAGCATTTTTCTATTAAGTGCATGAGTGATTCTATGCTATCAACTCTGTCCAGCAGAGTACTTGGTTTGTTAAGCTTAGGAAAATATGATGGACATAGAGAAGGAAATGTATCTGATGCTTTTAGGAGATCAGCTACGTCTTTGTTTAATTTTAAGCAGGCAAGGTGGGCTTGATTATCACATAGGTAGCGTTTGATCTTATTTTCGCTTTCATGGATGGTTTTAAGACATCTGAAGCATATACAGGAGTCTGGGAGGTCATTGGTAGAGATATTTTTTGTTGTTGTTGTTTGGTAGTGGAGAATTTGGAGTTTCTGGAGTTTCTGGCTAGCATGGTCAGTGATAATAGTACAGTTACAATAGCGAATTAATGTGATAGGTTGACAGTTATTTAATGAATGTTGGTAATTAATAGATGTTAATTGATAAGTTAGAGAACAAATCAAAAGTGGGGTTACTTATTACTAAAAATCAATCAATCAACTTATTACTAAGAATCAATCAATCAATTGACTAGATAATCAAAGATACAGTATTAAATCTCTATCAGTTCAATGAATCAGTAAATTAGTGGTCATTTAACAATTAATTATACTATTATGTGATAAATACTATCTTATGTACCTTTGCAGAATCCCCCTTTCAATTAAATTTTCACCTATTATCTCTATGTCTTGTACATTTTCCCTGTTTTTCTATGTCCTGGTTCTGTCCTTTATAATTTCTTTTCCTTTCCCTCTTTTCCCTCTTCTTCTCCCTTCCCTTTTTGACCCCTTCTCTCTCTAATTCTGATTCTCTCTTCTGTAATCCTCTCTTCTGTTTCTTCCTCATGTTATAATTACTTTTCAAACTATTTTTTTGTGGGGGGTTGGTTTTTCAAATCTTAATTTTTTTCACTCTCTTCCCTCCTTTCCTTTCTTTTCCCCACATAGAAATACTTGGTCATTGAAGATGGCTTCTTCTTTGTCACACCCTTCTTGTTCTACAGGCACTTCTTGTTTTTTCTCATAGTTCAGGATCTTCATTTCTAAAAATTGAAATACGAAGCCAAAAGAACCTCTTCCTTCTTGTGCATCTTCCTTCTGTTTTTTTAGTTCCATTCTCAATTCTTCCAAGAGTGATACCATTTTAAGAACTTTTAAAAAACCACCCGATTAATTTTAGTCCTTTTAGATCCAATAGCCAAAAATCCAAAAATCACCAAGTAATCCAAATAATCCAAAACTGTTTCTTCTTGCTTCTTTTTTCCACTTTCTCTTCCTGAGGTTCTCTTATCTTGTTACAAAGTTTCAATTAAAAATGTATCTTTTAGGAATCTTGTTAAAGTTTTACTTCTAATTTCTTTCACTTCCAGGTGGTCTCTTCCCTTTTTCCAGATCACACCCTTCTGTTTCTTTCCTTCTTTTAAAAGTTTTTGAGAATCCAGAAATCTTTATTATCCCTTTGACATTTTATTTTCAGCTTAAATACCTGTTATTGTCAAAGTGGAATTTTGCCGATTACTTGCTTAAATCTCTTAGTTGTAAATATAGGGAAGAAAAGGAAAAAAAACCAAATCCTTTCCCTTTCCTCTCTCATTTGCAGCTTCAAAGTCTTCTTTGGGAACAATGTTGTTCTCTATAATTCAAATTCCAGAGTACCTTGTACTGTTGTTTTTTCAGTTTGACCCGGTCAGCCAAAAACTTTCTCTTCTTATCTTTCTCCTGCACATTCTTTTCCAGTTGAATTCTTATTTGAGGTTGCCATTTCTGACCACCACAGCAACTGCCTTTAGGAAAGGGAGTAATGACCCTGCTGGCAGTCTCCCCCCTCTTCACCACCTCTATGGGGTGGCTTATCTCCAAAATCAGCCGGCTCAGGGTGTTCCAGCAGTAAGCACAGATTGAAACTGCGCACAATCGCAGATTTCGGTCTGTCGCCGAAGAAGCTCAAACTGGATCTCCAACATAAATGTATTTCTAAAAATCACTGTTCATACAGCTTCTATTTTCACTAAGCTAGTTGCATGCCTTGCTGCAAGGAAGGTGGGTGACAGCCAGCTTGTTCTGGTGGTTTAAGGTACCAGACTAGGACTGTGAGACAAGAGACTGTGAGTTCTAGTCCTGCCTTAGGCACCAAGGTTGGCTGGGTGACTTTGGGCCAGTCATTTTCTTTCAGCTCAACTCACCTCACAAGGTTTAGTTGTTGTTGTGGGAAAAATAGAAAAAGGGAAGGCTTGCCCTCTTGAGTTATTTATAAAAATAAGGAAGGTGGAATATTAAATAAGTAATTTCCCATTACAGTGCAGCATTTAAGAGTAACAGGACTAATTGCTATTATTTTGGAAGGAATCAGGAACCCAACTTATGTTTGAAAACAAGTGTAGCAGGCACATACTTTTGTCAGGATAAGAAGACAGATTGCTGCCCTGGATAAAATTAAGTGACAAACCTTTTGTTTCAAAATTATTTAACATAGGGGAAGACAGTCCAGTTCCTCAAAATAATGGTGGACTAATCATTTTTGTTGATTACAGTATAACTTGTTTCATCTACCAGAATCGTTCGGAGAGATATGGGTTTTCAAGCTTTGAAATTTTGAGATATAGAATGTGAATTTCTGCACGTTTATTCAGCTAAAATCTGCTTGTGATTTAAAACAAAATAGTAAAATTAATTTTAAGCAGCATGCTTTTATTTTAAACCTGCATTCTCAAGTTTCATTTATCTCTTTCTCCTGCTCTCTTTATTTATTTTCTATTCCTATCCTATCTAGTTTACAAAATAAATTATTATTTTCTTAAGTCTACTGCTAAGGTGTGTGCAGACTGCTAGTTTAGGATGATTTCTTGCTATTAGTGGAAGTAAGAAATCTCTTCATAACTGTTTTCATCACTGGAAAACATTTTCTCAGAAATTAGCAACAGATCTCTCATAAAGTCTGAAACTGCTCACCTAAATGAGTGACCCATCTAGAGTAGTGTCATACCTGGTATCAGGACTCCAACAAATCCACTCCCATTCAAATAATAAGTCTCTAGCTACATCTGAATAAAAAAAAATTGATTTATTATAAGTGACCATGTTGTGTCTAATGCTGGGTGCAGCTGACACTAAAATACATCATTCATTTCCCCCTTGACTCTGGTCTTCCCCCACCTTCTGGATGTATATTCTCCAATGGGACACATCCATAGCCAAGAGTCATCAATCATGCTCTCCAATAATATTCTTGTGCACCAACAGCTTTGGGCTGTCAAGGTGATTATCTGAGGCATTTGAGGAATGCATTGCTTTCCCACACTCCCTTTCTGCTGGCAACTAAAAAGACCAAAGGAGTATTTTTAGTTGATACCTGGTATACAAATGTTTTCTTACTCGTTTTGTGTCTGCTGCAGAGGCAGTTATTTGTTTAATTGTGTCCATGGGTACAGATAGTGATTACAGAATGAGTTGAATCAAATATTCTACTTTACAAACACAGATGCAATAAGCATAGAATTAGCAAACTGCAGAATTACAGAAAACAAAGATAAGAATTCTGCAATGCTTACAGATATAACCATGGTTAATTTTTTTTCCTTTGTTTTTCAATTAAGCAACATCAGGCAAAATGCAGGAAAAAATCCCACCAACATGTTTTAAAATGTTAATTTAGTTTTTGGTTTTTTAAAAGTTATGAACACACAATAATTCAGATAAAATGT
>BLBF01000050.1:14442553-14453270 GCA_015471245.1 Laticauda colubrina | reverse complement strand
CAGTGTCTCAGGAGGTTGCACTACTTCTTCCCTTCACGTGAAGCTCTCTTGGGGCCTTGCACATCCTGAGTGTCTATCAGGTTTCGACCTTACCTCCATTCCCCAGGCTCCATGTCCCCATTGCCTTGTTCGAGGTCCTTGAGCCTGTTCTGCAAGACTGGGTAGCGGGTGTGCATGAGATTGTGCAGGATGCAGCAAGCTTCCATGATCCTCCTCACGGTCTCTGGGCAATGCTGCATGGTGGTGAGAAGTACCTGGAACCTGTTGGCCAGGATGCCAAAGGCGTTCTCCACCACCCGCCTTGCCCTGGACAGCCTGTAATTGAAGATCCTCTCTTCACGGGTGAGGAGTCTGGAGGTGTAGAGCTTCATGAGGTAGGTTCTGAGGGAGAAGGCGTCATCACCCATGATGAAGTAGGGCACATCTTGTGTGTCATTGGGCAGGGGTTCTGGATCTGGGAAACCCATGATGTGGTTGCGTTCCAGCCCCTCCTTGAGGTGACTGGCGTTGCATACCTGGGCACCCGAAGATGAGCCATTGCCTGGAGCATCGATGTACATGAACTTGTAGTCAGCATCGACCATGGCAAAGAGGATGATGCTGAAGAAGCCCCTGGAGTTGAAATAAGTGGACCCCGACTTGGCTGGAGATTTGCAGGCCACGTGCTTGCCATCTATGGCTCCAATGGTGTGTGGTAAGTTCCACTTCTGGTACCACTGCTCTGCAACTTTCTTCCAGCCTCCTTCAGTGGAGGGGCACTGGAGGAGCTCCTCCAGGTATTATTCGATGATGGCCTGCACCACTTCTCTGACCACAATGCTGATGGTGTTGGATGGCACCATCCATCCATTCTGCATGCTCCTGTAGGAGGTCCCTGAGGCCAGGTGGCACAGAGTGAGTGCCACCTTGAGCCCAGGTTCCAGGCTGGGTCAGAAGCTGGTGTGTTGCCTTGGTCAACCTGGGTCTCAGGAGCTGCACAACTTCGTCAAACATGGCTGGCGGCATCCTCATGAAGTTCTGGAACGCCCGAGTGTCTTCGCTCCTGAGCTCCACCATCAGCTTGTTGTACAGTACGTCTTCCGCTCTTCTGGCGAACCATCTTCGGACCCAGACTCTTTTTGGGTGGCTTCTTTTCTTCTCGCAGTAGTGTTCACAGAGCCTGCAGATGGCTTCGCACTGTTGCAGAACGATGGTGGCTGCCGAAAGGACTTTGTTACAATCCACAGTGGACATGACTGGATGCTGTGGAAGAGGAAGAGACAGACGAAGGCTGAAGAGGTCTGCACCGCTGGGCTGCTGTTCTGAAAGTGAGATGCAGGCGAGTTGCTCCCCCTTTTTATAGGCAGTATAGGTTTTCCACTAGGCATCCTCTAGGCATCCTCTACGCATCCTGTAGACATCCTTAATATCCGAGATAGGTCCCCTCTGTGAACGTTTTTTCCGTTTTAAACGCTTTGTTTCTGTGCTGCATCCGCTAGGCATCCGTTGTGCATCCGTTGTGCATCCGTTCTGCTTCCTCCCCGCGTCTGTTTACTGCTGGAGCGGATGGAGTTGCGCGGATGCGTAGCAGACGCCTAGCGGATATAGCGGATGCGTAGCGGATGTGTAGCGGATGCAGAACGGACAAACTGGATACATTTTCCGTGCAAAAGTTTTAGGCAGCCCAAAACTTTTGGAGTGGATGAAACGTCCATAAACGGATACTGGACGGATAGAGAGGAAGCAAAACGGAGGCAGTGAGTACAGAACGGATACATCGCGTTAACCAGCGGATGGCAAGGTTTTTTGTCCGTTTTACATCCTCTTTGCATCCGTTGGTTCAGTGTGACATGGGCTTTAGAATGAGATTTTCAGGGGAGCTGGAGAAAAAGAATTGTGGAGCAAAGGTGGAATTTGGAGTAGGAGTACAAACATGGGTAATTTCTGATATTAGAGTTAGCTGGGACCAAAAAGCACTTAGTTTCAAACACATCTTTTGGGGTTATACTGACAGGATTTATCTGGAAGGAAAGATCTTTCAAAGTCATTGTGCCCTATGGGCCTTCTCAGTTTTATGGAACATATATTCATTCCTTCATTGAAGAGATGCATTGCCTGTTTCTCAAGTCAGCCTTAACCATAAAAATCTACCCTACTCATAATGTGAATTAGAACAATATCTGAAATGCAGATTAGACTGTCAAATAATGGCAGTGTACATGGATATAGAAAATGGAATATCAACAGATAAAATTGCTGTTAAAAGGAGTAATGCATCAAGCCTTACCTTAGTTCTTCTCAGACGTTGTTTCTGATGTTCTCTTTCTCACTTTGCTTGTTTCCTTCTATGTAATCTCTAGTAGGAATTATATTATGGTTGTTGGTTGATTATCTGTTAAATTGTGGTTAACTAACTATCTCCAGATTATCTCTCAGTAATCATCCATCAGACAAGCACAGAAAATATCCCCTTCATAGTTGAGAGTCTCTTTCATTGCTTTCTCCTTCCCTTTCTCCCTCCCAATGGTAAGGCCCGGTCCCACTGGCTGACGGATGCAAAACATATGCATAAAGGACACAGCGGATGAGCTAAATTTTGAGGGTGGCTCCATCCGATGTCATCTGCTCCAAAAAGTGGCAAAAATTCGTATAAACAGAATGGAAAAGAACACAAAAGAATGGACATGGGTAGGATGTAGCAGGAATGTTAAATGGATGTTCATAGGAAGCCTAGCAGATGGAAGCGGTTGGAAGCAGATGACACCTCCAAAGGGGTTCCGGGGGAGAATTTCGAAGTGGACGCATAGCAGAAGGGGCAGATGCATAGCGGATGAAGCGGATGCATCATGGACAAAGGAAACAAAGGGGATGCCATGCAGATGTATATTGGATGCAAAGCGTTCACTGCGCATGCAGGCAGTATGAATTGCATCAGCTCTATGGATATAAAAGAATACAGCACGCACACAGTCAGCATACAGGGGAAAGACATGCTGCCACATACATCTAGCAGGAACACCATGGTTCATCAGTCAGGCAAGAAGAGGAAGCCCGTGCCTACTCGTTGAAGCCCAGGCAAGGTGAAGAAAGGCAGAACCAGCATCCCACCCCCGGGAACTGACTCTGAACCTGCTGCAGCTGCTGCTGTGGTGGACCAGCCCCAAGGCCCTCAAACCCATCAAAGCCCTGCTACTGAAGGATCTGCTGCTCAAGCCCCTGAAGGCCCTGAACAATCTCCAGAAGGCCCTGATGCTGAAGGCCCTGCTGAAGCCCCTGTCAGAGGGAGGAAGAGGCAAGGGAAGCAGAAGGGAGAGAGGAAACAGTACACCACTTTCAAGGAGCATGAGGTTGAGGTGCTGGAATGGCTGAGGGAGAATGAGTACCTCTGGAGAAAGGGACACAGACTGTATCAGGACACCAAGAAGAAGCAGGCAGCTTGGAGAGACAAGGCAGAGAGCCTGGGATACACTGCAGAAGTACTCCTTGGATGGTGGAAGAACATGCACACCTGGTATGGCAAGCTACATCTCAAGAAATCCGGGCAGGCTGCTGTCAAGCTCACTGACCGGGAGATGTACGTCATGGTCAAGTGCAATTTCCTGGAGGGTGAGATCTGCCACCGAGGAGCAACCCCTCTGAGACCCCTCTCCCTCACACAGCCCACAGACAGCCAGTCCTCTTCCAGCCAGGAGCCAGTTACCTTGTCCAGGCAGGGGTCTTCAGAGGGCCCCACAGCAGAGACCCCCCTGACAGCTGTACTTCCCATGCCAGTGGACTTGGAGGATCCCATGGAGGAAGACACCCTGCTGTCACAAATGGAGGAAGAAGCAGCAGCCACCAGAGGCTAACTCACCCCCACCCCCACCCCCACCCCCAGGTCCAGAGGATGCAGGCAGAGAGGCAGACTGGAGGGCCTGGATCTGGAGATCAGATCCTGTTGGAGATCAGGACACAATGAAGACCAGCACAGAACTTCTCACTCAGCTGATCCACTTGGACAGAGCATCCTTGGGCTGGAACACCTTCATTACCTATGTGAGCCAGACCCTGAGGGACCTGCCCGAGGCCCAGTACCAGGTGATGAAGCAGAAGATCACAGCACTTCTGCACAACCCTCAAGGCCCAGCTGAAGCTGCTCCTACCCAGTCCAGGTCTGCTCCTCCACCCAGGCGATGTCATAGCCCTTCCATGGCTTTCAACAGCCCCTCACCTACCAAGGTATGACTACCAAGACTTCCCACAGCAGAAGCAGAACTTCCCAGTCCAGGCCCAGGTTCATCGGACGCCACAGATGCCAGTCCTCACCCAGCTGCATTCCAGACAGCTCCACTGCACTCCTCCCAACCCTTCCTCCACCCCACAGCCAAGCCCGTCAACAGACAATCTCTCATCAGTATTGGGCCTGACATCTCAAGTCCTTGATGAAGGGCCTCTCAACCTCACGGGATTGAGTCAGCTCTCGGATAGCTTCCTGAACACACTACCACCTGTTGTACCCTCGGGGCCAAGCACCCCAATGGTGCCTCAGACCAGCACTCAAGCCACAGCCACCTCCACAGTCCCTGCCCGCTTAACAGCTGAGACCATGGACATGACTCAGAGTGACTGAGAATAGTGCCAGAGACTGAGCTGTTTACTTGTTAAGTTTATCTTTGCTTAAGGCACTTTACTTGGTTCATTTTGCTTATTTAATACAGTCATAAAGTTTACTTAAGAAAGTTTATCTTTGCTTAAGACACTTAATACAGTTTACTTGGTTCATTTTGCTTATTTAATAAAGTCATAAAGTTTACCTAAGAAAGTTAATAAAGTTTAGCTTTGCTGAAGGCACTTAGTTTACTTGGTTCATTTCTTTTACTTAATAAAGTGTTGGTGAAAACATTGAAAAAATGGTTAAGCCTTTGCATGCTTGTGGAATAGATAAGGATAGTTGTGGGATAGATAAATCTCCAGTGCAACTATAGTGGGACTGTATGGTCCACCATCCCAGCAACCCAGATGATTTTCTCCCCCTTTTTATAGAAAATATCGATTGTCCTCTATGGGGCCTTCTACATACTCTAGACATACTGCAGACATCCTAAATATATGAGATACATCCCAGATACAAATGTTTTATCCATTTTTAATACTTTATATACGAGATGCATACGCTTACATCCTTTCTAATTCCATGCTACTTACATTGTGTAGACGTTCCATGTACCTTTTGTTTCCTCCCTCTTTCCGTTTTCAGCTGCAGCAGATGTGAGTTGAGGGGATGGCCAGAGGATGCAGAGAGGATACAGCGGACGTTTAACAGATGATAACAGACATAGAACGTTTGTTGCCTGTATATGTCACAGATGTACATCATACATGGCGGAAAGTTCATCCGTTCAAAAAGTTTTGTGCAGCTCAAAACTTCTTGCATGGATGAAATTGCAGTGGACGGATGCTCGACGGATAGAGCATATGAAACATGTATGCGGTGAGTACACAACGGATGCATAGCATTTTCCAAAGGATGGCAAGCTTTTTTGTCCATTTTACATCCTCTTTGCCTCCGTAAGTGCAGTGTGACCGGGCGTCAGTGGAACTGGAGAATAAGAACTGGGATGCAAACATAGAATTTGGAGAGGGAAATTTTTTGATATTAGAGTTAGCTGGGACTAAATGTACATTCTTGGATGGGAAAGAAGTTCAGAAATTGTTCCTAACTGCCAGCTTTAGCAGTTCTTTTTTTCTCCCTTCAGATGAATCTATTTCCATAAAACAAACTTTCTGAACTCAGAACCAATTTTATGTTTCAACCTTGCAATAGCAGAAACATCTAAATATCTATCCATCTCGTCACAAGGAGACAGACAACAATTGCCTAGTAGTAAACCTATTTTACCAATATCAAAGGACTTGGTTGATTGCTTTCTTCTGAATTTGGAGATTAAAAATTGTTTGTCCGTATTAAGCATGCCCAAGTTCTATAAGATGGTTTCTCTTTATTTCATTTCTCTCTCATAAAAATCTGTGTCATCTCAAGTCCCCCACTGAGAAAGTTGGAAAGAGAGCATGTTCCTAGGTGAACTTAAATACATAATTGAAAATCACTTCAACAAAGCAATGCATTCTTCTTTGAGACCAGAAATAAAAGCAATGAAAGAAAGGTATTAAAGAGAGAGGACATAGCTGGGCTACTCTTGAACACCATTTATAAAAAGTTAATTCAGTCTCTGAATGTCTTGCCTTACTCCTAGGTAAAAGTCTCATTCTCATTTCTTCTGAGGCCTAGTAAACATTGAGTGAGATGGACACTTGGATGCCTTGGAGGAAGAGAGGAAAGGAGAGGACTTGTTCTTTGAGCAAGCCAGAAGATAGTAGGTGTCCCTGGATAAACTGGACCCTTGTATATGATTCCTTCCGAATAATCTCCAAGGACCTTATTAATAAGTTTACTCTAGGCAGTTTTTTGAAAAGCAATTTTGAATTAAGTTTATTCATTAGGCAGAATTTTCCCTAGCTGATATTCCACAGGTGTCAAATCCACAGGACCCAATCTCAGCTTCAGCTGTGGAAGTGGTAACTAAGTCTGTTTTCCAGATTTCTAACCAACTAGCTGTTTGCAAACATTATAACAAATTCAGACATTGATTTTCTAACCCGTACATCATTCTAACTTGTACATCGTCTACAAAAAATTTCAGTTCCAATTCACTTAATGGTTGTAAATGCAACCCTAAACCTCTGGGTTCCCTTTAAATAATAACATCACTTTCTTTTAATTCCTAGCCAGTGTTATGTAGGCTTTGATGTGTAACAGCTAAAATTGTTGACTGAATTGGCAATATCTAGCCTTGACCATTGTGATAAGTATAATTGACTTCCTATGAGTCTTGATACAGTTCCTGATATCAAGGTGTGCTATTTTTGATGGTTTGAAAATCTGGGTATCATAGGATGTTTTCCCACTTTTACAACTTTCCATATTAAAGTTTTTAAAGTAATTGTTCTGTTTTCTTCTTTTGACTTAGAATAGAATAAAACAGATTTGGAAAGGACCTTGTAGGTCATTTAGTCCAACCCTCCACTCAAGCAGGAGACCTTAAACCATTTCTGACAGATGGCAGTACAGTCTCTTCTTGAAGGCTTCCAGTGATGAAGCTCCCACAATTTCCAAAAGCAAGCTGCACTATTGGTTGATTGTTCTCACTGTCAGAAAATTTATCCTTATTTCTAGGTTGATTCTAGTGGTGGAATTCAATTTAACAACCAGTTTGGTAAGCACACACTTCGCATGGCATTTTTGCTGCTGTGACACATTGCTGGCTCACATTTAAGTGATTACCCACGAAGATTCCAAGATCCTTCTCACAGTTATTGCTATTAAGCCTGGTTTCACCCAATCTGTATGTGTACTTTTGGTTTTTCTTGATTAAATGTAAGAGTTTACTTTTCTCTACATTGAATTTCACTTTGTTAGATAGGGCTTATTGTCTGTCAAGATCCATCTGTATCTTGAGCCAATCATCTAGAGTTTTGGCTATTCCTGCCAACTTAATATTCCCTACAAATTTGATTCATTCCCCTTCTATGCTCTCATCTAAGCCATTTATGAAGATATTGAAGAGTACTGGGTAAAAAAATGCAATCTTATAGCACCCTACTGCTTACTTTCCTCCATGTAGTGTAGTCCTATTAAGGACTACTTGTTGAATACAGTTTGTCAACCAATTTCAAATCCATCTGGTGGTGATGCTAGCTGTCCCACTTTTTTCTAGCTTACTAAGAACTGGATTATGGTCTCCTTTGTCAAATGCCTTGCTGAAGTCTAAATATATTATGTTCATAGCATTTCACTGGTTTATGGGTCCCAGTGGTTAATATTCATCAAGATCAGACAGGCGTTCCCTTAAGGCCGTGTCACACTGCCCAACGGATGCAAAAAGGACACAACGGAAGAGAAAAATGTTACATCCATTGTATCTGCGCTCAAAAGGGGTGAAAATTTGCATAATTGGAGCGGACAACATGGACGAGGGGAGGACGCAGGGGGGATGCAAAGCGGATGCGGAACAGAAGACCAGTGGATGGAAGCGGAGGGCGCGTCCTCTAGGCTTCCGGGGGGCCTCAGCGAAGCGGACATGGAACGGAAGAAGCAGATGCAGAACGGATGCACAGCAGATGAAGCAGATGCAGAGCAGAAGCCTAGTGGATGCACAGCGGAAGCCTAACGGATGCCTGGCGTTAATTGCGCATGCGGAGGGGATGCATTGCATAAGCCCTCTGGATATAAAGGGAAGCAGCTTGCACGTCTAGCATTCCGAGGAAAGACCTGCTGCTGGATACCTCGAGTTCTTGCCTGCATGTCTGCCTGCAAGCCTTGCTGCAAGCCTGCCTCCAAGCCTCCCTTCCAGCCTTGCTGCCAGCCTGCCTTCCAGCCTCCCTGCCAGCCTTGCTGCCAGCCTGCCTTCCAGCCTCCCTGCCAGCATTGCTGCCAGCCTGCCTTCCAGCCTCCTTGCCAGCCAGTCTGTCTGCCAGCCTTGGTGCCTGCCTTCCTGCCAGGCTTCCTGCCAGGCTTCCTAACAGGCTTCCTGCCAGCCTTGGTGCCAGCCTTCCTGCCAGCCTTGGTGCCTGCCAGCCTTCCTGCCAGCCTCCCTGCCAGCCAGCAACCCCACAACCATGGGGAAGAAGTGAAAATCTCAGCAACCTGCCGCCATCCCTGGCAAGAGGGACAGGGCCACCCTCCCGCCCCATGTCCCTGACTCATCTTCTGCTGGGGCTTCTGCTGCTTGGGCTCATTCTTCTGTTGCTGGAGCTTCTGCTCCTGGCAGTGGTGCTTCTGCTGCATACTCTGCTGAAGCTGCTCTGGGTCCTGCTGGTCCTTCTCGTTCTGCTCGTGCTCCTGGTCTTGCTGACCCTGCTGCTGGTGCTTACTCTGCTGCTGCTCATCCTGGTCTTGCTGATGCTGATGCTGCTGATCCTGCTGCTGCTGCTGCTGCTGCTTATGATCCTGCTGGTGATTATGCTGCTGCTGCTGCTGCTGATGATGATTATGATCCTGCTGGTGATGCTGCTGCTGCTGCTGCTGCTGTTGGTGTGGAGGAGCAGCCCCTACAACCTGGAAGCCCCTCTGATGAGGGCCCATCTGGTCCTGCCAAAGGGAGGAAGAGGCGTATGCAACAACGGGAGAGGAGGCAGTATTACATCGAGGAAGCGCACAAGGATGAGGTGCTGGAGTGGCTGAGAGAGAACGACTATCTGTGGCGGAAGGGACACCGGCTGTACAGGGACACCAAATGGAAGCAGGCTGCTTGGAGAGAGAGGGCGGAGAGTCTGGGCTACACTTCGGAGGTGCTCCTCGGCTGGTGGAAGCACATGCACACCTGGTACAGGAAGCTGCACCACAAAAAATCTGGCCAGGCCAGGGTTAAGCTGACGGACAGAGAGAACTATGTCACGGCCAAGTGCAGCTTTCTGGAGGGTGAGGTCCGCCACCGAGGAGCACCAGGAACCCAAATCTCTACCCTCTCTCTCTGGCAGCTTGCTGGGAGCCAGTCCTCTGGCGGCCAAGAGTAAGTCCCTGTCTCCATGCAGGTATCTGTGGAGCATGCCATGGCGGAGAACCCCCGGGCAGGTGTTGAAAGCGTGGTGGAGAGCGATGAGGACTCCCTGGTGCGGTGGGAGAAAGGAGACATCGAGTCCACCGCTGCCGAAGCTGCATCCACCCAGACCTTTGCCACCACAGCAAGGCAGAGAGCCGGACTGCAGGAGGGGCAGAGCCACAAGGTCCTGGTGGAGATCAGGGACACCATCCGCATCAGCATAGGTCTCCTCTCTCAGCTGGTCCCCATCGAATCCTCCTCCTCCAACCGCAAGCCCTTCCTCAATTATGTGAACCAGACCCTCAAGGAGATGGCAGATCCCCAGTACCAGGTGGTGAAGGAGAGGATCACCACGCTGCTTAACAACCCTCCATACCCAGAGGCACCTGCTCCCACCCAGTCCAGGTCTGCTCCTCCACCCCAGGTGATGTCCCTCCCATACCAAGGCTTCCCACAGCCCTCACCTACCAGGGCTACAGCTACCTGGAGGTCCAGCAGCACAGACAGCAGCCCTTACAGATGCAGGCACAGAGTCATCGGGCAACACCACTGCCACCGGTTCCAATGATGCCACCGATGCCAACCTCGACAGTCCTCACCCCACTGCAGAGCAGGCAGCCCCACTACACTGCTCCTTCCTCCATCCCACAGCCAAGCCCGGCCTCAGTACATCTGTCCTCAGTACTGGGACTGACACCCCATGGTATGGAGGAAGGACCTCTCAGCATCACAGGGCTGAGCCAGCTGTCCGACACCTTCCTCAACACACCGTCCCCTGTTGTCCTCTCGGGGCTAGGCACTCCAATAACACCTCAGACCAGCACTGCAGCAGCACCCACCTCCACAGCACCTGCTCCCTAACACCTTAGCCTGGGCACACACCTCTGAGTGACCAAGAGGAGTGCCAGAGACTGCCTGCCTGGATATTTGTGGACTTTATTTGGACACTTGACTTGGGTAATGTTTATTTTACAGCTTGTTATTAATAAAGTTTATCTTTGTTTCACACACTTGCTTCATTATTTTTTTTCTATAAAGTCTGGGTGGAAACTTTTAGAAATGGTTTAGCCTTTGCATGCTTGTGGGATGGGTTAAGATAGCAGTGGAATGGGCAGGGATACCTGTGGGATGGGTTAAGATAGCTGTGGGATGGGAAGGGA
>BLBF01000050.1:14364424-14442543 GCA_015471245.1 Laticauda colubrina | reverse complement strand
GGGATGGGAAGGGATACCTGTGGGATGGGTTAAGATAGCTGTGGGATAGGAAGGGATACCTGTGGGATGGGAAGGGATACCTGTGGGATGGGTTAAGATACCTGTGGGATGGGCAGGGATACCTATGGGATGAGTAATAGCTGTGGGATAGATAAACCTCCAGTGCAAGCATAGTGGGACTGTATGGTCCACCCTCCCAGTGGGACTGTATGGTGCCACCCCTATGGCCCTTCATTATCAATTACAATGTAAGCATTGATCCACACATGTCAACATAAACACAACTCTTTATTAAACACCCTGTTCATTGTAGGCCAACCAAACAAACATGGCCCAGTCTCATCCGTGTGATGAGACAGGCTGAAGGAAGCATCCATTAAGCATCTACCATCCTGTCCTGCCACTCCACCGCTCCAGCTGGGGAATTGCACCAGTGTTTCAGGAGGTTGCACTGCTTCTTCACCTCACGTGAGACTCTGTTGGGCCCTTGCACATCCTCAGTGTCAATCAGGTTTCGCCCTTGCCTCCATTCCCCAGGCTCCATGTCCCCATTGCCCTGATGGAGGTCCACGAGCCTGTTCTGCAAGACTGGGTAGCGGGTGCGCATGAGATTGGGCAGGATGCAGCAAGCTTCCACGATCCTCCTCATGGTCTCTGGGCGATGCTGCATGTTGGTGAGAAGTACCTGGAACCTGTTGGCCAGGATGCCAAAGGCGTTCTCCACCACCCGCCTTGCCCTAGACAGCCTGTAGTTGAAGATCCTCTCTTCACAGGTAAGGCATCTGGAGGTGTAGGCCTTCATGAGGTAGGTTCTGAGGGAGAAGGCGTCATCCCCCACGATGAAGTAGGGCACATCTTACATGTCGTTGGGCAGCGGGTCTGGATCTGGGAAGCCCACCATGAGGTTGCTTTCCAGCCCCTCCTTGAGGTGACTGTCGTTGTATACCTGGGCATCTGGAGATGAGCCGTTGCCTGAAACATCGATGTACATGAACTTGTAGTCAGCATCGACCATGGCGAAGAGGATGATGCTGAAGAAACCCTTCTAGTTCTGATAAGTGGACCCCGACTTGGCTGGAGCTTTGCAGGCCACATGCTTGCCATCGATGGCTCCAATGGTGTGTGGGAAGTTCCACTTCTGATACCACTGCTCTGCAAGTTTCTTCCATCCTTCTTCAGTGGAGGGGCACTGAAGGATCTCCTCCTTGTATTCTTCGATGATGGCCTGTACCACTTCTCTGACCACAAAGCTGATGGTGCTGGGTGGTTGGCCGAGAAGAAAAACATGGGAACTCCAAATTGGCAGTCTTTCAAAATAATCATAATGATGAGGATATTACCAGGGAAAATTATGATGTAGAAAATCAAGAGGAAGACACAGAACAGGAACTGAAGTTCTCTGATCTCTGATAATCCTTCAAGAATTAATTCAGAATAAATAAATTCACAGTTGCCTGAATCCATCCTCCTTCTGTATCCCTGTGGAGAAATTATATGGGAATGCTAAGTAAAAGGAAATTTATAAGAAGTAAGGTTTGTCTTTCTTGTATGCAAACATGAAGACAATCTCTTATTGACCAGAGAAAATAGTGTTACTCTTTTTTTTTTAAACAAATTTTATTGATTTTACAATTAAAAAAAAAAAGACACAACAACATAATAACATGTACATAATTGAAGGGTAGGGGGAAAAAAAGGGGGGGGGAAGGGGATAGGAAAAGAGGACCAGGGGGAAAAAAAAGAAAGGAAAAGAAAATACAGAAAAGAGATTTGTTCGAAATATTCTTACTTACGACAATTTGTGAGATTTTTTCTTCCTTTGGTTTTACTATCTCGAAACACTTTATCTTTACAAGAATTTATACATCACTCATGTAAATTTATCTTATTCTTTCTATCCTATATTATAAAATTCATCTTTGTTCTAACCACTTATACCAGTAATTCCAGCTATTATAATATATTGAAGTTACTTTGTTTTTTAGAGCTAATGTTAATCTGTCCATATCTGCGCAGTTTGAAATTTTTTGGATAATCATCTCCTTTGTAGGAATCTGTGGGTGCTTCCAACACTGAGCAAAAGCCAACCGAGCTGCTGTTAATATATATATTGTAATATATTTTGTCTTTTTTGATATTTGTTTGTCAAAAATCCCTAGTAGAAAAGACTCTGGTTTATATTCGATCTGTTCTTTAGTAATATCTTCTAGCCAATTTTTTTTTAACCGTATATACTCGCATATAAGCTGACTTTAGAACGCTTTTTTTCCCCCAAAAATTTGGGGTTCGGCTTATACGCGCATAAATCTGATTTGCTGGAGCAGCGACTTTGCATGGCGGCTTCGCGCGATGAGAATCTTGGCTCTCATCTCATCAGCTAAGTCGCTGCAAAGGTCCAGGCGAGGGCTGCAAAGGGCTAGGTGAGGGCTGCAGCAGCGACTTAGCATGGCGACTTGCTCCAGTGACTTGCTTTAGCAGCGACTTAGCATGGTGGCTTCGCACGATGAGAGCCAAGACTCTCATCGCACGAAGCCGCCACGCTAAGTCACTGGAGCAAGTCACCACGCTAAGTCGCTGCTGCAGTTTATTACTAATTCCGAATTCTTTTCTATCCTGGTTATATCTACTATGAATTTGTAAATATGCCAATTGATCTATTTTAAATCCCCGTTCTTGAAGTTCTTGACAGGATTTCAAATATCCTTGTACGTCTAATAAATCTTTATATTTGATCATTCTAGAAATATCTAAATTGTTTGGGTGAATCATTGCCTCCATTGTTGATAGCCAAATCAGTACTTTTAAATATTTTTTTTTACATATTTTTTTCCAATTAGTTACTAATGAGTCTCTAATTAAGTGTCTGTGAAAGTATTTCTGGGTGATTTTTCCTACTTCCCATAAAAAAGCATGCCACCCCCTTTGTAAGTCGTGGCCCTCTAAAAATAAGATTCTCTTATTATTTAAGTTAACCCAATCTTTTAACCGTACTAGAGTGGCAGCTGTATAATACAATTCCCAATTTGGAAGTGCCAACCCTCCCCTGCTCCTCATATCCTGCATTGCTTTTAAATTTATTCTGGGTTTTTTCCCTTGCCAAATAAATTTAGCAATAATTTTATTGAGTTCTTCGAAAAATTTCTTATGTAATTTAATTGGAATCATCTGAAACAGATATAAAAATTTTGGGAGGATATTCAATTTAATGGCAGCAATCTTTCCCAATAGTGAAAGTTGTAATTTGCCCCATAATTCTAGATCCTTCTTTACCTGAAGCATCAATTTATCATAGTTGTTTTCTTTAAGCGCCTTACAATGTGCTGTCAACCATATTCCTAAATATTTAACTTTCTTTGTCACTTGTATTCCCATAATTTCTTTTAGTTCTTTTTTCTGCTTTTCTGTTAAATTTTTAGTCATTAATTTTGTTTTTTTCCTATTAATTTTAAATCCTGCTACCGCTCCAAATTGTTCTATTTCTTTAATCAATTTTTGTCCTCTTTCAATTGGATCTTCAATGAAAAAAACCAAATCATCAGCAAATGCTTGTAATTTGTATTCTTCTGATTTAATCTGTAGTCCTTTTATCTCTGGATTTTTTCTAATCTTAATTAGTAATGTTTCTAATGCGAATATGAAGAGCGGGGGCAAGAGTGGACAGCCTTGTCTAACTCCTTTTTCTATTTTTATTGGACAAGTATATTCCCTATTTATTATAATATTGGCCTGTTGTGTGTTATAAATAGTTGTTATAATATTTTCAAATTTGGTGCCTAATTTCATATGATATATTTTTTGTATTAAGAATTGCCAATTTAAATTATCAAAGGCCTTTTCAGCATCTAAAAACATAAGTGCAATCTGTTTCTCGGGGTGGGCTTCATAAAATTCTAAAATATCTAATACTGTTCTTGAGTTATTGCTAATCTGTCTAGTCAGAAGAAATCCATTTTGATCTTCATGTATATATAAGCTTAATATTCTTTTAAGTCTATTAGCTATAATGGTGGCAAATATTTTGTAATAGGTATTTAATAGTGAAATCGGTCTATAATTGTTAATATATCTGGGTTCAGAATCCTCCTTCGGGATCAACGAAATCAGTGTTCCTCTCCATGAGTCCGGCATCTTAGCTGCCAATAATACTTCATTAAAAATTTCAAACATAAATGGTCCAATATGTTCTGCAATTATTTTATATAACTCTCCTGGGATTCTGTCAGGACCTGGGGCTTTGTTGTTTTTTTGGTTCTCTATTGCCGATTTCAATTCAGACCACAATATATCTTTATTAAGTGTTTCTATCATTTCTTCTTCAATTTCTTTATCTTTAATTTCATCTAAATAATTTCTTATTCTATCCTCATTTATTGCTTCCTTTTTATATAATTCTTTGTAGTATTTATGTACAATTTCTTTTTTTCCCCTTATCTCTTGTTGTATATCACTGTTACCATCTATTAATTGATATATCAATCTCTTTTCTTTCTTTTTTTTTAATTTGTAAGCTAACCATCTTCCTGGCTTATTGGCATTCACAAAGTAAGATTGTTTTGTCATCTTCAAATTTATAATCAGTTTCTCTTGTTCGATTAAGTTCAATTTGTGTTTTGTTATTATTATCTGGTTTTGTAATGTTGGGTTTTTTGGGGTCTTCTGTAGTAGCATTTCTGTAGTAGCATTAGTTCCTTAATTTGTTGTTGTAGTTTATTTTGTTGGGCATATTTTTCTTTATTCCTCTTAGAATTATAAGAAATTGTTATGCCTCTTATTACCACCTTCATTGTATCCCAGATGTTTTGTTTTGTAATGCCATTATTATTCTCTTTTAAAAAATAATTTAATTCCTTGTTAAGTTTATCAGTATAATCCTTTTCTCTTAATAATTGGGTATTTAAAGTCCATCTTTTCTTTGGTTTCTTCCTACCTTTCCATATTATCTGAATTGGATTGTGATCTGCCCATTCATTCAGTAGTATTTCAATTTCTTTTATTTCATTTGCTATTTCCCCATTCATCCATGCCATATCAATTCATGTCCATGTTTGATGTGGATTTGAATAAAATGTAAACTGTTTTTTTTCTGGGTATAGTTTCCTCCATAAAACAACCAAATTTAATTCTCTCATCATTTCCTTATATATCTTAGGGAACTCTCTTTTCCCTTTTTTATTCTTCCCCCCTCTGCTATGATCTTTCTGATAATCGGCAATAGAATTAAAATCTCCTATAATGCAAATATTCCTTTGTTCAAATCCTATTATTTTTCGGTATAAATGTTTAAAAAATTCTTTCTGGTTTTCATTTGGGGAATAGATTACCACTAATAAAATTGGGATATCATTAATCCAGATCTGCAAAGCCAAAGTTCTTCCTTCCGGGTCTGGCCAAACTACTTCTGCTTTCAAATCCTCTTTTATATATACTGCAATTCCTTTCTTTTTTCCTATATCTGCTGGCGCAGTAAATAACTTCCCTAGTTTCGGGCAATTTAGAAATCTTTCATCTTCTTTTCTTATGTGGGTTTCTTGCAAACATATTATATCAGCATCATGTTTAATTAGTTTCGTAAATATTCTTTTTCTTTTTAAGGTCGAATTTAGACCATTTATGTTAATTGAAAGAAGTTTCTTTTCTTCTTCCATTTACTTAATTCTGTTTTGCTCTTTGTCTTGTAATAACTCTGGTCTCTCCTAATGTTTGTTAGCTTAAAGTTCCTTCTTTTTTATTTTTGTGATAGTTTTGGTCTTCTTGTGGGTTTATTTCCAATTCCTCCCTACTACTCGAATCTTCTGAACTTACGAATTGCTCATAGTATTCTTGGGCTCTTTCTATAGTATCAATTTTAATTTTCCTTTCTTTCCATGTAACAAGCATCCCTTCTGGAATTAACCATTTGAATACAATTTTTTTTTGGTTTAAATAAGCAGCCAAAAATTTGTAATCTTGTCTTATTTCTCTTATTCTTCTCGGGACTTGTTTAAGGATCAAAATTTCTTTGCCCTTATATACAATTGTTCCATCTCTAGATCTCTTAAAAATAATATCGCAGATACTCCTTCTCATAAAGCATATGTGAACTTCTCTTGGGCATTTATGGCGCCTCGCATAGCTAGTACTGACCCTATAGACTTCATTAAACTCTTTTAAAATGTTGTCCTTTTCTTTATCTAATAGTCCAGCCAGTATTTTCGCCATCAATTGTTCTAGGTCTTCATCCCTGGACTCCTCTACATTCTGGAATCTTAGGTATGCAGCCACCTTGTCTATCTCTAAATAAACCAACGAGTCTTCCATTTCTTTGGTTACATTTTTTAATTCCTCATCTACCCTTTCCAATTTCCTTTCAGTTCGTTCAGTCCTTTTCTTTACTTCTTTTATTGTTTCTTCATTTTTCTCCAAGGCCTGTTGGAGTATTCCAATTTTATTTTCTACTTTAGAAATATCCGCTTTCATTTCTAATTTCATTTTTCCCATCTCCTCCCTCAATTTGTTAATGTCTGCTCTTGTTTCATTGTGGTTTTTTTATCATTGTTTCTTGTAATTTCTCCATCGATTCTTGGAGTGTTAGTAAAATTGATTGAATATTAACATTTGTAATGTTGGGTTGTTTTTCTACTGGTAATGTTTCTTCTATAGTTTTTTGGGCCATAGGCAAAGCTGTTGCCAATGTAGTTGTTAAAGCTGGAGTAGTTTTCCTGCCAATTTTCAGGGCTGTGGTAGTTGTCGAAGTCATTTCTTTTAATATTTGTTTCTGTTGTTGAATTATATTAATTATATTATCCCAAATTACCATTCAATATTATAGCCTCAATATTACAGTTAATCTTTGCAGAATTAATTTATCTATTAAACTATATTTTTCCAAATCTTAAATCTAAAGTAAGTAAATTTTATGAGTTTGTATTCAATTTCTATATATCACTATGCCACGTTACTTTACAATCTATATAATACCTATATATATACCATACATATAACTTTTAGTATACTTAATATTGAATATTAAATCCTATAATTATTGATAGTTACTTTACAGTATTCCTTATGTTCTTACTATATATTCTCTTTTTTTATTATTATAATTTGTATATCTAGTCAAAATATGATTATCCCAATTCTCAAAAAATCAATCAAGTCAATTATCAACAATCTAGACTATTATTCTATATTTCTTATCTCGATAAATAAATTTACAATCGTTATATAGAAGAAGTAATAGGAGCAGGAAAAGATAACACCCAAATGTAAATATTGAGAGAGACCATTAGGGGAAAAAAAAAAAAAAGAATTAGCAAATTTATAAAAGAGAAAAGAGCAATAAGAAAAGCGGGAGAGAAGGAAAAAAAAAATCCCAAAGTCTGTCTTTATTCTTTATCTCTGGTAAAAAAAAAAAAAAAAGAGTATTACTATTATTATTTTCCTCCTTCAAATGCACCGGAAGTGGGGAGAAGGAAAATGCTGAATAATGACTACAGTCAATCAGTCAGTCATCTTAATCTTCCAGTGCACCTATCTCCCCTTTTTTAAAGTGTTTTTGGATCAATTTTAATTTCTTCTTCTTGACAACATCTCTTCAGATAAGGCAAAATTCCTCAGGAATTTATTAAAAATCTATTCATTAAGTGTAAATATGTTACTGAGTCTCCAAGGCTTCCAGGCATCTCATTTCATCCGGCACCAATCTGTCCCCTTCAGTTCGCCCCAGATCTCTTCACTATTTCAATACAGTTTTTTCAAAAGAAAATATCAACTTAGCAGTCAGATGAAAAGTTCCATATCACTTCCGATCTTAAAGTTTTCTAATGCAGTAACACAGCTTCTTTCTTCGCAATCCACACTTTCACTTTAGTTCAACAAATCATTTCGCCCACGCTTCTCTTCACCCATTTCCAGCCACTTTCTTTCAGGCTTTCAAAAGTCACTTATTTAATCAATTGTCAGTTGGTAATCTTATCTCTTCACCTCTCCACTGTTCTACTCCCTCAGCCATCCGTACGTCTTTCATATGATCTCACAAGTTGTCACTTACTCACTTTTAGTATCGGTGACAGTCCGGACTTCGGAGCCTCCATGAACAGGAGGCTATCTCTTGATCGTTGGGCTCTGGAGGGCTTCTTTTCGCTGCTGGGGGGTTGCCTTCCCCACACAGCAGCTAAAGTACTCCCCACACCAACATGAACCTCTCCGGGGTTCGAGCACCTCAAAGGATCACACCAAATGTAGAAAAAGATTGACTGAAATCAGGAGCGGATTACAGCCTCTCTACTCGTCCTTGCCTGCCACCGGAAGTCTCTCAATAGTGTTACTCTTTACTTCAGTTTTTTATCTTGCAGTTTGCAGCCCACATAAAATTGTGCCACAAATTGTGCTTTGTTTTGTATTTCTATACACAGTAATATTTGCAGCCTTTAAAAAAGCTGTTTAGGAAACAATGGCTACTCATATATCTAAAATGTTTGCTAGTTCCAGCTGATGTTTCAGATTTCTTGGTATCAACATACAGAAAAGGTCACAAGTATACAGAGATGAGCAGATGAGGCCAAAACACATGAAAAATAATTGCAGGAATTGAGTATATCTACTACAGTGAAAAGAAGTACCTGGATTGACATGATAGCAGTATTCCAATTTTTGAGGGGCTACCATAAAAATGAAGCTGGTCGACCTATTCCCCAAGGCTCCAGAAGGTAAGGCAAGAAAAAAATGGATGGAAACTAATCAAGGAGATAACCAACCTAGAACTAACAAAAAAATTTCCAATAATGACAATAATTAACCAGTGGAACAGCTTTCCTTCAGAAGTTGTGGATGCTCCATCACTGGAGGTTCTTAAGAAGAGACTGGATAGCCACTTGTCTGGAATGGTATAGGGTCTCCTGCTTATGCAAAGGGTCTCCAAGGTCCCTTCCAAGTTTCAACTTTGTAATTTTGTTCTGTTCTGAACTTAAAAGTGAGTTAACTAGTTGCTGAAGAGGCATCTAGTTTCAAACACAATTTTTGAGGGTCTGCACACAGGTTTTATCTGGAAGGAAAGATCTTTCAACATCCTTTTGCCCTATGGCCATTCTCAGTTGCATGTAAAATTTACTTATTATGCTGGCCATTGCCCTTATAAGCTGACTTAGTTTTTCATTGAATAAATGTGTCATCTGCTTTTCAATGTCATCCTTATTCATTAAAAGCTACCCTATTGATAAAGTGAAATAGAGCAATCTTTGAAACACCAATTAAAATATCAAACAACAGGAGAGCACATGGAAGTAGAATGATGTAAGAAGACAAAACTGTTATGAAAAATAATATCACATCAAGACTTACCTTAAGTTCTTCTCAAATGTTGCTCCTGACCTTCTTCTTGTCACTTTGCTTGTTTCCTATAGTGCAATCTCTAGTAGGAATTACATTATGGTTAACTCGGTTGTCTCTGTTAAATTGGTGCTTGACTAGCTACCTCAGAGAAAAGACTGATATGCCAGGTTGGAATTTGGAGTGGGAGATCACTGATATTAGAGTCAGCTGGAAGTGATTATACTTTCTTGGATGGAGAAGTTCTTGACTTCCCCATTTTATCAGTCCCTTTTTTCTCCCATTAAGTGCATTTATTTCCATAAAATAAATCTTCTGAATACAAAACTAATGTTATGTTTCCACATTGTGATAGTAGAAGCATCAGAAACATCTAAGTATCTATCAAGCTGGTCACAAGGAGACAGACAAAAACTGTACACAAGTAACCCTATTTTCCAAACATCAAAACATTGAGTATTTTTTCTTCTGAATTTGGAGATCAGATAATTATTAATTCGATGTTAAGCATATCAGGATTCTATGAGTTGTTTTGCCTCCATTTCATTTCTGTCTCATTAAAATCCATGTCCTTCTTAAGTCCCACCCTCTTTACAAAGTTGAAAAGAGTGAATATTCTAAGGTGAACTTTGATACATAATTGGAAATAGTTTCAATAAACCAATGCATTTTTCTTTGATAGCAGAAAGTAATGGAAGAAAAGAAAATATTAAAGAGAGACGATGCAGCTGGGCAACTATTAAGCACTATTTATAGAAAATGAATTCTATCAATGAAAGTGAATCCAGTCCCTGAATATCTTGCCTTATTCCTCGAGCTCTTCCTCTAATTTCTTCCAAGGCCTAGTAGCCATTGTGAATGAAATGGACAGTTGGATGCTTGGAGGAAGAGAGAAAGGAGAGGATGGATAAGATGGCCACATACCATTTCCATTCTAAGAAAGCATTGATCCCACAAGTATATTACTTCTCCCTTGAGCAAGTTAAAGATTGTGGGTGTCCTCAGATAAACTGGGTCCTTGTCTGCTCCTCTCCAAGGACCTTATTAAAAAGTTCACCCCAGGCGAACTTTTTTGAAATGCAATTCTGAATTAAGTTTATTCATTTGATAGGATTTTCCTCAGCAGATTTTCTGCAGGTATCCTTTCATATGATGGTGGGATGAATTGGAATTATAGTCCAATCAATCAAGAGGCTGTTGGCTTCCATCAAGAATCCTGTTCCTCAAAGCAGCCCCCAGGAACTTTTTTCTTATTTATTTAATTTATATGCTTTCCATAATACTATCCAAAGTTGTATTGCTGGTACATACAAATTGCTAGTATAAGAAACAATATGGATGCTTATTTCTTTTAAGAGGACCTATTTTGAATCTGGAGAAAGAATTGGGAAGACCTTGGAAGATGATGTCCCCTCTTGAATGAATGAATGAATGAATGAATTTTTTATTGGTTGAGTGTAATTAAACACATTCTTTGGTGCATATGCTCTCAGTGTCCATAAAAAGAAAGATACACTCATCAAGAATCATAAGGTACAATGCTTAATGATAGTCACTGAGGACCAAATACAAGGCAGTCTTTATTTTTGACTTTTTTCATAGATTTTATTTCTAGTTTTATGATTCCTAACACTGACCAATGCCTGATTCCCATTCTTCCTTCTCCACAACAAAGAGGTATATCATAATGGAAGGAAGAACTAAATGGGAGAAGAGAAGATGATGATGGAGAAACTATGCCCAAAGCAGTTATGGAAATGTCAAGGAGACAAACAGGATCTCCTGATGGCAACCACTGTCATTCAATTGTGTGCCTTATTCAGCAACTAGTTTCTTGAAACTTGCTAATGATTTAAGAATACTAGCCATTCCTTGTGGAACACGGATGAAATGATCTGTGGTTCTGGAGCAGAGATGGAGAACAATACCCATTTTATGACTTGTGGACTTCAATTCCCAAACTTCCTGAGTGAGTTGGCTCAGGAACTCTGGAAGTTGAAATCCACAAGTTATAAAAAAGGCCATGGTTCCCCATCCCTGCTCTAGAGCATGGTTATTTAACCTTTTGGCTTCTCTTGACCACATTGGGTAGGAATTGTCTTGAGCCACATATATGGTAAAATACATAATATAATGTATATAAATAACAAATCTCTATTTTTAAATATGGTTTATTATCTCTTGTGGGACCATATTACTAGTTGTTTAAAGGACACATGAAACATGCTTGCCATGGTTGGATACATCTGTTTTAGAATTTTCTTTTTTGGAGATTCTCTCGTTCACCATAATTGTTGAAGCTGACACTAGTTTCCAACATTTTGAGGTAGGACCTAGGGAATATGGGAAAATTGTAGTGTAAGGCCCAAGAAATATAGAATCCACCTGCTGAATATCTGGTGAAATTACCATATTTTTTGCACTATAAGACACACTCCCCCCCCACAAAAAAAGTGGGTGGAAATGTCTGTGCATCTTATAGAGCAAATATTGCAGTGGGAGGAGGGGGATTGGTGCCTGTCACTGCCACCGCATTTGCCACTGCTGGGAAATGCTGGAAATTTTGCTGCAGAGCAGCTGATTAGAGGTTGGATCAGCCTCCTGGAATAATACTGATCAGCTGTTCTAGGCAATTGCTGCTTCTGCGCCTATTGCCTCCAATCACTGCCTATCAGTGCCACTGTTTTCTACCACCACAATTCAACCGCTGCCAATCACCACTGCTGCTGATTGAGACCACCATCAATCGCTGCTGATTGCTGTTGCTGAATTGCAATGGTAGTAATAGGTGGCAGTGGTGGTTATAGGTGCTAGCAAATGGCAATTGGCAGTGGCAAACAATGATCGTGGTGGCAGCGATTGGCAATGATAGGTGGCAGCAGTGATAGGTGGCAGCGGAAATCTCCACTGCCTAGAACATCTGATTGGTGGTATTCTGGGAGGCTGATCAAACTGCCAATCAGCTGCTCAGCAGGAAAGGCTCCAGCATTCCCAGGAGGCAGCAGCAGCTCAGCTCAGTTGATCGGTGATGTGTGCAACTGAGCAGAACCCTGACAAGCAATGTGCTGGGGCTGCAATAACGTGCTGAAGCTGACCAGGCTGTTTGCTGTTTGCTGCAAGGATGCTAGCCAAATGAATACCAGATGGATGTTGGGAGACAAAAACAGGATTTTTTTTTCTTGTTTTCCTCCCCAAAAGCTAGGTGTGTCTTATGTTCTGGAGCACCTTATAGTGCAAAAATTACATTAAGTTATTTAGCTTATTGTACATTGACATATGATTCTTTATATGTTTTAATGCCCTCATTCAGACATCTAGCAATGTTGACTTCATCACAGCATTATTACATTGAGACAAGGCCAATAGGTTTTGCTTGTTTCACATAATCTCATTCTTTAGGAGGAATTGGAAATATACTTGACCCAGATAATTAGCAAAATAAGTTCTACCAGTCAATCCTGCCAATCTTAAAATGTAAATGAACCTAGTTAATACATTGATGAGAGGGGTGTTCAAGAAGCAATCCAAAATGTACACTGGGAGTTCAATAAAACACTCCTAAAGTAGGCAATAGTTCTATGCTGTTCTCAAGAAGAATTCCATGGATGTAGTATGTGGCCTCCAGAAACAGAGCACTCAAAGCAAGCTTATTTTATTCGGAAATCAAAGTATTATTTCTATCACTCTTTAATCTGTGCCATTCTCTTTAATTGGAATGTAGATATCATTTTAAAAAATAGATTAACAGAATTGAAGGGACCTTGTTGGTCTTATAGTCCAACCCCCCACCCAAGCAGGAGACCCTACATCATTTTTGACAATGGCAGTTTAATCTCTTCTTGAAAGCCGCCAGTGATGAAGTTCCCACAACTTCCGAGGACAAGCTGTTCCATTGGTTGATTGTTCTCACTGTCATAAAATTTTGCCTTATTTCTAGGTTGAATTGTTCCTTGTTCAGTTTCCATCCATTATTCCTTGTCTGGCCTTCAGGTGCCTTGGAAAATAGCTTCACCCTCTCCTCTCTATGGCAGCCCCTAAAATATTGGAAAACTGCTATCATGTCTCCCCTGGTCCTTCTCTTCCCCAGACTAGCCAAGCCCAGTTCCTGCAGCGGTTCATTGTATGTTTTAGCCTCCAGTCCCCTAATCTTGACAAGCTTAATCTCAATCCTTTGTGCTTTTAGGTCTTTCTGAGTCTGAAATATCATTCTTTTGTTTGGAGTACACCTTTCCATAGATCTTAATGGACTATTGGAAATACAGTCAACCAAATTATAGAACATGCTGCCTGATTTGTTTTTAAGAATAATTTTGGAACCAACTTTCACAGTGCTCTGGCATTCACTAGAATGCCTCAGAGTTGGCAATTTATTACATGTTAATTTCAATTTATTGCCCCACTGTTGTTGTTTTAATCAATCCATCACATCTGACTCTTTATGGACTTTTTAGGCAAGTGCTTTCCATTCTTCCCTTCAGGTACAGTATCTTTCAGCTGTTGGATGTTCACCTTTGTATTAGATTTGCTGTTATTAAGCCAACTTGTTCTTTGCTTTCCCCTTCTTCTTATTCCATGAACCACCCCAGCATCATTTGACTTCTGCAATGAATTTGCAGGCATGACATGGCCAAAGTAAATCAGATGTACTCTTATAATTTTGTCTTATATCTGGTTTTATATGTTCAGCCTGTCCCACTACACAATGTTAATTTAATTTTTCTGTTTTGATATATACTACCATCTGGAAACTATAATTCATTAGCAAAAAGGAAATATTGAAGCTATCCTGTAATCATTCAATAAAAGTTTGTACATCTTAGCAGTAATGTATCATTTGTACACAATTCCACATTTAATTCAGTCTTATCATTTTTCAGACTCATAATTCTTCCTATCAACCTTAAATTTTTCTGTTAACAGAGGAAAAGGAAACATATAAAGCCTTCCAACTCCATTTTTTTCTTGTTTTCAACTTAAAATCTTCTTGGGAAAAAAATTAACAAACCAATCCTGTTATCCTAGTTTTAATATTCATGAACAATCTCCACATGGCAGTTTGGATCTCCTTATTCCTCAAGGTGTAAATCACAAGGTTCATCAAGGGGAAGATCATAGCATGGAAAAAGGCCACTATTTTATCCAGTGGATAGTCTTGGAAAGGGTTGCAGTAGATGTAGATGGCTGGACCAAACATGATGAAGATAATAATGATGTGAGTGATGCAGATAGAAGACACTTTGCTTTTTTCTATATAAGAGCCCATCCTCAATTTCACCAGCAGTGCCAAATAGGATATAAGAAGGAGAATGAAACATACAATGCTTGGCATACCACTATTAAAAAACATTACAAATTCTAGAGTGTAGATGTTGGTGCAAGCTAATCTGATAATCTGGGTGATATCACAAAAAGAAGTTATCCAACTCATTGGGGCCACAAAATGGAAGTAAAATGATGAAAATGACCTGGATGATGGAATGTATCAATCCTCCAAACCATGAAGTTACCACCATTGCCCTGCAAATGACCCTGGTTACCACCATGGCATAATGCAATGGATGGCAGATAGCTACATACCTATCAATAGCCATTGCAAAGAGGAGAAACATCTCAGCTCCTCCTAGAAAATGAATGAAAAATATCTGAGTGATACATCCTATGTAGGAGATTGTCACGCAACCAAAAAATATGTTGAGGAGGAGCTTTGGATGGGTGACACAGCTATAAAAGATATCAACCAAGGCCAGGTTGGCCAAGAAGAAAAACATGGGAGATTCTAGGGAAGGATTTTGCAGAATTGTCGCAACAATTAGGATATTCCCAGGAAGAATGATGATACAAAAGAGCAGCAGCAGAACACAAAATAATATCCGAAATTCCCAGATTTGTGATAATCCCTGGAGGACAAATTCAGTCACTGGTGAATATGTTTCATTTTCTATCCTTATACCTCTAAAGGAATATAAATTATAGGGAATCAGTATTAATCTTTTTCATTTAATTTTTGTGTAATTCCAAATGTATCACAGCAATTGATCTAAGAGTCAGGGAAACCATAGTTTTTTAATCCTAGTTGATTCTATGAATCTGTCTGTACCATTGGTTTTCCTTGGAATCACAGAAGACTGTTGAGAAATGAGTGGTGGAGGAGACAAAGCAGAATAAACTACAAGAGATATAAATAAATTAAAAGCAGACAAAAACACTGAAAAGACAGTAATAATAAATACTAAAAATCAACTAGGTAATTCATTAAGCATTTAATGGATACAATATTGTATGGATACAATAGAAGGGGAGGGGAGGAAGTTTTTTCAAAAATAATGAAAAGGTTATGGATGAATATTCAAAAAATGCAGCAAAAGAAAATAAAGTGTAAGGCAGATGGAACAATTAATCTGTGCAAAAATGCTAGAATTCTGAAAAAGAAACATAAAAGAATTACCAAACAACCAATAAATGAAGAAATTCTAAAAAGGCTGAGAGATGATGAAAAGAGATATAATAGTCTGCAATATACCGTGTTTCTCATATAATAAGGCCGGGTCTTATTTTTTTTTGAGCCCCGAAAAAATGCCTAGGCTGTCTTTTTGGGGGTGACTTAATTCCACCCCCCCTGCATCTTCAGATGGGCGGGCAGCGACAGCTTGGATGTTGACCTCAGCATTGGTGGGGCACTTCGTATTGGGGTCAACGCAGGCAGCACCATATCCAGGTGTGCAACAAAAGTAGTTCCTAACAGTAAGCCCCCACCACCATTCCCCCCCATTTTGCATGTTTTAATACAGGCCTTAATTTGGGGGGAGGGGCTTAATTTCATTTCATGCCAATAAAACATGCTGGGACTTCCTATTGGGGGAGACCGTATTGTTGGAGAAACAGGGTAGTAATTATATAATGATATTGAAAACCTATAGAAATAAGTGGATACTTTAAATTTGGAAAATAATAGCACATATATAGATATATAATAATATTTATTATAACCATAAATATATTAAGATTAGATAGAAAATAAGGATTATATAAATATAATATATATATAAATGTATAAATATAATAATATAAATGTATTATTATGATTAACAGGATGCAAAAAATATATTGGAAAATATAGTTTTCAAGGATTATAAATCCAGGGGATTTAGAGATATAATCTTGGGACTGATTAAATCTTATTAACAATTGGTTTTATTGGTGTTTATAGAAGATTGAGTTATTGAAAATGATTGAGTTATTGAAGATTGAGTTATTGAAGATTGAGTTATTGAACACTAAGTGATGCTTATAATATGAAAATATTAGTGACTTAAGCCCATGTCGCACTGCCCAATGGATGCAAAAAGGACACAGTGGACGAGCAAAATGTTCCATACGTTGTTATCCGCTCTCAAAAGGGGCAAAAATTTGCATTACCGGAGCGGATAACACGGACGCGGGGAGGATGCAGAGCGGATGGAAAGCGGATGCGGAATGGATGGCACATCCGCAAGGCTTCCGGGGGGCCGCAGCAAAGCGGACGCGGAACGGATACAGCGGATGCAGAACGGAAGCCTAGCGGATGAAGCGGATGCACAGCGGATGCACAGCGGATGCACAGCGGAAGCCTAAGGGATGCCTGGCGTTAATTGCACATGCGGGGGGGATGCATTGCATCAGCCCCATGGATATAACGGAAGCAGCTCGGAAGCAGGTTGCCATTCAGAGGAAAGACCTGCTGCCGGACGGATTGGCTGCCTTGCCTGCCCTGCCTGCATGTCTGTATGCAAGCCTTGCTGCCAGCCTTGCTGCCAGCCTCCCTGCCAGCCTTGCTGCCAGCCTCCCTGCCAGCCTTGATGCCAGCCTCCCTGCCAGCCTTGATGCCAGCCTCCCTGCCAGCCTTGGTGCCAGCCTGCCTGCAAGCCTTCTGCTAGCCAGTCTGCCTGCAAGCCTTGGTGCCTACCTTCCTGCCAGCCTTGGTTCATGTCTGCCTGCCAGCCTTGGTGCCTGCCTGCCTGCCAGCCTTCCTGCAAGACTTGGTGCCTGCCTCCCTGCCAGCCTTGGTGCCTGCCTTGGTGCCAGCCTTCCTGCCAGCTTTCCTGCCAGCCTTGGTGCCTGCCTGCCTGCCTGCCAGCCTTCCTGCCAGCCTTGGTGCCTGCCTCCCTGCCAGCCTTTCTGCCAGTCCTGGTTCCTGCCAGCCACCCTGCCAGCCAGCAACCCCACAACCATGCGGAAGCACAGCAAGCCTCAGACATCTTCTGCCAGCCCTGGCAAGAGGGACAGGGCTACCATCCCGCCCCCTGGCCCTCACTCTGGTTCTCCTGGGGCTTCTGCAGCACGGGCTCGCTCTTCTGGGGCTGGCGCTTCTGCTGCTTCTGCTTCTGGAGGAGCTGATGACAAGCACTCCAGCAAAGGCCACCTCCACAGCACCTGGACCCTTTACCCCTGAGACTGAGCGACCAAGAGGAGTGCCAGAGACTCATTTTTGTTTTATAGCTTGTTGTTAATAAAGTCTATTTATGATTCACACACTTGCTTCATTTCTTTTTTTTAATAAAGTCTTGGTGGAAACTTTTAGAAATGGTTTAAGCCTTTGCATGCTTGTGGGATGGGTTAAGATAGCAGTGGGATGGGCAGGGATACCTGAGGAATGAGCAGGGATACCTTTGGGATGGGTAATAGCTGGGTGGCTACCTGTTGACTTTATTTGGACACTTGACTTGGGTCATTTTTCTTTTACAGCTTGTTATTAATAAAGATTATCTTTGCTTCACACACTTGCATCATTTATTTTTTTCAATAAAGTCTTGCTGGAAACTTTTAGAAATGGTTTAAGTCTTTGCATGCTTATGGGATGGGTTAAGATAGCAGTGGGATGGGCAGGGATACTTTTGGGATGGGTTAAGATAGCAGTGGGATGGGCAGAGATACCTTTGGGATGGGTAAAAGCTGTGGGATGGGCAGGGATACCTTTGGGATTGATAATAGCTGTGGGATAGATAAACCTCCAGTGCAAGCATAGTGGGACTGTATGGTCCACCCTCCCAGGTGCAACATCTATGGCTCTTTATTATCAATAATAATGTAATAATCATCCACACATATCAACATAAACACAACTCTTTATTAAATGCCCTGTTCATTGTAGGCCCACCCAACATACATGGCCCAATCTCATCCGTGTGATGAGACAGGCTGAAGGAAGCATCCATTAAGCATCTACCATCCTGTCTTGCCACTCCACCGCTCCAGCTGTGGATTTGCACCAGTGTCTCAGGAGGTTGCGCTGCTTCTTCCCTTCACGTGAGGCTCTGTTGGGACCTTGCAGATCCACAGTGTCTATCAGGTTTCGCCCTTGCCTCCATTTCCCAGGCTCCATGTCCCCATTGCCTTGCTGACGGTCCACAAGACTGTCCTGCAACACTGGGAAACGGGTGCGCATGAGATTGTGCAGGATGCAGCAAGCTTTCATGATTCTCCTCACGGTCTCTGGACTATTCTGCATGGTGGTGAGAAGTACCTGGAACCTGTTGGCCAGGATGCCAAAGGCATTGTCCACCACCCGCCTTGCCCTGGACAGCCTGTAGTTGAAGATCCTCTCTTTACAGGTGAGGCGTCTGGAGGTGTAGGGCTTCATAAGGTAGGTTGTGAGGGAGAAGGCGTCATCCCCCACGATGAAGTAGGGCACATCTTGTGTGTCGTTGGGCAGGGGGTCTAGATCTGGGAAGCCCACAATGAGGTTGCTTTCCAGCCCCTCCTTGAGGACACTGGCATTGTATACCTGGGCATCTGAAGATGAGCTGTTGCCTGAAGCATCGATGTACATGAACTTGTAGTCAGCATCGACCATGGCGAAGAGGATGATGCTGAAGAAGCCCTTGGAGTTGAAATAAGTGGACCCTGAGTTTGGTGGAGATTTGTAGGCCATGTGCTTGCCATCTATGGCTCCAACGGTGTGGGGGAAGTTCCAATTCTGATACCACTGCTCTGCATCTTTCTTCCATCCTTCTTCAGTAGAGGGGTACTGGAGGAGCTCTTTCACGTATTCTTCGATGATGGCCTGCACCACTTCTCGGACCACAATGCTGATGGTGTTGGATGGCACCCCCCAGCCGTACTGCATGCTCCTGTAGGTGGTCCCAGAGGCCAGGTGGGGCAGAGTGAGTGCCACCTTGAGCCCAGGTTCCAGGCTTGGGTGGAAGCTGGTGCTCTGCTTGGTCAACCTGGGTGTCAGGCACTGCACAACTTCATCAAACATGGCTGGAGGCATCCTCATGAAGTTCTGGAATGCACGAGTGTCTTCGTTCTTGAACTCCACCATCAGCTTGTTGTACAGTCCGTCCTCTGCTCTTCTGGCAAACCATCTTCGGACCCAGACTCTTTTTGGCTGCCTCTTTTTCTTCTCGCAGTAGAGTTCACAGAACCTGCAGATGGCTTTGCACTGTTGCAGAATGATGGTGGCTGCCAAAAGGACTTTGTTGCAATCCACGGTGGACATGATTGGATGCTGTGGAAGCGGAAGAGTCAGATGAAGGCTGCAGAGGTCTGCACCTCTGGGCTGCTGTTCTGAAAGTGAGATTCAGATGAGTTGCTCCCCCTTTTTATAGGAAATATAGGTTTTCCGCTAGGCATCCTCTAGGCATCCTCTAGGCATCCTCTAGATATCCTTAATATCCGAGATAGGTCCCCTCTGCAAACGTTTTTTCCATTTTAAACGCTTTGTTTCCATGCTGCATCCGCTAGGCATCCGTTCTGCATCCATTCTGCGTCCGTTCCGCTTCCTCCCTGCGTCCGAGTGGATGCGAGTTGCACGGATGCGCAGCAGATGCCTAGCGGATATAGCGGATGCGTAACTGATGCAGAGCGGATGCGTAGCGGATACAGAATGGACAAACTGGATACATTTTCTGTACAAAAGTTTAGGGCAGCCCAAAACTTTCTGAGCGGATGAAACGTCAATAGACGGATGCTGGATGGATAGAAAGGAAGCCAAACGGAGGCAGTGAGTACATTGCGTTTTCGAACAGATGGCAAGATTTTTTGTCCGTTTTACATCCTCTTTGCATCTGTTGGTTCAGTGTGACATGGGCTTTAACAGGGCTTAATAAGTATATTTTATGAAGAAATGTTGTTGATGTTTACATATATTTTTGGAAAAAGTGATAAAAATCATAAAGAGAGAATAGTATTGTTTAAAGATAATGAATTGAATATAAAAAACCCCAACAAATGGGAAAAATAAAGAAACAAATATAAATTGGGAAAATAGTAAAATATATACTGATACATAAAATAAAAAAATATAATTATAATGAGCACATTAAGGTTAGAAGTTGGAAGATAACAGTTCTGTATATGTAATTGTATTATTACTGTGAGCACTGTGAAAAATAAGTTAACCCAGTCATTACACTGTCCACAAAAAAATGTTGGTTGTTAAAGAAAAACTGCAAATAAAACATATACCAAAAAAAGAAGAAGAAGAAGAAAGAATCACCAGGAGTCAGACACAATTGATTGGATAACATAATCAACATTAGCCGCATAGATTGAGACACTTTACTGTCAGTTTTAAGAGAATGTGATCCTTTAACATTTTCTAGCACTTCTCACTATCCAGGAAAATGTCTATTTTAATGTTCCCCAATCAGGTGCCATCTGTAATTGACAAACTAAATCCTTAATCTGGAATTTGGATTCAACATATTTGTAGGGTCTAGGATTGAGAGCAGCTGCAATAGACATTTTTAATGTGAAACATGGTATACTAATGGATTCAATAACTCAGTAAAGTAATATCTTTATTCCATGTAAAGCATCTTTCAAGGTCTAAATTCATTAGAGAGTAGCCATTGACCCAAAGGTGTCTGACTGATAATCACAAGAGAAGATGTCTTAAATATGATCTATAGTTGCTCCCCCCCAAATAAAGTTGGGATTTTTCTGCTTTTGTTTCTACATGAAGCAGTAACACATTCAGAAAGAGTTTCAAAAAAAAAAAAAAAACCACTAGTCACCAATGTGGCAATCTTTCATCACATAAAGGCCATATACCATACTTATATACATACATACATACATATCACATACCATCACTCTGTTTTAAGATCAGTGGCTCTTATCCATTATGATTTCAACGAGACCAAATGTTTTCTCTTATTTATACCATGGAGAGAGTTATTAATGGATGTGACACAGTGGTGGGATTCAAATGTTTTTACTACTGGTTCTGTGGGAGTGGCTTGGTGAGCATGGTAGGGGAAGGATACTGTAAAATCTCCAGTCAGAGGTGGTATTTGCTGGTTCTCCAAACTTCTCAAATTTTTCACCACCAGCTCTCCAGAACTGGTCAGAACCAGTTGAATACCACCTCTGATGTGACATGAGGTGCAGTCTCTCAGCTGGCTGCAAAGGAACTATGTTGAAGGGACTTTGCACTCAGCTTTTGAGGAAGAATAACAGATTTTGAACTCCCAGCCTACCCATGTAACTCAGAATATAGAATAAAAATGTTGGAGGGGACCTTGGAAGTCTTCAAGTCCAATTCCCTGCTTAAGCAGGAGACCCTTATAATATTTCAGACAAATGTCTGCCCAATCTCTTCTTAAAAACCTCTAGGATTGGAGCAACCACAACTGGAGTCAAACTGTTCTATTGATGAATTGTTCCAACTGTCAGGAAAATTTTCCTTAGTTTTAGGTTGCTTCCCTCCTTGGTTAGTTTACATCCATTGCTTCTTGTCCTGCCTTCAGATGTTCTGGAGCATAAGCCGCCCCCATTTCTTTGTGGCAATCTCTTAGTTATTGGAACATTGTTTTCCTAGTCCTTTTTTTCATGAAAGAAGACATAGCCAATTCTTGCAACCGTTCTTCATATGTTTTATCCTCCAGTCCCCTAATCATCTTTGTTGCTCTTCTCCACACACTTTCTAGAATCTCAACATCTTTTTGTTGTGGCAACCAAAACTAGATGCAATGTTGTATTCTTACCAATGCGTTATAAAGTGGCATTAAGAGTTTATGTGAATTCCCTAACTTTCTTCTAGGAGCTGCAAGGAAAATACTTAATATTTCCTTCTTCCATTCCCTCTCAAGCTCTCAGTGAGATAAGCTGAGAGAGAAAGAGAGACAGAGAGCAAGAGTTCTGAAATCATTCTGAGATCTTCCATGGCAAAACCTGGATCTCCACAATCTAGTCCCACTAGGGGGACCATACCATAGAGAGGATCTTAAAATTGCTAATGGCTCAGAAGAAGAAAAAAAAGTGATCTGATGGCAATCCAAAGATCAGAGGTGAAAAAAATTTCATTTTGTTTGAGAGAAAAAACAACCCCTGATCTGTGCTATCAAGTGAATCATTTTCTTCTCCTCCTAACAGCAACTGGAAAATAGCAAGAGTAATAGCCTTTAGACTTATATACCACTTCACAGCACTTTACAGCCCTCTCTAAGTGCTTTAAAGAATCAGAATATTGTCCCCCAATAATCTGGGTCCTCATTTTACCAACCTCAGAAGGATGGGGGGCTGATCTGGTCAGGATTGAACTCCTGGCAGTTGGCAGAGTTAGCCTACAGTATTGCTTTCTAATCACTGTGCCACCACCAAATGTGGTTTGCATGGAAGAATCTGGAGGAAGAATGCAAGAACTGAAAATAAAAGATATGAGATAGAGTTGATGGCTAGAAATAAATTGATGACTTACCATTTGTTGTTCTCTCTTAAATTTGATAGTTGACCAACATGTTCCTTAATTATGAAACTTCTGAATGAGGTTTATTCAAATCAAGCACCATACTGTAATGAGTTGTAGTGCTTTGCTTTAATTTCCAAGACCATGACTGAATAAAAAACAGTAAAATTTGTGTCTTTTCTTCCACGAGTTTTGATTTAAGTGCTAACGCACTTCC
The DNA here is from genome assembly GCA_015471245.1 of Laticauda colubrina. Lineage (NCBI taxonomy): Eukaryota > Metazoa > Chordata > Lepidosauria > Squamata > Elapidae > Laticauda > Laticauda colubrina. Next base: position 14,419,348 of record BLBF01000050.1, on the reverse strand, counting down.
ATTTTATGTATGTTGATCTGAATGCTATATTCATGACTTTCTTTGTACTGTCAAATAATAAAGCTACTTGATGCAGTGATAGTTATGGATGGAAATTAACAGCTTCAGAACTCCCAGTTAAAACATCAATTCTCCTAAAATACTTAAGACTTGTCAACACTTACTTCTGCCTCATTTAAATGTAGAGGAAAAATCTCTTATTTTTATATCTGTGAAGCCACCAGGAGTTTTTTGAAACTCAAAGGAGATCTTACTTACTTTCTACAAATATGAGCTACTTGATCCAGGATGGCATCCTTTACAGATCTGTTTGCACAGGTTTAATCATTGCAAACTAAGGTCCCTGAGCTAGTAACATCATCACTACATATGAAACCCTCACATATGGTGTCTCCATTTTATGAGGAAGCAGCCTCTAAAGCTGAAGCTAAAAATACATGGACTTCTAAGAGTAACATATTAACTCTGAGCTATCACTGGTAGTATCTGGCTGTTCATGGAGACTTAAATCTGACCTCAATGCCTGAAACCAGTCTTTGAAGCTGGCAGGGAGGATTTTAGTCTGAAAGTAATCCATGAAAGCAATTCTGAAGGTGGAATTGTGGAATATATTGGATCAGAAGTTGGACAGTAAAGTTGCAAGCTGCATAGTTCAATTTTCTCTGATTTATATTTGCAAAAGATATTGCAATAATAGCAGACTGTCAATTTGCACGCTCTATCTATCATCTATCTATCTATCTATCTATCTATCTATCTATCTATCTATCTATCTATCTATCTATCTATCTTTGCAATCTTGGAAATCTTGATCATCAAGATCATCAATGAAGAATGATGATCATCAATGAAGAATGATGTCAAGATATGATTTTCTTTCTTTTGCTCTCCTTCTCTGTCAAGGCTTGAAATTCTTCAGTCCTATTAAGAAGGTTATGTGATAGGAAGGGGTGAATTACAGAGAGAGGAAGGAAAAGGAAAGGTAACTATGTTCTTTATCCCTTATACTTACATTTTGGCACTCGTGCATTTCTATAAATGTGTGTCATCAAACAGCCGGAAGATTCTTCATTTCCTTGAGCAAACTGTGCCCTAGTATAAGATTCCTTCAACTTCTCTCTAGAGTCCTTATTAAAAAAAAAAAAGAATACCAGGAGCAAATAGTTTTGAAAAATATTTTCTCCATTAAGTTTATCCACTAGATCAGATTTTTCCCCCAAGCTGGTACCTTTCAAAATGTTAAAGTAAAGTCACATCTCTTTATGCAATGTGCAGGGGTGATGGGAATGATAATCCAATTCATCAAGATGCTACCTTTAACAAGCATGATGCTGGTATTATTAACATGTTGAAATAATTTAATTATCAACAGTGAGATAATGCAATTAATAATATTAATATTTATTTATTTTAATGTTCACAGATAGGTCCATTAGGTGGCAGCATTGACCTGATTTTGGCTAATCCCCCAAAGGTAATCCAGTACTGACTTTGAAAGGACTGACCATCAGAAACCCCCAGATCAACTGTCAAATCTCACATTTTATGTTATGTTGTTGCTATGTTATGTTATTATTAATTTATTTTACTACTTTCCTTTCCTTTACTTTTTTATTTGCTGCCAGATACTAATGTACACTGAGTGATGTTCAGAATTGGAAAATCTATAAAACTAGATAAAACATCAATCTAAATGAATAGCCCAAAGTAAAGAAATCTTATAAATAACACCAAACAGTTTAGTTTGGTGTAATTTAGTTTAGTTTACTTTATTGTCAGTGCACCTTGTACAACAAAATTAAATACCATCTGCAGTATACATTATACCTATGAAAATAAACACAAACACCCCCTCCTTCACATTCTACACATTGAATTGAAAACTCTGATATTGCATTCATATTGCATTATAAAGTAGAATTCAATAGAGTTACTGCCCTGGGATAGAAGATGTTTTTCAGCCTATTTGTCCTGGTTTTTATTATCCTGTACCATCTGCCAAATGGTAATAGTTCAAAAAAGGGTGCCCTGATTGGTCAAGGATGAGATAAATCTTTAATAATGTTTTGAACTTTCTTAAGGCAGCAGGAGCTATAAAGCTCTTCCAAAGAGAAGAGAGAACAACCAATGATCCTCTGGGCAATGACATTAACCTTTTGGAATGCTGTCCTATCTACCACTGTGCAGTTGGCAAACTGTACAGAGGTACAGTAAGTTAAGATACTCTCTATGGTGCAGCGGTAGAAGGTCACCAACAGTTTTCCATTCAGTTGTTGTTTTCTGAGAAGTTTCAGGTAGTACAATCTCTGCTGGGCCCTTTGACCAGTGCTGCAATGTGAGTACCCCAGGTCAGAACTTCTTTTATGGTAACACCCAGAAACTTAAAACTGGCCACTTGCTCCACTTGAAGCAAGAAGAAGATCCAGATTCAACCCTTGAGCTCTTTTGTCAATCTCTTGCTTGGAGTTCTTCCTCACACTAATAAAGAAAGTTTGAGAGGGGTAGTGAGCAAATTAGATAGATGGAAAGGAAAAGGTGGATAATGTATTCCTTTCCTGCATCTGCCAAGATCTGGCAATCATTCATTTATATGGATATATTATTTTCCGCCACAGGAAAGCAAAAGGTTTGTATATTTCTCTGTACAAGGTGGACCCTAGACTACAGTTCCTTCCTATAGTCTCCTTATTATAAAGCTAATATTTGACAAACTCTTTATTAAAAAAAAACAATGTTACTTTACACATTGTACTCAACTTATAAGCATTCATTTAATGACCATTTGAAGGTACTTACAACTTACTTATAACTGTTGTGGCATCCCCAGGGTGTGAAAAAGTGACTGTTATTCACATTTATGACCTTTGCAGCATCTCTATTGTCACACAATCAAAATTTGGAAGGTTGACAACAAGCTCATATTTGTGATGGTTGCAGTATCTTGGAGTTACGAGAGTCAACTTTTGTGACTTATGACCATGTTTCGCACTTATGCCGTTGAATCAAAATTCAGATGCTTGGCAATTGACTCAAATTTATGACAGTTGCAGTGCCCTTGGGTCATGTGATCTGCTTTTGCGACCTTCTGATGAGCAAAGTCAGTTGGGAAGCCAGATTTACTTTGCAACCCTGTTACTAACTTAACAGTTCACCTAACAACAGTGGAAAGAAAGGTCATAAAATGAGGCAAAGCTCACTTGACAATTGTCTCCATTAGCAACAGAAATTATGGACTCAATTGTAGACATACAATAAGTCGAGGGCTACCTGTGTACCTTTTAAAACTGTTTAAAGAAAACCAATACTGGCCTATACTATTGTGAGCATCAACTTATTCTGCAGCAGAGATTTTTTTAAAAAAAGTATCATCAAGATATAAGAGGTAGCACAATGATTAGAATACAGTATTGCAGGCTAGTTCTGCTGATTGCCAGGAGTTTGATTGCCAAGAATTCACCAGCTCAAAGTTGACTCAGCCTTCCATCCTTCCAAGATTGATTAGGGTTAGGGTTAGGGGTAAAATCAGACTCAGATTGTTGGGGGAAATATACTGTTTCTTAGAGAGAGCTGGAAAGCATTGTGAAGTGGTATATAAGTCTAAGTGCTATTGCTATAAATTCTCCTTTTCCATTGTTTTAGCAGGTGATGCACCAACCTTTCTCCAAGTTCCCATCTTTCACGTTCATTGGACTTCATTTCTTGGAGTTCTCCCCAAACAGAACTTGTTCTTAAATTTTAATTTTGACAACCCCAAATCAATATTTTTTTCCTGCCAAGAGCAGTTTTTTCCCTGAATGCCACCACTCTGCTAAGAAAATAATTACCTCAACGCTGTCAAACTATTACTATTACTATTACTCCTCCTATCCTTCCTTTCACTTATCTCCTTCCACTTCAGATTGTATGACTGTAACTTTGTTGCTTGTATCCTTACGATTTATATCGACTGTTTCCTGGAATTATTTGATTGTTTATTGTCCCCTACGACTATTATTAAGTGTTGTATCTTATGATTCTTGACTCTTGATGAATGTATCTTTTCTTTTATGTACACTGAGAGAAATTGTACCAATTCAAATGTACATTGAGAGCATTTGTATCAATTCCTTGGATGTATAATCACACTTGGCCAATAAAGAATTCTAATCTAATGCAAGCTTGATGTAATAGTTAAGGCAACAGGCAAGAAACTGGGAAATTGTGAGTTCTAGTTCTGCCTTAGGCATAAAGCCAGCTGGGCCAATCACTTTCTCTCAGTCCTAGGAAGAAAGCAATACCAAATCATATCGGAAAAATCTTGCCAGGAAAAATGCAGTGACTTGTCCAGGCAAACTCTGACAAGTAAACCCAACTGAACAAAGATGGAGGAAAACTGGTTACACAAACTGTCTTAGTTCAACTTTTGGATTTGGATTCCCTTAATTTTGGAATGCAAGTACTTTGTTGTCTGTATTAAGCCAGAATCATTTCACTAAACTGCTGTAATGAGTGGCCCTTGGTGCTTTCTAAGCTTGGTTGTTTTCTTGCTGACGTTTCTTTATCCAGACTAGGTAAAGCCCATGTCACACTGCACCAACGGATGGAAAGAGGATGTAAAACGGAGAGAAACACTTGCCATCTGTTGATTAAGGCGATGCTTCCGTTCTGAACTCACTGCCTCCATTTTTCATCCTCTCTATCCATCCAGCATCTGTCAACTGAGGTTCCATCTGCTCAAAAAGTTTTGAACTGCTCAAAACTTTTTGAGCAGAAAATGTATCCAACGTGTCTGTTCTGCATCCGCAACGCTTATGGGGAACATCCGTTCTATATCCGTTGTCATCCGTTATGCATCCGGTATATCCACTAGGCATCTGCTGTGCATCTGCGCAACTTGCATCCGCTCCAGCGGAAAATATACACAGGGAGGAAGCGAAATGGATGTGGAATGGACGCACAGCGTTTGTAGCACGGACGGAGAAAGTATGAAAGCGGATGCAGCTCACATGCAAAGCATTAAAACGGAAAAAGCATTCACAGAGGGGACATATCTCAGATATTTAGGATGTATGCAGGATGCCTAGAGGATGCAAAAGGACACCAAGCGAAAAAATGATATTTCCTATAAAAAGGGGGAGGAACTCACCTGGATCTCACTTTCAGTCCAGCTGCCCTGCTGTGCAGACCTCTTCAGCCTTCATCTTGCTCTTGCTCTTCCACAGCATCCAGTCATCTCCACCATGGATCGTAATACACTCCTTTTGGTAGCCACCATCATTCTGCAACAGTGCAAAGCCATCTACAGGCTCTTTCACTTGTTCTACGCGAAGAAAAGGAGGCAGCCAAGAAGTGTCTGGGTCCGAAGATGGATTGGGAGAAGAGCAGAGTACGGACTATACAACAAGCTGATGGTGGAGCTGAGGAACAAAGACCCTCGTGCATTCCAGAACTTCATGAGGTTGCCGCCAGCCATGTTTGACTAAGTTGTGGAGCGGCTGAGACCCAGGTTGACCAAGGCAAACATCAACTTCCAGCCCAGCCTGGACCCTGGGCTGAAGGTGGCACTGACTCTGTGCCACCTGGCCTCAGGGACCATGTACAGGAGCATGCAGTACGGCTGGAGGGTGCCACACAACACCATCAGCATTGTGGTCAGAGAAGTGGTGCAGGCCATCATCGAAGAATACCTGGAGGAGGTCCTACAGTGCCCCTCCACTGAAGAAGGATGGAAGAAAGTTGCAGAGTAGTGGTATCAGAAGTGGAACTTCCCCCACACCGTTGGAGCCATAGATGGCAAGCACGTGGCCTGCAAAGTTCCAGCCAAGTCAGGGTCCACTTATTTCAACTACAAGGGCTTCTCCAGCATCATCCTCTTCGCCATGGTTGATGCTGACTACAAGTTCATGTACATCGATGCTTCAGGCAATGGCTCATCTTCAGATGCTCAGGTATACAACGCCAGTCAGCTCAAGGAGGGGCTGGAACGCAACCTCATCATGGGCTTCCCAGATCCAGACCCCCTGCACAACGACACACAAGATGTGCCCTACTTCATCGTGGGGGATGACGCCTTCTCCCTCAGAACTTACCACATGAAGCCCTACACCTCCAGATGCCTCACCCGTGAAGAGAGGATCTTCAACTACAGGCTGTCCAGGGCAAGACAGGTGGTGGACAATGCCTTTGGCATCCTGGCCAACAGGTTCCAGATACTTCTCACCACCATGCAGCATCGCCCAGAGACCGTGAGGAGGATCGTGGAAGTTTGCTGCATCCTGCACAATCTCATGCGCACTCACTATCCAGTGTTGCAGAACAGGCTCGTGGACCTCCAACAAGGTAATGGGGACATGGAGCCTGGTGAATGGAGGCAAGGGAGAAACCTGATCGACACTCTGGATGTGCAAGGCCCCAACAGAGCCTCATGTGAAGGGAAGAAGCCACGCAACCTCCTGAGACACTGGTGCAAATCCACAGCTGGAGCAGTGGAGTGGTAAGACAGGATGATAGATGATTAATGGATGCTTCCTTCAGCCTGTCTCATCACACTGATGAGATTGGGCCATGTATGTTGGGTGGGCCTACAATGAACAGGGCATTTAATAAAGAGTTGTGTTTATGTTCAAATGTGTGGATCAATGCTTACATTGTTATTGATAATGAAGGGCCAAAGGTGTGGCACCTGGGAGGGTGGACCATACAGTCCCACTATGCTTGCACTGGAGGTTTATCTATCCCACAGCTATTACCCATCTCAAAGGTATCCCTGCCCATCCCACAGCTTTTACCCATCCTAATGGTATCCCTACCCATCCCACTGCTATCTTAACCTATCCCAAAGTTATCCCTGCCCATCCCACTGCTATCTTAACCCATCCCAAAGGTATGCCTGCCCATCCCACTGCTATCTTAACCCATCCCACAAGAATGCAAAGGCTTAAACCATTTCTAAAAGTTTCCACCAAGACTTTATTGAAAAAAATAAATGAAGCAAGTGTGTGAAGCAAAGATAATCTTTATTTATAACAAGTTGTAAAAGAAAAATGACCCAAGTCAAGTGTCCAAAGCAAAAATAAAGTCAACAGGTAGCCACCCAGTCTCTGGCACTCTTCTTGGTCACTCTGAGGCATGCCCAGTCTCAGGGGTGAAGGGTCCAGGTGCTGTGGAGATGGCTGCTGCTGGAGTGCTGGTCTGAGGCACCATTGGGGTGCCTGGCCCTGAGAGGATAACAGGGGATGGTGTGTGGAGGAAGCTCTCAGACAGCTGGCTCTGTCCTTCCTCCATGACATGGGGTGTCAGCCCCAAAACCAATGACAGATGTTCTGAGGCCGGGCTTGGCTGTAGGGTGGAGGAAGTAGCAGTGTAGTGGGGATGTCTGGTCTGCAGGTGAGCGAGGTGAGGTGTCGGTGGCATCTGTGGCGTGGCTGGCATCTGTGGCATGGCTAGCATTGGTGGTGTGGGTGGCATCGGTGGCATCAGTGGCACCGGTGGCGTCAGATGTACCTGTGCCTGGACTGGGAAGGGCTGCCTGTGCTGCTGTACCTTCTGGTAGCCATAGCCTTGGTAGGTGAGGGCCTGTGGAAAGCCTTGGAAGGGCAGTGACATCACCTGGGGTGGAGGAGCAGGCCTGGACTGGGTGGGAGCAGGTTCAGCTGGGTCTGGAGGGTTGTGAAGAAAATTGGTGATCCTGTCCTTCACCACCTGGTACTGTGTTTCCGACATGTTCATGAGGGTCTGGTTGACGTCGGTGAGGAAGGGCTTGCGGTTGGAGGATGGGACGTCAGTGTGTACCAGCTGAGAGAGGAGATCTACGCTGCTCCTGATGATGTCCCTGATCTCCAGCAGGGCAGTGTGGCTCTTCCCCTCTGGTCTGCCTCTCTGCCTTTCGGTGGAGGTGGAGCTGGGGGTGGATGCGGGTTGGGCTGTGGTGGAAGTGCCCTCTCCTTGCTCCCAGTGCATCATGGGGTCCTCCATGTGCTCCGCCATGGGTAGTACAGCTGTTGGGGGGGTCTCCATCGTGGCACGCTCCACAGATACCTGCCTGGACTCAGGAGCTGACTCTTTGCCAGAAGAGGACTGGCTCTCAGCAGGCTGCCTGAGAGAGAGGGTTGTGAGAGGGGCTGCTCCTCGGTGGCGGATCTCACCCTCCAAGAAGCTGCACTTGGCCATCACATAGGTCTCTCGGTCCATCAGCTTGACCGCGGCCTGGCCAGATTTCTTGAAGTGCAGCTTCCCGTACCAGGTGTGCATGTGCTTCCACCAGCCGAGGAGCACCTCCGAAGTGTAGCCCAGGCTCTCTGCCTTCTCTCTCCAAGCAGCCTGCTTCCTCTTGGTGTCTCGATAGAGCCTTTGTCCCTTCCACCAAAGATATTCATTCTCCCTCAGCCACTCCAGCACCTCCTCCTCATGTTCCTCTTCAATTGTGTATTGCCTCCTCTCCCGTTCATGCGTCTGCCTCTTCCTCCCTTTGGCAGGGCCATATGGGCCCTCATCAGAGGGGCTTCGAGGTTGTAGGGGCTGCTCCTCCACACCACCACCACCACCACCAGCAGCAACAACAACAGTAGCAGCAAAAGCAGGACCAGCAGGACCAGCAGGACCAGCAGGACCAGCAGGACCAGGAGCAGTGCCAACAGAGTAAGCAGCAGCAGAAGCACCAGCACCAGGAGCAGTACTAGCAGAGTAAGCACCAGCAGAAGCACCAGCACCAGGAGCAGCGCCATCAGAGTAAGCACCAGCAGAAGCACCAGCACCAGGAGCAGTGCCAGCAGAGAAAGCACCAGCAGAAGCACCACCACCAGAAGCAGCATCAGCAGAAGCACCACCACCAGTAGCAGCACCAGGAGAAGCTCCAGCACCAGAAGAGTGAGCCCGAGCAGCAGAAGCCCCAGCAGAAGCAGAGTCAGGGCCAGGGCGTGGGATGGTGGCCCTGTCCCTCTTGCCAGGGCTGGCAGCAGATGGCTGAGGCTTTCTCTTCTTCCCCATGGTTGTTGGGTTGTTGGCTTGCTGGCTGGCTGGCTTGCTGGAGAGCTCTGTCTGGAAGCAGGTCTTTCCTCTGAATGGTGACCTGCTTGCGAGCTGCTTCCCTTTATATCCACGGGGCTGAAGCAATGCATCCTCCCCGCATGCGCAGTGAATGCTGTGCATCCGCTAGGCTTCCGCTCGGCTTCCACTATGCATCCGCTTCATCCGCTAGGCTTCTGCTCTTTATCCGCTCTTTTCACTGCGCGTCCACTTCGCTGTGCTCCCCCGGAAGCCCTGCGGATGTGCCATCCGCTTCCATCCGCTAGGCTTCTGTGGAGCATCCGCTTTCCATCCTGGCTATGTCCTCCCCCCATCCATTCCTTTCCGTTGTTGTCCGCTCTGGTTATGCAAATTTGGGGCACTTTTGAGAGCGGATAACAACGGATGGAACATTTTCTCGTCCGCTGTCTCCTTTTTATAAACGTTTTGCATCCGTCGGCCAATGTGACAGGCCCTTTACATCATCAGTGTTAGTTGGGAGTGGGGATTACTCCCAGTTTATATTTTAATGACTTGCCCTGACAGTGTTAGTGAGAGCTGTCTTGATGTTTGTTTGTTTGGGTTGTTTACTGTTAGCTTCTTTCTTTATAGGTTGTAAGAATGAAAGGAGAATTATTTTACATACCAGTGGTGAGATTCAAGTTTTTTTTACTGCTGGTTCTGTGGGTGTGGCTTGGTGGGTGTGGCAGGGGAAGGATACTTGAAAATCCCCATTTCCTCCCCATCCCACTAACCTGCTTTCCAGCTACATTCTCTTTTGCAGGGCAACAAAAGAAGACCCAGCCAATCAGCTGGGACTTGGGAGGCAGAGAATAGATGGGGGCGGAACCAGTCAGAGGTGATATTTGCTGGTTTTCTGAACTACTTAAAATTACTGCTACCAGTTTTCCAGAACTGGTCAGAACCTGCTGAATATTACCTCTGATTACATACTTTTCAATAGTATGGATTTCTCCAGACATGATATGGGGCTGCCTTTCCTTTCTCCTTCTATTAAGCTACTCTTTCATTTTCATTTCCTTTCTGAAATGTATAAACATGAGTTTATCCTTCTGTCTTCAACAGCTCTTCACCCTGTTCTTTAGACAAAATTTCTCCAGTGTGTACTGCTGCAATAAATACTGCAGTGAGGTTTGTTTGTTGGCTTGGAGTCCTGAGTTTGATTGCACAAATTTAATTCTTATTCACCCCAACCCAAATAAGTTGTTAGTTTAATTTGTGAGGGGAGGAAAATTGCACAAATTTAGAGGAACATAGGAGCCTTTGAAGTGAAGGAATTAGAAACTGTTAGCATCTATTCATGTCAGTATTATTGCTAAGAGCCAATCTGATTTTCTGATTTGCTCCAATCTATAAAGCAACCAGTTAGGGCTCTTCACCAAGGGATCAAAAAAGTTAAAATGATGGATATGATTGCACAAAGTCCCACCTCTTTTAAATGTATATGGAATAGATATAATGAAAGGGGTGCAGCTTTTATTATATAACTGCACATCTGTAGAGCTTCTCAGTCATCCAGATTATGTACCCAAAGGTGCTTTTTTCAGGAGGCAGCTGTACTTTCTTGTTTTTCTTTGAAGAAGTTTCACTTCTCATCCAAGAAGTTTCTTCAGCTCTGGCAAGATAGTGGGGAATGGAAGGATTTATATTCTTTGAAGACAGCTGGTCATTTGCATCCTTTTAGAGGGTTGTTGAAGCACTTGAAGATTTATCTATGTCTTCAGGATCCTCTGAGTCGTGTTCCTGGTCCCTGTAGTTTGCATTTTTTCCCATCTGGAAATCCATTCCTACTCCCGCACCATTCAAAGGATTTTCATCCCAAATTGTATGGCTAAAAGTCTGTAGAGATTCTCAGTCATCCAGGTCATGGCTGTCCTTAAGGTGCTTTTACAGGAGGCAACTGGACTTTGTTCTTTTTTCTTTTCAAAGAAAGAGGACACATACAAACCTCCCAGTGCTTCAATGACCTTCTAAAAGGATGCAAATGACCACCTGTCTGCAAGGAATATAAATCTTTCCATTCCCCACTATCCTGTCAGAACTGAAGAAGCTTCTCAAATGAGAAGTGAAATGTCTTCAAAGAAAAAATAAAAAAGTCCAGTTGCCTCCTAAAAAAAGGACCTTTGGGATGATTGCAGGTCCCATCTTGATTTTTTTAAACATGTTTCCATGAAAACACCTAACAGTTAATTGAATTCATTCATGAATGAAATGAAAGTAGGAATGGAAGTTCCTGCCTAATTGACATCATCTACATATAGCAGAAGTTGACACTGTGTGTTTGTTTCCCTCTTTTACTTGCTTAATCTTTTTTAATGATAACAAACCAACAGTTTAAAAATCTTCCTTTCTCATGGTGTAAATTGTATGGTGCAATTAAAATATATTATTATGATTCATATGATGAGATTGCATTCCATTAAGTTTATATTAAGCAGAGACAAAATATAGCACCCAGGAGATAAATCAATGTGTAAAATATATTACAAATTTATGAACAAATTGAAAGGGAAAAAAAGAGAAAAAAGGTGGGAAAATCTCAATTGTATTCTAAAATAAATTCCATAGTTGTTGTTGTTGTTATTATTATTATTATTATTATTGTTGTTGTTGTTGTTGTTGTTGTTGTTGTTGTTGTTGTTATCAAGTAGTCTTCAACTTATGACCACAACTGAGCCCAAAATATCCCTTCCTAAGCAAGACAGTGACTATGTGAGTTTTTCCTTATTTTACGATCTTTCTTGCCATAGTTGTTAAATGAAGTCACATGGTTGTTAAGTGAATCTGGCTTCCCCATTAATTTTGTTTGTCAGAAAGTCACAAAAGGTGATCACAAAAGGTGATCACATGATCCCTGGGATCATCACAAATACATGCCAGTTGCCAAGCATCTGAATTTTGATCATGTGACCATGGAGATGCTATAAGGGTTTTAAGTGTGGGAAATGGTCATTAGTCATTTTTTTCATTGTTGTAACTTCAAATAGTCACTAAATGAACAGTTGCAAGTTGAGGACTACCTGTATATATAAAAAAGAAATATTTGACAAGAAACAAAGCTAAACAATAAATGTATGTAGTTATAGACATGAAGCAGGTTACAGGTTAGATGAAAACTGTTCTCCTATCTGAATTTATTAACCTATTTCCATATACTGCATTTCCCCAATAAGAAAACCCAATCAGAAAATAAGACCTAGGATGATTTTTCAAGATGCTCATAATATAATCTGTATCCCAAAAATAAGTCCTAGTTAAGATTGTCAGCCAGTTGGATGCATTTTAGTATTGTATCTCCCCCAAAATAAGACCTAACTAATAATAAGCCCTACAGCAGGGGTGTCAAACTCAAGACCCGGGGCCAGATCCAGCCTGGAAGGTTGGATCTAAGATCCGTAGAAGCTCTGGAAACAGCAAAGGATCGACCCACAGTACCTCTGCCAGCAAAAATGGAGCTCAGGAGAGCCTTGTGTGTGGCCCTCCTGAGCTCTCTTTTTTCTGGCAGAGGGCTCTGTTTTCACTGGCAGAGGGCTAGCAAAACAAATTAAAAACAAAACAAAAGGAGAAATGTTTTTCTCTTTTGCATTTAAGCATACAAGAAGGGAAAGGAAAGGGAAAGAAGAAAGAAAAATAAAAATAAAAAGAAGGAAAGATGAGAAGAGAGCAAGGAAGGAAAAATCAGGAAAGAAGGGAAGAAAGAAGAAAAGAGAATGAAGAGGGAAGGAAAAATAAAAGGAAGGAAGGAAGGAACAGAAATTATAATGAGAGTCAGGGAGGGGCTGAGGGAAGTCCTGCCTTTGCACTTGGCAACCACAGGTGTCCCCAACACAAGTGATGTCAAGTTGGCCACACTCACCCCATCCACGCCCACCCCAGTCTCCCAAAGTTAAACACAACCTTGATGCGCCCCTCAATGAAATTGAGTTTGGCACAAGTTTGTGTCAAATTCACAAGTTTGTGAATCAAGAGTTTGATTCCCTAAGGTATCTTTGGGAGCAAAAATTAATATCAAACCCAGTCTTATTTTCAGGGAAACATGGGTATATGTGTAAACCTGAAGTTTTAAAAAAGGAAGATTAAACACTAATACAAATTCATATAAAATAAGGAAGTGAAAAGGGAAGAAAATCCATCTATTTCCCATCACTGTTGACAATTATTTCCTGGCTTCTCAGTTTGCTCATGGCAATTTTAACATCTTTGTTTCTCAAAGTGTAGATCAAGGGATTCAACATAGGAGTGATAATATTGTAAAGGAGGGAGACCAGTTTGTCCACTGAGAAAGTGGAGAAAGGACGAGCGTAGATGAAGATGCAAGGTCCAAAGAACAAGGTCACTACAGTTAGGTGGGAAGCACAGACACTGAGTGCTTTGCGGCGCCCATCTGGAGAACCTATCTTCACCAGGATGGTGGTGTAGGAGGTCAACAAGACGATAAAACAGCTGGTGGAGATAAGACCACTGTTGGAGACCATGAGGAGCTCAATGACATATGTGTCAGTGCAAGCCAGTTTAATGACTGGTGGCACATCACAGAAGTAGTTGTCCACCCAGTTGGGCCCACAGAAGGGTAACCTCATGGTAAGGATAGTCTGGACTGTAGAATGGATTAAACCACCCATCCAGGAGGCTGCTACAAGCCAACTACAGAGCTGCCTATTCATGATAGTGGGATAATGCAAAGGCTTACAAATGGCCACATATCTGTCATAGGCCATGACAGTGAGGAGAAACATCTCCGCGGCACCTACAAAGTGGAGAAAAAAGAGCTGGACCATGCAGGCCTCAAAGGAAATGCTTCTCTTCTCAACCAAAAAATCCATCAACATTTTGGGAGCTGTGACAGTGGAATAGCAAAGATCCAGGAAGGACAAATTCCCTAGCAGGAAGTACATGGGGGTGCGTAACTGAGGAGCAGACCCCACTGTTAACATTATGAGGGTGTTTCCTACAATGGTAGTTGCATAGACTAGGAGAAAGACCACAAAGAGAGCAACTTGGGATTGCCAGGTGGGAGAAATGGCTGCCAACAGGAATTCGTTGATTCTCGTGCCATTCTTTTTCTGGAAATCCATCTTATCGGCAGTTGGAGGTTGAGTGGTGGTGGAAGAGGTCAGATTCATTCTGTGAGATAGCAGTGTTCCAATATCTCAGGGGCTTCCATAATGAAGAGGGAGTCAAACTATTCTCCAAAGCATCTAAGCACAGGACAAGAAGCAATGGGTGGAAACTAATCAAGGAAAGAAGCAACTTAGAACTAAGAAGAAATTTTCTGACAATTAGAACAATTAATCAGATGAACAACTTGCCTCCAGAAGTTGTGAATGCTCCAACACTGGAAATTTTAAAGAAGAGACTGAACGGCCATTTGTCTGTAATGGTATAGGGTTTCCTGTCTAAGGAGATAGTCTAGAAGACCTTCCAGGTCCATTGCAATTCTGTATTCTCTTATTTCTCATTCCCATAGTTTCTGTGTATTTATGCCCCTCGGTTTCCTCAACAGGAGTCTTTTCAAATATTGAAAATAGTCTCAGGAATTGGGAGGTAAGCATAGCTTGTAATTGTCCAGTTCTCTCCATATCAATATATGAATATCAAACTCACATTAATACTCGAAATTCAAAATGTATTTAAACTAGTTGAATTATATTAAATATGAGGAAAATCATGTTAACATACAATAACTAGGTAATTCAATTCTTGGAATTCAAAATATTTTCTAATAACCAGAGATACTAAGAAGGGTTGCCTATGTTCAATGTTATCATTCACAATAATTAATTTAAACATTGCAAAAAAATAGATCAACAGATCAAAGCTTTGGATATCAATCTCAGAGGTGGTATTCAGCAGGTTCTGACCAGTTTTGGAGAACCGGAAGCAGAAATTTTGAGTTGTTTGGAGAACTGGCAAATACCACCTCTGATTGGTCCCACCCCCATCTATTCTCTGCCTCCCGAGTCCCAGCTGATTGGCTGGGTCTTCTTTGGTTGCTTTACACAGGAGAATGGAGCTGGAAAGCAGGTTAGTGGGGTGGGTAGGGAATGGGATTTTGCAGAATCCTTCCCCCAGGAGTGGGTAGGGAATGGGGATTTTGCAGTCATCTTCCCCTGCCACACCCACCAAATCACACCATGCCCACCAAGCCACACCCACAAAACTGATATTAAAAGAATTTGAATACCATCACTGATCAATAGGAGTGAGCTTAATCAGCCTTTTGGTATATAATGTAGCCATAATTTCTCATTTTAAAATTTCTTTTTATTGCCTTATATTAACACAAAAGATGTGATATATGCATTGTCAAAGAGAAAAAAGAACACAAAAATGCTATGACAATAAAAGGAAAAAAGTATGACAAAGAAAAAAAATGAGGTACTTGCAGTCTTTAATAGTTTATTGTTATAATGCCATATTCTTCTCTGAACTTCTAAAGACAATGGCAACATTCAGGAAGATCTAACAACTTGTAAGAGACTAACAGATCCATCAAGCAGTTCTTCAAAATCTAAGTTGTTATAGTTTAATACTGGTTTGAAAGATAGAGAAAAAATAATAATTTTTATGATTGGTATACTTAAAATGTCAAATAATAATTGCCCCCTTGGAGAGGATTACATTTTGAAACAAGTTTTAGAAGTTGAATATATTGAATTATGGGTTGGTCATTCAAAATATCAAAAGAAAATGAAATCAAAGAAAGAATTAAACCAATGTCAAAGAATTGCCCAGTGGATTCACTGTGTTTGAAATGATCATCCAATCAGAAAGCTGAAAAATACTTTAGAGGTCATCTAGTACAATCCTCTGCTCAGAGACAGATGATCATCCAATCTCTGTTTGAGCATTTTTGGTAAAGGGGAATTTATAATTTCATCTGGCAATTGCCTAATATTTTTGTGGGATTCTGACATCTAGCCTGACAGTCCTTCCTTGTAATTTTAACCAACCAGTTCTGGTTTTTGCCATCTAGGACAATGGACAGTTACTTTTTCTATGTGGAAAACTACACAAATGTGTTACTTATAAAATGTTGAAGAGTTAGTGGGCAGTGATCTGGATTATAAAAAGCCATAATAATGTCAGACTTTGCACTTTACAAAACTATAATGCAGGAATCTTTCTGTACTCTTTGCAGCTAATTTAGGCTACCTTGCTTTTAACAAACACAGAAATAAATTAAAATATAAAGGATCTTCAGGTTAGGTTTAATGTCAGTGGCCCCAACCTGCACACACAGGCGCGCATGCACACACATGCACACACACGCACACACACACACTCTAAATCTGGCATTCTTTAGATTTTCATGAAGACAAACTGGCTCATGAATTTGGGAAATTAACAGTCTGGTCTAGTGGTTAAGGCATGAGGACAGAAAGCAGCAGATTATGATTTCTAGTCTTGCTTTAGGTATGAAAGCCATCTGGTTGACTTTGGGACAGTTTCTTTCAGCACAATTCACCTCATGGAGTTATTGTTGTGGGGAAAATTGGAAGAGAAAGGAGTATTTGGTATGTTTGCCACCTTCAGTTGTTTAAAAAATAAAAATAAAGGCAGGATAAATATATATATATTATACTGAATAATAATAAATATTAGTATGAAATGGGAAAACATTTTTAAAAAGAACAATTAATTGACCCAATTTGGGTCTCTCTCTCTCTCACACACACAACAAAACATATAAAGTACATGTATACAGTGCAGTAGAAGCTAAGATACTCATTCCTCTTAATGCTTATTTTCTCTCAAATAACGATCAGAGGCTCTAAATAAAGATAAATAAGCAAATAAATAAAAATATGTGAACTTCAAAGCGATCCAGCTCTGCCTTATTTTGTGGTAAATCTCCCTCCCTCAATTAAGTTCATTAGTGCTAAAGGACTTTTTTCACACTTCGATGTAAAATGGGAAGAAGATGGATAGGCAGGGAAAGGTAGAAAGATGGGGAAAGAAGAAAAAGAAAGTCTCCAAAGAGACAGCTAACATCCTAAAACTCTGATAGGTTTTTTAAAAGAACCTCTGTGGCTCCAAAACTGCAATTTATTCATCTCTATGCAACGAGTTTTAACAAATCATTTTTGCCCATCTTCTCTAGCTTTTTCTAGGTCCATCACAGGAAGGAACATCATGACATATGATAAATATTTTCATAAATGTCAACTACTATTCAGAGATAGGTGATAGAAAATGGCTATTAACTCTATATCTCTTATTGCTGAAATTATCAGCACCTCCATGCAAACTTCTTGAAACTTTTTTCAAGACAGAACCCTGTATCTGTATTTCAAAATAATGCTTTTTTTTTTTTTTTGCCACACCCTGATTCTCCATTTTCCATTCATGATGGATTACCTTTCCTAGTTTCATGCTTTAACTTGTTATCACACACACATATAAGGACCTTTTTATTTTTGCTAGCCTTCAAATGAAAATGTTTCAGTCAACTGAATTATACTCATAGTTTTCTCTGTGTTTGGAGAAGGGGGGAAGGAGAGAGAAAGAGAGAGACATGAAAACAGAAGAAATGACTTCATAGAGGAACAAATGATAAATAATTGATTGATATAATAGCCCAAAAGTGTATTCATATTTACATCCAATTTACCTGTGAATTCTATGATTTGGAGAGAAAAAATAGGCAAGAACTGATTCCATCAAGTCCTACTGATTAGATACTTTTATCTGATCTTTGAAGGAAAGAGAATAACACTGCAATAAAATCTTTTATTCCTATAACTTGGATTCAATAGTTGAGAAAATAATTTCAGCATCACTTCTATGTGGTTTACAAAATCTCTAAAGCCAGATTTATCATATATGCTAGAGTTAACATTTCAACTTTTATGCATGTTTTCTTTGAAGAAAAAATTAATGTTTTTTCCTCCTAAGATTATTCTACCACATCTGCCCATCTTACCTTACATACTTGTCCTGAGGTTACATAGAACCCTTCACTGTCAAATTACATCTTAAAATAAGTTCTTCATGTCATCAGTGAATGCTTTTGAATTTGCCCTGACTCCAGTCATAAAACTGGTAAATGAGAGTATGGAAAAAAAACTAATGGATCTTTTGGATGTCAGTAAGACAGTTGGGAGTTCTCATTAAAGATCTGAGTAGATTCATTATTTGATCAATCAGTCCCAAAAGAGATGATGACAAAGTTCTAGCCAACTTACATTTTAACACAATTAGCTAGTACAATATTTTGGCCTATTGAAAAGTTATTCTTATTTATTCTTTTGCTTGCTTACTTGTATACATGTCACCTGCACTTTAGTTGTACATCAAATTCATCAAATATTTTTTTACAATCATACACTACATATGATTATAAGTAGATCAAGGAATATGCATCATTGATCATAATCATAATGATTATAAATAATATATCTTTACTGAGACTGAGAAGAAGAGTTCCCTGTCCCAAGAAGCTTAGAGTTTGAACTCCAATGGAAATAAATAATAAATTTGAAATTAAATAGAAAAGAATTAAAGGATTGAAATGAGCTGAAAAGTACAGGTTGGGTAACTAAGAGTACACTTGTGTTCCCAAGTTTCCGAAGTTCATCCTACTGTTCTAACTTTACATGCTACTAAAGAGGGGAATTATTAAACAAATGAAGACTAATCACTTTAATGATATTTAATTAATTTGATTTACATTTGCATTCAATTAAATTTAGTTTTTTGCCCTGATCGTACCTCCTGTCTCCCCATTCTCTTTTCTTTATAATGATTTATAATGTGATTAGTTTTGCACTAAAAAGTTAATTTGAACTATGTTGTAGGAAGTCTAGCCACTTGGATTAATTCAATAAGTGAAGATCTAACAATTTGGGATTACTGAGTGATATAAACAGAGCGTGTAAAAGTTTGACATTTCCCCCCCCCCCCATCACTTTTATGGAGAGTGGTCTCTGTCTTATGACTAATGCTGAAGTGTAGTCCTTGATCCACAAAAGTTGTGGACCCCATTGTAGCTCCTGGATATTAAGTGGCAATATAGAACATAGAACATGGAATAATAGTGTTGCAAAAGACCTTAAAGGTAAAGGTAAAGGTTTCCCATGCACATACGTGCTAGTTGTTTCCAGCTCTAGGGGGTGGTATGTAACTCTGTTACAAAGCCGAAGAGCCAGTGCTGTATGAAGACGTCCCCATGGTCATGTGGCCACCATGACTAAATGCCCAAAGCACACAGAACACTGTTACCTTCCCACCAAAGTGGTCCCTATTTTTCTACTTGCATTTTTACATGCCTTCAAACTGCTAGGTTGACAGAAACTGGAACAAGTAATGAGAGTTCACTCCATTACACGGTGCTAGGATTCGAACCGCTGAACTGCCAACCTTTCTGATTGACAAGCCCAGTGTCTTAGCCACTTGAAGGTCTTCTAATCCAACTCTCTATCCATGGTAGGAGATCCTACACCATTCTGGACAAATTATTGTTCAGTCTCTTCTTGAAAATCTCCAGTGATGGAACTCCCATAACTTCCAGAGGCAAGCTGTTCCCCTGATTAATTGTTCTTTTTTTGTCAGAAAATTTCAACTTAGTTCTAGGTTGAACCTTTGATAATCTTCCATCTGTTCTGCCCTCAGGTGCTTTGGAAAATAAGTTGATCTTCTCTTCTCTGTAACATCCCCTCAAGTACAGGAAGACAGCTATCATATCTCCACTTCATTAGACTAGATATATGTAGTTCCCTCAATTATTCATCATATGGTTTAACTTCCAGACCCCTAATCACCTGGGGCAAAATAAAAAAGTGATGACATTAGAGAGAGGATGGCTTCTCTCTTCCTTCAAAAGACACAGCAGATGATTCCAAGGAATCATAAGACTATAGACCTGAAAGAAATCATGAAGTATTTAGAATTTCTAAACCTAAATCAACTTCAGGGGTCTGTTTAAAACATTTCATAGTTTCATTTGAGCATAATTACTTTCCTTTGTAGTGCAAGCTATGTGTGATTGCTTTATTCTATGCATTTAAATATATCTTTTCTGAGAAGGAGTCTACAGGTTTTACCAGATTCTCCAGAGATCATGGCAAGAACCCCTGACTAGCAAACCTTTTACACTATGTAAGAAAATCAATTAAACCATGCATAAGTGATGACTGTCCACCCTTTTTTTTTTTTGGGGGGGGGGGGTGCGGCGGCAGAGTTTTTTATTTTACAACAAAAACAACAAATACAACTTTCTGACAAGCAAAGTTAACAGGGAAGTCAAATTCACTTAACAACCATTCACTTAAGAACTATGGTGATTCAATTAACAACTATGGGAAAAAAAGATTATAAAATAGGGCACAATATAGACAAGAAGTTTGTCTTGCTTAGCAGACTGTTGCATGGTTTTTCACAGAGTTTTAAGTACTGTCAGCCTGGGAAACAGGGATGCAATTTATAAATCCACAGAATGGGTAAATATATCACCCTATATGTCCGACAGGTGTTTTTTTAAGAGGAAACTGGACTTTCTAATTTTTCTTTAAAGATGTTTCACTTCTCACCAGTGATGGGATTCAAAAAATTTCACTACCAGTTTTGTGCACATAACATGGTTTGGTGGGTATGGCTTGGTGGGCATGGCAGGGGAAGGATGCTGTAAAATCTCCATTCCCACCCTACTGTGGGGGAAGGATACTGCAAAATCTGTGGGCATGGCTTGGTGGGTGGTGCTTGATGGGTGTGGCAGGGAAAGGATATTGTAAAAACTCCATTCTATCCCCATTCTTTGGGAAAAGTTACTGTAAAATCCCATTCTCTCCCCAACCCACTAACCTGCTTTCCAGCTTCGTTCTTCTGTGCAGGGCAACAAAATAAGACCCAGCTGATCAGTTAGGACTCAGGAGGCAGAGAATAGATGGGAGCAGGGCCAGTCAGAGGTGGTATTTGCCGGTTCTCTGAACTACTCAAAATTTCCACTTTCGGTTCTTTAGGACTGGTCACAACCTGCTGAATACCACCTCTGCCCTACATGTCCCAAAGGTCTTTTTCAAGAGGCAACTGGAGTTTCTGGTTTTTCTTTGAAGATGTTCTGCTTTTCACCCAAGAAGCTTCTTCAGCTCCAGAAACATCTCTGAGACAACCATGACCTGGATGACTGAGAATCTCCATAGACATTGTTGTGGTAGGTAGGCTCCAAGTGCCTTAATCTGATTGGCTGAGAAGGCCATTCTCGGATTGGCTATTAGGGAACCAATCTGATTGGTCCACCAATGGCAGGAACACTCAAGTACTGTCATTGGCCACAAGCCACGAGCAAGCCGCTATAAGAAGGGCTGCTGCTGCTTGGTCTGTTGTTCCGTTACCATTGCCTTACTTGTTAAAATAAAAGAGCTGTTGTTGGAACCCGGTCTCGTGCAACTTATTTCCGAATGGAACACTGGCAACGAAGGTGGGATCGTCGTAGAAGAGCGAGACTGAAGCACACGGCAATCAGAACCGAGAAAAAGAGATGGCCGGTAACAACGCACCGCCTGCACCATTTAACCCTGATGATGAGGATTGGGAGTCGTATATCAATCACTTTCTAATGTTTTTAAAAAGCAATGAACTGCAGGAGATATCTGACCAAAGGAAGAGGGCTGTCTTCCTTACACACTGTGGACCAGCAATTTTTAAAATGGCAAAGGCGCTAGCCAAACCAAGAGACATTAAACAGATGACTTGGCCCGAGCTGAACAGAATGCTCCGAGCAATTACAGACCAGTGGTCTCCAACTTAATAAAAAGACACGAGTTCTACAAAAGAGACCAAAAAGAAGATGAGACAGTTGGAGATTTTGTAGCAGCCTTGAGAAACATTGGAGGAGCCTGTGAGTTCCAGAACATGGACGAGGCCATGAGGGACCACGTGGTCCTCGGGTTGAAGGATGCTACACTTCAGAGTAAGCTGCTAAATAGACCGAACATCAATGTGGCTGAGGCCATTGCAGAAGCCACCGCCAAAGAAATCCGCAGCCACTATGCAACAAATGAATGTAATTCCAGATCCGCCAAATCAAACCAGAGAAAGGAAGGCGGAGGGAAACAAGAAACAGCCCACACGACCACCCATATGAAGGGCTCGACTCCCTGAGTGACACTGATGACGACAATGAAGATGTCCACAGACTTCAGTCAGACAAGAAATGGTGGGAAAAAAGAAGAAGCAGGCGGGAATTCCAATGTGCTGGATGCGGAGGCAACCAACTGTGATCTAAATGCAGGTTCCTAGACACAATATGCAGAGCTTGTAACAAACGGGGGCACATCGAAAGGGTCTGCTAAAACAAAAAGAGCTATAGTCCTAAAAGATGTGGCAGCACACACACACCCAGACATGAAGAGAGACAAGCCGGAAGCAGGTGGAACCGAAATAGTAGAAGTGAATGAACGAGCGACACAGAGGAAATGCACCAGATGGTAACAATCGGAAATGCCAGGACAGCAAACATGAAAAAGGTCCGGATAGAGGTGAATATCAAAGGGAAGCCCTGTGAGATGGAAGTCGACTCTGGATCCTTTTTATCCAGGGTATCTTGGAACACCATCTGACGCCTGATACCGAACATAAACAAAAAGAACTAGAAAACCAAAAACTGATCTTAAAGGACTACCAGGGAAATTGAATTCCGGTAGTGGGCCTTGGACATTTCCTCATCAAATTTAAAAATAATGCTGAAATTTTGCCTCTGACCATCGTTGACTGTGATTGCCCTAGCCTGTTAGGAATCAAATGGTTCGTACCCCTAGGAATTGGGATGACTGGGATCAACAGCATTGTTGCGGCAAACTGGGAAGAGAGCCTGTTACAAGAATTCCAGGATGTATTCAACGGGACCCTAGGCAAGTACAAGGGGACCCCAATTTCATTTAGCCTGGACCTGAAAATAGCCCCCATCCGGCTCAAAGCCAGATGCGTCCCTTTTGCCTTAAAACCAAAAATTGATGAATAACTAAACAAACTAATAGCACAAGGGGTGTTAGACCCAATCGAATATGCCAGGTGGGAAACACCCATCATGACCCCTGTCAAACCAGACAGGTCAGTGTGCATCTGTGGAGACTATAAGGCAACCCTAAATCATGCGCTCCAACAAAGCACATACCGAGTGCCAGTAGTGCAACACTTTTTACACTCCCTAAGGGAAGGAAAATTTTTTGCGAAGCTTGATCTCGCACAAGCGTACCAACAGCTACCTGTTGACCCCACTACCACAGAGGCACAGACAATAGTGACACACAGAGGGGTGTTCAAGTGCAACTGACTCCAGTTCAGCGTTAGCGTTGCCCCAGGCATTTTCCAAAGCCTCATGGAGCACCTTTTAAATGGAATCAAGGGAGTCATCCCTTATTTTGATGATGTTCTAGTGTCAGCAAAAAACGCTAACCAACTAGAGAGTAGATTAAAAGAAGTCTTAAGAAGATTCAGAGACGCAGGCCTTAAAGTAAAGTGAGAAAAATGTAACTTAGCCACCAATCAGGTCGAATTTCTAAGCTACCTCATAGATGAGCAAGGGATACATCCCACCAAAAAAAAGATAAAGGCAATCAAAGACGCACCTAGACCTAGAAAAATAACTGACTTACAAGCATTCCTTGGTCTCATAAATTTCTACAATGTGTTCCTGCCCCAAAAAGCAACTGTAGCTGAACCCTTACATCGGTTGTTAGACAAAAAAACTATCTGGAAATGTGGCTACCAGGAACAAGCAGCATTTCAAAGTATCAAAGATCTATTAACGTCTAACACCATTTTTATCCAGTATAGCAATACCCTGCCTTTGATGGTCACCTGTGATGCATCACCTTTTGGAACCAGTGCCATCCTGAGCCACAAGTTACCAGACAGCAGAGAGGCACCGGTCATCTTCTATTCAAAAATGCTTTCCAAATTGGAGAGAAATTACAGCCAACTCGACTGTGAAGCCCTCGCAATCATAGCTGGAGTCAAAAGATTCCATGAGTACCTTTACGGCAGAACTTTTTCGATCATCACTGATCACAGACCCCTGTTAGGGATTCTAGCAGGAAACAAACCGACCCCAAACATTCTGTCACCTAGAATGACGAGGGGGTCAGAATTCCTCGCTGCCTACACCTACACGCTGATCTACTGCCCAGGGAAGACCATCACCCATGCAGACACTTTGAGCCATTCCCCGCTGCCTATCATGGAAGATGACCCAGCTCCCACCATCTCCACTCTCCAACTTGAGGCCTGGCCGAATCTGCCACTAACCGCAGTGGACGTCGCTAAAGCCACCGCGAAAGACCTGCTGACAGCTCACATTCTGCATTGGGTAGGTAAGGGTTGGCTGGACGAAAACAAAACTGAGACTTTTAAGCCATTTTGCACCTGACAGACTGAACTGTCTATCAAGAAAAGCTGTATTTTGTGGGGTGACAGGGTGGTAATCCCAAAAAAACTACAGGAAAATGTTTTGTGCATATTGCACGAGGGGCACCCAGGCATAGTTAAGATGAAAGCCCTGGCCAGGAGTTACATCTGGTGGCCAGGGCTGGACAAGACATTGAACGTTGGGTGGCTACATGCCATGACTGCCAAAAATCGAGGCCTACCCCCCACAGGCACCAGTCAGGAAATGGGAAACTCCCCATGGTCCAGACTGCATATTGACTTTGCTGGGCCAACAAAAGGCAACACCTTTTTGATAGCCGTGGATGCCTTCTCGAACTGGTTGGAAATCATGCTTATGGCTTCCACGACCACCGAGGCAGTGATGAAGCAGTTAGACAAACTTTTCGCCACGCATGGACTGCCTGATGTATTGGTGTCGGACAATGAGCCCCAGTTTACCGTGTTGGCATTTCAGCAGTATTTAGCTGCACAGGGCATC
This sequence comes from Laticauda colubrina, assembly GCA_015471245.1. Classification (NCBI taxonomy): domain Eukaryota; kingdom Metazoa; phylum Chordata; class Lepidosauria; order Squamata; family Elapidae; genus Laticauda; species Laticauda colubrina. The sequence continues at coordinate 14,394,480 of BLBF01000050.1, read as the reverse complement.
CGACACGCCTTGACAGTGCCAGCTCATCCAGCTGCAAATGGCAGGGCTGAATGCATGGTTTGGCATATTAAGGAGGGCCTAGAAAGAATGGACAAGGGGGATGTGCAAGAAAAGCTAAACCGATTATTAACCATGCAACATATTACCCCTAGCAGCATAACCAACAAGGGCCCAGCAGAACTCTTAATGGGTAGGAAATTGCGTTCGTACCTCAACAGACTGCACCTCACTTATATCTGGGATAAACCCCATGACTCCTCCAGCAAATACTGCACATTCAAGATAGGTGACCTGGTTTATGCAAAAAAACCTTACTGGGGACCTGTTATGGCTCCCAGCCACAATCACCCAAATCACAGCCCCCCGGTCTTACCGACTAGTATTAGACGGAAGCGGCACATTGACCAGCTTCATTCTCGCACCCTAGAATGCAATACCACACCAGCGCCAAAAATAATAAATGAACTAAAAACAGCCGAGGAGGGGGAGGAAATACAAAATAATAAAAAAGGGAGAGACGAACCTCCCACAACACAACTACACAAAGACTCCCAAACAAATCAAAAAGAGCACTCACGATTAGATGAACCCCAAGAGAGAAGTCCAGGAGCAGGAGAACGAAGCGAGGCCTTCCTGGAAGGAGACAGCCAGGCCAGCTCGACCAACCTGGACAAACCAGGAGGGAGTGGCGGAGCCATCTCAACTGGCCCGAGAAACTCAGGTGGGAGCGGCAAGGCTGACACACCCTTCCAGGAAGTTCCATGGAGAAGGCACAGAGAGAAAGTGATCCCATCCGAACTGCTTGAAGACCACGCCAAGACTGAGCTACACAGGTCAACCAGGACTCGAAAAAGCCCCACCTACCTGCGTGACTATGTGATACACATTGGACGAAACCAAAGGGGGAGGGGTATTGTGTATGGAACTTGGTAGGCTCCAAATGCCTTAATCTGATTGGCTGAGAAGGCCGTTCTCAGATTGGCTATTAGGGAACCATTCTGATTGGCCCGCTGACAGTGGGAACACTCAAAGTGCTGTCATTGGCCACAAGCCACGAGCAAGCCACTATAAGAAGGGCTGCCATGGCTTGGTCTGTTGTTCCGTTACCATTGCCTTACTTGTTAAAATAAAAGAGTTGTTGTTGGAACCCGGTCTCGCGCAACTTATTTCCAAACAGAACAGACATCATCCTACACATTTCCTGTAGAAGAGGTACTGAAGAACCAACTTTTTCATGGAGATAGTTATTTCCTTGTTCTGGAGGGTATAAATGATGGGGTTGAGAAGTGGAAATATGATGGTATGGAAGACAGAGACCACTTTATCAGGTGCATATTCATCAAAAGCATGGGCATAGATCCAGATGGCAGGAACAAACACGAAAATGACAATAATGATGTGAGAATAGCACGTGGAGAGAGCTTTGCTAGCTGATTCACCCATGTTCCTCTTTAGCACAGTGAGCAAGAAGGCATAGGAAACCAAGAGTGCCACAAAGCAGACCACAGAAATCAGGCCACTGCTGTAGATCATGATCATCTCCTCCATGAAGGAATCAGTACAGGTGATCCTCAGGACTTGGATGATGTCACAGAATGAATACTTCAGCTTCAACCATAACAACACAAGAGCACACAATACAAACTCAAAGTTACCTGCACCAAAACTTGATTGCAGGAAATACGACTTCAGCAACAGAGTGGTCAATGTCTGGAATACTCTACCTGACTCTGTGGTTTCTTCCCCAAACCACAAAAACTTTAACCTTAGACTGTCTACTATTGACCTCATCCCTTTCCTAAGAAGTCTGTAGGGGGCGTGCATAAGTGCACCAATGTGCCTACTGTCCTCGTCCTATTGTTTCTTTTATTTTTCTTATATATACCCATTTCATGTATTCATAACTGTGTATATACTTATACCTATTATCTTGTAAGCAATTGACAAATCAAATAAATAAATAAAAATAAATTAATAAATAAAAAATAATTATCCAGTTCATTTGGCCTACAAAATGGGAAGTGGATAATTAGCACAACCTGGACGAGGGAATGGATAAAACCTCCAGCCCAGGAAGCCACCACGAATATGATGCAAAGTCTTCAGCTCATCTGGACTGAATAATGAAAAGGCTTACAAATGGCGATGTAAGGATCGTAGGCCATGATGGTGAGCAGAAACATCTCTGCTGCCCCCACAAAAGGGAGGAAGAAAAGTTGAGCAATGCAGCCCCCGAAAGAAATGACTTTACGCTCCGAGAAGAAGTCACCAACATCTTGGGTGTGGTGATGGAAGAATACTAGATGTCCAAAAAAGCCAAGAAGGCTAATAGAAAATACATGGGGGAGTTGAGATGTGTGCCTCTCCAGATGGTAATAATGATCAGCACAATTACTTGAGAAGACAATGTGATAAAAGATGAGGAAGAGAGTAAAGAGGAAGAGTTGGATCCCACATTCATAGGACAGATCCATCAGAATGAACTCAGTCACATAGGAGGTGTTCTTCACTCCTGGAGGTGCTGGGTGAGATGGGGCAGAAGGTGACTCGACCATGACAAATTCAGCAACTCTTGTTCCAGTGTTTATTTTCTGGATGCAAAAGAAAAATGCACCAGGCAAAAGTGAAGAGATGGTGGAAAAAAGAATGGAAATAAACAACTGATCAAAACTGAATTAATAAGAGAAAGGACTGGAATAAACTAAGGACAGAAATATTCATATGCGTCTCTAATAATTTTATCTTCCACTATTTATGAAAAGTAGACTCACTAGGAGATGGAAAATATTTACTGAAATAAAGAGGGGAAAAAAATGAACAGAAACCATGGAAAAGGATGGAAAGAAAAAAAAGATAATATAATAGTACATAGTAAGCAATTCAGTTTTTAAACATTGTATTAAATGTTGATGACACAATATTTTTTTCCTATTATATTGCATATTATATATGAAATTATATATTTCATATATAATGAAATATAATATTTCATTATATTTGTAATTCTATGATCTTCTGATTTAAATTTATGAATACCCTCTTAGACTAAGGCAATCATTTCATAGGCGGGGGTTAGAGTTGGAAAATAAATAAAGCACTTATTTTTAATAATTTGATTTTAATCTATAGAGTAAGGAAAATAATGGCAAGATCTTATATATTTGATTTTCATCATGAAATGAGGTATTCCAACTTTTTATTCTAAAGTTCTTGCAAATAATGGCCACTTTAACAATACCTTTAAGCCATTTTTTTTTAAATAAAAAATCTTGAATATTTAGGCTATAATTATTTTTCCTACTTCATAGATGAAATACTGTGGTAAATGAAATTATTTTCCAAAATTATTATGGAGGTAAGATGATCTGCCTCTTTCTTAGTCCCATTTCTCTTCTTTCCCCTTTGCAAAAAGATGCTAAATAGAATGAAAATTTTACATGCAAGTTTTCTGAGTCTCTGACACCTTTAATTCATTAATAACATAAGAAGGTCTTCCAAAGAGGTGCTGGATAACCTCACACACCAGTACAAGACAGAAAAATTGTCTCAGTTGAATTAAATTCATACCTTTTTACTGCAGCCTCGTTTTTCTTCCTTTTGAAATTATAATATTCATTATGCCACTGCATGTATTACTGCTGTTTTTTTTTTAATTCCTCCTGTCTCTCTCAGTATATTTCTTTGCTATGTTACTGATATTCCAATGACTCTTGATTTATTCTTAAACCAGACAAATAGTCCAAAACCAGGAGCCATTTTTTTCTTCATTTATTTATTTTTGTCTGAAAAGATGTTTCTGGAAATTTCCTTTATCTCAATTCCTAATGAAGTTTTTATTATAACCTTTATTGATAATTTATATATTTCTCATACTATGTTAATCTTTACCCCTTTCTTCTTCAGGGCAAAATTCTCATTACTGATTTAAAGAAGTTAGAAGAAAAATTCAAAATTAAATAATAGTATGGTTTTATTATACAGGGAATTGTGGAAATACAACTTTTAAAGTCAGTTATTTCCTACTGCATGTATGGTACATTCTCTGTGAGGTAAACTGCTACTGGAAAATAAAGGAGTATCTGGTATCAATGGATAATTTGATGTCACAGCTCCATTTTTTATGATTAACAAAGCTTTAGTAATACCTGCCAGCAACAAAGTTGAAGAGAGGAAGCTAGTCCTATCTACTGACAAAGGATTTGCTGCTCTGGCAGGACCATCTTCTCAACAACATGTAGATTGATCTACAAAATGCAATAACATAATATCTTCAGGATCTGGGATCAGGGAACACTTAAGGAACAACGAGAAGATATGTGAATCCTGTGGGGTATCATTAAAAGTGCAACTTGTCTCTTTCCCTTGAGGGTTGAAGAAGACAAAAATTTTAAGGTCCCCAGATAAGGTTATACTCAGAGCTGAACAAAATGAAGGGTCTGTGAGCAACATGCTGATATTAAAGGACATTGGTGTGTTCCTTGTTATCTGTACTCCTGTCTATTTTTTTGCATTTTCAAGTTTTTTTTAAATTATGTTAACACCTGTATAATGTATGAAAGCAAATACCATAGAAATATCACTGGGGTGACATGAAAGTCTTCCAATATATGAGGGGTTGTCATGCAGAAAAGGGGGCAACCTGTTTTCTGAAGCACCTCAAAAGTAATAAATGGAAACCTATCATGCAGAGATAGAACTATTAGAACTAAATAGAAATTTTTACACAACAATTAATCAATGGAATGGTTTGTTCTGGGTGCTCCATCACTGCAAGTTTTTACAAAGAGATAGGGAAGCCATTTGTCCAGAATTCGCAAAGGGACTTCTGCTTGGGGGGGTGGGGTTGGATGAGGAATCCTTCATGGTCCATTCAAATTCTATTAATTCTGTTATTTTGTCATGGTATTTACAGAAATGTCATACTTGCCATACAAATACCATGCCAAATCATGGTTCTTGACCACAAGAGAAAGTTTAGGATCAAAGCAGAAGATACCCTTGACCAGCCCTAACCTTGGAAAAACCAAAATGACTTTTCTCAGATTGAAATCCTTAGAGGTAAAGTTATAGGACCACCAACAAGTTTTTTCCTCTCTTATGGTTATATTTTTATGGCCTTGAAGGAAGCATTCCACACTCAGCTTCACTTTCCAGTTTCAGGGATTCAGACTGAAGGAACTAGAAAAAGGAGGAAGGAAGACTATCTGCAGCTAGAAAACAGCTCCTGATCTGAGTTGGCAATATTAGATTGAAGACTTGCAATTATCCCCTTCAAATCTATGAGGTTTTCTACATCTCTTAAGATTTAATGTTCTCTTAGGAAGGAAGTAAAACAAAAAGCCCTAGGTTTTAGCACCATGTTTGTTTGCAAGAACAGTTCTAAAGGTTTTGTAAACCTGTAGATAGATAGTAACAGGCTACAGCTTAGTACTCTTTTTGGGACTAAGTCAGGGGTGGGATTTCATTGGTTTGGCCTGGTTCGAGTGAACCGGTAGCTCCGACTATCAGCTGTTGGGCCCACCTGCCCACCTAGCTTCTAGGATATGCTTCATATCCTGTTTTTCAAGCTCAGCTGATTCATGCAGCACAGTGGATTGCTGAACATCAGCTGTTTAACAAAGAGATTGTTAAGATTGCTGGAGAAGGTCAGTAGCAAATGCTCTGCATGCATGTTTTGCGTGTGCTCACCAAACAGGTTGTTACACCGGTTGAATTGCACCACTAAAATAAGGTACATTTGGGGATGTACCTATCTATCCTCCAGAAAGACAAAGTGAGCTAGAGTGATAGGAAGCATTTACACCACTACTAGAAATAGCACTTAAGGCTAGGTCCCACTGGCTGATGGACACAAAACATATGCATAAAGGACACAGTGGATGAGCAAACTTTTGGGGGTGGCTCCATCCATTGTCATCTGCTCCCAAAAGTGGCAAAAATTTGAATAAACAGAACAGAAAAGAACGGAAAAGAAAGGGTAGTACGTAGCAGGGATGTTAAATGGATGTTCATAAGAAGCCTATCGGATGACAGCAGATGGAAGTGGATGACACCTCTGAAGGACTTCCATGGGAGAATTGCGAATCGGACGCATAGCGGAAGGGGTGGATGCATCGCGGATGACTCGGATGCATCGCGGATGACGCGGATGCATCACGGATGCCAATAGGAAGCAAAGCGGATGCCGAGAGGATGTATATCAGATGCAAAGCATTCATTGCGCATGCGGGGAGTATGAATTGCGTCAGCTCCGTGGATATAAAAGGATGCAGCACGCATGCAGTCAGCATTCAGAGGAAAGATGTGCTGCCACATACATCTTGCAGGAACACCATGGTCCGTCAGTCAGGCAAGAAGAGGAAGCCCGTGCCTACTCGTTTCAGCCCTGGCAAGAAGGAGAGAACCAGCATCCCACCCCCTGGCACTGACTCTGAACCTACTGCTGCTGGTGCTGCTGGTGCTGCTGGTGCTGCTGGTGCTGCTGCTACTGCTACTGCTACTGCTGTTGTGGTGGACCAGCCCCAAGGCCCTCAAAGCCCTGCTGCTGAAGGCCCTGCTGCTCAAGCCCCTGAAGGCCCTGCTGCTGAAGGCCCTGCCAGAGGGAGGAAGAGGCAAGGGAAGGAGAAGGGAGAGAGGAAACAGTACACCGTTTCCAAGGACCATGAGGATGAGGTGCTGGAATGGCTGAGGGAGAACGAGTACCTGTTGAGAACGGGCCACAGACTCCATCGTGACACCAAGAAGAAGCAGGCAGCTTGGAGAGACAAGGCAGAGAGCCTGGACTACACTGCAGAAGTACTCCTAGGATGGTGGAAGCACATGCACATCTGGTGTGGCAAGTGACACCTCAAAAAATCCGGGCAGGCCACTGTCAAGCTAACTGACTGGGAGATGTACATCATGGCCAAGTGCAGTTTCCTGGAGGGTGAGATCCGCCACCGAGGAGCAGCCCCTCTAACACCCCTATCCCTCAGACAGCCTACAGACATCCAGTCCTCTTCCAGCCAGGAGCCAGCTACCCTCTCCAGGCAGGTGTCTTCAGAGGGCCCCATGGCAGAGACCTCCCGATAGCTGCACTCCCCATGCCAGTGGACTTGGAGGATTCCCTGTCACAAATGGAGGAAGAAGCAGCAGCCACCAGACACCAACCCACCCCCACCCCCAGCTCCACAGGATGCAGGCAAAGAGGCAGACTGGAGGGCCAGAACCACAGTGTGCTGTTGGAGATCAGAGACACAATGAAGACCAGCACTTATCTCTCAGCTGGTCCACTTGGACAGAGGATCCTCGGGCCGCCACAGCTTCATCACCTACGTCAGCCACACCTTCAGGGACCTGCCTGAGGCCCAGTACCAGGTGATGAAGCAGAAGATCACAGCACTTCTGCACAACCCTCAAGGCCCAGCTGAAGCTGCTCCTACCCAGTCCAGGTCTGCTCCTCTACCCCAGGCGATGTCACAGCCCTTCCATGGCTTTCAACAGCCCCTTACCTACCAAAGCTACAACTACCAGGACTTCCCACAGCAGAAGCAGAACTTCTCAGTCCAGGCCCAGGTTCATCAGACACCACAGACGCCACTCCTCACCCAGCTGCAGACCAGACAGCCCCATTACACTCCTCATTCCTCTACCCCACAGCCAAGCCCCTCAACGGACAATCTGTCATCAGTCTTGTGCCTCACATCTCAGGTACTTGATGAAGGGCCTTTCAACATCACGGGACTGAGTCAGATCTTGGAGAGCTTCCTGAACACATCATCCCCTGTTGTACTCTCAGGGCCAAGCACCCCAATGGCGCCTCAGACCAGCACTCAAGCCACAGCCACCTCCACAGTCCCTGCCCGTTTAACAGCTGAGACCATGGACATGACCCAGAGTGACTGAGAATAGTGTCAGAAACTGAGTTGTTTATTTGTTAAGTTTATCTTTGCTTAAGACACTTTACTTGGTTCATTCTGCTTATTTAATACAGTCATAAAGTTTACTTAAGAAAGTTTATCTTTGCTTAAGACACTTAATACAGTTTACTTGGTTCATTTTGCTTATTTAATAAAGTCATAAAGTTTACCTAAGAAAGTTAATAAAGGTTATCTTTGCTTAAGACACTTGGTTCATTTTTTTACCTTAGTGAACTGTTGGTGAAAACTTTTAACAAATGGTTAAGCCTTTGCATGCTTGTGAAATAGATAAGGATAGTTGTGGGCTAGTTAAACCTCCAGTGCAACCATAGTGGGACTGTATGGTCCACCATCCCAGCTGCCACACATATGGACCATTTTTATCAACAACAATTTATTCATTGATCAGCACATTTCAAAATAAACAAAGCTCTTTATTAATGTCCTATTCATTGTAAGGCCACTCAACATACATGCACAATCTCATCAGTGTTATGAGACAGGCTCAAGGAAGCATCCATTAATCATCTATCATCCTCTCTTGCCACTCCACTGCTCCAGCTGGGGAGTTGCACCAATGTCTCGGTACATTGCGCTGCTTCTTCCCTTCACGCGAAGCTCTGTTGGGGCCTTGTACATCCACAGTGTCTATCAGTTTTCGTCCTTGCCTCCATTCACCAGGCTCCATGTCCCCATTCCCTTGTTGATGGTCCACAAGTCTGTTCTGCAACACTGGGTAGTGGGTGCGCATGAGATTGTGCAGGATGCAGCAAGCTTCCACGATGCTCCTCACAGTCTATGGCTCATGCTGCATGGTGGTGAGAAGTATCTAGAACCTGTTGGCCAGGATGCCAAAGTCGTTCTCCACCACCCATCTTGCCCTGGACAGCCTGTAGTTGAAGATCCTCTCTTCATGGGTGAGGTATCTGGAACTGTACGGCTTCATGAGGTAGATTCTGGGGGAGAAGGAGTCATTCACCAATGATGAAGTAGGGCACATCTTATGTGTCATTGGTAGGGGGCCTGGACCTGGAAAACCCATGATGAGGTTGTGTTCCAGCCCATCCTTGAGCTGACTGGCGTTGTATACCTGGCCATCTGATGCTGACCCATTGCCTGAAGCATCGATGTAGATGAACTTGTAGTCAGCATCAACCATGGCAAAGAGGATGATACTGAAGAAGTCCTTGTAGTTGAAATAAGTGGACCCTGAGTTGGCTGGAGCTTTGCAGGCCACGTGCTTGCCATCTATGGCTCCAACGGTATGGGGAAAGTTCCATCTCTGATACCACTCTTCTGCAAGTTTTCTCCAGCCTTGTTCAGTGGTGGGGCACTTGAGGAGCTCCTTCACGTATTCTTCGATGATGGCCTGCACCAATTCTCTGACCACTTTGCTGATGCTGTTGTGTGGCACCCTCCACGCATACTGCATGTTTCTGTATGTGGTTCCACAGGCCAGGTGGCGCAGAGTCAGTGCCACCTTCAGTCCAGGTCGGCATGGAAGTTGGTGCTAGGCTTGGTCAACCTGGGTCTCAGATGCTCTACAAGTTCGTCAAACATGGCTGGTGGCATCCTCATGAAGTGATGGAATGCACAAGGTTTTTCATTCCTCAGCTCCATCATCAACTGGTCATAAAGTCCAAACTCCATTCTTCTCACGATCCATCCTTGGACCGACACAGCTCTTGGACATCTCCTTCTTCTCCTTCTGTGTAAAACTTGATACAATCTGAACAGGTTTTGGTTCTGGTGATGAATGATCGCAGCTACCATATGGACTGTGTCATGATCCATGGTGGAGAACAATTGATGATGTGGAAGAGCAAGACCAAGGGTGAAGAGGTCTGTACACCATGGCTGCTGGATTCATACTGAGATCCAGATGATTTCCTCCCCCTTTTTATAGGAAATATCGGTTGCCCGCTAGGTGTCCTTCTGTATACTCTAGACATACTGCAGACATCCTAAATATCTGAGATACATCCCAGATACAAACATTTTGTCCATTTTGAATACTTTTCTTTGAGATGCACACGCTTATATCCTTTCTATATCTGTGCTACTAATGCTGTGTAGACGTTCCGTGTACCTTTTGTTTCCTTCCTCTTTCCATTTTCAGCTGCAGCGGATGTGAGTTGAGGGGATGGCCAGAGGTTGCAGAGAGGATACAGCAGACGTTTAACGGATGATAATGGACATAGAACATTTGTTGCCCGTATATGTCGTGGATCGTACACGGGGAAAAGTTCATCTGCTCTCAAAGTTTTGTGCAGCTCAAAACTTCTTGCGCAGATGAAATCTCAGTGGACGGATGCTCCAGGGATAGAGCGTATGAAACACGTATGCAGTGAGTATAACGGATGTATAGCATTTTCCAATGGATGGCAAGCTTTTTTTAATGTTTTACATCCTCTTTGCATCCATAAGTGCAGTGGGACAGGGGCTTTAGTATATACCACTCAGTATATTCCACTTCATAGTGCTTTAAAGCCCTCTCTAAGCAGTTTACAGAGTCAGCATACTGCACCCAACAATCTGGCTCCTCATTTTTCCAACCTCAGAAGGATGGAAGGCTGAATCAACCATGAGCTGGTCAGAATTGAATTCCTGCCTGTAGGCAGTATCAGCCTGCAATAATGCACTCTAACCATGTGCCCCCACTGCTCAGGTAGAAAAATTTCATCAATAAAGTACATTTAAAAAAAAAACTTGTAAACTATTCTGGGTCATATTTCGTTACCATCCTCATCAAGATGCTCTCAGCCAGTCCTTGAGTCTTGAAGATTTGCTTTAAAGTGAATAAATACACCAGCTTCTATGTAGACCAATGATGGCTTATTCCATGATGAGCAAAAAACAAACACTCTCTTCCAGCAAGAATGGCTCAAACCCAGCAAAGTTAGTGCTGAGTGTTCCTACTCCCCCATTCCCTTTTATTAGTATAGCAGTCACACCCATGCCTACACGCAGTTGCACTCCTGGCCCGCCTAGCCTATTATCCCCCCTTACTGACAGTTCACCATCGAAGCATTGTCCTCGCCTACTTCCCTGTCTTATCCCACCTCTTCCTAAATGATCCCACCTTTTGTAACCTCCACTGTCCACCCAGTCCGATCCTGCTCTCCAACCCTCACACACATATTTCCTAGCCTCCCAGCTGACTCCTGAGATGATTTGTCACAAACAGAGATCCTCAATGCCACAGACATGCCGGCAGATGCCCAGCTGTAAGTTCACGCCTTCGCTACAACTACCACATCATTGTAACACAACTCCATCTCAATTGTACCAGTGGGTGGCACATAGACAAGAAAGGAGACAGCATTGTGGGACTCCAAAGTTACAGCCATGCTAGCTCAGCATCTGAGGAAGAAGATTCTTGCCAAGCCCTGGCTAGCTGGCAGGCTCTGAAGTAGCACTGCACTCGGAGCCTGACAGATGCTCCAAATGTGACCAAGAACCTTAAAAACCTGAACAACAAATAATCCAATCTGCAGATAGCAGCTTTCCTATAATTCCCATCACCACAAACCATGTATCTTTAATGTCATTTACTGTCCACGTTTTTTTTTAAAAAGAACAAATGTCCAGTAAAAACAAGTTTCCTGTAAGATGCTGAGTTATTATGTGGCAGTGACAAAATACTTTGAAGGAGGAAAGACTCCTTCAAATCAACTCCAACTCTTAATAACTTCATAAACATGTCCATGTATTGTTAAGAGTACAGAATTAATTTTCAAATGCTCACTATGGGGAGGAATTGTTATCTCCTAGTCTAATTTATTGCTTATCACCCTTTCAATACTAACTAGACCCAGTTTTATAAGTGGCATTTACCATTGGCGAGGTCAGCAAAAACATTTAAAAATATGTCTACCAAATGTTGGAAGTATAATCAAAAACTGGGCACATATTATCACCTGTGGTGGACGTGCCCAAAAACAAAAACAAAAAATTGAACAAAAATGCATACTTTTTTAAAAAAATGTTAAGACAGTATATCGACTTTAAGCTAGAACTATTTTTGTCAGGCATAATACCAGAAAAATGTGATAAAGGGAATGTATATTTGATATTACATGTTTTAACAGTAGCAAGAATTGTATTTTTACAACATTGGAAAAGTGAGGAAACACCTACAGAAGAAGATATAATTAAAAAAAAACAATTGGACTGTGCAGAAGTGGACAGATTAATACTAAAGATTAAAAAAAAAGAAGACATAGAATATTTTAGAACTTTGGACTTGTTTTATCAATGGTTGGATAAAAGGGGTAGAAATGTGATGACCTGGGGCATGGCACAAAGGCAACACAGTTACATATAAAAAGAGTCCCTTAAGTACCTCCAACTTTGCTCCCAATGTCCAGGTTACCTTTGGTTGGAGAAAAACTCTCCCAAGAACAGTCTTTAAATGGGAGAAATTCAGACTGAAAACAAAGTACATACAAACTGTAAATAAAAATCCAGACAAACCATATTGTAGTAATTAACTTGACCGGACAGGAGAATGAATTGCAGGCTTGAAAGGCCAGCAAAATACACACAGTTGGGAAGACGCCAGGAACCCAAATAAGCCTCAACAATTCATGACAATACAAATTTGCTCTCAGCAGTTGGCTGTGTGCAACTTCCCTTTTTAAACACTGTGTTCTCAGCTGCAGCTAATGAAGGGAATCAAGGCCCTTACCTCCCCCATAAGCCATGCAGCTCACATTTGTCCCTTCTTCATCCTCCCTGTGTGCCCTAGGATGAAGAGGAGATGGGCTTGGTCTTCCTCTGAACTCCCTCTGCCGTGCTCTACCTCTCCCTTGCTCTGCCCAGCCAGTCTTTGCCCTTCTCCAGTCTCTTCCACAGCCAATGGAGCCACACTCCCACTCCCTGTCAGCTGCTCAGCCTCCCCCTTGGAATCAGATTCCAACAGGGACATGACAAGAAATTAGGAACATAAGAAGTATTACTATGTCAACTGACCCAGATAGTACACTGTTCATTAAGCACATATTGTATGTAAAGAAAAAAACAAATAATATATAGAGGCCCAGTTCTGCTTAGATAATAAAACTGGATAGATGATTCTGTTGAGATGTCTAATGCTGTATGTGATGTCTGGGAAATATCAGGGGCCACCGAAGAGTTTTTCAGAGATGGTTTGTCATTGCCTTCTCCCTAGTGCTGAGATAAAATATCTGGCCCAAGGTTACTCAGCTGGCTTTTCACCTCAAGTGGGTCTAAGATTCATGGTCTTCTGATGTCTAACTTGATGGCCTAACCCAGGCCTGTCAAATTGCCAGCCGGTGGGCCAGATGTGTCATGCCCAGGCCATGACTACTTTGATTCTGCAAAAAATTTTGTGATAGTCACATGAAGCAATCAGGTTTGACACCCATGCCCTAACTGCTGCATCTCTTGATAAATTGAAAGATTTTCCTGCAAATTACAGAAAAGACAAATAGGAGGTCTCAAATTTATTGGTTTGAAAAAGGCTACGTTTATATAACTCTGTAAGCCAAATGTATTTTTTCCTTGCCTCTAGATTTGTGAGAAAGTCACTCATTTCAGTGACAATTAAGAATGGAGCAGGGACAATATACATCCTTTTTTTCTAAAAATGCTGCATCTACACTCAATCCTGAGCTTTCCTTGTTGGTAGGAATCATGTTAGTCTTTGGTGCCAATAAAAATAAAAATAAATCAGGAGTCTGGTAGCAGGTTTTCTGACTAGCAATTAAAAAAAAAAAGACAATACACTTTGACCAAGCACTTCCCTTGATTTGGTACATAGGATATCTATGTCACAGATTCTTGGCAACTTTAAGACATGTAAACATTGACTCCAAGAATTCGTCAACCCGCCATGATGGAAAATGAAGTAGAACTTTCACAGTTTGTAATACTTCCTGCCCACTTTCCTGCCAAATAGAAAATAATTTAGGTGGATCCCAATCATTTTTCATGCAGTGGAATTGCAAGTATTGGATATTAACACTCCCAAGATAGTTATCTATCACTAAATTTTATTTTAATTGAAGTTATTGGAATCCACATACAGATGGGAGGTGATATAACTTGCCTTGTGGTGTGACTGAAACAATCTGGAACTGAACACACTCAAAACCATAGAAATGGTGGTAGACTTTAGGAGAAACCCCCCCATGCTACCACCTCTTACAATACTAGACAATACTATCAATAGTAGAGACCTTCAAATTTCTAGGTTCTATCATATCACAAGATCTAAAATGGACACCTAAATCTGCATCAAAAAAGCACAACAAAGAATGTTCTTTCTGTGCTAACTCAGAAAGCTCAAACAGCCCAAGGAGCTGCTGATACAGTTCTACAGAGGAATTATTGAGCCTGTCATCTGCACCTCTATAACTATTTGGTTTGTTTCTGCAACCCAACAAGACAGACACAGACTCCAGAGAGTAATTAGGACTGCAGAAAAAACAATTACTACCAACCTACTTTCCATTGAGGACCTGTATACTGCACGAGTCAAAAAGAGGGCTGTGAAAATATTTACAGAACTCTCACATTCTGGACTTAAGCAGTTTCAATTCCTTCTCTCAAAACAATGCTATAGAGAACAACTAGACACAAGGACAGTTTCCTCCTGAATGCCATTACTCTGCTAAACAAATAATTCCCTCTGCACTGTCCAACTATTTACAAAGTTTGCATTACTATTACTATTAATCCTACCATCCTTCCTTTCACCCATCTCCTCCTACCATCCTTCCTTTCACCCATCTCCTCCCACTTATGACTGTATGACTGTTACTTTGTTGCTTGTATCTTTATGATTTATACTGACTGTTTCCTAGTATGATTTGATTGCTTATTGTACCCTATGACTATCATTAAGTGTTGTACCTGATTATTCCTTTAAGCCTGGGTTCCCCAACCAGGGTTAGGTAGACAAGCTAAACAGAATGTGCAGCATTAGTCAGATAGGCACACAGATAAATGAGTGAGCTAAGCTTGTATGTTTATTAGCATACAGTAAAAATAACAGATACGCTTGTGCTATCAAGAATATAGTTTATTCCATTATAAGTTCATGGCATAGTCAAATAACAGTCCAATAGTCATGTATCATGTAGTCAGTCCATTCAGGGATATTCAGTTAGCAAAGTCCATGTAGAATATCCTATGTCAGTTCACTGACAAATCAGTCCTTTGTTGTCTCTCCCGTTCGAGCAATGCAGTCTTGATTCCAAGCAGTAATCAGGGATCATCAAAGCCAGAGTCAGCAAGCTGTAATCTTGCTACTTTTTATATTATTTTCATAACCACTCCCTTAATTACTTTTCCACAGTTAAAGCTGCAGACACTTTAACATACACTAACTATGAATCATAGTTATTATTTCACCTAAACCAGTTAGGGTAAACAATGTTATCCCTAACAATTCTTGATGATGTATCTTTTCTTTTATGTACACTGAGAGCTTTTGCACCAAGACAAATTCCTTTTATTTCCAATCACACTTGGCCAAAAAAGAATTCTATTCTATTCTTTCTTTAATGTAAAGGACACATCTAGAGTTGGGGACTAAATTTTCCTTGCCTTCCCTTGAGCTTCTCCAAAGCCACTCTGAAATCTTGGTTCATCAGGGTGTAAATGAAAGGATTTAGAACAGGAATGGTGACAGTGTAGAGAAACAGAAGCTGCTTTATACAAGGAAAAGCTGTAGAAGGGATGAGCATATATAACAGAATTACAGAGTCAGAAGGGACCTTGGAGGTCTTCCAGTCCAACTCCCCACTCAATCAGAAAACTCTATACCATTTGGAAATTTCTCCTTGGTTCTAGGTTATTTCTCTCCTTGTTTTGTTTCTATCCATTGCTTTTTGTCTTGCCTTCAGGTAATTTGGAGAATTATTTGTGGAAGCTGTGAGATATTGGAACACTGTTATCATTTCACCCCAGTCCTTCTTTTTACTAAATTAGACAAATGTAGATGCAAGTCCAAAACTAAAGTTACCACCATGATATGAAAGTACAAGTGGAGATAACCTCGCTCTGGCCTGAAACAGAGTCTGCCTTGAGCTGAGTAACCCTGAGAAACAGGGATACCCAGGCTCATCTTCCCTTACGCACAGTAGTCAGTAGGGTGACTTTGATCCAATGACTCCCAAGGAAATAGCAAATGACTTCTGAAAACATTGTCAAAAAACCTTCTATGGACTTCCTCATAAAGACCCCAGGAGTCAAGGCTGATTTCAGGCACATAGGCATGCATGCACAGAGACACATACACAAACACAGAGCATGATGAGGAACAAGGCCTTTTAGGAATGGCCCCATAGTCCAATGCCCCTAGGTGAAGCATCTTCTGAAAGTTTTGTTAAAGACAAAGATTCATGTATTAGGTGTCAACCCAACTTCATGGATTTGAAGTCTCTTCTTGCTATTCCAAAGCAAAAAGTTAACAAAGAATAAAAAAGAATAATAGAGTTGGAAGGGACCTTGGAGATCATCTAATCCTGCTCAATTGGGAGAATAGAGTGTCAAACTCACTGCCCATGGACTGGATGCGTCACATGCTGGTCCTGCCCTTCCCAGTTTAGCAAAGGGGGAAAGTACTGATACATCATGTGATGAAGCCATGACGATATGAGTTTGACACCCCTGCCCTATACCACTTCAGCCTTCATCTGGCTCTTGCTCTTCCACAGAATCCAGTCATCTCCCCCATGGATCGTAACACACTCCTTTTGGTAGCCACCATCATTCTGCAACAGTGCGAACCCATCTACAGGCTCTTTCAACTGTTCTACGGGAAGAAAAAGAGGTGTCCAAGAAGCGTCTGGGTCCAAAGATGGATTGGGAGAAGAGCAGAGTACGGACTGTACAACAAGCTGATGGTGGAGCTGAGGAACGAAGACACTCGTGCATTCCAGAATTTCATGAGGATGCCTCCAGCCATGTTTGATGAAGTTGTGGAACAGCTGAGACCCAGGTTGACCAAGCAAAGCACCAACCTCTGGCCCAGCCTGGACCCTGGACTCAAGGTGGCACTGACTCTCTGCCACCTGGCCTCAGGGACCACCTACAGGAGCATGCAGTACGGTTGTAGGGTGCCACACAACACCATCAGCATTGTGGTCAGAGAAGTGGTGCAGGCCATCATCGAAGAATACCTGCAGGAGCTCCTCCAGTGCCCCTCCACTGAAGAAGGATGGAAGAAAGTTGCAGAGCAGTGGTATCAGAAGTGGAACTTACCACACACCGTTGGAGCCATAGATGGCAAGCATGTGGCCTGCAAAGCTCCAGCTAAGTCGGGGTCCATTTATTTCAACTACAAGGGCTTCTTCAGCATCATCCTCTTTGCCATGGTCGATGCTGACTACAAGTTCATGTACATCGATGCTTTAGGCAACGGGTCAGTTTCAGATGCCCAGGTATACAACGCCAGTGACCTCAAGGAGGGGCTGGAACGCAACCTCATCATAGGCTTTCCAGATCCAGACCCCCTGCCCAACGACACGCAAGTTTGTGCCCTACTTCATCGTGGGGGATGACGCCTTCTCCCTCAGAACCTACCTCATGAAGCCCTACACTTCCAGATGCCTCACCCATGAAGAGAGGATCTTCAACTTCAGGCTGTCCAGGGCAAGATGGGTGGTGGAGAACGCCTTTGGCATCCTGGCCAACAGGTTCCAGGTACTTCTCACCACCATGCAGCATTGCCCAGAGACTGTGAGGAGGATCGTGGAAGCTTGTTGCATCCTGCCCAATCTCATGCGCACCCGATAGCCAGTCTTGCAGAACAGGCTCGTGGACATCCAACAAGGCAATGGGGACATGGAGCATGGTGAATGGAGGCAAGGGCTAAACCTGATAGGCACTGAGGATGTGCAAGGCCCCAACAGAGCCTCATGTGAAGCCTCATGCGCAAACTCCTGAAACACTGGTGCAACTCCCCAGCTGGAGCAGTGGAGTGGCAAGACAGGATGATAGATGATTAATGGATGCTTCCTTGAGCCTGTCTCATCACACTGATGAGATTGGGCCATTTATGTTGGGTGGGCCTACATTGAACAGGGCATTTAATAAAGAGTTGTGTTTATGTTCAAATGTGTGGATCAATGCTTACATTGTTATTGATAATGAAGAGCCAAAGATGTGGCACCTGGGAGGGTGGACCACACAGTCCCACTATGCTTGCACTGGAGGTTTATCTATCCCACAGCTTTTACCCATCCCAAAGGTATCCCTGCCCATCCCACTGATATCCTTACCCATCCCACAAGCATGCAAAAGCTTAAACCATTTCTAAAAGTTTACACCAAGACTTTATTAACAAAAATAAATGAAGCAAGTGCGTGAAGCAAAGATAATCTTTCTTAATAACAAGCTGTAAAAGAAAAATGACCCAAGTCAAGTGTCCAAATAAAGTCAACAGGTAGCCATCGAGTCTCTGGCACTCTTCTTGGTCACTCGGAGGTGTGCCCAGTCTCAGGGGTGAAGGGTCCAGGTGCTGTGGAGGTGGCTGTTGCTGGAGTGCTGATCTGAAGTGCCACTGGAGTGCCTGGCCCCGCCCCGAGAGGACAATAGGGGATGGTGTATTGAGGAAGCTCTCAGACAGCTGGCTCAGCCCCTTGATGTTGAGAGCCCCTTCCTCCATGACATGGGGTGTCAGCCCCAGTACTGATGACAGATGTACTGAGGCCGGGCTTGGCTCTGGGGTGAAGGAAGGAGCAGTGTAGTGGGGCTGTCTGGTTTGCAGCTGGGTGAGGACTGGCGTGGGTGGCATGGGTGGCATGGGTGGCATGGGTGGCATGGGTGGCATGGGTGGCATGGGTGGCACCGGT
The DNA here is from genome assembly GCA_015471245.1 of Laticauda colubrina. Lineage (NCBI taxonomy): Eukaryota > Metazoa > Chordata > Lepidosauria > Squamata > Elapidae > Laticauda > Laticauda colubrina. The sequence goes on along the minus strand of BLBF01000050.1, from coordinate 14,375,756 downwards.
GGCACTGGTGGCATCAGTGGCATCAGTGGTGTGGATGGCATAGGTGGCATCGGTGGCATCGGTGGCATCAGTGGCACCGGTGGTGTCCGATCTACATGTGCCTGGACTGGGAAGGGCTGCTGCCTGTGCTGTTGGACCTCCTGGTAGCCGTAGCCTTGGTAGGTGAGGGCCAGTGGAAAGCCTTGGAAGGGGAGTGACATCACCTTGAGTGGAGGAGCAGACCTAGACTGGGTGGGAGCAGGTTCATCTGGGTCTGGAGGGTTGTGAAGCACATCGGTGATCCTGTCCTTCACCATCTGGTACTGGGGTTCCGCCATGTCCATGAGGGTCTGGTTCACATAGGTGAGGAAGGGCTTGCGGTTGGAGTATGAGGAGTCAGTGTGGACCAGTTGAGAGAGGATATCTATGCTGCTCCTGATGGTGTCTCTTTTCTCCAGCAGGATAGTGTGGCTCTGTCCGTCCTGTCTGGCTCTCTGCCTTTCTGTGGAGTTGGAGCTGGGGGTGGATGCAGGTTGGGCTGTGGTGGAAGTGCCATCTCCTTTCTCCCACTATGCCAGGGGGTCCTCCACACGCTCTGCCACGGGTACTATAGCTATTGGGGGGGGGGTCTCCATCGTGGCACGCTCCACAGATACCTGCCTGGAGACAGGAGCTGACTCTCTGCCGGAATAGGACTGGCTCTCAGTAGGCTGCCTGAGAGAGAGGGTAGACAGAGGGGCTGCTCCTCAGTGGCGGATCTCACCCTCCAGGAAGCTGCACTTGGCCATGACGTAGGTCTCTCTGTCCATCAGCTTGACTGCAGCTTGGCCAGATTTCTTGAGTTGCAGCTTCCCGTACCAGGTGTGCATGTGCTTCCACCAGCCGAGGAGCACCTCCGAAGTGTAGCCCAGGCTCTCCGCCTTCTCTCTCCAAGCAGCCTGCTTCCTTTTGGTGTCCCTATAGAGCCTTTGTCCCTTCCGCCATGGATACTCGTTCTCTCTCAGCCACTCCAGCACCTCATCCTCATGTTCCTTTTCTATGGTGTATTGCCTCCTCTCCTGTTCTCGCGTCTGCCTCTTCCTCCCTTTGGCAGGACCACATGGGCCCTCCTCAGAGGGGCTTCCAGGTTGTAGGGGCTGGTCCTCCACACCACCACCACCACCACCACCAGCAGCAGCAGCAGCAACAACAACAGTAGCAGCAAAAGCCAAAACCTCCAAATGTGTGCATGTAACTTAAATCAGGTTTTGTACCATGCCACAGTGTGAATGGTAATTCACCTGTTGTTGAATTAACAACATTATTTAATATATGATTACCACACATTATTGCTTCTCCCCATAAATTGTCAGGTAATCCTGAATCAGACATCATAGTTCGTGCCATTGATTGTAATGTTTGGCCTCTTCTCTCTATGAAGGCATTATGTTGTGGCCTATATGGTGCAGACATTTTATGTTGAATACCTAACTGTCTAAGTCTGTTTTTAAATTTATGATTTGTAAATTCTGTACCATTATCTGTGATGAGAGTTACGAATTTCTTTTTAGTTTTTCTTTCAGCGAATTTTAGCCAATTAAATAGATTTTGATATGTTTCAGTTTTGCTCTTCATTAAATAGCAAAACCCATATCTAGAATAGTGGTCCATTATACTTAGTATGTTGCGAGCTCCTCCTACACTTGGTTTTTTCGGACCTATTAAATCAGCAAATACTACTTCTAAAGGCTCTTTAGTAGTAAATCCATCAACTCTATTAGCCGGTATGACCCTGCTCTTATTTTGATTACAGGCATTACATTGCAAATACTTATTACAAGGTTTCAAACTTATTCCCTTAGACAATTCAACAATTTTCTTAAGCATTTTAAAATTTAAATGCCCTAGCCTTTGATGTAACAAGTGAATACATTCGTCATGAGGTTTCTTATTTTCATAAATTGTGTTAGCCACCTTTAAACCATCATCATTTAACACATATAATCCATCTCTTAAAGATGCAGTAATTTTCTTATCTTCTTTTTCAATGATGCAGTTATCTCCCTTAAATGTAACTACATATCCTAGTTTAACCAAAATTCTAACTGAAATTAAATTAAACTTAAGTTGTGGTACATATAACATTTTTACATTCTCTTTTATAAAAGAACAATATGCTATACCTTGACCTTTAGCTTTCAGTTTCCAGCCATTGGCTAACAATATCTGCTGTTTACTCTGGGTCATTTTAATAAAATTTTTGTTATCAATTGTTATACAATGGGATGCCCCACTGTCAACCACCCATAAATTATTTTTTACAGCTCCGTTAGTATACATGGCTAACTCTAAATTTTTATTTATTTTTTGATGATTTTTAGTATTCTGGCCAGTGTTCTGGCGCTTTGTCTTTTTACAAAATCTTGCCAAATGTCCTCTTCCTCCACAATTAAAATACTTTTTAATTGCGTATGCAGTAGGAGATTCATTATCTTCTTTTTGAGGTTGCTCCCTCCTTAATTCATCTCTTTCATGCCTTCTTCTGGCCTCTTCGATCAATCTGCCAGTTATATCAGTTAAAGTTAAATTTTCCTTTGGCAAAATTTCAAGTGAAGTTACGTAGTTATCATAACTTTCATCAAGGGAAGATAGAATTATGTAAACTTGGTGTAGTTCAGAGAATATAAGCTCTTTTTTGTGTAGTTCTTTAAAAATGCTTTGCATAGTTTTCAAATGACTCAGCATATCACCATCTGTTTGGAGATGCGTCCTGAAAAGCTTCCGTGTTAGATTTATGTGAGCACCAACATTATCTCGAACATAAATCCTCTTCAGCTTCTGCCAACACCCAACAGCTGTTTTCTCTCCGTGGATATAAACAAGCTGTTGATCAGTTAAGGTTAACCCAATTATGCAAATGGCTTGTTGATTTTTATGCATAAATTCTTCTATCTTTAGTCTGTCTTTCTCATCCTCTGGATCCCATTCTTCTACGTTTGGTGGATTTTCAATTATGTTCCACAGACCTTCTCTTTGTAGAAGTAGACTACATTTTGTAGACCATGATACATAGTTTGTTCCATCCAGCTTGGATATAAGGGACAAACTTTGTAAATTGACTTGTGCCATGTTTTCTTATATGGATATAAAAATATAATTAATAAAACACAGCTGTCTGTTTACTGTAATGTAAAACAACACAAACTCTCACTTTGTACATAAATCTGTTTAACCTAGTTAAACTGACTTTGCAGCCTCTGGGCCCATAACCAGTGTTAAGCCTGGGTTCCCCAACCAGGGTTAGGTAGACAAGCTAAACAGAATGTGCAGCGTTAGTCAGATAGGCACACAGATAAATGAGTGAGCTAAGCTTGTATGTTTATTAACATACAGTAAAAATAACAGATACGCTTGTGCTATCAAGAATATATTTTATTCCAGTATAAGTTTATGGCATAGTCAAATAACAGTCCAATATTCATTTACCATGTAGTCAGTCCATTCAGGGGTATTCATTTAGCAAAGTCCATGTAGAATATCCTATGTCAGTTCACTTACAAAATCAGTCCTTTGTTGTCTCTCCCGTTCGAGCAATGCAGTCTTGATTCCAAGCAGTAATCAGGGATCATCAAAGCCAGAGAGAGAGTGAGCAAGCCGTAGTCTTGCTACTTTTATATTGTTTTCTTAACCACTCCTTTAATTGCTATTTCACAGTTAAAGCTGTATACACTCTAACATACACTAACTATGATTCATAGTTATTATTTCACCTAAACCAGTTAGGGTGAACAATATTATCCCTAACAAGCAGGACCAGCAGGACCAGCAGCTCCAGCAGTACCAGGAGCAGCACCAGCAGAGAAAGCACCAGCAGAAGCACCAGCACCAGAAGCAGCTTCAGCAGAGTAAGCACCAGCAGAAGCACCACCGCCAGAAGCAGCTTCAGCAGAGTAAGCACCAGCAGAAGCACCACCGCCAGAAGCATCATTATCAGCTCCTCCAGGAGCAGCATCAGCAGAAGCCCCAGCCCCAGAAGAGCGAGCTCAGGCTGCAGAAGCCCCAACAGAAGCAGAGTCAGGGCCTGGGGGTGGGAGGGTGGCCCTGTCCCTTTTGCCAGGGTTGGCAGCAGATGGCTGAGGCTTTCTCTTCTTCCCTATGGTTGTGGGATTGCTGGCTGGCAGGCTGGCAGGCTGTCAGGCTGGCAGGCTGGCAGGCTGGCAGGCTGGCAAGCTGTGTCTGGAAGCAGGTCTTTCCTCTGAATGTTGACCTGCTTGGGAGCTGCTTCCCTTTATATCTGCGGGGCTGATGCAATGCATCCTCCCTGCTTGCACAGTGAATGCTAGGCATCCGCTAGGCATCCGCTAGGCATCCGCTAGGCTTCCGCTAGGCATCCGCTAGGCTTCCGCTGTGCATCCGCTTCATCTGCTAGGCTTCCGCTGTGCATCCGCTTCATCCGCTCGGCGTCCACTCTGCATCCGCTCTTTCCGTTCCGTGTCCGCTTTGCTGCGCTCCCCCGGAAGCCTTGCAGATGTTCCATCCGCTCCCATCTGCTTCCATCTGCTAGGTTTCTGTGGAGCATCTGCTTTCCATCTACCCTACGTTCTTCCCCCATCCGTTCCTTTCCGTGTTGTCTGCTGGTTATGCAAATTTTTGCCCCTTTTGAGAGCGGATAACAATGGATGGAACATTTTTCTCATCCGCTGTGTCCTTTTTACAAACATTTTGCATCCGTCGGCCAGTGTGACAGGGCCTTAAGATATCAATTGTAACACCGAGGTAATTCTAAATACATAACAATATTATGATTAAATGAAATATATGTTAAAAATTGGGGTAACTTCCAACAGTTTGTTCATGATTAATTTCTAATGCCCTAAGGAGGAAAAATACTTTTTTTTTTTTTGAAAATTTTATTTGGGTTTTCACAAAAACAAAATATAAATAAAACATCTTTTTTGAAAATAGCGCGGTTCCAAGTTATCAATTCTTCATACAGACACAAAACTCAATTTCATGCTCATTTTTATATTCTATTCCATATCTTACTACCATTTTATATTTTCTACATAGTTTTTCCCGTCTTTTAATTTTCTTAACTTTATTTTAATTATCTCATCTCAATTCAAATCATTATATTTATATTTTTGTCTGTCCTGTTACAATTTCATATTATCTTTTCTTATTAAGCAAATTTTTCCCTGTAGTTACCAATTAGAGTATGACACCTTTATATCCTTTAATTTTATCCATTCAAACTCTTATTTAAGCTTTAATGTATAGCTTTAATATTATAGAATTCAATATAATACATAATTTCCAATTGGGTTCCGCTTGGTACATTCTCAAAATAGACACTATATTCTTAAAAAGAAAAAAATTATATATATATATATATATATATATATATATATATATAATTTTCTCTCTCTCTCTCTCTCTCTCTCTATATATATATATATATATTTAAATAAAACACACATTCCATTCCATTTCAATTCTATCATTAATATGCATTAATATCTTAACATCTTTCACATTTCTTTTCAATTGAATATCATACTACCTTGGGAACACCTATAAAATTTCCATGGTTAATTCTTTTTTTTCCCCATATTTCTTACTTATATTTTTATAAATCATTACTAATAATTAAAAATGTTCCCTTTTAATTCTCTCAATTATTTTAATTCATTTATTTATCAACAAACATCCCACTACATTACAATAAATATTTTATCCATCATCATATTTTCTAAAATTATTTCTATTTATAATATAACAATGCTATCTTATGTAGCTTTGCAGAATCCCTTTTACAATTAAATTTTCACCCATTATCTCTAAACAAGCTTATAGTTACAATCCTTATATCTTTTCCCTGTTTCTCCATTTCTTATTTCTGCCTTTTACAACTTCTTTTCCTTGCCTTCTTCCCCCTCTTCTTCTCCCTCCCCTTTTTACCCCCTCGTCTCTCTACTTCTAACTCTCTCATCCGTAATCCCCTCTTCTGTTGCTTTCTAATATTATACTTATCTTTCAAATTGTCCTTCTTCTTTTTGGTTGTTTTTTCTTGTCTTAAACCTTTCACTCTCTTTTCCCTTTCCTCCCCCCCCCCACTTAAAATTATTTGATCATTAAAGGTGGCTTCTTCTTTGTCCCAATCTTCTTGTTCGGCAAGCATTTCTTGTTGTTTCTCATAGTTCCAGATCTCCATTTCTAAGAATTGAAACACGAAGCCAAAAGAACTTCTCCCTTCTTGTGCATCTTCTTTCCATTTTTAAAGTTCTGTTTTCAGTTCATCTAAGAGTGATACCATTTTAAAAATTTTTAAACAACCACCCAGTTAATTTTAGTCATCTAGATGCAAAAATCAAAAATCACCAAGTAATCCAAATAACCCAAGGCTTCTAGAAACCCAAGGTTTCTACTTGCTTCTTTTTTTCATTTTCTCTTCCTGGGGTTCTATTATTTTGTTACCAAGTTTCCATTAAAATGTATCTTTGAAGAATCTTATTAAAATTTCACTGTGAGTTCCTTTTTTTTTTTTTTGAGAAGAGTTTTATTAATTTTCTACAAACACACATAACATACAAAACATTAAAAACATCTGCTCTCATATATACTTCCGGTGTGTCGGTTGGTTCATCAGTTTTGTGCATTCATTTTATAGTCAATTACAATTATATTGCATAACAATTCATATTGTCAATCCATATCCTAATATTACTAAAAAAAAAGAGAAAAAAAAAATTTGACTATACTTTTAATCATTCATGCTTTGTGAGATAACAATACTTTAATCAATTTATTCTATAACAAATCATATAATCATAACAAATCAATCCTAAAAATCCTTTATAGATATAATATTAATGTTCTATTATCGTATTTTATCATCTAGCCATTGATAAAAAAGATCCCAAATTTCATAAAATTGTTTATCTTCTTGCTCTCTAATTTCAAATGTCAATCTACTCATCTCAGCACATTCCAATATTTTCTTAATAATTTCTTCCTGTAATGGTATTTTCTCATTCTTCCAATTTTTAGCAAATACAATCCTAGCCGCTGTTAATATATTTACAATCAAATATTTCAAGTCTTTATTATATGTATCAGGTAAAATTCCCAATAAAAAAATCTCTGGTTTCAAATCGATGTGTTTCTTTGTCATTTTTTCCAACCACATGTGAATTTTAGTCCAATATTTTCTGGCATCCTCACAAGTCCACCACATATGATAGTATGAGCCAGGTATCTGATGACATTTCCAACATTTTTCAGATTTGTTCTTGAACATTCTTGCTATTCTTGTCGGGGGGAAGTGCCACCTGTAAAACATCTTATACAAGTTTTCTTTATATGCTGTTGACATTGTCATTTTATAATTTTGAGACCACAATTTTTGCCATTCCTCTAAATCAATCCCATATCCAAAATTCTTCCCCCAAGCAATCATAGTTTCTTTAACTTGTTCTTCCTCTAACTTAATTCCCAATAAATAACCATATAATTTTTTAATTACTTTCTCATCAGTACCCATCAATATCTTATCTAAATCAGTCTGTTTATCATAGAATCCTTCCATTTTAAAATCTTCATCATATCTTGAGTGTATTTGTGCATATGAAAACCAATTCATCCTTACACCTTGTTCCTCTAAGTTTTGAATCGATTTAAGTCCACCCTTTTCATCCAACAATTCCCCATATCTAACTGTTTGTTCCTTTTTATAGATCATAGGATAAGAAAATGCTTCAATAGTCGATAACCAAACTGGAATTTTCAAATAACATTGTTTTTTTATCTTCTCCCAATTTAACCACAAAGACTCCTGTATATAATGTCTTCTAAAATACCCCTGTGTTTTAGTTCCCTTGTACCATAAAAAAGCATGCCAGCCCAACAGTAAATCATGTGCTTCTAATATCAACAATCTATGTTTTCTTAATGTTATCCATTCTTTGACTCACATCAAACTTGCAGCTTGATAATACAGTTCCCAATTAGGCAGGCCAAAACCTCCTCTAATTCTAGCATCTTGCAAAAGCTTTAACTTTATTCTCGCTTTTTTCCTTGCCATATAAACTTCAACATGATTTTATTTAAGTCTTCAAAATAGCCTTTTCCAAGTCTAATTGGTATTGTTTGAAAGAGAAATAAAATTCTGGGTAAAATATTCGTCTTAATTGTTGAAATTCTCCCTATTAATGACAATTGCAAGTTTTCCCATTTCTTCAAGTCTGTAATTATCTGTTGTTTGAGTTTAATATAATTATTCTCTTTTAATGTGCTACATCTTGCTGTCAAATATATCCCCAGATACTTAACCTTATTTGTAACTTGGATTTTCAAAAGATCTGTCAGTTCTTCTCTTTGTCTCAGTAACATGTTTTTTGTCAAGATCTTTGTTTTATCTTTATTTATTTTCAAGCCAGCCATCTCACCATATGTCTCTATCTTTTCCAATAACTTTGGAGCGGTTTCTAACGGGTCTTCCAGAATAAAAGCTAAGTCGTCAGCAAAAGCTTGTAGTTTGAATTCTTCCTTTTTAATTTTCATTCCTTTTATACTTTTGTCATCCCTAATATTTCTATTCAACATTTCCAAAGTCAATACGAATAACAAAGGAGATAGGGGACACCCTTGTCTTGTGCCTTTTCTTATATTAATAAGATCTGTAAACTCTCCCTCCACCATTACCTTTGCTGTCTGTTTATTATATATGGTTTCTATTGCTTGAATAAATTTTCTGGCAAAACCCATCTGTTCCAATAGTAATCACATAAATCTCCAGTTCACGTTGTCAAATGCCTTTTGAGCATCTAGGAATATCAAAGCCATTTGCTTCTCAGGATGAGCCTCATAATATTCCAAAGTATCCAAGATTACTCTCATATTGTCTCTAATTTGTCTCTTTGGCAGAAATCCATTTTGATCTGGGTGAATAAAATTATTTAAATATTTTTTCAGTCTTTCTGCTAAAATTGAAGCAAAGATTTTATAACCTGCATTCAATAAGGAAATAGGTCTATAATTCTTAATTTGCAACGGGTCAGCCTCTTCCTTTAAAATAAGTGTAATATAAGCCTCTGACCATGTTTTGGGTGTCATCTTCTTTAACATAACTTCATTCATAACTTCTAACAATGGGATGTTCAATGATTCTTGAAATTTTTTATAAAATTCTGCCGGAAACCCATCTGGACCTGGTCCTTTCCCATTGTTTTGTCTCTTAAATGCTTCATTTAATTCCATCATTGTTATATTACTTTCTAACATTTCTTCAGTCTCTTTAGGTATCTTCGGTAAGTTAATATTCTGTAAATACTGTTTAATTTTTTCCTCATCAATATTCTCTTGTTTATATAGTTGCCCATAGAAATCTCGAATAATTTCCTTTTTCTCCTTATTACCACAACAAACTTGGCCTTGATCATCTATTAGTTTCAATATTTTTCTTGATTCCTTCTCCTTTCTCAGTTTATATGCTAGCCATCTACCTGGTTTATTTGCATCTTCAAAATAATTCTGTTTAGAATTTCTAATTTTCTGTGCCAGTTCTTCTTTCTCTATTAATTCCATTTTATGCTTAATTACATCCAGTTTCAATTTAATACCTTTTTTCTGTGGCATTTTCTGTAGTTCTTTTTCAAGTCTTTTATATTCATCTTCCAAGGTCTTGGAGGCTTGTCTTTTCCTAATATTCTTTTTTCTTATATAATCTATTATCAAACCTCTAGCATATGCCTTCATTGTATCCCAAACATTCTGTATTGAAGTATCTTCTTTTTTGTTTTCTTTAAAGAAAAAAACCAATTCCTTCTCCATCCATTGTATAAAGTCTTTCTCCTTTAAAATAGTGTTGTTTAATGTCCATCTCGATCTTTTTTTTTTTGTCCCTTCCATTTAATTGTCATTGGACTATGGTCTGCCCAAGTACTTATTTCAATACTTGTTTCTTGAATAATGGATATTAATTCTGTTGAGATCCAAATCATATCTAATCTGGACCATGATAAATGTCTATTAGAGTAAAAAGTATATTGTTTAGCTTTAACGTTTCTTTCTCTCCAAATATCTTTTAAAGTTAATTCATCTGTCATTTTAAAAAAAGATTTAGGGAGAACCTTTCTATTTTGTTTTGTTGTTGTTGTTATATAGTCCAGTTTATTGTCCACAATTCCATTAAAGTCTCCCATCATAATTATGTTAACATAGTCCAGTCTAATTATTTCCATATGTAGTTTTTTATAAAACTCTTCTTGTTTATCATTCAGAGCATAAATTGCAATCAGGAGTATTTTTCTATTATTGTCCATTATTTCCACCATTAATACTCTTCCGTCTTCATCCGTGTAAATCAGTTTTGCTGGGATATCCTCTTTAATGTAGAGAACCACTCCTCTTTTCTTACATTGAATCAAAGAAGTAAATATTTTCCCTAATTTTGGCTGCACTAACAATTGCTCATGTTGTTTTTTAATATGAACTTCTTGTAAGCAAATTATGTCAAATTTTAATTTCTCTAATTTATGAAAAGTTTTCCTTCTTTTAACAGCTGAGTTGTCCATTTATATTCATTGTAATCAGTTTTTTTTCTTCCATAATTATGCTTTATATTTAGGTCTAACAGCTCTCGTAGCTCTCACTTCACGTTGTTCTTTACTGTCTACCTGTCCACCTACAACTCCTTTCTCTTTTTCAATCTCCAGTTGTTCCTCCTGAAACTCAATTAATGAGACCTCTTTCTCTGCCTCCTCTCTTCTTCTTCCAAAAAATTCTGCTTAGAAAAGTTCTGCTTTCTCAATCGAGTCAATTCTATGTCTCTGCTCTTGTCACGTAAAGATTAGTCCTTCTGGTATCAGCCATCTATAGTTCACTTCATTTTCCAGTAGCATTTTGGTCAGAAATTGGTATTCTCTTCTCATCTCTCTCACTCTTCTAGGTATTTGTTTTAAAACCACAATCTCTTTGCCTTTATATTTCAATGTTTTCTCTCTTACCACTTGTAATATTTGCGTTTTGATGGATTTTTTGGTAAATCTAATATGAACTTCCTTTGGTAGTTTATTTCTCATCGCATATCTTGTATAAACTCGATATATCTCATCTACTCCATCCATCATCTTTTCCTCTGTAATTTCCAGAACACCTGCCAACATTTCTATCATTATCGCAGCCAAATTTTCTCCTTTTTCCTCTTCTATATTTTGGAATCTAAGATAAAATTCTGACCTTTCCATCTCCCACCTCAACATCCCATTTTTTTCTTGTTCTACCACTGTTAATCTAGTGTCAATATTTCCAATCTTCTCCTCTCTTTGTTTTCCTTCTTCCTCAATTTTTTGGAATCTCTCCTCATACTTCCCCA
>BLBF01000050.1:14329633-14359424 GCA_015471245.1 Laticauda colubrina | reverse complement strand
ATTATGCTTTATATTTAGGTCTAACAGCTCTCGTAGCTCTCACTTCACGTTGTTCTTTACTGTCTACCTGTCCACCTACAACTCCTTTCTCTTTTTCAATCTCCAGTTGTTCCTCCTGAAACTCAATTAATGAGACCTCTTTCTCTGCCTCCTCTCTTCTTCTTCCAAAAAATTCTGCTTAGAAAAGTTCTGCTTTCTCAATCGAGTCAATTCTATGTCTCTGCTCTTGTCACGTAAAGATTAGTCCTTCTGGTATCAGCCATCTATAGTTCACTTCATTTTCCAGTAGCATTTTGGTCAGAAATTGATATTCTCTTCTCATCTCTCTCACTCTTCTAGGTATTTGTTTTAAAACCACAATCTCTTTGCCTTTATATTTCAATGTTTTCTCTCTTACCACTTGTAATATTTGCGTTTTGATGGATTTTTTGGTAAATCTAATATGAACTTCCTTTGGTAGTTTATTTCTCATCGCATATCTTGTATAAACTCGATATATCTCATCTACTCCATCCATCATCTTTTCCTCTGTAATTTCCAGAACACCTGCCAACATTTCTATCATTATCGCAGCCAAATTTTCTCCTTTTTCCTCTTCTATATTTTGGAATCTAAGATAAAATTCTGACCTTTCCATCTCCCACCTCAACATCCCATTTTTTTCTTGTTCTACCACTGTTAATCTAGTGTCAATATTTCCAATCTTCTCCTCTCTTTGTTTTCCTTCTTCCTCAATTTTTTGGAATCTCTCCTCATACTTCCCCATCATTTGTTTAATATTTTCATCAGACTTCTCTATTCTTTGCTCATAGTATCTATTTTTATCTTAATATCTTGGATTCCTTGCATAATCATCTGTAAATTTACTTTTTCTTGTTCTTTATCTTGCTTCAACATTGTCTGAATTAAATGTTGTCCTTCAGATGGTGGGGAAGCAGAGATAGAAGCAGAAATGCCGAGTGATTTTGGTTTCCTGCTCATTTTAATGCTTCCAAAGCTTCAAATTCTCTTTGACTTTCAATCCAGCTGATAGAGTAGCCAATTATAGTCCAAAAAAAAAATATCCAATAGTAAAAAGCCCAAAACCAAAGAAGAAAAAGGAAAAAAGGAAAAAGAAAGGTCTTCAGGTTCTTCTAGACCCTAGTCCAATTGAAATAATCCACCATAAAAAAGAAAAAATAGAAGGAAAAAAAATAATCAAAAAAGAAAAACAAAGTGATCCAGATGGAAGAAGCAAAAAAGCAGAAAAAAAAAAAGAAAGAGCTCTGAGGCTTTCCCTTTAAAATAAAAAGCAAAAATACTAGAATTAAAATTTACAAAAAGGCTGGCGAGTAGGAATTTCACAAGTATATATATATCTATATATGCACTGCACACTGCACTTTATTTCTTTATCCAAGGCTCTTATTATGACTGTCTTCTCCAGCAGCTTCAAAGCCAAGCCTCAAATGTTGATAAGAGTCCAGGAAAGCACCTGTAATAATATTTTACTGTGTTCTCCCTCTATCTTATCACATTGAAATGTCCTTGAAAAGGAGTGTTTATACATTTTTCTCTCCAATTCAAATAAAATATTTTCAAGCCTCTAGTTGGCAGTGTTGCAACATCTCTTAATACTCTTTCCCCCCCCAGCCAAAAGAAAAAATATTTATAAAAAAACTCAAACAAGAAGAAAAAAAAGGATAACCAAAGGGAGCCTCTGTCCTAAAAAAAATTAAAAAAAATCAAAAGAAGCATAAAAATATATATAAGAGAAAATTCAATCCGGTTACCTACAAAGTCACATTAAAGTCCTCAGAAAAGAAAAAAAAATAAGGAAAGAATCCAAGCCTCAATTTGACATCACTTAAAAAACGCCGCTCAACCAGATTCCAGTCAAAGAAAAATAAAGTCACAGATTTCTTCTTTGTTCAGGATGTCCTTTCAAGTCTCAATCAATTTACAATACAAAAGAAGTTTCTCACCCAACCGACACACGCTCGCTCCAGCCACTTTCTTTCCGGAGCTGTCCCGACTTCAGCAGCTTTGGAGGCTGCCTTTCCGCTGCCAGCAAAAGGGCTTCTCCCGGATCAAACCAGAGATTTTGCGATATCTCTGGGATCCTGGGACTGTGCCCTTCACAATCCCCATCTCTACGGGACAGTTTAGGTCCGTTAGGACCGACCAGGGGCGAAAATATCAGCTGCAATCTCAGAGCCCCGAGATCGCAGCTGTAACACCGAGACGAAGCTCCGCCTTCCCTGTGAGTTCCTTTTAATTACTGTTCCATTCCTTAATTCCAGGCAGTCTCCTCTATTTTTCCAGATCCTGCCCTTCTATTCTTTTTTTCTCCTTTCCAGCTTTTAAAAACTTTTAAATGTCCAGAAATCTTTATTATCCCTTTGACTTTTATTTTCAGTTTATATGCCTATTAATGTCAAAGTGGATTTTTTTTAAAAATTTCTTGCTTAAGTCTCTTAGCTGTCAGTATAAGGAAGGAAAGAAAAAAAAAACCTAATCCTTTCCCTTCTCTCTCTCCTTCGCAGCTTCAAAATCTTATTTGGGAACAATGTTGTTAAATTTAAATTCCAGGGTACCTTATTTGTTGCTTTTGCTGTTTGACCCGGTCAACCAAAACTTTCTCTTCTTATCTTCCTCCTGCACATTCTTTTCCAGTAGAGTTCTTTGTGATAGCCATTTCTGATCACCACTGCAACCGCCTTTGGGAAAGGGAGTAATGGCCAGCTGGGGAGGAGAGATGCGGCTCTCCACAACCCTGATGGCAGTCTTCCCCCTCTTCACCACCTCTATGGGGTGGCTTAGCCCTGAAACCAGCTGGCTTGGGCTGCTCCAGCAGCGAGCACGGATCAAAGACTCAGAGGGATGAGGTTCTGTGTCGCTGAAGAAGCTCAAACTGGAACTCCTCTGGAAAAATACTTCTAAAACCCCCAAATCTGCTCCATCTGAGGGAGTCTGTTTTTTTTTTTAAATTAGATTTTTAAGCCACCTATCTCCCCTGTAAGATGGGTGACTTGCAGGTTCTAAAATAAATAGAAAAATAATAAAAATATTAAAGCATTAAAATTGCACAGATTAAGATTTTAAAAACTATATCTGTTGCCCTATCTGCATTTTTATTTACATCAAGAAATACTCACCTGAAGTATTCAGAAGACAATTGACAGCCATCAGCCCCGTCCCACCCAAAAATTTATTGTCCAATTACTCTTTTTTCTTTTTTTTGTGATGCAACAATGGGAAAAATATATTTTTTCTGTACTTGGCTTATAGCCTCCCTTATATCTCAGTTTCTCAAGCTATATATGATAGGGTTGAGAAGAGGAGTGGTTATTGTGTAGAATATGGAAGCCAGCTTCTCCACACTGGTGTTAAACAGAGGGACAAGGTACACAAAGAGACATGGTACAAAAATGAGGCTGACCACTATTAAATGAGAGCTGCAGGTGTTCAGACCCTTCCCTCTACTCTCTCAGAAATGTCCTTGGAGGGTGATCAAGATGATGGCATAGGATATCAGCAAAATAATGAAGCACACCAGGAACAGCAAACCATTATTGGCCACCATGAGTAACTCATTCACTCAGATATCAACACAACCCAGTTTGACAATCTGTGGGACATCACAAAAGAAATTGTCCACTTCATTTGGCCCACAGAATGGCAATCGCAGAACTAAGAACACTTGGCTGCCAGAGTGAAGGAGGCCACTCGCCCAACAGAAACACAACAGTTTAATGCACCGTGGACGGTTCATTGTGGTTGTGTATGTCAGTGGATAGCAAATGGCCACATAGTGATCGTAAGCCATGAGGGTAAGGAGGAGCATCCCTGAACCTCCAAGGAAATGTAGGAAAAAGATCTGGAACACACAGCCTGCAAATGAGATTGTCCTGCCACAGGTGGTCAGGTCTATTGCCACCTTGGGAATGACCACTGAACCCAAGGCAGTATTGGTGAGAGATAAATTAGCTAAGAAAAAATACATGGGCAACTTTAGAAGATGTGGATCTATATACACTGTCAATATTATGAGAATGTTACCCAACTGCATGGCAGCATAACACAGAATGACCAAGACAGCTAGAAGGAGTTGGATGGGTCGAGATCTGGAAAGACCCAAGAAGGTGAATTCAGCAACTCTGGAGGCATTCATGGAGGTTACAGTACCTTGCAAGAGAAACAAGAGTAGTTTAGCTGTACAACTTTTAGCACCTTCTCCTATTAGTTCATTGACAACATGGATCAATGAAAAAATTGTATAGAAATAAAATGAACCCATGATGCCACATGGTACAAAGAGAGGCAATGTTAACTTCAATATATATTACAAGACACCCTCTGGAATGCCTTTCAGATGTCTACCCCAAGTCAGTTCATAGAAAACTGAGTTTTTAAGGGTAGATGCTGGGTGCTGTAGTTTGTTGCAATCTTTGAAAGGCCCCATTAAGAAAGAAGCCAAAACTTCTGCTGAATGTGAAAGTAGATTCTAATTTCCCTCTCTAGTGTAGAGTAATACATTAATCTATTCCATTTTCATAATGGAAGTATTAAAATGAATCACTTCACATGCAGCTCATGAAGCACAACTTTTTTTTTTCTGGAAAAATCATACATAATCTCACTTAAATAGCTTCCCAAACACAAAATAAATAGATATCTCCTGAATCTTTTCCACCAATACTTCAGAGATCTCCAGAAGTTTTAAAAATTAATAGTATTAATGACAGCAGTAATACTCCAAGATACCTACCCTGATAATTATAAGTAGCAGAGAAATCTAGCATAGAAAGGAATAATTCACCATCAAGTAACATCATCCTACAATTGTCCAGCTATGAATGACAAAGAATTACTTTCCCTATCTAACCAAAATCCATTTAAAGCCCCTGTCACACAGCACCAATGGATGGAAAGAGGATGTAAAATGGAGAGAAACACTTGCCATCCGTTAGTTAACGCGATGCATCCGTTCTGTACTCACTGCGTCCGTTTTTCGTACTCTGTATACGTCCAGCATCCGTCTACTGACATTTCATCCGCTCAAAATGTTTTGAGCTGCACAAAACTTTTTGAGTGGAAAATGTATCCAACGCTTCCGTTATACATCTGCTATGCATACGGGGAACATCCGTTATACGTCCGTTATCATCCGTTATGTGTCCGCTATATCCGCTAGGCATCCGCTGCGCATCTGCGCAACTCACATCTGCTCCAGCAGAAAATGGACACAGAGAGGAAGTGAAACGGACGTGGAACGGACACGCAACGTTAGTAGCACGGACGTAGAAAGGATGAAAGCGGATGCAGCTCGCATACAAAGCATTAAAACGGAAAAAACGTTCGTATAGGGGATGTATCTCGGATATTTAAGAGGTCTGCAGGATGTCTAGAGGATGCAAAAGGACACCTAGCGGAAAACCTATATTTCCTATAAAAGGGGGAGAAATAACCTGGATCTCATTTTCAGTCTAGCAGCCCTGCGGTGCAGACCTCTTCAGCCTTCATCTTCCTCTTGCTCTTCCACAGCATCCAGTCATCTCCACCATGGATCATCACACACTCTTTTTGGTAGCCGCCATCATTCTACAACAGTGCGAAGCCCTCTACAGGCTCTTTCAACTGTTCTACGGGAAAAAAAGGAGGAGTCCAAGAAGTGTCTGGGTCCGAAGATGGATCGCGAGAAGAGCCGAGCATGAACTATATAACAAGCTGATGGTGGAGCTGAGGAATGAAGACTCTCGTGCATTCCAGAACTTCATGAGGATGCCGCCAGCCATATTTGATGAAGTTGTGGAGCGGCTGAGACCCAGGTTGACCAAGGCAAACACCAACTTCCGGCCCAGCCTGGACACTGGGCTGAAGGTGGCACTGACTCTGTGCCACCTGGCCTCTGGGACCACATACTGGAGCATGCAGTACGGCTGGAGGGTGCCACACAACACCATCATCATTGTTCTCAGAGATGTGGTGCAGGCCATCATTGAAGAATACCTGGAGGAGCTCCTCCAGTGCCCCTCCACTGGAGAAGGATGGAAGAAAGTTGCAGAGCAGTGGTATCAGAAGTGGAACTTCCCATACACCGTTGGAGCCATAGATGGGAAGCACGTGGCCTGCAAAGTTCCAGCCAAGTCAGGGTCCACTTATCACAACTACAAGGGCTTCTTCAGCATCATCCTCTTTGCCATGTTCGATGCTGACTACAACTTCATGTACATCGATGCTTCAGGCAACGGGTCATCTTCAGATGCCCAGGTATACAACGCCAGTCAGCTCAAGGAGGGGCTGGAATGCAACCTCATCATGGGCTTCCCAGATCCAAGATCCCCTGCCCAATGACACACAATATGTGCCCTACTTCATCATGGGGGATGATGCCTTCTCCCTCAGAACCTACCTCATGAAGCCCTACACTTCCAGATGCCTCACCCGTGAAAAGAGGATCTTCAACTACAGGCTGTCCAGGGCAAGACAGGTGGTGGAGAACGCCTTTGGCATCCTGGCCAACAGGTTCCAGGTACTTCTAACCATCATGCAGCATCGTCCAGAGACCGTGAGGAACATCATGGAAGCTTCCTGCATCCTGCACAATCTCATGTGCACCCGCTACCCAGTGTTGCAGAACAGGCTTGTGGACCACCAACAAGGCAATGGGGACATGGAGCCTGGTGAATGGAGGCAAGGGTGAAACCTGATAGACACTGTGGATGTGCAAGGCCCCAACAGAGCTTCACGTGAAGGGAAGAAGCAGCGCAACCTCCTGAAACACTGGTGCAACTCCCCAGCTGGAGCAGTGGAGTGGCAAGACAGAATGGTAAATGATTAATGGATGTTTCCTTGAGACTGTCTCATCACACTTATGAGATTGTGCCATGTATGTTGAGTGGCACTACAATGAACATTTAATAAAGAGTTGTGTTTATGTTGAAATTTGTTGATGAATGATTACATTGTTATTGATAATAAAGGGCCATAGGTGTGGCACCTGGGAGGGTGGACCATACAGTCTCACTATGCTTGCACTGGAGGTTTATATATCCCACTGCTATCCTTACCCATCCCACAGCTATTACCCACCCCACAGGTATCCCTGCCCATCACACTCCTATCCTAACCCATCCCACAGCTTTTACCCATCCCACAGGTATCCCTGCCCATCACACTGCTATCCTAACCCATCCCGCAAGCATGCAAAGGCTTAAACCATTTCTAAAAGTTTCCACCAAGACTTTATTTACTGAAATAAATGAACCAAGTGTGTGAAGCAAAGATAAACTTTATTAATATCAAACTGTAAAAGCAAAATGACCCAAGAAAAGTGTCCCAAGCAAAGATAAAGTCAACAGGTAGCCACCCAGTCTCTGGCACTCTTCTCAGTCACTCTGAGGCGTGCTCATCATCTCAAGGGTGAAGGGTCCAGGTGCTGTGGAGGTGGCTGCTGCTGGAGTGCTGGTCTCAGGCACCATTGGGGTGCCTGGCCCCAAGAGGACAATAGGGGATGGTGTGTGGAGGAAGCCCTCAGAGAGCTGGCTCAGTCCTGTGATGTTGAGAGCCCCTTCCTCCATGACATGGGGTGTCAGCCCCAATACCGATGACAGATGTTCTGAGGCCGGGCTTGGCTGTGGGGTGGAGGAAGGAGGAGTGTAGTGGGGCTGTCTGGTCTGCAGGTGAGTGAGGTGAGATGTTGGTGGCATCTGCAGCGTGGGTGGCATCGGTGGCATGGGTGGCATCTGTGGTGTGGGTGGCATTGGTGGCATCGGTGGCATCGGTGGTGTTCGATCATCCTGTGCCTGGACTGGGAAGGACTGCCTGTGCTTCTGGAACTCCTGGTAGTCGTAGCCTTGGTAGGTGAGGGTCTGTGGAAAGCCTTGGAAGGGCTGTGACATCACCTGGGGTGGAGGAGCAGACCTGGACTGGGTCGGAGCAGGTTCAGCTGGGCCTGGAGGGTTGTTCAGAAGACATGTGATCCCCTCCTTTATCACCTGGTATTGTGATTCAGACATGTCCATGAGGGTCTGGTTGACATAGGTGAGGAAGGGCTTGTGATTTGAGTATGGTATGTTGGTGTGTACCAGCTGAGAGAGGAGATCTATGCTGCTTTTGATCTCCAGCAGGACAATGTGGCTCTGCCCCTCCGGTCTGGCTCTCTGCCTGCTTTCTATGGAGGTGGAGCTGGGGGTGGGGGTTGGTTGGTCTCTGGTGGAAGTGCCCTCTCCTTGTTCCCACTGCGTTAGGGGGTCCTCCACGTGCTCTGCCATGGGGAGTGCAACTGTTAGGGGGGTCTCCATCGTGGGATGCTCCACAGATACCTGCCTGGACTCAGGAGCTGACTCTTGGCCAGAAGAGGACTGGCTCTCTGTGGGCTTCCTGAGAGGGAGGGTAGACAGAGGGGCTGCACCTCGGTGGCGGATCTCACCCTCCAAGAAGCTGCACTTGGCCATCACTTAGGTCTCCTGGTCAGTGAGCTTGACCGTGGCCTGGCCAGACTTCTTGAGGTGCAGTTTCCCGTACCAGGTGTGCATGTGCTTCCTTCACCCGAGGAGGACCTCCGAAGTGTAGCCCAGGCTCTCTGCCTTCTCTCTCCAAGCAGCCTGCTTCCTCTTGTGTCTCGATAGAGCCTGTGTCCCTTCTGCCATAAGTACTCGTTCTCCCTCAGACATTCGAGCACCTCATCCTCATGTTCCTCCTCGATGGAGTATTGCCTCCTCTCCCTATCTCATGTATATCTCTTCCTCCCTCTGGCAGGGCTTTCTGGGCCCTCATCAGAGGGGCTTTGAGGTTCTAGGGGCTGCTCTACCACACCACCACCAGCAGCAGCAGCAACAACAACAGTAGCAGCAAAAGCAGCACCAGCAGCACCAGCAGCACCAGCAGCACCGGGATCAGCAGCAGCAGAGTAAGCAGCAGCAGAGTAAGCAGCAGCAGGACCAGGAGCAGCAGCCGGACCAGGAGCACCAGGAGCTCCAGCAGGACCAGCAGGACCAGGAGCACCAGCAGGACCAGGAGCAGCACCAGCAGAGTAAGCACCAGTAGAAGCACCAGCACCAAGAGCAGTGCCAGCAGAGTAAGCACCAGCAGAAGCACCAGCACCAGGAGCAGCACCAGCACCAGCAGAGTCAGCCCGAGCAGGAGAAGCCCCAGCAGAAGCAGAGTCACGGCCAATGGGTGGGATGGTGGCCCTGTCCTTGCCAGGGCTGGCAGAAGATGACACAGGCTTCCTCTTCTTCCCCATGGTTGTTGGCTGGCTGGAGCTGTGTCTGGCAGCAGGTCTTTCCTCTGAATGGTGACCTGCTTGCGAGCTGCCTCCTTTTATATCCGCGGGGCTGATGCAATGCATCCTCCCCGCATGTGCAGTGAACACTTTGCATCTGCTAGGCATCCGCTAGGTGTCCATTCTGCATCCGTGTCATCCGCTCTGCATCTGTTCTGCATCCGCTCCTTCTGCTGTGCGTCTGCTTCGCTGTTCTCCCTCGTAAGCCCTGCGGATGTGCCATCCGCTTCCATCCGCTAGGCTTTCATGGAGCATCCGCTTTTCATCCTGGCTACATCCTCTCCCCGTCCGTTTGTTTCCATTGTTGTCCGTTCTGTTTATGCAAATTTGGGGCACTTTTGAGACCGGATAACAATGGATGGAAAATTTTCTCATCCGCTGTGTCCTTTTTACATACTTTTTGCATCCATCGGCCTATGTTACAGGCCCTTTAGATATCGTTCTTTGAAAGAATCGATTCCAAGGTTCTATGGAAAGTAGTGAGTAGAAGGTAGATCCAAATTTTGCTTTTTTCTAACCTACTTCTTGGAATTTTTCAAGGAGAAAATATTACACTTTAAATAGATCATGTCTGCTGATCTGGAATTAACTTCCACTGGGGGGAAAAAAGTCTTAGATTTAAATCCATGTATGTAATATACATACTGTAGTTCTAGATGATCAGATATTCATCTGACTTTTGACTTCATCTTGAAAACTCAATCCTATGTAAAATCTGATATTTCTGATCATGAGAAAAACAGAAGTATAAGAATCAAGATTTATTTACTCACTCATTGTAGCAAATCATTTTCAGAGTCTTGAAAAATGTGTATGGCAATCTGATCTGAACAATCAGAAATCAGCAAATTATTTTGGGAGAATTATGCACCAGTTGAGTAGGCATGTAGTCTGCTAAAAAATTCTGTGTTTGTGTGTCTATATCTCTGTTATGTTTCAATTTGCCTTCCCTTTTCTTCATTGGGATAGCTAATTGCTGGCTTGTTTTTGAAGCTGCACTGGATTCCCAATCAATAAATTATTTCTATGGTTTTAGAATTAGAGCAATTAGCACAGTAGGAACAGAATTACCCACTACTATCCCACTCATTCCTAATATAGGGCACATATGCCCTATGACATGTGTACACACATAAAGACACAGAAACATACACAGACATACACACACATGCACAGACTGAGTGTGTGAGAGGGAGAGGGAGGGGGAGAGAGGGAGAGAGAATAAGCTGACATTGTTTCATAACTATTCTGTAGGAAATGACCAAACTGAGTCTGAGGGAAGGGTCAAACACATCATCAGTCTCACAAGAGATCTAAGTCCAGCCCACCCTGAATTCCTTTCTATTCTTAACTCCTGCTAATTTCCCTTGACTGTTAGTAGTTCAGACTTTTGTAGAGATCTTATGCTTGCAATAAATGTTTATACTCATTTGAACTGTCTGAATCTTCTGATTTCCCGACATATCCCCCCCCCCCCGCAAACAAAATGATAAAACAATGGGTTGGTATTCCATCCTAAGGTCTCCAGCAAAGTCTATTTTTAAACCAACTTTCAGGATCACTAGCTGCCCATGACTTCTATCTCAGACATCATCTCAGCTCTAATTCCCAAGATGTATTGTTAACTTGCCTTATAGCATCTTTAGAATTGTGGTCCCTTGAGGGAATAAGGAAATTGATAAAGGAAATTGATAAGGGGGAAAAATAAAGAATAAAAGGTGTGTTTCTGAACAATGATTTCAGATGCTTGTATAACAAGTATCTCTCCATCTCGCCATAATGGCAGAAAACTCATGACTAAGAATAACAACATCAGTACAGAAATGGAACTTATATACAAACCTTTGTTCTCAAGTTCCTCAAACCCCCTTCCTGAAAGAGACAAGGTCCTCATTGCACATCAAAGCCACTCCAAAGTTCTTAAATTGGAATTAGTAGCCCTGCTTTGTTCAGGACTAACCTACCTTCTACAAAGTTACTTTCTTTCTGAAACCATATGGGAGAATCTCATGTTATCTGTTTATTCTAGCGGCTTAGAGAGAACTCCTAGATGCTATAAAGATCTCATATCTACAGATGAGTTTCTAGAGATGCTTCTACGGTTACCTTTTTTTCTCTCTCTTTGGAAAACCAAGGACAGAGTGTGATAAGGGAATGTCTCCTGCTTCTCCTGGCTCTACCACACCAAGCAACACATGAGAAACATTTCAGTGGCCTCTTATTAAACCTTGGGGAAGCCAGTCTTTTGAGGCCCTTCCTTGGTCCCTGATCAAAATCAGATAATTGCAAAAGCAAAGGGAGATATTGATGTAGGAAAGAGACCAGACGGCAATATGAATTTTTGTTTTGATGTGTACCTAAATACAACTGGCTGATGATAAGTATAATATAAGTATAAGTATAATATAATATAAATATAATATAATTAAGATGATATAGTAATAAAATACAATCCAAAATAAAATTGTAATAATGTACAATAACTTAAGATATAGATAAAATATAATAACATTATATTTTGGAGTCACCCTTGCAGTCTACTCCAATCAATCCCACATATGCAGATCTCAACTGAATCATTTTGTTTAAATACTATGCTACTTTAAATATTATTTTCAAATATTATTTTCTGGCCAGACATAAGGTAAGTTATTTTGATATGGGTATCCCAATGGGTCATTTGTCTGATATATAGACCAATATACCTGTCTCTCATCCTCTTATACAGGCAACAGTCAAATAGGATGTGAGCCAAGACCTCTACCTCTGCTGCTCCGCAAATGCAGAGATGCTCATTGCAGTATTGCATGAAATCTCCCATATCTAACCATTGTGTCAAACTGTTCAAATCTCGCTCTCATGAATATTTCCCTCAGATGGTTTGGGAGTTGTGACTTCAAGTAGTTATCTACTTGGAAAGTACATTTGTATTTTCTCAACCATTTCATGTTACCTACCTTACTAAGGATAGCTATATCAGTTTGTGCATCTATATCCTTAATTCTTTGGGCAACTCTTTTTTTAGATTGTTCACCTGTTACACAAGAGATAGGAAGACCACAGCTTCTTATAATATTTGTTAGTTTAATGATCCAGAAGATTTGTGATAGAAGTTTTATTTTCTCTAGTAGGCATAACTTGGGTAGTCTCCATCAGTCTCCATCTCATTAACTTTGCATCAGTAATTATAAGTTCTAATTTTAGATAATGCCTGAATTGTGTAAATTCCTAATTCAGCTCTAACTGCTGCAGCAGAGGTTCTCGGGTCTCCACCCAAAATGCATCTCAAATGCTGGGACTGTGTTTGTTCTAAGGCTGTAGTTGAGTAAAGACCCCAAATTTCTGTTCCGTACAAGAGCACTGTGGTAACCTTACCCTTATAAACCTTGATTAATGGGACTAGGACTCTGGATAAGGTTTTTTAGTTTGAGCAATAAATTCAAACGGGCTTTTGCTCTAAATGCACTCTGTTGATGAGGAGTGTCTCCCCCGGCTCCTTATATCTCAAAGATTTACTGTGGACCCGAGTCAGAAAAACTTAAAAAGCAAAGACTACAGAGCAGAAGGGGTGAGTGTGGAGATTAAGTGGCAGCAGCTTAATTTATGTTTTTACCCTCTAACTCTGGAAGTTAAATGGCAGCTTGAGAAAAGAGTGATTAAAGGAGAAAAAAAAGAGAAAAAAGAGGGAGTAGATGGGAAGAAGAGGTGTGAAGAAGGTTTTTATTCAGGAAAACTGCCTTTTGAAACTGAGATTGATTGTGAATTCCAATGATGGAAGAACTGGAATGATATCTACAGTCTCCATTTAAATCAAATCACCAAAAATATTTCTAACTGGCCACCAATTGGGGAGAACAAAGGAGACTCACAGAGAATTGATAGTCTCCATATAAATCACCCAGCTCCAGCTAAACAACCCAGCTGATTAGTCAGCCTGAATTTAAATTCCCACTCAGCTGATTGGACAACCTCCACTAAACCCCCACCCAAATATCATCCTTCCCAAACTCCAAAGTAGATGATTGGTGAGCTCATTCAAATCTTCTCCATGCAAATCTATCAAACAGCAGCGCTTCTCTTTAAAACAAAAGCAAAACAAAGCAAAAACCAAAAAATGTAGCTTTAAAGAAAAACAAAGGAACTTTATACCACAAACCTCCAATATTTTACTACCTCCACTATTTCAGTACCTCAAGACCAAATATTTATAGATAATGCTTTGTCTATAATAATTTATTTATCATATAATAGTATAATAATTAATTGTTAAATGATCACTAATTTTCTGATTCATTGAATTGATAGAGATTTAATACTGTATCATTGATTGATTGATTCTTAGTAATAAGTTGATTGATTGATTTTTAGTAATAAATAACCTTACTTTTGATTTGTTCTCTAACTTACCAATTAACATTTATTAATTACCAACATTCATTAAGTAACTGTCTACTAATCACATTAATTAGCTATTGTAATTGTTTATTGACATTGTTAATTGTCATTGACCACGCCAGCCAGAAACTCCAGAAACTCCAAATCCTCCACTGCCAAACAACAACAAAATAATATCTCTACCAATGACCTCTCAGACATACGTGCTTCATATGTCTTAAAACCATCAATGAAAACAAAAATAACATCAAATGTTACCTAAGTGACAATCAAGCCCACCTTGCCTGCTTAAACTTAAACAAAGACCTAGCTGATCTCCTAAACGCATCATATACTTTCCCTTGTCTATGTCCATCATATTTTCCTAAGCTAAACAAACCAAGTACCCTGCCAGACAGAGTTGATAGCATAGAATCACTCATGTGATTCATGCTTAGTAACATGTTTTGAAACAATTATACAAGAAAGCCTAATTTCTCTTAAAAAAAAAATACAGCACTGATAAGCAACTACCTATCAGCTCAAAATCAAATCCTAACCCAACAATCACTACCACAACCATTACCTCAACTACAATCACAACTACAACCAAAAATAACCACCAAACCACAACCACAAATAATTACTATCCCATCAAATAATTCCACAAATGACATCTCCTTACTCATCAAAGACACCATAGAATGTGATCAGAAATGTCCAAATGCCATCTTATTTGGTCTTGAAGACACCAACGAATCAGATGACATCACCAAAGTTTTTAATATCAAAAGCAATTCAGATATAACAAACACCTCTCTGAAGATATCATTGAAATAACCACAGATGGTTGTGGGTACAAATACAATGACAGCTCTGTAGCACCAAAATTTTGTAGAGTTGTTTGCAAAAATGAGTCCAGCAAACGCATATTCATTCATACAATAAATGCCATTGCAAAAACCAATCCCAACCACAAGAAACTTCCCTCAAGAGCAGACTTATCCATACTGCAAAGAATCCGCTCCTGTGAACTCCGCAAGGAACTCAAAAGACATCTAGACAATAGAGAAGGATCTCTACATTGACTACCATGTGGAATGTATCAAAAGTAAGTCACACAACCCACAACTCCACATCCAACCCTGCCTCATCCAACCCACCATCACTCAAAACTAGACACACATGCCCATAACTTCCTCAGTTACAACTACAACTGGCTTTAAATGCAAACTACTCAATGCAAGAAGCCTTGTGAATAAAATACCTGAATTTCTCCTCTTACTAAGTATGGCTAAATTCAACTTCATATTTGACTGTGAAACATGGCTCAATGCATCTCTCCCTAACTCCATTACCACAGTAAGAGACTATCATGTTTACCGATCAGATCGCGAAATCCGTAGAGGAGGTGGTGTTACTTTCTTCTATAAAAAGTCCTTACATCTAAAAAACATCCAAGTTACCCAAGAGCTTGCCCTTCTTGAGACCATCGTCTGTGAACTGTCCTTAAATATCACATTTCAATTCTTACTATGTTACAGAGCCGCTGATTATGACATCGAACAAGTAAACAAGCTAAATTCACTACTAACATGGGCAACATCCTGCCCACATGTTTTCATCTTTCTTGGTGACTTCAATCTACCTCAAATTAACCGGATCCTAAACGAATGTAAAACTGAACTCATACATGCAACCTTCTACAATGCTGTAACAAACCTGGGACTGGAACAATTAGTAACCAACAATACTAGATTTAACAACTACCTCAATCTCATCTTCTGCAATAGTTTGAATTCGATTTATGGAATACAAATTAAAGAACTCTTTTCCAACAGTGACCACAGCATGATTGACTTTTGTCTCAACATACATCCACACAAAAATCAACACAACGATGTGATGCCCAATTATAACTTAAAAAAAGGCAACTGTGATCTTTTAGACAATGATCTCTCTTTCCTTGATTGGCAATATCTATTCATTGGATGCAATACTATTGAAGACCATTACAACATATTTTTACTTGAAGTTGAAAGAGTCCTAAAACTATATGTATCAATAAAAACTCCAAAAACCAGAAAAAAACAGATTTTTTATTTTTAACAATAAGGAAGCTTCAGTCCAAAAAGGGAACAAATCTGGTTACATTGCCAACTTCAAAAGCTGATACAAAAATTTATACCACCAGATAAAGACTGAATGCACCAATTATCATATTAAACAAGAGGAAAACCTTCTGAACACCAATTCGACCTGCGCTTTCTACAATTTTGTAAACAACAAACGAAAAGACTCAAGGTCCATCCCACTCCTGAAAGGACCTAATGGTGAAGACTGCAACAACAACACTATTAAAGCCAACCTATTTAACACATTCTTTGGCTCAGTATTTGTAAACAGCAACGGATCATGCCCAGTATTTTCTAGCCAAACCACAGACAACTACAATGATCTAATACATATTGATTTTACAGTAGATAATGTTGAAAAAGCACTATGCAATTTAAAACTATCTCTTTCTATTGGACCGGATGGAACATGTGCCTTCTTCTAAAAAAAGCTATCCACTGCCATAGCCGAACCTCTTAGCCTAATCTTTGAAAAATCTTTCAGGACCAGCTCCTTGCCAAAACTATGGTCACAAGCCACAGTCATCCCCATCTTCAAAAACGGAGAGCCCAGCCTAGTTGAAAATTACAGACCAATCTCTTTATGCTGCGCTACCTGAAAAGTCATGGAATCAATTATTAACCAATCCATTATCCTCCACTTAGAGACAAACAACCTACTCTCTAATAAACAATTTGGTTTCAGAAAAAATAACTATCCTGCAATCTGCAACTCTTACACTGCAATAAAATATGGACTACACAACTCCATCAGGGCAAAGCAATTGATGCAATCTACATAAACTTCTGTAAAGCCTTTGATTCAGTGGTATTCAACAAGCTACTCCTAAAACTAAAGCCCATGTCACACTGGCCAACGGATGCAAAAAGGACACAGCGGACGAGCAAAATGTTCCATCCGTTGTTAACCGCTCTCAAAAGGGGCAAAAATTTGCATAACCGGAGCGGATAACACGGACGAGGGGAGGATGCAGGGCGGATGCAAAGTGGATGCGGAACGGAAGCCCAGCGGAAGGAAGCGGATGGGAGCGGATGGTGCAACCACAGGGCTTCCGGGGGGCCTCAGCGAAGCGGACGCAGAATGGATACAGCGGATGCAGAACAGATGCCGAACGGATGAAGCGGATGCACAACGGATGCACAGCAGAAGCCTAATGGATGCCTGGCATTAATTGCGCATGTGGGGAGGATGCATTGCATCAGCCCCGCGGACATAACAGAAGAAGCTCGGAAGCAGGTCGCCATTCAGAGGAAAGACCTGCTGCCAGACACCTCGACTGCCTTGCCTGCCCTGCCTGCATGTCTGCCTGCAAGCCTTGCTGCCAGCCTTGCTACCAGCCTTGCTGCCAGCCTCCCTGCCAGCCTTGCTGCCAGCCTCCCTGCCAGCCTTGTTGCCAGCCTGCCTGCAAGCCTTGCTGCCTGCCTTCCTGCCAGCCTTGGTTCATGTCTGCCTGCCAGCCTTACTGCCTGCCTTCCTGCCAGCCTTGGTTCATGTCTGCCTGCCAGCCTTGGTGCCTGCCTGCCTGCCAGCCTTCCTGTCAGCCTTGGTGCCTGCCTCCCTGCCAGCCTTCCTGCCAGCTTTGGTTCATGTCTGCCAGCCAGCCTTGGTGCCTGCCTGCCAGCCTTCCTGCCAGCCTTGGTGCCTGCCTCCCTGCCAGCCTTCCTGCCAGCCTTGGTTCCTGCCAGCCTCCCTGCCAGCCAGCAACCCCACAACATGGGGAAGCACAGCAAGCCTCAGCCATCTGCTACCAGCCCTGGCAAGAGGGACAGGGCTACCATCCCGCCCCTGGCCCTCACTCTGGTTCTCCTGGGGCTTCTGCAGCACGGGCTTGCTCTTCTGGGGCTGGTGCTTCTGCTTCTGGAGAAGCTGATGACAAGCACTCCAGCACCAGCCACCTCCACAGCACCTGGACCCTTCACCCCTGGGACTGAGTGACCAAGAGGAGTGCCAGAGACTGTTTTTTGTTGTATAGCTTGTTGTTAATAAAGTCTATTTATGATTCATACACTTGCTTCATTTCTTTTTTTTAATAAAGTCTTGGTGGAAACTTTTAGAAATGGTTTAAGCCTTTGCATGCTTGTGGGATGGGTTAAGATAGCAGTGGGATGGGTTGAGATAGCTGTGGGATGGGCAGGGATACCTTTGGGATGGGTAATAGCTATGGGATAGATAAACCTCCAGTGCAAGCATAGTGGGACTGTATGGTCCACCCTCCCAGGTGCCACACCTACAGCCCTTTATTATCAATAATAATGTAATAATTATCCACACATGTCAACATAAACACAACTCTTTATTAAACGCCCTGTTCATTGTAGCCCAACCAAACATACATGGCCCAATCTCATCGGTGTGATGAGACAGGCTGAAGGAAGCATCCATTAAGCATCTACCATCCTGTCTTGCCACTTCACTGCTCCAGCTAGGGAGTTGCACCAGTGTCTCAGGAGGTTGCGCTGCTTCTTCGCTTCATGTGAGGCTCTGTTGGGGCCTTGCACATCCTCAGTGTCTATCAGGTTTCACCCTTGCCTCCATTCCCCAGGCTCCATGTCCCCATTGCCTTGTTGGAGGTCAACAAGCCTGTTCTGCAAGACTGGGTAGCGGATGCGCATGAGATTGTGCAGGATGCAGCAAGCTTCCATGATCCTCCTCACGGTCTCTGGGCAATGCTGCATGGTGGTGAGAAGTACCTGGAACCTGTTGGCCAGGATGCCAAAGGCATTCTCCATCACCCGCCTTGCCCTGGACAGCCTGTAGTTGAAGATCCTCTCTTCACGGGTGAGGAGTCTGGAGGTATAGGGCTTCATGAGGTAGGTTGTGAGGGAGAAGGCGTCATCCCCCACGATGAAGTAGGGCACATCTTGTGTGTCGTTGGGCAGGGGTTCTGGATCTGGGAAGCCCACCATGAGGTTGTGTTCCAGCTCCTCCTTGAGGTGACTGGCATTGTATACCTGGGTATCTGAACATGAGCCGTTGCCTGAAGCATCGATGTACATGAACTTGTAGTCAGCATCGACCATGGCGAAGAGGATGATGCTGAAAAAGCCCTTGGAGTTGAAATAAGTGGACCCCAACTTGGCTGGAGATTTGCAGGCCACGTGCTTCCCATCTATGGCTCCAACGGTGTGTGGTAAGTTCCACCTCTGATACCACTGCTCTGCAACTTTCTTCCATCCTTCTTCAGTGGAGGGGCACTGGAGGAGTTTCTCCTTGTATTCTTCGATGATGGCCTGCACCACTTCTCTGACCACAATGCTGATGGTGTTGGATGGCACCCTCCAGCCGTACTGCATGCTCCTGTAAGAGGTCCCTGAGGCCAGGTGGCGCAGAGTGAGTTCCACCTTGAGCCCAGGTTCCAGGCTTGGCCGGAAGCTGGTGTTTGCCTTGGTCAACCTGGGTGTCAGGCGCTGCACAACTTCGTCAAACATGGCTGGAGACATCCTCATGAAGTTCTGGAACGCCCGTGTGTCTTCGTTCCTGAGCTCCACCATCAGCTTGTTGTACAGTCCGTCCTCTGCTCTTCTGGCGAACCATCTTCGGATCCAGACTCTTTTTGGGTGGCTCCTTTTCTTCTCGCAATAGAGTTCACAGAGCCTTCAGATGGCTTCGCACTGTTGCAGAATGATGGTAGCTGCTGAAAGGACTTTGTTACAATCCACGGTGGACATGACTGGATGCTGTGGAAGAGCAAGAGCCAGATGAAGGCTGCAGAGGTCTGCACCGCTGGGCTGCTGTTCTGAAAGTGAGATGCAGGCGAGTTGCTCCCCCTTTTTATAGGCAGTATAGGTTTTCTGCTAGGCATCCTCTAGGCATCCTCTAGGTATCCTTTAGACATCCTTAATATCCGAGATAGGTCCCCTCTGCGAACGTTTTTTCCGTTTTAAATGCTTTGTTTCCATGCTGCATCAGCTAGGCATCCATTCTGCATCCATTCTGCATCCGTTCCGCTTCCTCCCTCCGTCCGGGCAGATGGAGTTACGCGGATGCGTAACGGATGCGTAATGGATGCCTAGCGGATGCAGAACGGACGAACTGGATACATTTTCCACGCAAAAGTTTTGGGCAGCTCAAAACTTTCTGAGTGGATGAAATGTCAGTAGACAGATGCTGGACGGATAGAGAGGATGCAAAATGGAGGCAGTGAGTACAGAACAGATACATCGCATTGACCAATGGATGGCAAACTTTTTTGTCCATTTTACATCCTCTTTGCATCCATTGGTTCAGTGTGACATGGGCTTAAAATCTTATGGTATCTCAGGACACCTTTATAACTGGATAGAAGCATTCCTGTCAAATAGACAACAAATTGGGAGTGTCTTATCAAATTCTGTCCTTGTCAACAGTGGTGTCCTCCAAGGCAGTGTTCTAGGACCAACTCCCTTCATACTCTACATAAATGACCTCTGTGATCATATTAAAAGCAACTGTGTTCTCTTCACTGATGATGTAAAGCTATTCAACACCACAGACAATACTGCTACGCTTCAAAAAGACCTTGACTATGTATCAGAATGGTCAAACAAATGGCAACTTCAAATCTCAACAAATAAATGCTCTGTCTTACATGTTGGAAAAAAAAATCAGGAAAATAGTCAAGACCTTGTTGATGATCCAAACTCTGTCAAGGAGCTTGGAGTACTCATGTCTAATGATCTAAGTGCTAGAGCCCACTGTAACTACATGGCCAAAAAGGCATTAAGATGTTTAAAAAGGCATTAGGTTAAAAGGCATTGTTAACCTAATCTTACATAGCTTTTTCTCTGGTAATATCATACTACTTGTTACATACAAAACATTTGCTATTCCAATTCTCGAATACAGCTCATCAGTCTGGAACCCTCATGTATCTGATATTAACACAGTTGAGAAAGTACAGAGATATTTCACAAGAAGAGTTCTCCACTCCTCCACTCGTTGCAGAATACCTTATGCCACCAGACTTGAAATTCTAGACCTAGAAAACCTAGAACTACGCCGCCTTCGGTCCGATCTAAGTATAGTATATAAAAGCATATATTGCAATGTCCTACCTGTCAATTAATATTCAGCTTCAACCATAACAATACAAGAGCAAACAATAGATACAAACTCAAGGTTAATCACACCAAACTTGATTGCAGGAAATACGACTTCAACAACAGAGTGGTCAATGTCTGGAATACTCTACCTGGCTCTGTGGTTTCTTCCCTAAACCACAAAAACTTTAACCTTAGACTGTCTACTATTGACCTCACCCCTTTTCTAAGAGGTCTGTAGGGGGCATGCATAAGTGCACCAATGTGCCTACCATCCCTGTTCTGTTGTTTCTTTTATTTTTTTTGTTTTTCTTATATGTATCCATGTATTCATAATTATGTTTTTACTTATATCTATTATCTTGTAAGAAATTGACAAACCAAATAAAATAAAATGATGGCAGGCCAAGATCCAGTCTTGGAAAAAGTTACACCCAAATATGCAAAGGAATGAACCTGTTCAGTTGGTTCACCATCCAATTGCCACCTATATCTCTAATGGTTTCTTCCAAACACCATTATTTTTTATTTAGATTTACTAATGATTAGAGAGTTATCTCTGGCAATAAGAGCTAAATCTTCTTAATAGCCTACATAATCCTAATTGTGTGTATGATAATAAAATCATATCATTAGCATAAAGCAAGCTGTTAGAGTAAGTATTTAAAATCATCTGCATGTGTAACATGGTTTTTCTTTGGTGTAACATGGTTTTCTCCCTGGCAAGTCATTGATGTATAAATTAAATAATAATGGGACCTTTGCCTTATCCTTTTATTTGTGCAAATCCTGTTAATCAGGGCCCCATTAACCCCATACTGCACCCTCAAATAGGTACTTGTGTAAAGGGTTTTAATCAAAGCCAGGAGTCTGGGTTCTATTTTAAGAGATGTCAGTTTACTCCATAGTACATCTCTATTTATCACATCAAATGCTGCTGTAAGGTCTATGAAAGCAGCAAACAGGGGTCTTCTCTTATAGACATATTTGGCAATTAGATGATTAAAGACAAAGCAGTTATCAATAGTAGATCTGCCTTGTCTAAAACCTACTTGTTCTTCTGTGAGAATGTTGTTTTCCTCTACCCAGATTTCAATTCTGTTCAAAAGGTACCTAGCATATATTTTTGCTACAATGTTAATCAGGCTAATGGGCCTATAATTACTAGGATCCTTTTTATTCCCTTTTTTATATATGGGGACAACTATTGCCATCTTCCACCCATCTGGTATATGGCAGGTGTTATTTATGTGTGTAAAAAGGCCTGCTAATACAGGGCCCCCCACCAATTGTGAAATTTCTTAAATAATTCTGCTGGTAGAAAATCCTCTCCTGGGGCTTTATTGCTCTTTAAACTTTTAATGATGGACTGTATCTCCTTTTCTGAGATGGTGGTCAAGGGGGCAAGTTCTACGGTTTATTAAGTCACAATTTAAAAATAATTTATTTACCAATTCGGTGGAGGCAAACAAGCACTGGTAATAATTCTTCCAATCCTCAACAGAGATTGATATGTCAAACGCAAATCTCTGTTCCTTCAGGATACCTGCTACAGAATGCCAAAATAATACTGAGTTATGACTTCTGGCAGCCAACTCAAGTTCTGACCAGATTGAAATGGTGAAAAAAAAAATTCTTTAATGTTATAGTTTTTTATATTCCCTTCTTGTGTGCAACATCATAGCTTCTATATGGGCAGTAGAGTTCCTCTGGGCAAGCCTCATAACACCTTCAATTTCTTTTTCAGTCACTGGCAATCCAAATCAAACCAGCAAGGTCTACCCACTTGGGCTCTTTTTGTTTCTAGATGTTTCTTCAGTATGTTACAAAGACTGGAGAATGCATTATAGGCTGACATCCAGTCAGTAGTAAAATGATTGGATTGTACTAGCCCACTTAATAGCATTCTCTGTTTTAAGGCATTCTAATATTGTCTTAGTACCAACCTTAGCCCAAATTAACCTTTCATTTTGAGTCACTTCTACCTTTTTAGTAAGCCATCTATTACCCATGTTATATGGTCTTAAATCTGAACAGCCTTGCAATGTCACACTTATAGGCTAAAGCCCATGTCACACTGCCCAACGGATGCAAAAAGGACACAACGGATGAGCAAAATGTTCCATCCGTTGTTATCTGCTCTCAAAAGGGGCAAAAATTTGCATAACCGGAGTGGATAACACGGAAAGGAACGGACGTGGGGAGGATGCAGAGCGGATGTATAGAGAATGCAGAGCGGATGTATAGAGGATGCATAGAGGATGCGTAGAGGATGCATAGAGGATGCGTAGAGGATGCAGAGTGGATGCGTAGAGGATGCAGAGCGGATGCGTAGAGGATGCAGAGTGGATGCAGAGCGGATGCAGAGCGGATGAGCTGCATCCGCTTTCATCCTTTCTCCATCCGTGCTACTAACGCTGCGCATCCGTTCTGCTTCCTCCCTGCATCTGTTTACCGCTGGAACAGATTTTAGTTGTGCGGATGCACAGCGGATGCCTAGCGGATATAGCAGATGCATAATGGATGTAGAACGGATGTCCCCCGTATGCCGAGAGGATGCAGAACGGATGCATTGAATACATTTTCCGTGCAAAAGTTTTAGGAAGCCCAAAACTTTCTGAGCGGATGAAATGTCAATAAACGGATGCTGGACGGATAGAGAGGAAGTAAAACGGAGGCAGTGACTACATCGCGTTAACCAACGGATGGCAAGCTTTTTTGTCCATTTTACATCCTCTTTGCATCCGTTGGTGCAGTGTGACATGGGCTTAATTGTCGCTATTGTCGCTAAGGTGTACTGTGACCTCCGAAAAGAGGTCAGCTTTATCTCTAGACACATAAAAGAGATCTAGTACATTACTTGAATTAGTTGAGTGCTATTTATAAGGGTAAATGTAATTTTTATCCTTACCGCCCAACATTTGGAGATTACCCTTAAAAATGAAGGAGACTAGGAGCAAACTGGAAGCATTACTTTTACAATCACTTGAGAGACACTGAGGATGGTTTTCAAAGAACTCCCCTGGGATTTCCTTTTCCTGGGAAAGCTCATACAAAGCGGGACCCAGTCTAGTGTTCAGATCTCCTAATGAAACCACACTGATGATGCTATATCTTCTCGGATAACTTCCAAGCACATCCAATATTTGGAATTATAGTGCTGGGATGTGCTTGGGGGAATATACACATTTACCAATATAAACTCAATCTGGTCATATTCAAATCTGACAGCTAGAAAGTATGGATACTTGTCTTCATTATATAATTTCTCTCCCTGCCATGGTAACTCTTGCTTTATAAGAATGCATAGTCCACCAGAGGGTTTCTCTTTGTTTTTTGGGCTGGGGAGGCCCATCCCTGAAAGCTTGACAGTTGTACTGGTTCATCCACTTTGGTTTGCCAAGTTTCTTGAAGGGCTATTACATCAAATCTAGAGAAAAAGCTCATTAGTCCACTATTTTTACTATTTTTTTTTACTTTTTATTTTACTGCAGGTTTGAAAAGAAACTACAGCCACCTATCTTCACAATCCACAGCTCAAACACACCAACAACAGCCAAGCCTCCTACAACTGGTCCCAATCCATTAGGCTCACAACCTCTGGTGATCACAGAAAAAGAAGTGCAAGATCGATTACACAGACAGAAGCCAGGAAAAGCACCAGGGCCAGACAAGATAACCCCTTCTTGCTTAAAAGTCTGCGCTGACCATTTGGCCCCCATCTTCACCCAAATCATCAATAGATCACTAGAGATGTGCTATGTTCCTTCCTGCTTCAAATGTTCTACCATCATCCCAGTGCCAAAGAAGCCCTCCATCAAGGAACTGAATGACTACAGACCAGTTGCTCTAACATCTGTAGTTATGAAAATCTTTGAAAGGCTTGTGCTGTCCCACCTGAAAACCATCACAGATCCACTGTTAGATCCCATACAGTTTGCATACCGAGCAAATAGATTGACACATGATGCTGTTAACATGGCTCTGCATTACATCCTACATCCTACAACACCTTGAATCTCCAAATACCTACGCAAGGGTCCTCTTTGTAGACCTCAGTTCAGCATTCAATACGATCATTCCAGACACTCTTCTAAGTAAATTAAACCAACTAGCGGCACCTGAACACATTTGTAAGTGGATCATAAGCTTCCTAACAGACAGGAAGCAGCAGGTGAAGTTGGCAGTATTACACTCGATACTGATACAATCAGCACAGCCCCCACCCCCAAGGCTGTGTGCTTTCTCCATTTCTCTTCTCTCTATATACCAATGATTGCATCTCAAATGATCCATCTGTTAAAATACTGAAGTTTGCTGATGACACAACAGTGATTGGTCTCATTTGAGACAATGATGAGAATCTGCATACAGACAGGAGGTTAAACAACTTGTCTCGTGGTATAACCAGAACAATCTGTAACTGAACACATTCAAAACCATAGAAATGGTGGTAGACTTTAGAAGAAACCCTCCCATACTGCCACCTCTTACAATACTAGACAACACAGTATCAACAGTAGAGACCTTCAAATTTCTAGGTTCTACTATATCACATGACCTAAAATGGACACCTAACATCAAAAACATCATCAAAAAAGCACAACAATGTTCTTTCTGCACCAACTCAGAAAGCTCAAACTGCCCAAGGAGCTGCTGATACGGTTCTACAGAGGAATTATTGAGTCTATCATCTGCACCTCTATAACTGCCTGGTTTGGTTCTGCAACCCAACAGGACAGACACAGACTTCAGAAGATAATTAAGACTACAGAAAAAGCAATTATTACCCACCTGCTTTCAATCGAGGACCTGCACGAGTCAAAAAGAAGGCTGTGAAAATATTTACAGACCCCTCACATCCCGGATATAAACTGTTTCAACTCCTTCCCTCAGGATGACGCTATAGAGCACTGCACACCAGAACAACTAGACACAAGAATAGTTTTTCCCCGAAAGCCATCACTCTGCTAAAAAATAATTCCCTCAACACTGTTTACAAAGTGTACACTACTATTACTGTTACTCTTCTCATCACTCTTTATCACCCATCTCCTCCCACTTGTGATTGTAGGACTGTAACTTTGTTACTTGTATCCTTACGATTTATATTGACTGTTTCCTAATATAATTTGATTGTTGATTGTACCCTATGACTATCATGAAGTGTTGTACGTTATGATTCTTGATTCTTAATGAATATACCTTTTCTTTATGTATACTGAGAGTATTTACACCAAGACAAATTCCTTGTGTGTCCAATCACACTTGGCCAATAAAGTATTCTATTCTATTCTGTTCTGTTCTGTTCTATTCTATTCTATTCTATTCTATTCTATTCTATTCTATTCTATTCTATTCTATTCTATTCTATTCTATCAGCTATCCTTTTCCAGTCTGCTATGTTCCAGTTCACCAACTGTATGGGGTTTTCAGAAGCAAGAAGATCTGGCTTGGTTAATTGGATGGATGGTAAAGATGTCAGATGTCAACTTGACACTGGAGCCAGATCAATATCATCTATATAAACACAATCATCCCATATAAACACAATTGTTGTGAGGTTCAATATTTCTCCTCATGGGTTGCAGTACTTGTTGTTTCTCCTCTATATCTCAGTTGCCAGTATGCCTTTGCTCTTGCTCCAAGAATGATTTTTTTCCCAATGGGCAGGTACTCTGGTTTAAATCTATAAATGTAGATTTATGTCCATTTTTGGAGTGGCATAGGTAAGAATTCATCTTGTGGAAAGCTGTTATGGGAGCTTCTAAATCAATTGAAGATAGAAGATGGATTATCTCCTTAGTGTTTGTCAGTTTAGGGGGCACTGTGTGATGAAGCCCTTTGTCTTTCAGTTGTTTCTCAGAGGTTGGATCAGTCAGTGCAGTTACCCCACAGTCAACCTATGTGACGGTACCTTCTTTTACTGTTAAGGTAGAGGCAGTTTGTTGATTAAATACATTGTCACAAGATTATGTGGTTAGTGGAGCCAAATTAAACAGAGGCTTTGCTGTAGATTGAGTCGTTGTCAATGCCTTTTTTAGGTGATCCAATCTTTGAATGATGTTAACTTGCTCAGGTTCTGACAATAAGCCAATCAATGTTTCCTCTGACACATCCTCAGCAGTTCCTACAGCTGTGGGTAACACAGTTTGTATATTGCTTCTTTGCTTTCTGGGATCAGTTCAGTTGCAGCAGGTTTAGCAATGTGAGAGCTGTTGCAACCTACATTTAAAGCAACAGTTCCCGCTTGGTGATGCTGTTTCAGGAGTGGGTACACTTTTTATGAGCAAAAAACATTTATTGGAAATATTGAGAAGGTGCTCAGAAAGGGTTTCATTCTGAAAAGCATGGAGAGTATTATGGGTTGCTTGAACAATAGGAGAATTCTCATACATTGCATTCTTGTTGTCAGCCACTCTGCATGTAGTAGATCTATCAGAGTGAGTTCACAATGGAGCAACTGGCTCAGGGACAGCCTAATAGCTTTTCTATCACTCCAACACCCTCTATTTACCCTCTTGTCATAAATTTGCAAGGTAACCTAGTTAGTTTGCAGACTGTAGTTATGTTGGTCATCTCTTAGGCCTTTACCTGATTGAGTGTTTTCTCTATATGTGTTCAAATTTTTGGGAGGAAAACGAAGTCCTTTGCTCGTTTCATTTTCTGAGTTAGCCATCCCATATCTATCCACGGTTATCCTCCCAAGTCCTTCTACAGTATTTGAGTGGCTCCTAACAAACATTGCAAAAGATTCTTTCAGGCAATCGACCTTATTTATGACAATTGACAAAAGAGTTGAGTATTGAGTTTTTCAATACTCAGTATTTCTCAATACTTTGAAAATACTTTTCAAAGTATTGAGTTTACAGTTTGAGCTGTAAGCATACATTGTCTAGAGAAGAAGTCTGTCACATTTTCCTTCTTTAAATTTGTTACATCTCCCCCCCCCCCCCGAGCAAAGAAGGCTGCTGCTGGGCTCCAAGAACAGGAGCCACCCTCCGAAAGAGAGGAGGACAGCTTTACACACTGCTTATCTTCCAATTCAGTTTGTTCCAATGAATCACATAAATTAAGTTTGTCTGACAAGGTGCCTATGAATGAGTTACTCACTGGAACAGACTGTCTGTTTGCAATATACTCTTCCATTTTCTGCTGCTTCAAAGGCTTGGATAAACTCTCTGCTGCAGAGTGCTGTCTCTTCCTTCTTTTGCCCTTTCAGGTTTGTCAAGAAAGCAGCTGATTGAATATTTATCAATAACTCCCTGCCGGCTTCTGAATACAAATTAAATAAATAAAGGATGAGTCCCTATTGTTTCCTATACCGAACATAGAAATGTAGTGGTTAGGTCCATGTAGTTCTCAATGTATGACTGATCAGTTATGATGGACTTCCAAAAACACATATTTAAAGTTCCAATGATCTCTGTTGGTTTCCTTCCCCTCACAAACGCAAGTCATATGATTGCATTTTGTATCTTTGTCAGTTGGCCCATATTTATGACATTGCAAAATAAAAAATATTTATGTTTTAAGTGCCAGAAGCAAGTGCTTACTTCTGGTTTCTGGCAAAAAAGTGCCTATTGCAGACAATGACTTCACTTATAATTGTGGCATCACTTAACAATTGCCACAACAATGGCTCATCTGGTTGTGTTTCCTGTCTGGACTACCTATTAAGTCAAACAATTGTTGAGAAGGTGGTTAGTCAGAAGTTTAGCAGAACCTTAGAAGAAGTAATTTATCCAGGTCCATTGTAGTTGGGATTCAGGCCAGGGTTTAGTTCAGAGATGGTCTTGTTTGCAATCATTCATTACCTGTGGCACAACCAAGATGAATGTGGTGCAGCCATCTTTGTGCTCTTTGATCTCTTAATGGCTTTCATTATTGTGGAACACAAAATCATTCTGGGTTGTCTCTGGGGGTTGGAAATAAGGGGTACAATTCTACAGAGGCCATTCCTTCCTCTGGGTTAGTTTTAGTTTGTATTGGTTGAAGTGGGGGAATATCATTCACTAGGCCCTTCATTGTGGTACCATAGGATTCAATTCTCTCCTCTTCTAATGTTCAAAATCTGCATGAAACAGATGGTTTGTGGTTTAATATCATTTGTCCATCCCAAGCCAGGTGAAGCTTTCAATATTCAGTCCCAATTTTTGCAAGCTTTGTGAACTTGGTCTGGCTCCTCTGACCAAGCCTGAGTGCAGTGGATGTTAAGGCCCTGTCACACTGGCTGACGGATGCAAAACCTTTGGAAAAAGGACACAGTGGACGAGGAAAATGTTCCATCTGTTGTTATCCACTCTCAAAAGGGGCAAAAATTTGCATAATGAGAGCGGACAACACGGAAAGGAACGGATGGGGGGAGGACGGAGGGTGGGTGGAAAGCGGATGCTCCACAGAAGCCTAGCGGATGGAAGCGGATAAGAGCGGATGGCACATCCGCAAGGCTTCCGGGGGAGCACAGCAAAGCGGACGCGGAACGGAAAGAGCGGATGCAGAGCGGACGCCGAGTGGATGAAGTGGATGCAGAGCAGAAGCCTAGAGGATGCCTAGCGTTCACTGCGCATGTGGGGAGGATGCACTGCATCAGCCCCGTGGATATAAAGGGAAGCAGCTCCTAAACAGGTCACCATTCTGAGGAAAGACCTGCTTCCAGACACAGCTCTCCAGCCAGCCAGCCAGCCAGCCAGCCAGCAACCCAACAATCATGGGGAAGAAATGGAAGCCTCAGCCATCTGCTGCCAGCCCTGGCAAGAGGGACAGGGCCACCCTCCCACCCCCTGGCCCTGACTCTGCTTCTGCTGGGGCTTCTGCTGCCCGGCCTCAATCTTCTGGTGGTGGTGCTTCTGCTGGTGCTTACTCTGCTGATGCTGCTTCTGGTGGTGGTGCTTCTGCTGATGCTGCTTCTTGTGGTGGTGCTTCTGCTGGTGCTTACTCTGCTGGCACTGCTCCTGGTGCTGGTGCTTCTGCTGGTGCTTACTCTGCTGGCGCT
>BLBF01000050.1:14247908-14284843 GCA_015471245.1 Laticauda colubrina | reverse complement strand
TCTATCTATCTATCTATCTATCTATCTATCTATCTATCTATCTATCTTCATCATCAACAACTTCTATCTATCATTAAAAGTTCTGTGATCCACACTGCACAAAACAGATGGCTCTTTTGCTTCTACTACTTTAGATTTTATGCTAGCAATTCATGTAATTGGTATTAGAATAAGAGCTATCTGCCCCCCTCCCCACTTGCACATGAACACAGCACAACTCCACCAATTCCATCCATCAGTAAAAGACAGTTACAATCCATATTTCATATAAAAAGTAGCATATCTATTAACCCCATTTTAGATCTCTTCACCAAAGAGAAACATCTCCTATTTTTGAAAGATCATAAGACTACTTTTAATCATCACGTCAAATTTTGTCTCACTGTTACATTTCTTTGATATCTTTGAAACAGTTTCCCATCTTTTCCTCCTTTTCAATTTATTTAACCTTTTTATTGCCATTTTAACATGTGTTTTATGTATATATCTCAAATGTTGCATAAAGATTGGAATAAAAGTTTAATTGCCTATCTTCCTACACATCATCCCACTTCATATTCTTAGTCTGTTTTGTTCGTCAATGTCAGATTTTTGATGTATGCTCTCATGAGCAAGAAAAGAAACAAAAAAATCCAAAAGGAAATAAATAAAATATCATCTAAGATAAAAACTTATGACGGTTGTATGAGAATATTATCCCAGTTTTGTTATTAATTGTGAAGGCATGTCTGACCCATTGCAACCCCATGGACAACATTCCTCCAGGCCTTCCTGTCCTCTACCATCCTTCAAGGTCCATTTAAGCTCACTCTGCCTGCTTCAGTGACTCCATCCATCCACCTCATTCTCTGTCTTCCCTTCTTATATTGCCCTCAATCTTTCCTAGCATTAGGCTCTTCTCCAGTGAATCCTTCCTTCACATTAGGTGGCCAAAGTATTTGAGTTTCATCTTCAGATCTGACCTTCCAAAGAGCAGCCAGGGTTAGTCTACTCTAGGGCTGACCTGTTTGATCACGTTGGAGTCCAGAGTACTTTCAGGAGTCTTTTCCAGCTCCATCGTTCAAAGGCCTCAATTCTTTGTCACTCAGCCTTTCTTATAGTCTAACTTAAACAGCCATACATTGCAACTGGGGAAACCAGTGTAGTGGCAAATAATTAATTACCCAGGACAGAATTAAGTAGAAAATATAAAAATAGAACTTATCCATTGTTAGTCTTCCCAAACATCTATCCAAACTAGACTAGATCTTCCTTTGGATTTGACCTATAGGAGATGACAGGCTGAGCCCGTGTAAGAAGTCAAACACATTACCCATCATGAGTTGCTTCAGCCAGACACCTTGAATTCCTTTGACTCTTATCTATCACAAATTTGCTTTGACCATTAGTAGCTCAGATTCTTGTAAAAAGCAGAAGTTTGCAATAAATCTTTATGCCCATTTGGACTGCCTGGATCTTCTGATTTCCCTGACATTTGACATGATCTGTTCTAAGTTTTTCTCACTAGCCTGCCAAAATGAGCTCAAAAGTTCTCAGATGGAGTAGAAACCCATATTACCTTTTCATCTCAGTTGCTAAGAGAACTCCAAGCTGGAATAAAGGTAACACCTATAGGTTAATATCTGGAGAATTTCACCATTACCTTTTTCTCTTCAGAAAAGCAAGCAATCAGATTAACAAGGAACAACACCTATTTCTCTTTCCAACAGTTGTACCAAGAAAAACTTAAGAAATATTTCAGTATCTTAGTACCTTTGGGAGGAGACATTTTTTTTGTTAAATTTTTATTAGTTTTCAATAAACAAACATACACAAACAAAACACAAAACATCAAAACATAAAATTCTTTTTGGGAAGTGGCTTAGTCCCGGGTTACATCTTTTTATACAGACATAAATTCAAAATTCATGCTCACTTT
Source organism: Laticauda colubrina (assembly GCA_015471245.1). Lineage (NCBI taxonomy): Eukaryota > Metazoa > Chordata > Lepidosauria > Squamata > Elapidae > Laticauda > Laticauda colubrina. The sequence continues at coordinate 14,282,925 of BLBF01000050.1, read as the reverse complement.
TTATCCCATTTCATATCTTATTTACCATTCTACATTTTATATATAGTTTCTCCCCTCTTTTCACTCTCTTAATTCTATTTTATTTATTTCATCTCAATTTAAATCATTATGCATATTTCTTTTGTCTGTTCTATTTCAGTTTTCTATTATTTTTTTTCATTAACACAAAATTTCTCCTGTAGTCATCGATTGAAGTATGACGCCTTTACATCTTTCCCCTAAGTTTAACACTTAAAATAATATATACTTTTCATTCTGATTCTGCTTAGTACATTCTAAAGCTGCTTACTATATTATAAAATAGAAAAGAAAAATAAGTTTATATAACATAATTAAAACAATAATCCATAGCAAATTAAACTCTATTATTAAATTCAGTTTTCTAACATTATTTCAGGTATAAATACAACAATATAATCTGATGTACTTTTGCAGAGTCTCTTTTTTTAATCATATTTACCCACTATTTCTGAATATCTCATTAACACAAAGTTTCTCCTGTAATCACAGATTGAAATATAAGGCCTTTAAATCTTTCCCCTAAATTTAACACTTAGAATAATATATACTTTTCATTCTGATTCTACTTAGTACATTCTGAAGCTACTTAACTATATTATAAAAAAGAAAAGAATAATAAGTTTATAATATAATTAAAATAATAATCCATAGCAAATTAAACTGTATTATTAAATCGAATTAGGGGGTGGATGCGGGTTGAGCTGTGGTGGAAGTGCCGTCTCCTTTCTCCCACTGCACCAGGGGGTCCTCCAGGCACTCCGCCACGGGTACTACAGCTATCGGGGGGGTCTGCGTCGTGGTACACTCCACAGATACCTGTCTGGAGACAGGAGCTGACTCTCTGCCGGAAGAGGACTGGCTCTCAGCAGGCTGCCTGAGAGAGAGGGTTGTGAGAGGGGCTGCTCCTCGGTGGTGGATCTCACCCTCCAGAAAGCTGCACTTGGCCATGACATAGGTCTCTCTGTCCATCAGCTTGACCGTGGCCTGGCCAGATTTCTTGAGGTGCAGCTTCCTGTACCAGGTGTGCATGTGCTTTTGCCAGCCGAGGAGCACCTCCGAAGTGTAGCCCAGGCTCTCCGCCTTCTCTCTCCAAGCAGCCTGCTTCCTTTTGGTGTCCCTATAGAGCCTTCCGCCAGAGATACTCATTTTCCCTAAGCCACTCCAGCACCTCATCCTCATGTTCCTCTTCTATGGTGTATTGCCTCCTCTCCCATTCTTGCGTCTGCCTCTTCCTCCCTTTGGCAAGACCACATGGACCCTCATCAGAAGGGCTTCCAGGTTGTAGGGGCTGCTCCTCCACACAAACACCACCACCACCAGCAGCACCAGCACCAGCAGGACCAGCAGCACCAGCAGCACCAGCAGGACCAGGAGCACCAGCAGGAGCAGGAGCACCAGCAGGACCAGCAGGACGAGGAGCAGCGCCAGCAGAGTAAGCACCAGCAGAAGCACCAGCACCAGGAGCAGTGGCAGCAGAGTAAGCAAAAGCAGAAGCACCACCAGAAGCAGCTTCAGCAGAGTAAGCACCACCAGAAGCACCACCGCCAGAAGCAGCATCAGCAGAGTAAGCACGAGCAGAAGCACCACCGCCATAAGCATCATCATCAGCTCTTCTAGAAGCAGAAGCAGCAGAAGCCCCAGCCCCGGAAGAGCGAGCCCGTGCTGGAGAAGCCCCAGCAGAAGCAGAGTGAGGGCCAGGGGGTGGGAGGGTGTCCCTATCTCTCTTGCCAGGGCTGGCATAATATGGCTGAGGCTTTCTCTTCTTCCCCATGGTTGTGGGGTTGTGGGGTTGCTGGCAGGCAGGCAGGCAGGCAGGCTGGTAGGCTGGCAGGCTGGTAGGCTGGCAGGCTGGCAGGCTGGCAGGCTGGCAGGTTGGCAGGCTGGCAGCAGGTCTTTCTGGAAGCAGGTGTCTGGAAGCAGATCTTTCCTCTGAATGGTGACCTGCTTAGGAGCTGCTTCCCTTTATATCCCCGGGGCTGACGCAATGCATCCTCCCCACATGCGCATTGAACACTAGGCATCCACTAGGCATCCGCTAGGCTTCCGCTCTGCATCCGCTCGGCTTCCGCTCTGCATCCGCTTCATCCGCTCGGCATCCGCTGTGTATCCGCTTCATCCGCTCGGCGTCCGCTCTGCATCCTCTGTATCCGTTCCACATCCGCTTTGCTGCAGTCCCCCGGAAGCCTTGCGGATGTGCCATCCGCTCCCATCCGCTTCCATCCGCTAGGCTTCCGTGGAGCATCCGCTTTCCATCCGCCCTATGTCCTCCCCCCGTTTGTTCCTTTCCGTGTTGTCCGCTCTGCTTATGCAAATTTGGGGCACTTTTGAGAGCAGATAACAACGGATGGAATATTTTTCTCATCCGCTGTGTCCTTTTTCCAAACGTTTTGCATCCATCGGCCAGTGTGACAGGGCCTTTACATCTTGTTTTAAACCTCTGTAACTTCTCTTCCCTTTGTCCCTTATTTTCCTCTCCAATCCTGCCTTTATCCCCCCTTGTCTCCTAGTATATCTTTTGTCTGTTCTATTTCAATTTTCTATTATCTTTTCTTATTAACACAAAATTTATCCCATAATCACAAATTGAAATATGACACCTTTAAATATTTCCCCTAAATTTAACACTTAAAATAATATATATTTTTCATTCTGGTTCTATTTAGGACATTCTGAAACTACTTACTGTGTAATAAAATAAAAATGAATAATAAGTTTATAATATAATTAAAACAATAATCCATAACAAATCAAGCTCTATTATTAAATCCAAATTTCTAATATTATTTCAAATATAAATACAACAATACAATCTTAAGCCCATGTCACAAAGCACCAATGGATGGAAAGAGGATGTAAAATGGAGAGAAACACTTGCCATCTGTTGGTTAACGCGATGCATCCGTTCTGTACTCACTGCGTCCATTTTTCATACTCTCTATCTGTTCAGCATCCGTCTACTGAGATTTCATCTGCTCAAAAAGTTTTGAGCTGCACAAAACCTTTTGAGTGGATAAAGTATCCAACGCGTCTGTTATACATCCGCTACGCATACGGGGAACATCCATTATATGTCCGTTGTCATCTGTTACGCATCCACTATATCCGCTAGGCATCCGCTGTGCATCCGCGCAATTCACATCCGCTCCAGCGGAAAATGGACACAGGGAGGAAGCGAAACGGATGTGGAATGGACACGCAGCATTAGTAGCACAGATGTAGAAAGGATGCAGCTTGCATACAAAGCATTAAAACGGAAAAAATGTTTGTATAGGGGACGTATCTTGGATATTTAGGATGTCTGCAGGATGTCTAGAGGATGCAGAAAGACACCTAGTGGAAAACCTATATTTCCTATAAAAAGGGGGAGAAATCACCTGGATCTCATTTTCAGTCCAGCAGCCCTGCAGTGCAGACCTCTTCAGCCTTCATCTTGCTCTTGCTCTTCCACAGCATCCAGTCATCTCCACCATGGATCATCACACAGTCCTTTTGGTAGCCGCCATCATTCTACAACAGTGCGAAGCTAAAGGCTCTTTCACCTGTTCTACGGGAAAAAAAGTAGGCATCCAAGAAGTGTCTGGGTCCGAAGATTGATCGCGGGAAGAGCCGAGTACAGACTGTATAACAAGCTGTAAACAGTTTTGTTTAAGACTGTATAACAGCCGTGGTGTATAGATCTCTTAACCCTTGGTCTTGCTCTTTCACATCATCCATTGATCTCCATCATGATTCATCACACATTCCTTATGGTAGCTGCCATCATTCAACACCAGAACCAAGCCCTCTTCACACTGTTTCACCTTTTCTACGGAAGGAGAAGGAGGAGACGTCCAAGAGCTGTGTGGGTCCGATGATGGATCAGGAGAACAGTGGAGTTTGTACACTATGACAAGCTGATGGTGGAGCTGAGGAATGAAGACACTCGTACACTCCAGCACTTCATGAGGATGCCACCAGCCATGTTTGATGAAATTGTGGAGCATCTGAGACCCAGGTTGACCAAGCTGAGGACCAACTTCCAGCCCAGCCTGGACCCTGGACTGAAGGTGGCACTGGCTCTGTGCCACCACATACAGAAACATGCAGAACATACAGAAACCACATACAGAAACATCTCACTTTCAGTCCAGCAGCCCTGCTGTGCAGACCTCTTCATCCTTGCTCTTGCTCTTGCTCTTCCACAGCATCCAGTCATCTCCACCATGGATCGTCGCACACTCCTTTTAGTAGCCGCCATCGTTCTACAACAGTGCAAAGCCCTCTACAAGCTCTTTCACCTGTTCTACGAAAAGTAGGCATCCAAGAAGTGTGTGGGTCCAAAGATGGATCACGAGAAGAGCGGAGTATGGACTATATAACAAGCTGATGGTGGAGCTGAGGAACGAAGACCCTCGTGCATTCCAGAACTTCATGAGGATGCCGCCAGCCATGTTTGGCGAAGTTGTGGAGTGGCTGAGACCCAGGTTGACCAAGGCAAACACCAACTTCCGGCCTAGCCTGGACCCTGGGCTGAAGGTGGCATTGACTCTGTGCCTCTGGCCTACGGGACCACATACAGGAGCATGCAGTACACCTGGAGGGTGCCACACAACACCTTCAGCATTGTGGTCAGAGAAGTGGTGCAGGCTATCATCGAAGAATACCTGGAGGAGCTCCTCCACTGCCCCTCCACTGAAGAAGGATGGAAGAAAGTTGCAGAGCAGTGGTATCCGAAGTGGAACTTCCCCCATACCGTTGGAGCCATAGATGGCAAGCACGCGGCCTGCAAAGCTCCAGCCAACTCAGGGTCCACTTATCACAACTACAAGGGCTTCTTCAGCATCATCCTCTTTGCCATGGTCAATGCTGACTACAAGTTCATGGCCATCGATGCTTCAGCCAATGGGTCAGCTTCAGATGCCCAGGTATACAGCACCAGTAACCTCAAGGATGGGCTGGAACACAACCCCATCATTGGCTTCCCAGATCCAGACCCCCTGCCCAAAGACACACAAGATGTGCCCTACTTCATCATGGGGGATGACGCTTTCTCCCTCACAACCTACCCCATGAAGCCCTATACCTCCAGACTCCTCACCCGTGAAGAGAGGATCTTCAACTACAGGCTTTCCAGGGCAAGATGGGTGGGGGAGAACGCCTTTGGCATCCTGGCCAACAGGTTCCAGGTACTTCTCACCACCATGTAGCATCTCCCAGAGACCATGAGGAACATCGTGGAAGCTTGCTGCATCCTGCACAATCTCATGCGCACCCGCTACCCAGTGTTACAGAACAGGCTTGTGGACCACCAACAAGGCAATTGGGACATGGAGCCTGGTGAATGGAGGCAAGGGTGAAACCTGATAGATACTGTGGATGTACAAGGCCCAAACAGAGCTTCATGTGAAGGGAAGAAGCAGCGCAACCTCCTGAAACACTGGTGCAACTCCCCAGTTGGAGCAGTGGAGTGGCAAGACAGGATGGTAGATGCTTAATGGATGCTTCCTTCAGCCTATCTCATAAGACTGATGAGATTGTGCCATGTATGTTGAGTGGCCCTACAATGAACAGGGCATTTAATAAAGAGTTGTGTTTATGTTGAAATGTGTTGATGAATGATTAAATTGTTATTGATAATAAAGGGCCACAGGTGTGGCACCTGCGAGGGTGGACCATACAGTCCCACTATGCTTGCACTGGAGGTTTATCTATCCCACAGCTATTACCCATTCCACAGGTATCCCTGCCCATCCCACTGCTATCCTAACCCATCCCACAGGTATCCCTGCCCATTCCACTGCTATCCTTACCCATCCCACAAGCATGCAAAGGCTTCAACCATTTCTAAAAGTTTCCACCAAGACTTTATTTACAAAAATAAATGAAGCAAGTGTGTGAAGGAAAGATAAACTTTATTTATAACAAACTGTAAAAGCAAAATGACCAAAGTAAAGTGTCCCAAGCAAAGATAAAGTCAACAGGTCAACCCAGGCTCTGGCACTCTTCTCAGTGATTCTGAGGTGTGCCCATCATCTCAGGGGTGAAGGGTCCAGGTGCTGTGGAGGTGGCTGCTGCTGGAGTGCTGGTCTGAGGCACCATTGGGGTGCCTGGCCCAGAGAGGACAACAGGGGACAATGTGTGGAGGAAGCTCTCAGAGAGCTGGCTCAGTCCTGTGATGTTGAGAGCCCCTTCCTCCAGGACATGGGCTGTCAGTCCCAAGACTGGTGACAGATGTTCTGAGGCCGGGCTTGGCTGTGGGGTAGAGGAAGGAGGAGTGTAGTGGGGCTGTCTGGTCTGCAGGTGAGCGAGGTGAGGCGTTGGTGGCATCTGTGGCGTGGGTGGCATCTGTGGCGTTGGTGGCATCTGTGGTATCGGTGGCACCTGTGGGATGCGATGAACCTGTGCCTGGACTGGGACGGGCTGCCTATGCTGCTGGAACTCCTGGTAGCCATAGCCTTGGTAGGTGAGGGCCTGTGGAAAGCCTTGGAAGGGCTGTGACATCACCTGGGGTGGAGGAGCAGACCTGGACTGGATCGGAGCAGGTTCAGCTGGGCCTGGAGGGTTGTGCAGAAGACCGGTGATCCTCTCCTTGATCACCTGGTACTGGGATTCAGACATGTCCATGTGGGTCTGGTTGACATAGGTGAGGGAGGGCTTTCTGTTTGAGGATGATATGTCAGTGTGTACCAGCTGAGAGAGGAGATCTATGCTGCTTTTGATGGTGTCCCTGATCTCTAGCAGGACAGTGTGTCTCTGTCCCTCTGGTCTGCCTCTCTGCCTGCTTTCTGTGGAGGTGGAGCTGGGTGTGGGTGTGGGTTGGTCTCTGGTGGCAGCAGCCTCTCCTTGCTCAAACTGCATCAGAGGGTCCTTCACGTGCTCCACCACGGGGAGTACAGGTGTCGGGGGGGTCTCCATCATGGGGGGCTCCACAGATACCTGCCTGGGCACAGGAGCTGACTCTTGGCCAGAAGAGGACTGGTTCTCTGTGGGCTGCCTGAGAGAGAGGATTGACAGAGGGGCTGCTCCTCAGTGGTGGACCTCACCCTCCAAGAAGGTGCACTTGGCCATCATGTAGGTCTCCCGGTCAGTTAGCTTGACCACGGCCTGGCCAGATTTCTTGAGGTGCAGCTTCCCGTACCAGGTGTGCATGTGCTTCCACCACCTGAGGAGGACCTCTGAAGTGTAGCCCAGGCTCTCCGCCTTCTCTCTCCAGGCTGCCTGCTTCCGCTTGGTGTCTCAATAGAGCCTTTGTCCCTTCCGCCAGAGGTACTCGTTCTCCCTCAGCCATTCGAGCACCTCATCCTCATTGTTAAGCCTGGGTTCCCCAACCAGGGTTAGGTAGACAAGCTAAACAGAATGTGCAGCGTTAGTCAGATAGGCACACAGATAAATGAGTGAGCTAAGCTTGTATGTTTATTAACATACAGTAAAAATAACAGATACGCTTGTGCTATCAAGAATATATTTTATTCCAGTATAAGTTTATAGCATAGTCAAAAACAGTCCAATATTCATTTACCATGTAGTCAGTCCATTCAGGGATATTCAGTTAGCAAAGTCCATGTAGAATATCCTATTGTCAGTTCACATAAATCAGTCCGTTGTTGTCTCTCCCGTTCGAGCAATGCAGTCTTGCTTCCAAGCAGTAATCAGGGATCATCAAAGCCAGAGAGAGTGCGAGCAAGCTGTAGCCTTGCTACTTTTATATGGTTTTCATAATCACACCCACAATTGCCATTTTACATTTAAAGCTGCATACACTAACTATGATTCATAGTTAGTATTTCACCTAAAACAGTTAGGGTGAACAATGTTATCCCTAATGTTATCCCTAACACTCATGTTCCTCTTCGATGGAGTACTGTCTCCTCCCCCTATCACACTATTGCCTCTTCCTCCCTCTGGCAGGGCCTTCTGGGCCCTCATCAGTTGGGCTTTGAGGTTCTAAGGGCTGCTCTACCACACCAGCAGCAGCACCAGCAGCACCAGCAGCAGCACCAGCAGCACCAGCAGCAGCACCAACAGAGTAAGCACCAGCAGAGTAAGCACCAGCAGAAGCACCAGCACCAGGAGCACCACCAGCAGAAGCCCCATCATCAGAAGCCCCAGCAGAAGCAGAGTCAGCACCAGGGGATGGGATGGTGGTCCTGTCCTTCTTGCCAGGGCTGGCAGGAGTAGGCACAGGCTTCCTCTTCTTCCCCATGGTTGTTGGCTGGAGATGTGTCTGGCAGCAGGTCTTTCCTCTGAATGGTGACCTGCTTGTGAGCTGCATCCTTTTATATCAGCGGGGATGATGCAGTGCATCCTCCCCGCATGTGCAGTGAATGCTTTGCATCTGCTAGGCATCCGCTAGGCATCCACTAGGCGTCTGTGATGCATCCACATCATCCGCTAGGCATCCGCTCTGCATCTGTTCCTTCTGCTGCGCATCCGCTTCGCTGTGCTCCCCCGGAAGCCCTGCGGATGTGCCATCCACTTCCATCCAGTTCCATCTGCTTCCATCCGCTAGGCTTCCGTGGAGCATCCGCTTAACATCCTCGCTACATCCTCTCCCCGTCCGTTCCTTTCCGTTGTTGTCCGTTCTCTTTATGCAAATTTGGGGCACTTTTGAGAGTGGATGGGACATTTTCTCATCCGCTGTGTCCTTTTTACATACTTTTTGCATCCGTCAGCCAATGTGACAGGGTCTTTATGTACTTTGCAGAATCTCTTTTTTAATCATATTTTTACCCACTATCTCTGAATAGATCTTGTTTTTTTACATCTTGTTTTAAACCTTTGTAACTTCTTTTCTCTCTTTCCCTTCCTTTCTTCTCCAATCCACCCTTTTTACCCCCTTGTCTCTTAATCTCCACCTTCTTAATCCCCACCTTCTTCTGTATTTCTCTATTTTTTTGCTTTCTGACATCGTATCGATTTTTCATCTTATTTTTCCTTTTTTTCGTTGTTTTTTTAAGTCTTAAATTCTCCATTCTCTTTCTCCTCTTTCCCTTTTCTTCCCCGGCTAAAGTTGTTTGTTCATTAAATATGGCTTCTTCTTCATCTCAGTCTTCTTGTTCTTGTAGTTTCTGGTAGGTAGAAATCACCATTTCTAAAAAGTGGAAAACAGATCCAGAAGAGCCCTTCCTTTCTTGTACCTCTTCTTTTAGCTTTTTAAATTCAATTTTCAGTTCATCAACAAATAGTGCCATTGTAAAAAGTTTTTTTAGACAACCCAAATATTTTTAGTCTTTCAAATAATAATTTCCAAAAGTCCCAAAGTCACAAAGCAATCCAAATACACACAGTCTGTTTCATTTAGCACTTTCTTCTTTTTATATTTTCTCTTCCTGGGGTTATAGTTCAATTATAAAGCTCCAATTAAAACATATTTTTTAGAAGTTTTGTTACAGTTTCGCTCTGATCTTATAAATTCCAAGCAGCCTCCTCCAAGAAAATCTTAATATTAATTCTTTTGCTCTCCCTTCCCACTTATATCAAAAAAAGTATTTTTTTCAATGCTCAGAAATCTTTATTTTCCCCTTGGCTTCAATTTTCAATTTAATTACCTGCTGATGCCAAAACGGGTTTTTCCGATTTCTCCATTCATTTGGTAATACCGTAAGGAAGGAGAGTGAGAAAAAACAAATGTTTCCTTTTTACTTGAATTCGCTGCTTCTTCTGTCTTTATCAGGAACGATGTATTTTTAATAAAATTTAAATTTCAGGGTATTTAAATATTACTTGTCATCCTGGTTAGCCAAAAACTTTTACTTTCTCAGCTTCCTCCTGCACATTCTTATCTGGATGAAAGCTTCTTTGTGGTGGCCATTGCTGACCACCGCTCCACCACTTTCGGAAAAGAGAGTTAAGCCAATTGAGGAGTGGGGTTGCGATTCCCCCGGATCTCTGCTGAGTCTCCCCTATCTTCAGTTACTTCTACGGGGTAACTATAGCCCCCAAATCCAGCTGGATTGGGGTCATTCCAGTGGTGAGCGCAGCAGGAACTGCGCATTATCGTGGATTCCTGCCGCCGCTGAAGCTTTGCACACCGGAACTCAGGAGGGGACATTCTTATGAGGCTGTTCCTAGGTTCCCAATCAGGAAAGATAATTGCAAAAGCAAAAGAAGATATTGACATAAAATGATTTTATTGCATCTTTTTTAAAATATGCATCATTGTGGCCTATATCATGTAGAAGACAGTGTAAGTTGATAATGATGAGGAAAGTTAATGTGGGACAGTAGTTAAAAAGATTGAAAATGGACAGATGGTCCCAATTCTACTTTATCTTCAGTTGTGGAAGTTTATTTGATAATTTTGAACCACTTTCTCTGACAACCCAAACTATTTCTCAGGGCTAGAAAAATATGGGAAAGCACTTGAGCCCAAACTATTTCTCAGGGTTAGAAAAATATGGGAAAGCACTTGAGCTCCTATATGAAAAAAAGGAGGGGAATACAAATCTAATCAATAAATGATGAAGATGGTGATGATGAGAAGGATGATGATGAAGATGTTGGTGAAGAAGATGAGGATGATAACAATGGTCTCCTTTTCTTTTCCATATTGCAGGATTAAATGGAATTTAAATAGGAATTATTGCAATAAAATGATACTGCCAACACTTCAGATAATATCAAACTCTGTCCTCCATCATATTTTGGAAGCATATTTCAAATTCAGTAACATGTCAAACATTTTATTTCGGAATGTTTGTGGGAATGATTGAACTCTATTCTAAGAGCTCAGTGATACCCACATATAAACATTCACATTGATGGGAAAACAAGATCATGATTACAAATTATTATTAACCAAAATAATGACCTACTCCTTCCTCCCTCCCTCCCTCCCTCCCTCCCTCCCTCCCTCCCTCCCTTCCATGTTCTTGTTACTTCTATATCTTTCCATTGTATAATCTTAAGGAGTACAAGTATCTGATTGGATCATTCATCTATCCATCCATTCAATATTCTGGGTTACATCTGGGCATCTTGGCAGTACAGCATGCGATCTTGAAGCTCCAAGATCGCCGCTGATATCTCCATTGCAGGATGGTCCCACCAGACCTAAACCATCCCATAGAGATGGTGACTTAGGAGGGCACTTCCCTTCCGATCCCAGGGACATGGCAAAGTCCCTAGTCAATCCAGGAAAACCCCTTTTGTCAGCGGCAGAGAGGCAGCCATTCAAGTTGCTGAAATTGGGACAGCTCTGGAATGGAAGAGATTGAAAGAAAGTGTGACAGTTTGGTGAGATGAACTTTTACTTATTATTTCTTGAAGAAAACACCCTGAAAGAATTAAAGTGAATTAAAAGTGAAGAGAAAAGAGTTTAATCAGCAAAATTAAGCTAGTTAAAATAAAAGCTCCTCCCCTCTTTTTATTGAAACTTAAAACTTGGCAAAGCTTCTTAATTTTAAACTGGACTGGACCTTTTTAAAATTTCTTATTCTTGTTTGTATTTTCTTAACAATTTTTTGAAAGTCTGTTTTGACTAAGACTCTTCTTTTTGACCTGAGATTTATTTCCTTTTTAATAGAGAGGATTTTATTTTTTCCTTTTGTTCCTGGAATTGGATACATGGGGGGGGGGGGTGAAAATGAAGGGAAAAAAGTAGCACTGCCATCTAGAGGCTTGGACATACTGTTTCTTTTTCTTCTATTTGTTTATACATCTGTGTTATACTCTAGGACTTTGAGTTTTGCACTGGAAAAGATAGTGGGATGAGCATGGCAGATTGTTTACACAGGTGCCCATCTGTGAAATTATAGATAACTAGAGTCTGGAGTTGAAGTTGAAAGAAAGAAGATTGAAGTGACCTTGAAAATATTGGAACTAGGAACTTTGAGTTGATTTATCTAACAGCCTTGGTTACTCAGTGGCATTGGCTGGCTTCACATTAGAACTGTTTGCTACTTTTCACTCTCTCTTTTACTTCTCCTTCAGTTGGATTTTTATATTGGGATTTCAACCTTTTAATCCAGGAACTAGAATGTAAATTCTTTATTTATTTATTTTTGTTCTCTTCCTTTTTCCCTTCTTATTACGAAAAATAATTGGATTAAGGTATGCAAGTGTCTGAAGATTTTTTTCCCTTTTTATTTTTTTAGAGTGGCAGTTGCCTGCCTGTGCTCCTTTTTTTCTTTTTTTCTTTTCTCTTTTTTTCTCTTTCTTTCTTTACAGATAAATACTACAAGATGAGCAGAAAGACAACAGCCCCAGCTTCCTCAATACCAATAGCCTTTTCACCATCTGGAGGACAAAGGTCAATACAAACAGTTTTATAACAGGAGAAAGAAAAGGAAATGACATTACAGATGATTATGCAAGGAATTCAAAAGATTGAAAAGAGAATGGAGAACATAGAGCAAAGAACTGAAAAGACAGATGAGAAAGTAGAAAATATTCAACAGATGATGATGAAACATGAAGATAGATTTTAAAAAAAATGAAGAGGAAGATACACAAAGAGACAAGAAATTTGGAGATATTGATACTTGATTGAGTGATGTTGAGAAGGACAGGTGTGAACCATTAGTATGGGAAATTGATAGATGAGAATTCTACCTAAGATTTCCAAATGTAGAAGAAGAAAAGGTGAAAATCTTGCTGAAATAATGACAGAAATACTGGCAGAAGCACTAGAGATAACCAAAGAGAAGATGATGGATGGAATGGACAAAGTGTTCCGTGTCTATACAATATATGCAATGAGAAATAGACTACCAAGAGAAGTCCACATCAGATTTACTAAGAAGATTATTAAGACACAGATACCGCAGGTTGTAAGAGAGAAAACACAAAAATATAGACAAAGAAATTGTGGTGCTGAAACAGATAGCAAAAAGAGAGATGAGAAGAGAATATTTATTCTTAACTAAAGAGTTACTTAAAAGAGGAGTAAATTACAGATGGTTGATGCCAGAAGGCCTCTTGTTCACTTGGCAAGAACAAAGACACAGAATTGACACAGTTGAAAAAGCTGAGCTAATCTATTTAGAATACTTTAGAGGAAAGGAGGAAGCAGTAAGAAAGGAAGAGTCATGAATTGAATTCCAAGAGGAGTGTATAGCAGTAATTGAAAAAGAAAAGAAGGTGCAGTAGGTGATATACACAGAGAGCAACGAGAATTAGGATCTACTAGACCAATAAAAACTCCCTTATAAAGCTTAACATGTATAAAAGAAAATTGATTATGATTAACATAAATGGACTTAATTTGGCTACTAAAAGAAAAAAATTATTTCACAAATTAGAGAAATTAAAATTTGATATAATCTGCTTACAAAAAGTACATATCAAAAAACAACATGAATATATATTTAAAAAATTAGGGAAAATATTTACATCGCTGGCACAATCTAAAAAAGGGGTGTGGTATGATATATTAAAGACACAATTTTGTCAGAACTAATCTATACAGATGACGATGGAAGGATTTTGATGGTGGAAATAATGGACAATAAAGTTAAAACATTTTTAATTGCAATTTATGCTCCGAACAATAACCAAAATGAATTTTACAGGAAATTACATATGAAAATAATTGAACTGGACTATGTTAACATTTGTATGATGGGAGATCTCAATGGAATAATTAATGATCGGTTGGACTATAAAACAAAGAAATCAACAAAGAAAGCTAGAAAGATATTACCAAAATCTTTCTTTCAAATAACAGAAGAATTTAATTTAAAAGATGCATGGAGAGAGAGAAATGCAGAAAGTACACAATACACTTTTTACTCAAACAGGTATGCATCATGTTCTAGAATAGATATGATATGGATGTCTGCAGAATTATTGGCTAACGTATGAGAGATTGAAATAGAAAAAAGCACTTGGGTAGACCATAATCCAGTGACAGTTATTCGGAAAGGATACAAGAGGAGATCTAGATGGATTTTAAACAATACAATCTTAAAAGAAAAAGACTTTAAACAGAAAATAGAGAAAAAACTTGTTTTCTTTTTTAAAGTAAATAGAAAAGAGGATACATCTTTACAGAATTTCTGGGACACGATGAAGGCTACACAATAGGTAATTGATACCTAGGTAATACACAATAGGTAATAGGTAATACACAATTGATAATAGACTATACAAGAAAAAGAAATATAAAACAGAAAAAGTCCCCATAAAAAAGACATTAAAATAAAATAGATATAATTAAACATAAAAATAGGACTAATGGAAAAAGAGTAATTAGCACAAAAAATTAAAAATGCTAAACAGAATTACTTTGAAGATTGAAACAAATCAGGCAGATGGCTAGCTTATAAACTGAGAAAGGAAAGAGAATCAAGAAGGATTTGTCAATTAATAAATGAAGAAGGATATATGGTAATGAGGAGAAGAAAAAAAACATTATACAACATTACTATGGAAAATTTTTTACTCTGCCAAATATATTTCAACACAATTCTATTTAAATCTTTAAAAAACTCTTTCCCTAGTCGAATAGGAATTGTCTGGAATAAATTTTAAACTCTAGGCAATATATTTATCTTAATTGTAGATATTCTTCCAATCAATGATAGTTGCAGTTTTTCCCATTTTATCAAATCTGTTGCAATCTGCTGTTTGAGTTTAACATAGTTATCTTCCTTCAGTGTACCACATCTTGGTGTAATATGTATCCCTAAATATATAACCTTGTTCATTCATAGCTTCTAAGAGGTGAAGATTCAATATTTCCTGAAAAGTCTTCTAGAATTCCACTGGCAAACCGTCTGGACCTGGTGCTTTCCCAACATTCTATTTTTTTTAAAGCTTCTGTTAATTCCATCATCGTTATATTCCCTTGTAAGATTGTTTCAATATCTTTAGGTATCTGAGGTAAATTCACTTTCTATAGATATTGCTTAACTTTTTCTTTTTTAATATTCTCTTGAAAATACAATTTTCCACACAGGTATCTACACAAGCCAGTTTGACTACCTGTGGAACATCACAAAAGAAATTGTCCACCTCATTTGGCCACAGAACGGCAGCCATAGGACCAGGAACAGCTGGCTGCCAGAATGAAGGAGGCCTCCAGCCCAACACCAATATAGCAGTCTAATGTAGTATGGACGGTTCATTTTGATTGTGTATGTCAGTGGGTGGCAAATGGCCACATAGTGATCATAGGCCATGAGAGTAAGAAGAAACACTTCAGAACCTCCAAAGACATGTAGAAAAAAGAGCTGGGACATACAGTCTGCATATGAGACAGTGCTACCACAGGTAATCAAATCTGTTGCCATCTTAGGAACAACCACTAAACTTAAAGCAGTATCAATGATGGATAAATTGGCGAAGAAAAAATACATGGGTGACCTTAGAAGGTGTGGATCTATATGCACAGTTACTACAATTAGGAGGTTGCCCAACAGAATGGCAATGTAACATATCATGACCAGGACAGATAGAAGGAGCTGGATGGGCTGTGAACTGGAAAAACCCAGGAAGACAAATTCTGTGATTTTCAAAGAATTCATGAAAGCAACAGAATCTTACAAAGAGAAAAGACAGTTATTCAGTATAGCCACTTTCAGGATCTTGTCTTCCTAATCAGTGACCACATGGCTTTCTTTTCAGGTATGAATAAAAATGAAGAGAATTCAATAAACCATAGAGTAGAAAAAGAAATAATGTCAATTTCAGTATCTATTGTAAACTTCCTGGTACTGCTGTAAATTAGAAACATAGATGATGGCAGGTAAAGACCTAATGGTCCATCAATGCTACCCTTTGAGGGGGGGTTGTTTTGTTTTCTGTTGTCTTTTTAATTTATGTCTTCATGTATTTTTTAATTGTCTATTTTAATTTTTAATTTTTTATGGTGTAAAGGTTCCCTGGCACATATGAGCTCGTCATTTCCAGCTCTAGGGTGATGCTCATCTCCATTACAAAGCTGAAGAGCCAGTGCTGTCCAAAGATGTCTCCATGGTCATGTGGCCGGCATGACCAAATGCAGAAGGTGCACAGAACACTGTTACCTTCCCACCACAGGGGTCCCTGTTTTTCTACTTGGATTTTTTTATATGCTTTTGAATTGCTGGGTTGGCAGAAGCTGGGACAAGTAACAGGAGTCACTCCGTTATGCGGTGCTAGGGATTTGAACTGCCGAACCTCTGACCTTTCTGATCGACAAGCTCAGCATCTTATCCACTGAGCGACTATGTCCCTCCTTTTGATGGTGATGGATGCATTTATCCCAAGCCTGTTTAAACGCAGTTACTTATGATTGACCCACTACCGCCTCTTTAAATTACTTTTTCACATCCTTAATATATTTAAAGGTTTCAGTCATGTTCCTCATTTCCCTTTTGTCCTTGAGGCTGTACATATTCAGCACCTTCAATATCTCCTGATATGTTTTGTCCCTCAGACCTTGAACCATTTTGTTGCCCTTACTAAAAAAAACCTTAGATTATAGAGGTTTGAGTTATAATGATCCAGTGAATTCTTTATACTGTAGTTCTTCAATATTTAATCTACTACCACTGCCTTATAGGAATGAAGCCAGAACATGCACTGAAACTAGACAGCAAATTCTTAACTCTTTCTCCATTCAATTTTTGTTTTATTAATATTTACCATTTTCATCGTGACAGAAACAGAAAGAATCTGATTTTAAAGAATTTCATTACTGCTCAGGAGACAAATGGAGGTATAAGAATCAGTTTTTAAATACTCACTAACTGTGACAATAATTTTCAGATTATAGTAAAATGTGCAATGCAGCATAACTCTGGGGTCCTTGGTGCTCTCTGAGCTTGATTGTTTTCTAGCATACATTTTATTACCCAACTAATTAACATCATCAGTACTAGAAGGAAGTTCAGTCTCTGTTTTTATACACGTTGTTTGCCCTGTCAGTATTGGTATATTCTTGGTAGTTCCTTGATTAGATTGTTGTTTGATTATCTGTATTGATGGTTCTTTGATTTGGGGCATTGTTTACTGCTTGACTGTTGACCTAGTACCAATACTGGTGTTAATTTCTGATGATCTGGGTGTTGATTGCTGGCAGGAGGTTTTTATTGTACTTGCACCTTATGTTTTGGATATTGTTCTCTGGCAGTAAGCTGAGCAATGCTAATCCATGTATCTACATTATCTAGCCAACCTGCATATTTCTATGTCTGTCTGTCTATTTGTATTGGTCTGTCTGTCTGTCTGTCCATCCATCCCTCCAATCACTTCAACCTGTCAAGCAATCATAGAGTTTTTTGACCCACAGTGCACTAGACTTCTCACTTGCTTCTAAAGCTACTTTAGATTTAATGTTAGTAATTCATGTCACTGCTAGTAGAATGAAAATAACCTGTTCCCTCCCCATTTGCACATAAGCCACATAATTCCCACAGTCCTGCCAATTCCATATAGCAATATAGGACATCTACAACCAATGTGAAAATATAGCATTTTCATTCATCCCATTTTAGATCTCTTCACTAGAGAGAAGTATCTTACAACTTTTAGCAGTTCATAAGACCACCATCATTCATCATATCAAGTTTTGCCTCACTGATGCATTTATTTGATATCATTAAAACATTTTCCTTTCCCCTTCTATTCTTTCTCTTCCTCTTTATTTTACTTCTTTTATTGACATATCTATATCTATACCTATCTACCTACCTATCTGCACATATTGGTCAAAGGCCATTACAAAAGGTCCCAATCAAGAAAGATAACTGCAAAAGTTACAGAAGATATGGTTGAAGCAAAGAAATCAGTGTTTTATATCTTTCTATCTAATATGTACCATTATGATCTTTGTCATGTGTAAGATAGTGAAAGATTATAATGATGATGATGAGAATTAGTGTGGAACAGTAGTTAACAAAGTTGAAAAGGAGCAGAGGGACCGAAGCTTTCAATTATCCTCAACAATGGAAAGTCATTGGCTAAATTTGGACCACCTTCTTTTAAAATGCCAACCTACTTCTTAGGGTTGTTGAAGTTGATTGGTTGAACAGCGTGTCTGACTGATTCTTGCACTTACGACTGTCACAACATTTCCACATTCATGTGATCCAAAACTCATGTACTTGGTAACTGGCATGTATTTATGACAGTTGCAACATCTTGGGATCATTTGATCCCATTTTTGAATTTCTCAGCTGCCTTCCAACAAGCAAAATCAATAGAAGAAACCAGAGTTACAAACAATCAACATTATTCATTTAAGGCCTTGTCACACTGCCCAATGGATGCAAAACGGACACAACGGACGAGCAAAATGTTCCATCCGTTGTTATCCGCTATCAAAAGGGGCAAAAATTTGCATAACTGGAGCGGATAACACGGACGGGGGGAGGATGCAGAGCGGATGGAAAATGGATGCAGAGCAGAAGCCTAGCGGATGGAAGCGGATGGCACATCCGCTAGACTTCTGGGGGACCACAGCAAAGCGGATGCGGAACGGATACAGTGGATGCAGAGCGGATGCACAGCGGATGAAGCGGATGCACAGCGGAAGCCTAGCGGATGCACAGCGGAAGCTGAACAGATGCCGAGCGTTAATTGCGCATGTGGGGAGGATGCATTGCGTCAGCCCCGTGGATATAAGGGAAGCAGCTCGGAAGCAGGTCACCATTCAGAGGAAAGACCTGCTGCTGGACGGATTGACAGCCTTGGCTGCCCTGCCTGCATGCCTGCCTGCAAGCCTTGTTGCCAGCCTGCCTGCAAGCCTTGTTGCCAGCCTTGCTGCAAGCCTTGCTGTCTGCCTGCCTGGAAGCCTTGCTGCCAGCCTCCCTGCCAGACTTGCTGTCTGCCTGCCTGCCAGCCTTGCTGCCAGCCAGTCTGCCTGCAAGCCTTGCTGCCTGCAAGCCTTGCTGCCTGCCTTCCTGCCAGCCTTGGTTCATGTCTGCCTGCCAGCCTTGGTGCCTGCCTGCCTGCCAGTCTTCCTGCCAGCCTTGGTGCCTGCCTCCCTGCCAGCCTTCCTGCCAGCCTTGGTGCCTGCCTCCCTGCCTGCCTTGGTGCCTGCCTCCTTGCCAGCCTTCCTGCCAGCCTTGGTTCCTGCCAGCCTCCCTGCCAGCCCGCAACCCCACAACCATGCGGAAGCACAGCAAGCCTCAGCCATCTGCTGCCAGCCCTTGCAAGAGGGACAGGGCTACCATCCCGCCCCCTGGCCCTCACTCTGGTTCTGCTGGGGCTTCTGCAGCACAGGCTCGCTCTTCTGGGGCTGGGGCTTCTGCTGCTTCTGCTTCTGGAGGAGCTGATGACAAGCACTCCAGCACCAGCCACCTCCACAACACCTGGACCCTTCACCCCTGAGACTGAGCGACCAAGAGGAGTGCCAGAGACTCATTTTTGTTTTATAGCTTGTTGTTAATAAAGTCTATTTTTGACTCACACACTTGCTTCATTTCTTTTTTTTAATAAAGTCTTGGTGGAAACTGTTAGAAATGGTTTAAGCCTTTGCATGCTTGTGGGATAGGTTAAGATAGCAGTGGGATGGGTTGAGATAGCAGTGGGATGGGCAGGGATACCTTTGGGATGGGTAATAGCTGTGGGACAGATAAACCTCCAGTGCAAGCATAGTGGGACGGGATGGTCCACCCTCCCAGGTGCCACACCTACGGCCCTTTATTTTCAATAATGTAATAATTATCCACACATGTCAACACAAACACAACTCTTTATTAAATGCCCTGATCATTGTAGGGCCACTCAACATACATGGCACAATCACATCAGTGTGATGAGACAGGCTGAAGGAAGCACCCATTAATCATCTACCATCCTGTCTTGCCACTCCACTGCTCCAGCTGGAGAGTTGCACCAGTGTCTCAGGATGTTGCGCTGCTTCTTCCCTTCACGTGAGGCTCTGTTGGGGCCTTGCACATCCTGAGTGTCTATCAGGTTTCACCCTTGCCTCCATTCCCCAGGCTCCATGTCCCCATTGCCTTGCTGGAGGTCCACGAGCCTGTTCTGCAAGACTGGGTAGCGGGTGCGCATGAGATTGTGCAGGATGCAGCAAGCTTCCATGATCCTCCTCACGGTCTCTGGGCAATGCTGCATGGTGGTGAGAAGTATCTGGAACCTGTTGGCCAGGATGCCAAAGACGTTCTCCACCACCCGCCTTGCCCTGGACAGCCTGTAGTTGAAGATCCTCTCTTCATGGGTGAGGTATTTGGAGGTGTAGGGCTCCATGAGGTAGGTTGTGAGGGAGAAAGCGTCATCCCCCACGATGAAGTAGGGCACATCTTGCGTGTCGTTGTGCAGGGGGTCTGGATCTGGGAAGCCCATCATGACATTGCATTCCAGCCCCTTCTTGAGGTGACTGGCGTTGTGTACTTGGGCATCTGAAGATGACCCGTTGCCTGATGCATCGATGTACATGAACTTGTAGTCAGCATCGACCAGGGCGAAGAGGATGATGCTGAAGAAGCCCTTGTAGTTGAAATAAGTGGACCCTGACTTGGCTGGCGCTTTGCAGGCCACGTGCTTCCCATCTATGGCTCCAACGGTGTGTGGGAAGTTCCACCTCTGATACCACTGCTCTGCAACTTTCTTCCATCCTTCTTCAGTGGAGGGGCACTGGAGGAGCTACTCCTTGTATTCTTCGATGATGGCCTACACCACTTCTCTGACCACAATGCTGATGGTGTTTTGTGGCACCCTCCAGCTGTACTGCATGCTTCTGTAGGTGGTCCCTGAGGCCAGGTGGCGCAGAGTGAGTGCCACCTTGAGCCCAGGGTCCAGGCTGGGCCGGAAGTTGGTGCTCTGCTTGGTCAACCTGGGTGTCAGGTGCTGCACAACTTCGTCAAACATGGCTGGAGGCATCCTCATGAAGTTCTGGAATGCCCGAGTGTCTTCATTCCTGAGCTCCACCATCAGCTTGTTGTACAGTCCATCCTCTGCTCTTCTGGCGAACCATCTTCGGACCCAGACGCTTCTTGGCTGCCTCTTTTTCTTCCCGTAGTAGAGTTCACAGAGCCTGTAGATGGCTTCGCACTGTTGCAGAAGGATGGTGGCTGCCAAAAGGACTTTGTTACAATCCACGGTGGACATGACTGGATGCTGTGGAAGAGGAAGAGTCAGATGAAAGCTGCAGAGGTCTGCATCTGGACTGCTGTTCTGAAAGTGAGATCCAGGTGAGTTGCTCCCCCTTTTTATAGGCAGTACAGGTGTCCCTTTGCATCCTCTAGGCATCCTCTAGGCATCCTGTAGACATCCTTAATATCCGAGATAGGTCTCCTCTGCGAACGTATTTTCCATTTTACATGCTTTGTTTCCATGCTGCATCCGCTAGGCATCCGTTCTGCATCCGTTCTGCATCCGTTCCGCATCCGTTCCGCTTCCTCCCTGCGTCCGTTTACTGCTGGAGCAGATGGAGTTGCGCGGATGTGCAGCGGATGCCTAGCGGATATAGTGGATGCGTAACGGATGCAGAACGGATGCCTAGCGGATGCAGAACAGATGCATTGGATACATTTTCCGCTCAAAAGTTTTGAGCAGCTCAAAACTTTCTGAGCGGATGAAATGTCAATAAACAGATGCTGGATGGATAGAGTGGAAGCAAAACGGAGGCAGTGAGTACATCGCATTAACCAACGGATGGCAAGCTTTTTTGTCCGTTTTACATCCTGTTTGCATCTGTTGGTGCAGTGTGACAGGGGCTTTAGCAATTGCATATACAGTTTCAACACCTCCTTCCTGCTATTGGGAACATGGAGCTAAAGGGATTCAGAATGACAAAGATTTGATTCAGAAGCAAGGCAAAACAAATATAGGGGGTGAGTTTATTTTAACAGCCAAGAAAAGGGTAAACAAAATTGGATTTTTTCCCCAGTTGAAACTTAGTTGGAAGTATGTTTTTTCAGGACAGTGTCATGTTTTGGTTGTCTGTGTTTGTGGGAATCTTTAATCATTAAACTGCAATCCAACCCAGGCCATACTGATGGAAGAACATTACTATGAATAATTTCTAACCAATATACGAAATTCCTTCCTTCCTTCCTTTCCTTCCTCCCTCCCTTCCTAAATTATAGAGATGTTCAAAAGAAGTATAGTGACTCACACAACTTCCTAAACAATTTGGGTTCATTTCTTTGTACCAATTCCATTGTGCCTTATGCCTTAACCTAGCCAATGGCCTAACTTGGTCAGTGATGTGGAGAAGAAAAATGTGATTTTCTTCTTAAAGTGTTTCCCACTGAAGGCAGGATACTTGACTTGAAAAATATTAAAACTTCATGTCTATGTCATCCCTTTACCCTATAGGGCTTTGAGAATAATGAAGATTAGGATAAAAATTTGGAAGACTTTTCCCATCAATGTTGCACTCTAATTAACCAATTTGACTTTTTCTTACTGGCTGAGCATGACATAGAGAAAGAAGTCCATTTGCAAAACCACTAGGTATTCATTTTCTTTCTTTTTCCCATTTTTAGGATGAAACAAAATGAATTCCCTTTTCAAAACTGTAATAATTGCATGGACAAAGCTTGGTCTCCAGGCAGTCACTACATAATGTTTGTTTGGTGGCCCTTGTTTAAAGAACTTTCTATATCGTTTGTGTTGGTGGATAGTTCACACATACTTTTAAGCAGGTATTCCTAAATCTATTTTATTTCCTTAATCTATTCTTCTTTACTTCATCTTTTATTATTTTGGGTGTCAGTCCAAACACCAAAATGGACATAAATGTACAATGAAAACAATACAATGAAATATTTCATTTTATTGCAACAAAGTATATCTAAAAAGTTCCTCATATTTCCCCTGTGCTAAGCCATTTTGTAACAGGTTTGTTTTCCATTCATGAATTCAACTGTCATGTATGCTTGTGCTCTTGTGTTCTTATTAACATACTGTACAAAGCATGATTAGTTTTACCATTTGTTTCACTGATGAATTTATGAATTAGTGCATGGTATGAACCTCAAATAGTTCACCTTTCAAGATAAGTTGTAAAAATAAGACCCATATCTTTGTGTTTCTCAGAAACCAGGTTCTTGTGTATTCATTCCTTAGAAGGGAAAACCTTTTTAGTTATCTTATTTTGTTTTGATTGGATTTACAGTCAACAACATCAGCATATTCTAGCTTTGGAATTTGCTTTAAAGAAAATCAATGAAAAAGTTTACCTCCTATCCAAAATCACTTTGGTCTTCGAAATATACAACAGCAATTTCATTGAAAGCTAAATCTATTGTGGTGCACTGGAGCTTCTTTCAACAAATGACAAATTCACCCCCAATTATAAGTGTGATGGCCAGAACAATGAAGTAGCTGTCATTGGAGGACTCTATACAAAAATCTCTCTGGATATGGCAAATATTCTGTGCAACTACAAGATGTAACAAGTGAGGTATGCTCCCTCTTCCTCCCCCCTTTTCTCCCTCCCTCTCTCCCTTCTTTCTGAGAATTGATGAGGACAAAATGTTGACACCATTTTTTTCATTTGGAAGTGTTTTGAGTACAGTTTCATTGGAAAGTGGGTGACTTAAGCCTTGATAGTCACATTGCTCCATAAAACTGACTCTCTAAACAGGAAAACTTTGTTCTTTGCAGTCAAACGATTTATTTGTTTATTAGAACTATTCATCTCTTTTGTTTTTTAGTATTTCATTTTAATCCATAAATGACATGCTATGATTAATTCCTCAAGATCTTAAGGAACAACAAAGGGCCAAAGCCTCTATAAAGTATAAAGCATTCACGTTTTCACTAAAACCAGTTCTACAATGTTCCTAAAGGAAATGTTGTCATATGTTTGATTGTGGTTATCTCAGCAGCCATAGATGGGAAGATAGGTGCTGAGGCTCACTACCATTGCCTTTACACATACAATGGCAGGAACTTCAATACCAAAAAGGTATTGTCTGAAACAAGCAGGGTTTTTTTTGAAAAATCTATTCATCCTTCTGCTTCTTTTTGAGACCAGTGGGAAAATGTCAATTTCTTCCTCACCCGGCCCATCGCCTCTTTCATTTCCTGATTTCTTTGAGAATATATTATGGGATTAAGGAAAGGTGTGATTGTAGTATAAAATACAGAAGACACCTTGTCCAGACTGGTGCTGAAGATAGGAACAAGGTATACAAAGAGGCAAGGCAAGAAGAAAAGACTAACCACCGTCAAGTGAGAGCTACAGGTATACACAGCTTTCCCTCCACTCTCCTTGAAGTTGCCTTGAAGAGTACTCAGAATGATGCCATAGGAGATCAACAAGATGGCAAAACACACCAGGGAGAGCAAGCCACTGTTGGCCACCATGAGTATCTCAGTCACATGGGCATCAACACAAGCCAACTTGACTACCTGTGGAACATCACAAAAGAAATTGTCCACTCCATTTGGTCCACAGAATGGCAGCTGTAAGACCAGGAACAACTGGCTGGAAGAGTGGAAGAGGCTTCCAATCCAACAGAAACAAAGCAATGTAATGCAACGTGGCCGGTTCATTGTGGTTGTGTATGTCAGTGGATGACAAATGGCTACATAACGATCATAGGCCATGAGGTTTAGGAGAAGCATCTCTGTACCTCCAAAGAAGTGTAGGAAAAAAAGTTGGGACATGAAGCACCCAAATGAGATAGTCTTGCCCCAGGTGACCAAATCTGTTGCTACTTTGGGGACTACCACTGAACCCACAGATGTATATCAATGATGGATAAATCGGATAAGAAAAAATACATGGGCAATTTTTTAAGATGTGGATCTATGTGCACAGTCAATACAATGAGAAGGTTGCCAAACAAAATGGCACCATAGCACAACATCACCAGTACAAATAGAAGGAGCTGGATGGACTGAGACTTGGAGAGACCCAGTAAGATGAATTCAGTGACTTTGGAGGCATTCACAAAGGCGACAGGACCTTAAAAGAAGAAACAACAAATATTTATCATTACAACTTTCTCATACTTATCAATGACAACACAGAACAGTGAACAATGTTGTTTTTCTATTTGAATAAAAAGTAAAATATACTCTTTGAATCTTGTAATGCAAATAGAAAATATTGAAATGAACTTTTTTTTTTTTACAATAGTTTCCAGTGAATTATTTCCTTTCAGATTCTGCTCTGATTTACATTACTCCTGAAGCCTTATTGTGGCCTAGAGATTGTATATTGTAGTTTTGGAATTTTGGTTATTTATAATTCCGCACTCCAGCTGGGAAAAAGTCCAGCATTTTAACTAAAGTGGGCTGAAATGAATGAATGATGAATGAATGAATTCTTCATTGGCCCAGTGTGATTAGGCACACAAGGAATTTGTCTTGGTGCATATGCTGAAACCCTAATACCCAGGGATGGGATCCAACCAGTATAACTACTGGTTCTGTTGCTCTGCGTCAAGTCGCACAAGTGCAATTTATGACCTACTGAGCTTCCTGGACAGCTGAGCAACACTGCGTGTAAGTGCACAGCGGTTGGAAAATCCCTTTTCCTCTGCTTTTTCAAACACAGCTGTGTCACACAAAGCAGCTGTGGTTGAAAAAGCAGGAAATAAAAATCAGATAAGAGCCCAGGTGGGCAGGTGGGCCAAAAACAGCAGAAGACATAGAACTGGTTCTATGTATGCTCTCTGTCTGCTGCTCTTCAGAACTACCAGTTCTACAGAGGTGGACAGAACCAGTAGAATCCCACCCCTGCTAATACCCCATCATCAAATGTTGAGTTTATGATCTCAATCTTTCATTTCATAAAACACCAAGTCTCATTAAAGCTTCTTTTGTTAAACTGACATTAAATAAAATGAACTTTATTCACCTAATAAAAGGAGTTAATTTATTATTGAGTGACTGTCTTCCCCATTCCTGGCAAATGTATAGGAAAATCATTCCTTTTGTAGAATTTTGTATATGTTTATAATAGATTATTACGTATTAATATTAGCACCAATAACAGTAAGTTCTAAGGGAATGGATTTGTTTACATTTGAAAAACACGGAAATCTAAAGTCATATATAACAATGAAGATATAGCAAATAAGACAAAAGGAATTGGATTGAAGATAATGCAAGTTGATTCCTGCATCGAAATAAGATCCATCAAAACCATGACTCTTTGCAAGACTCTCCTAGTTTCACGCTTCTATTAAAAAAAAATCTAACAAGTTAGATACTGATATATATCCTTTCTCCTCTTTACCAAACTACTTTCCTCCATTTTTAAAGGGGAAAATTAGTACCCTTTAATATAATTCATATCCACTTTGCCCAAAAACAATTCCACTGCAGTAAATATTTACATCTTGGAAATATTTCAACATAGTCACAAAAATTCAAGACATAAACCTGAAAACCTGATCCTGTACATAAGCTACTAAAGCCCATGTCCCACTGCACCAACGGATGCAAAGAGGATGTAAAATGGACAAAAAAGCTTGCCATCCATTGGAAAACGCGATGCATCCGTTCTGTACTCACTGCATACGTGTTTCATACGCTCTATCCGTCGAGCATCCGTCCACTGAGATTTCATCCATGCAAGAATTTTTGATCTGCACAAAACTTTTTTAGCGGATGAACTTTCCACCGCGTATGATGTACATCCGTGACACACATGGGCAACAAACGTTCTATGTCCGTTGTCATCCATTAAAAGTCCGCTGTATCCTCTCTGCATCCTCTGGACATCCTCGCAACTCACATTGGCTGCAGCTGAAAATGGAAAGAGGGAGGAAGTGAAAGGTACACGGAACGTCCACACAGCATTAGTAGCACGGAAATAGAAAGGATGTAAGCGGATGCATCGCGTATATAAAGCATTAAAATGGACAAAACGTTTGTATATGTGATGTATCTCGGATATTTAGGATGTCTGGAGTATGCCTAGAGTATGTGGAAGGACACCTAGCGGACAACCAATATTTCCCATAAAAAGGGGGAGGAAATCACCTGGATCTCAGTATGAGACCAGCAGCCATGGTGTACAGACCTCTTCACCCTTGGTCTTGCTCTTCCACATCATCCATTGATCTCCACCATGGATCATAATACAGTCCTTATGGTAGCTGCCATCATTCAAAATCAGAACCAAGCCCTGTTCAGACTGTTTCAACTTTTATACAGAAAGAGAAGAAGGAGACGTTCAAGAGCAGTGTGGGTCTGAGGATGGATCATGAGAAGAATGGAGTTTGGACTGTATGACCAGTTGATGGTGGAGCTGAGGAATGAAGCCCCTCGTGCATTCCAGCACTTCATGAGGATGCCACCAGCCATGTTTGACAAAATTGTAGAGCGTCTGAGATCCAGGATGACCAAGCCAAGCACCAACTTCCATGCCAACCTGGACCCTGGACTGAAGGTGGCACTGACTCTGCGCCACCTGGCCTCTGGAACCACACACAGAAATATGCAGAATGCCTGGAGGGTGCCACACAACACCATCAGCAAAGTGGTCAGAGAAGTGGTGCAGGCTATCATCGAAGAATACGTGGAGGAGCTCCTCCAGTGTCCCACCACTGAAGAAGGCTGGAGGAAAGTTGCAGAACAGTGGTATTAAAGGTGGAACTTTCCCCACACCGTTGGAGCCATAGATGGGAAGCACGTGGCCTGCAAAGCTCCAGCCAAATCAGGGTCCTCTTATTACAACTACAAGGGGCTTCTTCAGTATCATCCTCTTTGCCATGGTTGATGCTTACGACAAGTTCATGTACATCGATGCTTCAGGCAAGGGGTCTGCTTCAGATAGCCAGGTATACAATGCCAGTGACCTCAAGGATGGGCTGGAATGCAACCTCATCATGGGTTTTCCAGATCCAGACCCCCTACCCAATGACACCCAATGTGCCCTACTTCATCGTGGGTGATGACACCTTCTCCCTCAGAACCTGCCTCATGAA
Organism: Laticauda colubrina; assembly: GCA_015471245.1. NCBI lineage: Eukaryota > Metazoa > Chordata > Lepidosauria > Squamata > Elapidae > Laticauda > Laticauda colubrina. The sequence continues at coordinate 14,255,140 of BLBF01000050.1, read as the reverse complement.
GCCCTACAGTTCAAGATACCTCACCCATGAAGAAAGGTTCTTCAACTACAGGCTGTCCAGGGCAAGACGGGTGGTGGAGAATGCCTTTGGCATTCTGGCCAACAGGTTCCAGGTACTTCTCAGCACCATGCAGCATCACACAGGGACTGTGAGGAGCATCATGGAAGCTTGCTGCATCCTGCACAATCTCATACGCACCCGCTACCCAGTCTTGCAGAACAGGCTTGTGGACGTCAATAAGGTAATGGGGATATGGAGCCTGGTGAATGGAGGCAAGGACGAAACCTGATAGACACTGTGGATGTACAAGGCCCCAACAGAGCTTCACATGAAGGGAAGAAGCAGCGCAACCTACTGAAACACTGGTGCAACTCCCCAGCTGGAGCAGTGTAGTGGCAAGACAGTGTAGTGGCAAGATGATAGATGGTTAATGTATGCTTCCTTGAGCCTGTCTCATAACACTGATGAGATTGTGCCATGTATGTTGACTGGTCCTACAATGAATAGGGCATTAATAAAGAGCTTTATTTATTTTGAAATGTGTTGATCAATGAATAAATTGTTCTTGATAAAAAGGCCATATGTGTGGCAGCTGGGAGGGTGGACCATATAGTCCCACTATACTTGCACTGGAGGTTTATCTATCCCACAGCTATCCTTACCTATCCCACAACTATCCTTACCTATCCCACAGCTATCCTTAACTATCCCACAGCTATCCTTACCTATCCCACAGCTATCCTTAACTATCCCTCAGCTATCCTTACCCATCCCACAACTATCCTTACCCATCCCACAAGCATGCAAAGGCTTAACCATTTTTTCAAAGTTTTCACCAATACTTTATAAAGTAAATAAAATGAACCACTTGTGTAAAGCAAAGATAACCTTTATTAATAACTGTCTTAAGTAAACTGTATGATTTTATTAAAAAAGCAAAATGAACCAAGTAAAATGTCTTAAGCAAAGATAAAGTGAACAAGCAACAACTAAGTCTCTGACACTATTCTCAGTCACTCTGAGGCATGTCCATGCTCTCAGCTGTCAAGTGGCCAGGGACTGTGGAGGTGGTTGTGGCTGGAGTGCTGGTCTGAGGCACCATTGGGGTCCTTGGCCCCGAGGGTACAACAGGGGATGGTGTGTTCAGGAAGCTGTCCGAGAGCTGGCTCAGCCCCGTGATGTTGAGAGCTCCTTCCTCCATGCCATGGGGTATCAGCCCCAGTACCGACGACAGATGTACTGAGGCCGGGCTTGGCTGTGGGGTGGAGGAAGGAGGAGTGTAGTGGGGCTTTCTGGTCTGCAGCTGGGTGAGGACTGGCGTGGGTGGCATCGGTGGCGTTGGTGGCATCGGTGGCGTCAGTGGCAGCAGTGGCGTGGGTGGCATCGGTGGCATCAGTGGAACTGGTTGGCAATGGTGTCGTCCGATGAACCTGTGCCTGGACTGGGAAGGGCTGCTGCCTGTGCTCCTGGACCTCCTGGTAGCCATAGCCCTGGTAGGTGAGGGCCTGTGGAAAGCCTTGGAATGGGAGGGACATCACCTGGGGTGGAGGAGCAGACCTGGACTGGGTGGGAGCAGGTTCATCTGGATCTGGAGGGTTGTGAAGCAGATCGGTGATCCTGTCCTTCACCACCTGGTACTGGGGTTCCGCCATGTCCGTGAGGGTCTGGTTGACATAGGTGAGGAAGGGCTTGCAGTTGGAGGATGAGGAGTCAGTGTGGACCAGCTGAGAGAGGATATCTATGCTGCTCCTGATGGTGTCTCTTATCTCCAGCAGGACAGTGTGGCTCTGTCCGTCCTGTCTGGCTCTCTGCCTTTCTGTGGAGGTGGAGCTGGAGGTGGATATGGGTTGGACTGTGGTGGAAGTGCCATCTCCTTTCTCCCACTGCACCAGGGCATTGTCCACGCGCTCCACCACGATTAGAACAGCTGTCAGGGGGTTCTGCGTCGTGGCACGCTCCACAGACACTTGCCTGGAGACAGGAGCTGACTCTATGCCGGAAGAGGACTGGCTCTCAGCAGGCTGCCTGAGAGAGAGGGTTGTGAGAGGGGCTGCTCCTCAGTGGCGGATCTCACCCTCCAGGAAGCTGCACTTGGCCATGACGTAGGTCTCTCGGTCCGTCAGCTTGACCGTGGCCTGGCCAGATTTCTTGAGGTGCAGCTTCCCGTACCAGGTGTGCATGTGCTTCCACCAGCCAAGGAGCACCTCCGAAGTGTAGCCCAGGCTCTCCACCTTCTCTCTCCAAGCAGCCTGCTTTCTTTTGGTGTCGCGATAGAGTCTGTGGCCCTTTCTCCACAAGTTCTCATTCTCCCTCAGCCATTCCAGCACCTCCTCCTCATGGTCCTCAGAAAGGGTGTACTGTTTCCTCTTCCTCCCTCTGGCAGGGGCTTGAGCAGCAGGGCCTTCAGGGGCTTGAGCAGCAGGACTTTGAGGGCCTTAGGGTTGGTCCACCACAGCAGCAGTAGCAGTAGCAGTAGCAGTGGCAGTAGCAGCACCAGCAGCACCAGCAACACCAGCAGCAGGAGAAGCACCAGCAGCACCAGCAGAAGCCGGAGAAGCAACAGCAGCAGGAGAAGCACCAGCAGCACCAGCAGCACCAGCAGCACCAGCAGCACCAGCAGCTCCAGCAGCACCAGCAGCAGGAGAAGCACCAGCAGCTTCAGAGTCAGTGCCAGGGGGTGGGAAGGTGGTTCTGTCCTTCTTGCCATGGCTGGCAGGAGTAGGCACAGGCTTTCTCTGCTTCCCTGACTGATGAACCATGGTGTTATTTGAAGATGTCTGTGGCTGCACAGACTGTCCATCGGCTTGACCGCGGCCTGGCCAGATTTCTTGAGGTGCAGCTTCCCGTACCAGGTGTGCATGTGCTTCCACCAGCCGAGGAGCACCTCCGAAGTGTAGCCCAGGCTCTCCACCTTCTCTCTCCAAGCAGCCTGCTTCCTTTTGGTGTCCCTATAGAGCCTGTGTCCCTTCTGTCATAGATACTCATTCTCTCTCAGCCACTCCAGCACCTCATCCTCATGTTCCTCCTCGATGTTGTATTGCCTCCTCTCCCATTCTCGCGTCTGCCTCTTCCTCCCCTTGGTAGGACCACATGGGCCCTCATCAGAGAGACTTCCAGGTTGTAGGGGCTGCTCCTCCACACCACCAGCAGCAGCAGCACCAGCAGAACCACCAGCAGCAGCACCAGCACCAGCAGCACGAGCAGGACCAGGATCAGCAGCAGCAGAATAAGCACCAGCAGCGCCAGCAGCACCAGGAGCACGAGCAGGACCAGGAGCACAAGCAGGACCAGCAGGACCAGGAGCACGAGCAGGACCAGCAAGACCAGGAGCACGAGCAGGACCAGGAGCACCAGCAGGATCAGGAGCACCAGCAGGACCAGCAGGACGAGGAGCAGCTTCAGCAGAGTAAGCACCAGCAGAAGCACCACCGCCAGAAGCAGCATCAGCAGAGTAAGCACCAGCAGAAGCACCACCGCCAGAAGCAGCAGCAGCAGCTCCTCCAGAAGCAGAAGCAGCAGAAGCCCCAGCCCCAGAAGAGCGAGCCCGTGCTGCAGAAGTCCCAGCAGAAGCAGAGTGAGGGCCAGGGGGTGGGAGGGTGGCCCTGTCCCTCTTGCCAGGGATGGCAGCAGATGGCTGAGGCTTTGTCTTCTTCCCCATGGTTGTGGGGTTGCTGGCTGGCAGGCAGGCTGGCAGCAAGGCTGGCAGGCAGGCAGGCAGGTAGGCTGGCAGGCAGGCTAGCAGTCGATGTGTCTGGAAGCAGGTCTTTCCTCTGAATGGTGACCTGCTTGGGAGCTGCTTCCCTTTATATCCACAGGGCTGATGCAATGTATCCTCCCCGCATGCGCATTGAACTCTAGGCATCCACTAGGCTTCCGCTAGGCATCCGCTAGGCTTCCACTCTGCATCCGCTTCATCCGCTCAGCATCTGCTGTGCATCCGCTTCATCCGCTCGGTGTCCACTTTGCATCCACTGTATCCATTCTACGTCCGCTTTGCTGTGCTCCCCCGGAAGCCTTGCGGATGTGCCATCCGCTCTCATCCACTTCCATCTGCTAGGCTTCCGTGGAGCATCCACTTTCCATCCACCCTACGTCCTCCCCCTGTCCGTTCCTTTCCATGTTGTCCGCTCTGGTTATGCAAATTTTCGCCCCTTTTGAGAGTGGATAACAACAGATGGAACATTTTTCTCGTCCACTGTTTCCTTTTTACAAACGTTTTGCATCCATCGGCCAGTGTGACAAGGGCTTTATATAGTCCACCAAAACTCTTCTTGTAGTTGTTAATCATATATTATATTGTAATATTGTAAGCCACCCAGAGTTAACCTGTGGTAAGATGTCCTAAAGGTCAGGGGTGGGATTCTACCAGTTAGCATCTATTCGGTAGAACCAGTTGTTAACATTCTAAGCAGTTCAGAGAACTGGTTGTTAGAAGAAATTACTGGCCTAATCCTGTAAGGAAGGCAGGGAGGAAACATTCTGGTGTTGCTTACAGAAACTGCCTCTCCATTAACCCTTATTATATTCTTGGCAGGACTAGACTTCCTGTCTCAGGAATGACTCTGGAGTTTTTCCCTCCTCCTTTGCTGGTACTTTGCTTGTGTGGAGTGACCATTCAAAAAAAGTGACTTATGACCATTTTTTACACTTAGGACTGTTACAGCATCCTCATAGTAATGAGAGGCCAGGTGAGGAGATGCGTGCCTCGATGTGAGTGAAATTGACTTGGCCACACCCAGTCAATAACATGACCACCAAATCACGCCACCAACTAAGCCACACCCACAGAACCAGTTGTTAAAAAATTTGAATCCCACCCCTGCTAAAGATGCTTTTTCAAAAATCAACTGGAGTTTATTTTTTGCTCAGAGATGTTTTACTTCTTAACCAAGAAGCTTCTTTGGTTCTAACTGAATGGTGGAGAATAGAGATATTCCTTAGGATATATTTGAAAGGATCCTTCCATTTTCCACCATTCAGTCAGAACTGAAGAACTTCTTGGATGAGAAGCAAAATTCTTCAAGCAAAGAACAAAGTCCAATTGCCTTTTGAAAAAGCATCTTTGGGACAACCATGACCTGGATGACTCAGAATCTCCATCGATAACTGCAGCCAATAAACTTCATTTATAACAACTACAACCACAAGCACAACAATATATTAATATGTGAAACTTATTTTAGGTCTTCTCCCTCCAGATCAGCACAACAAAATGTTGTGATACCATCATAACATGGTTCCACTCTAAGTAGATTTTTAAAGCCATCTCTCTTTCATGGTTACTTACTGTCCATTTCTTTCGACCAAGACATTCTTTCCCTTCCCAAGTTTGGTTTTGTGAGCTACCACTGAACTGCATGAGGATATCTTCAGAGCTGAGGTTCCTGAGTGGTGAAGGAAAGCATAAAAAGGAAGAATAAAGGGAAATTAGGAACTTCAAATATCTGTCTCATAAGCATATCTTACACTTAGTGTTCTGGGGTAAAGGCAAACAACTGATTTGCTATGAAATTTTCAAATGAAGCATTCAGATATAGTTCCTTTTAGAACTATAGAATTTTCGTGCCAAGTTTTTCTTCTTTCTCTTATTCTCATTTTGTGCATAAATCTACCTTATCAAAAAAGGCTAGAGACACATTTCTATCACTTAGAATTCATTAAAGAAGAATTAAAATACCTTCAAAAGCTCTTAACTTGGACATTGCACCCTTCCTTTGAAAATTGCTTCTGATGTATCCCCCCCCCCCCAATTTATTCTTTTTCTAGAGTCAAGAGACAGAGATCCATAGTACCTATTCATTCCAGACATTTAGTGGCTTCTCCCAGCTGGAATGAAGGTAACTCTAAACCGTGATTGTCTTTTTCTTCTTCCAGAAGTGCAAAATCAAGCACACCATCTGACAAGGGAGGGGGTCCTTCTTTTCCTTCCTCCAGGGCATCAATCAATATGAATGAAGCATTTCAGTGACCCGTTATTAGGCCTTTGGGACAACTGGCTTATGAGCCTTTTCTTAGGTTTCCAATCAGGGGAGATAATTGCAGGAATCAAAGGGAATATGGTTGAAGTTGACTGGGATCATTTGATCTCTTTTATGGAAGGTAATTTTTATGGTCTATGGCAAACTTGAAAGCCTTAAGACTTATGGACGTCAACTCCCAGAAGTCCTGAGTTAACATGACTGGAGAAGAAATTCTGGGAGTTGACGTCCACAAGTGTTAAAGCCATCAAGTTTGAAGACCCCTGATCTGGTCTGAGGGGAGAAATCTATGATTCATTGATGATGTTAAGTTTAAGTTTATTGTCGTTGCACCTCATATAATGAAATTAAATGCAATTTTCAGTGTATGTTATGCATATAAAAATACACATCCTTCACATCTATATAATTGAATTGAGAAGCCCTAATATTACATTAATATTGCACTATAGAGTAGAATTCCACATAGTTACTCCCCTGGGATAGGAGCTGTTTTTCAGCCTATTTGTTCTTGTTTTTGATGATAATGATAATGATGATGATGATGATGGAATTGTAAGCTACCCAGAATCACATGGTTGAGTTGGGTAATTGTAGAAATTGATTGAATGGTTGAATAAATAAATGATAGTGATCATTACAAACACTGGGCTTCCTTTGTTTTTTGTAGAAGATTGAAGTATTGTTACTACAGGTAACAATATGTGGATAACAAATATCCACTTATGACCACAAGTGATCCCAAAATTTCTGTTTCTAAGCAAGAAATTTGTTAAGTGAGCTTTTTACAAGTTTATTATCTTTCTTGACCACAATTGTAAAGTGAATCACTACAGTTATCCCAAAGGTGATTTTTCAAGAGGCGAATGGACTTTCTGGTTTTCCTTTAAAGACATTTCCCTTCTCATCCAAGAAGCTTCTGCAGCTCTAGCTATATGTTGGGGAATAGATCCAGCCAGAGCTAAAGAAATTTCTTGGATGAATAGTCATTAAATGAAAGGTTGTAACTCAAGGACTACCTGTATAATGAGATGACATTATACAGTATTATCTTGAATCTGAATAGTATTTTCATTTGTAGAAAGGGAACTTCATGAGGACAGTGGTGTCACCCAGAAAGGAAAAAGCCCAAAGGGAACATTAGGCCAGCCATAAAACAAACTTACATAGGAAAAGAAATCTAATAAAAGAAATTGAAAGGAGCCCGCTAGACAAAAGCCAAGTAATTAAGAACATACCAAATCAGCCAAAAGA